>OZ017743.1:39625775-39655775 GCA_963969285.1 Odontomyia ornata
TTGAGGCCGTGAAAAGCTGGCCAACACCAAACAACAAGCGCCAAATACGAAGTTTTCTGGGTCTGGCAACCTACTATCGAAGATTCGTCAAAGACTTTGCCAAAAAAGCTAAGTGTCTCCATCAGTTAACCGAGGAAAATCGTCCGTATGTCTGGAATGAACAATGCCAGACAGCCTTCGAGACCCTGAAGGAAAAGCTGTGTGAATCACCCGTGCTGGCGTATCCAAAACCCGGAAAAATGTTTGTAGTTGACACCCATGCAAGCAGTGGTGGTATTGGAGCTGTACTCTCCCAGCAGACCAATAGCGAAGAAAGAGTCCTCTCGTATTACAGTCGAGTTCTCTCAAAAAGTGAGAGGAACTACTGCGTGACCAGGAAGGAGCTATTGGCTTTAATAGAGGCCACCAAGCAGTTCAACAAGTACCTATATGGCTAGAAACCTATTCTTCGAACGGACCATGCATCGCTGAGATGGCTACTTAACTTCAAAAACCCCGAGGGACAAGTTGCGAGATGGATCGAAAGATTGCAGTCATACGACTACGAAATTGTTCATCGAAAGGGCGGAGTTCATGGAAATGCTGACGCCCTATCTCGTCGTCCATGTCCAGCTAACTGCAAGCATTGCCGACAGATTGAGGAAAAGGAACCGCCCGTTGATCTGCAATTGATAACAGCTGAATTCGATGAAGGTTGGTCATTGGAGGAGATTCGAAATGCCCAGTTAGCCGATGAAGACATCAGACCATTGCTCTTATGGAAGGAGACGACTGGGCGGCCTGAGTGGAAGAACGTTTCGATGCATGGCGCAACTCTGAAAAGCTGTTGGGCACAATGGAACTCCCTTCAGGTGGAGGGTGGCGTACTCAAGCGGAAATGGGAAACGGCGGATGGCAGCTCCTATAGGATGCAAACTATACTACCCGAAAGCCGAATCCACGATGTGGTTAAGGAAATGCATGAAGGATCCTCGGGAGGCCACCTGGTGTTAACAAAACCTTAGCACAATTGCGGGAAAGATTCTACTGGCTCCACGCTCGAGAAGACGTATCGGACTGGTGTCGCTGATGCACGATTTGCGCCTCCGTCAAACGTCCAAAACGACGACTGAGAGGACAAATGCAAGCCAATAACGTGGGGGTACCGTTTGAAAGGATTGCTGTTGACATCGCTGGATCCTTTCCTGAATCTGAATGGGGAAATTGATACACGCTGGTTGTAGCCGATTATTTCAGCAAGTGGCCCAAGGTCTACCTCATTCCCAACCAGGAAGCAACTACTGTAGTCCAACAGCTTGTGTTAAATTGGGTCAGTAGGTACGGCGTGCCTTGTGAACTACATTCGGATCAAGGCCGAAACTTTGAGTCACTCGTTTTTGGCGAAATTTGCGAGCTGCTCCGAATACGGAAAACGAGGACAACACCGCTGCATCTCCAATCCGATGGAATGGTCGAACGTTTCAACGGCACTCTCAATAAACACCTGGCCAAGATGGTTGACGAGAACCAAAGGGACTGGGACCGACATATCCCACTATTTTTGATGGCGTACGGAGCTGCCAATTATGCATCGACGGGCCAAGCCCCAGCCAAAGTCATTTTTGGAAAGACTATTCGTCTGCCAGCCGATATAAAGTTCGGCACACCCCCTAAGAAACCCCAAACAATCTCGGAGTACGGAAGTGAGCTAAGACAACAGTTGAACCAGATACATCAGACAGTGTGAAAACACCTCGAATCGGCTACTGACCGCATGAAGGCCAGGTATGATCTAAAGGCAAATTCTACTGGCTTCCAGCAAGATGACTTGGTCTGGCTATATAACCCACAGCGACGGAAGGGTAGGTCTCTAAAGTTGCAGCATAATTGGGAGGGACCGTACCGAGTTACAAAGCGAATCAACGACGTCGTATATCGAATACAGGAAAACCGTAAGCCGAGAGCCAAAATGAAAATCGTGCATCTGGACCGTCTTGCCCCATATTACATCCAGGGAGAATTGACTACAATTGGCGACACATCTTTTCGGGGCGAAAAGAACTGAGGTGGGGGCAGTGTTACATGTACAAATAATTCTGCGAGCTACTGTCGCAATTGTTTTCACAACAATGAAGAACATCAACAAAACGAATTTACTCTTAACCACGAGAACCCAACAAGCATGAACAACATCTGAAAGTGAGTCACTGCTCCGTTCATTCACTGCTGGAATGTCCCGACTGAGTTGAATGATTAGAGACCCTATATAAAGGCGGGCTGAATGAATGGGGGAATCATGCATCCAACCGCGATAAGAACTGCCACAGTGTGTGGGAAGCGATATTGTTCGAGTAATAGAAAAGTGATTTTCGTAATATTGAAGTGATTTCGAAGACAATTGCGATAAGAAATTTATGGACAAGTGTTAGATTTTTAATAGTGAAAATTAAAATTAGTGAAAGTGTTAAATTGTTTAAAGTGCATTTTTGTAATTAAATAAACTCTTTTAACTTAAATTAAAAGACATTGCGTTTTCACTTTCCCGGAACATTAAAGGTATTGGCCGCGAACCATAACACGCGACAATATATATCCATATATATATATATATATATATATATATATATATACATATACATATATATATATATATATATATATATATGTATATATATATATATATATACATATATATATATATATATATATATATATATATATATATATATATGTGTATATATATATATATATATATATATATATATATATATATATATATATATATATATATATATATATATATATATATATATATATATATTGTTACATGGACAAATAATTCTGCGAGCTACTGTCGCAATTGTTTTCACAATCATTAAGAACATCAACAAATGATTTTACTCGAAACCACGAGAACCCAACAAGCATTATCAACATCTGAAAGTGAGTCACTGCCCATTCATTACGCTGCTGGAATGTTCCCGCTTATTCATAAATGTACAAGAACTGGGTTGAATGATTAGAGACCCTATGTAAAGGCGAGCTGAATGAATGGGGGATCATTCATTACAAACGCGATAGAAAACTGCGATACGCGAAGTACAGGCGGTATTGATTATTTGAGTGTGAAGTGATTTTAGTAGACAATTGCGATAGAAATTTATGGACAAGTGGAAGATCGAATTTTAATAGTGAAAATTAAAGTTGTTAAATTGTTAGTGTAGTGATTGTGCATTTTTGACAAATTAAATAAACTCTTTTTATTTGATTTAAAAGACATTGCGATTTCACTTTCCCGGAACATTAAATTATTGACCGCGAACCAAAACACGCGACAGCGGTGTCAAGAAGTGCGAAAGAAAAATTTTCGAAGTGAAAACTTTTGAACATTTTTAAAGTGCACAATAGTGAAAATTGACGTGGAAACTGGTAGAGAAACAGCCGAAACAATAGAAATGCCAGGAAACTTACATCTAAAAGTTGATCAATTGACCATATCGGAGCTCAAGGAGGAGTTGGAACAGCGAAACCTGGCCACACAAGGTACAAAAGCCATACTGATTGCACGCTTGCGTGATGCGATCGAGTCGAAAGGCGTGAATCTGGATGCGGTAGAGCCCTCAGATGCGGAACAAGGCGCAGAAGGTGGAGAAGAAGAAACACCCAAATCAAAGGAACCAGAAAATGCGATATTGCAAATGTTAATGCTGATGCAGCAAGAGCAGCGACAACAGTCTTCTAATTTAACAATGAAGCTTAATGAACAATCAGCGAAGCTGGATCAACAAGCGATCGAAATCAAGGCAGATTTTCAAAAACAGTCCACCGAAATAAAAGTGGAGCTCGGTAGTCTTAACAAGTAAATTAAAGGCGTCGAGGAAAAGGTTGATCAGGTCGAAGGAAAGGTTTACCAGGTCGAGGAAAAGGTCAGCCAGGTCGAAGAAAAGGTCAGCCAGATCGAAGAGAGAATGAACCATGAGATGGAACGAGTGAAAAAAGAATTGGAAGCAGCGAAGGCAGTAGTAACCACTTCACCAGCCCCGCTTATAACCGCAGCGCAAAGCACATCCAGAATTGTTGCAAGCACCAATATTCGATGGACAAACGGTTTGGAGTATTTACAAGACCCAGTTTGAAGCTGCCGCAAGGGCAAATCACTGGAATGAGCAGGAACGAGCAACTGCATTAATTCTTGCTCTAAGAGGCCCAGCTGCCGAGCTTTTGCAGACGATCCCCGATGAATTGCACTCAAACCCGAATGCTATTATGAATGCGCTTGACACGCGTTATGGAGACGATCATCTAAAGCAGATTTATTGGTCACAGCTAAGGCATCGGGTGCAAAAGTCTGGCGAAATCCTACAGCAGCTAGCCCAAGAAATTGAGCGACTAGCACTTTTGGCTTACCCAGCTTACGACCCAGAACATCGAGATTATGCAGCGACAGAAGCATTTATCAGCGCACTAAAGTACCCGGAATTGCAACAAGCCGTGCGTTTAGCTCAAAAGCAAACGGTTAAGGACGCATTGGCTTACAGTCTGAACTTTGAGGCAGCGAAAAATTATGACTCGTACCACTGCCCGGGCTCGTGAGGTAGTGACAGACGATTGCAGGTGTGAACGCGTGGAAATTGAGCGAGACCCGCATGTAAATGGTGCGCCTAGATTCTGGAATTGCGGAGAGAAGGGGAACCTGCAGAGAGACTGCAAGAAGCGAAGAAAACCGAGCTATTGTTCAGGGTGTGCAGCAAGGAGGAAATCCAGACCGAGTCAGGAGCCCAGAATGGAAGCCCTTCAAACAGAGGGGTCGGGAAACATGTAAGAGCCAACTTCGTGGGGCAGAGGTTGGCTAGGAGGATCGACGTCCCCAGCACCACCATCACCGTGTGAAGACTACATCGTGGAGAAGCGGACTTATGCCTTCCGGGTCAAGTTGACGGAGAACACTGCACCATAACAATCGACACTGGTGCAACCCGATCGATTATCCGACCAGACCTAGTTAGTCAGCAACAACTTCACAAGGGATGAATTTTCTCACTACGAACAGCTACGGGAGAAACTGCACCTGTTCATGGAGAGGTCAACCTCCAGATACAGTTGGGAGACCTTGTGTTCCGACATAATTTTCTGGTCGCGAACATTATGGATGACTGCATTCTCGGAATGGATTTCTGCGACCACATGGAATCACGTTGTATTTGGACAAACGTGTATTGAAATGGCAGAATGTCGAAGTACTGATGGAGGATCCCAGCGTCCAAATTCCCAAGATGAATGAAGTGGTATGTACTGACACTGATGTACCGAATTCTTCCGAAAGCATTGTATGGGCCAAGCCTGATGGTGATTCTGGAGACCACCGATCTTATCTGATATAGCCAAAGAAGACGTCCACATTGCGCAGTTTGATTGTAGGACGAAGCCTTGTAAGATCTTTAAGGAACGGATATGTGCCGGTTAGAGTCCTTAACACTTTTGACTCAACCACGAGCATCAAAGCGGGAGAAGTCGTCGGCAGCTGCCAGCCTGTTTCCACCATCACCTCTTTGGAAGCTACTCACAACCATCATTGGAAAAGGAGGCAAGACACAGACAAAGCCCGGGAATCCACGTCTGCAATATTGAAGCAGGTTAAATTGCCAGTGCAGCTATTCAAACGAGCCTCTGATCTGGTCACCAAGTACAGTGACATCTTCTCAACAAGCCCGGATGACCAAGGCCGAACGAGTATGGTAACTCACGTCATAGATACACAGGGAGCCAAGCCAATTCGACAAGCACCAAGACGTCTCCCTATAGCCAAACAAGGAGAAGTGAGCGTGCTGATCTCGGACATGGAAAAACAAGGCGTAATTGAACCTTCTTTCAGTCCATGGGCCGCGCCTGTAGTTCTAGTAAAGAAAAAGGATGGTAGCACTCGCTTTTGTGTCGACTATAGGCAGCTTAATGACGTCACTAAGAAAGATAGTTATACGCTCCCACACATCGATGACATCATGGACACTTTAGCCGACGCAAAATGGTTTTCTACCCTCGATCTCAAGAGTGGCTACTGGCAGGTAGAAATCGACAAGAAGGACCGAGAGAAGAACGCATTTTCAGTTGGGACCTGATTATGGCAGTTTGTAGTGATTCCATTTGGGCTTTGCAATGCTCCAGCCACTTTCGAACGCCTGATGGAAGACGTGCTACGTGGTCTAACCTGGAAAACCTGCTTGGTGTACCTAGATGACATCATTGTCATTGGAAGAACGTTCGAAGAGCATGTGCGGAACTTCGAAGAGGTTTTCCCCCGATTGCGACTGGTAAATTTGAAACTTAGTCCCGACAAGTGTACCCTTTTCGCAGCTGAAGTAAAATATCTGGGACACGTCGTATCAGCAGAAGGGGTCAAAACAGACCCTGAGAAAATTGAAGCCGTGAAAAGCTGGCCAACACCAAACAACAAGCGCCAACTACGAAGTGTTCTGGGTCTGGTGACCTACTATCGAAGATTCGTCAAAGACTTTGTCAAAAAAGCTAAGTGTCTCCATCAGGTAACCGAGAAAAATCGTCCGTATGTCTGGAATGAACAATGCCAGGTAGCCTTTGAGGCTTTGAAGGAGAAGCTGTGTGAATCACCCGTGCTGGTATATCTGAAACCCGGAAAAATGTTTGTAGTTGACACCGATGCGAGCAACGGCGGTATTGGAGCTGTACTCTCCCAGCAGATCGATGGCGAAGACAGAGTCCTCTCGTATTGCAGTCCAGTTCTTTCAAAAAGTGAGAGGAACTACTGCGTGACCAGGAAGGAGCTATTGGCTTTAATAGAGGCCACCAAGCAGTTCCACAAGTACTTATATGGCCATAAATTTGTTCTTCGAACGGACCATGCATCATTGAGATGGCTGCTCAGCTTCAAAGACCCCGAGGGACAAGTTGCGAGATGGATCGAAAGATTGCAGTCATACGACTACGAAATTGTTCATCAGAAGGGCGGAGTTCATGGAAATGCTGACGCCCTATCCCGCCGTCCATGTCTAGCTAATTGCAAGCATTGTCGACGGATTGAGGAAAAGGAACCGCTCGTTGATGTGCTATTGATAACAGCCGAATTCGATGAAGGTTGGTCATCGGAGGAGACTCGAAACGCCCAGTTAGCCAATGAAGACATCAGACCATTGCTCGTATGGAAGGAGACGACTGGGCGAACGGAGTGGAAAGACGTTTCAATGCATGGCGCAACCCTGAAAAGCTATTGGGCACAATGGAACTCCCTTCAGGTGGAGGGTGGCGTACTCAAGCGGAAATGGGAAACGGCGGATGGCAGCTCCTATAGGATGCAAACTATACTACTGTAGCGACCACGGAAGTCACCGCAGTTGCAGACATTAAATATTGGCAGACGGGTGTGTGGCCCGGGGTGGCATACTGAGGCCAGCTAGCGCTCAGTCGTATCGTGGGTCTTCCGGGACCCCCTCTACTCGTGCTGAGCCACCTTAAATAAAAACTAGCACAAAGGGAAAAGGATGGGAAAGGGAGAGGTCATTTTGAGAAATGAAAATAAGGTTTTTAATGTGCCATGGCCGTTTTATTTACAAAAATCCAAAAATTATATAACAAAACCATTCACAAATTTTACAAAAAAAGAGAAAAAAAACTAATTTCAATCAAATCCGCCCCTTCAAAATTGGATTTAAGCCAATAAAGAGTAAATCGAGGTTAATTTAAATATACAAAACTATATAAAATCAAATAATTTAAAACCAGGCAAAAAGTAAGAAAATAAATTTAAACTCACTTACTTTCCTGCAAAACTCCGAGCGCTCGGGGGAAGGCCAAGAAAGAAGCGGGGGCTCTGAAAACCAAAAGGAGAAATCTCTGGAATGTACCAAAAAAAAAACAATAAAAATTCAAGCGGGATGGTAAAACGGCCACCTTTTGCAATTTTCACACTGGCTTATTTGCACTGTTTGACTTTTCACTTTTATCCTCTGGCACTATATTGTTATTTCTTTCCACTTTAAAATAGAATTTGTTTAAATTCAAAGTCTTTTCGTTCTTCCTGTTTTTCTTTTCACTTCTTCTTAATTCTTTCGATTATCTTTAACTCTCATTTAATTCACAACACACTTTGAAGTAGTTTGTGTCTTCGTTAAAGTTACACTTTGTCACTTAAGCTTTCTGCTTTCTGTACTACCATACAAATTAAACTATTTTCCCCCAAAATTCACCCAACACCAACACTGGAGATTCCAACCCCACATTAAAATCTCAAAAACGCAATTTAAAATCCACTTTTAATTCACTAAAAACTCTTCTTCCTCCGGACAAAGAGCTTCCACTTTTTAACTTCCAACGAACTCGCAAAACGGTAAAATTCACTCCCCAAAGCGTTCACCCTTCTTTTTCCACGTCCAATACTGACTGCCCAATCCTCACCACTTCATTTCACTTCAACCTTCATCCCATCCGATCCCACAATCCAAATTCTTCTCCAATTACCGCTGTCGCATATGGGTAACGTAATCGAAGTTCATTACACTTCGATTCCGCTACCCACACATCTTTTGGTCCATATCGACAAACTCAATGGTATCCATTGTTTTACATATGGCAATTTGAACACTCCAAGAAGCGCTTGGTTGAATTCAAAGTGTCACATATACACATTTCGGAAGCTATTGGTTTTACCGATACCCCGAAAAGAGTGCTTCCGTGCGCCCGGGGGAACTTGAACTCAGGGTTCCAGCAGTCCCACGGTCGAGAACTCGCGACGTAACCAATGGAGCTATGCCTTATCGATCTCTCATTCATCAGATTAGCAACTTCAACGATGTATCTGGGCATGAGATTGAATTTTGTTAGTAGGGAAACGTGAATTAATTTTCGTTAGTAAGAAAAATAAAATGTGTTAATGGGAACTAGTGAATAGAATTTGTTAGTATGAAGGAAGGAATTAGGTTTTGTTAGGAAGAATGAATAGAATGAAATTTTGTTAGTGGGAATTAATGTAGGGAGTGTTGTTAGTGGGAAGATTAAACTTCTTATTATATTACTAGGGTGTTCTAATTGGAAATCAGGGAAAGGGTAGGATTGTGATGATGTGGACATAAAAATTAAGGGGAAATTGGAAGAATGTTAATAGAATTAAATGAATACACAGAGGAAAAGGTAGGAGTGCCCAAAGGAAAGTGACAATGTTACGGCGGCAATTTGAAGTTGCGAATGGGAGGAAGTTGGTACGCCGGAATTCGCAACAATCGTGGGGACGACCCAGACCCTGAGTGTCTCATTCAGCCGGGCAAACAAAGAATGTCGGCAAGGGTAACCGGAAAAAAAAACAAAAACGTAGACATTCACTGGACTTCACACCATGGAAATATTCTGTCTGGTTTCTGTTTAGGTGATTGGCGAGCCCCAGTATCCGTCACTTAACTCGCTCCTCCCAGCAGACAATGCTCCATCCCAATCATTGTGCACCTCATTCAGCAGTACGTTTTCACCACTGTAATGAGTATTGACCGCGCAACGAGCAGTCCCCGAATAATGACGTTTAGAAATCGGGATGCTTTTGCTCAGCTTCACCTTATCGATGGACGATAGGTGGTGTTCTACAACTTCGGATGGGTCACCGGCCGCAAGAGAAGAACGACTCAAGGGGGCTGAAGTAGACATAAAAGATTCTGCAGGCAGGGGCAATAAAACGGGCGCGATGTTAAAAGCGTCCCAAAAATCAATCCCGAGATAAATAGAATACGTTAATGCCGGAACAATCAAAAACCGAATCAACCGAGTTCAATTATTGAATTGAACCAATGCAGTAACGTATCCTAACCGTCAGTCTTATGACCTGAAGCCGTCTTGACATTGGCATGCATCGAATGAAGATACAAATCAAGGTCACGGACGAGGTCAAGGGCTCCCGCTCCCAGGATGCTAACGCTTGCACCACTGTCTAACAGACCTTTCAATTTGCGTCCCTTAATGCTGATCTCAGCATAAGGCCGCTTGTCCTCGTGCGATGCCACGATTGACTCAATGCACGCTCGCTTCAGAAACCGTCGCGTGACAAAATATTTCCATGATCTGTGGAATCGTGACTTCGATCCTCGCCGCTTGCGGTTAGGCTTGCAGTCAGAATCAAAGTCACAAGCCACGTCCAGGGAATTGCTTTGTTGAAATCGGACCTCAGGGAGCGACGTCTGTGTAGAAACATCTACAGACCTCGGTGACTGAATTCCAATTTCCCGAGAAAATGATTGCACGGGAATAGCCGGATGCGCTTCAGCAGGGAGGGCACCGGACCGGAGACATGAATCATAACCAGCCGGGAATTCGTCTTGCAGTTGCACAGAATTGACTTCACATGTCTGAACTGGATATCGAAGGTTATCCATTTCCAGCCGTTGCCATGTGACTTCAATTTGGTGACACATTCTGGCGAGATCTCGGGTGGTTGAGAACTCATGTCCAGCCAGATGCTCCTGCAATCGGAGATTCATGTTCTTAAAGACTAGTTCTCGCAGATCCGTGTCCCTCATCGGAGTCCTGAGTTGGAGAGCCATCGCTTCAATGGATTCAAAGAACTCGATGAACGGCTCGTGGGATCTCTGCTTGCGGGCGAACATATTTTTCTAAATTTGTGCATCATCAAGCGGAGATCCAAATCGCTCAATGAGTTCACATTTCAGCTGACTCCAACTCAAGTCTCCATACAGTTCACGCATCTGCCAGTACCAGTTTTCGGCAGACCCTTGAAGGAGAATATGCAGGGTCGACACCACTTCACTCTCCGAAATGCCGTAGCTTTGAGCCAGGGTGCTAACGCGGAACACAAACTGGCGAGCATCCATTCCACCTGAGCCTCCATCAAACTTGAATCCCCATTTATGCATGGGAATAAAAGTTTCATCCGATTCAGGTGTCTGGCCATTATCCCGGAACGGATGCTGTGAATGAGATTCTGGCAAATCCTGAGAAGAACGCGGTTAAGGGCAAGTGAAGTACTCATATGGCGTGTGCAGAAACATGATGAAAATTAAAAATGATAAAAAACCACAGATCATCTAAACAATTTAGAAATATAAAAATCTATGAACAGACGTACAACACCGACAATTTGAATAAAATAAATAATTTTATAAATCACAGACGGACGAACAAACGATTCTGTAAAAATAAATTAAAATTTGAATGCCAGACGGACAAATGGACAAGTAAATATATATATATATATATATATATATATATATATATATATATATATATATATATATAAAATTTTAAAAATTTTAAAATCTTACTAGCTAAAATAAAAACTGAAATTCTCAATAATATACAATACTTGAAACTTAACCCTAACCAAAACCTAACTGATAAACCTAAACTAAACTCAATAATCAAACCCAACCTAAAATCACTCAAATCCAAAATTAACTAAAACAAACTCAATCATTAAAATTAAAAGAATTTATTCTAAACTAACAACCGTAAAATCAATAATCTAAAACTAATCTAAGTCAAAACCCTAATTAAACCCAATAATCTATAACTAAGCTAAACCTACATTCCCCAATAAAATAAAATAACCAAATACCTAACTGTAACTATTAAACAATCAATAAAACCCTAAACTTCCAATATGATAGCGAGATAAAAGGAAATGTATAATAACAACAAGTGGAATGAGTGCAGGCGAGTGTAAATGGAATTATAAAACTGATTTTGCTATCATTTCTCAAAATGATTCTCCCCATTAATGGAAAGGGAAAAGAAAAGGTAATCGAATGGGATGAAGGTTAAAAGTTTAACAAGACACAAAGCAGATATACCACCACAGTGCCTGGCATAGCCATGGAATTTGTAGGTGGACTCCGCTCCAATTGTCATCTCAAAGGGCTGACTACGAGACCATTATGAAATACTACGGACTTCATAATGGCTCGGACAAGAGCCGCACATATCCCAAAGCTACCACCAGATAGATGATGGAAGGGCCGAAAGCGTTGGGTAATTCTAAGTGTTGGATCCAAGTCCAAGTATCCCGTGCAGGGAGATATAGCCAACGGCTCAAAATTCGGTTGATCCCAACCAACATCCACACTGCTACAGCATGACCACTATCAAAGCCGGTGAAGACTGTTAAACACAAAACAGCACGGTAGGCGCCAATGCAACTGCGGCGAACCCCGTGATCAAAATCTAAAAATTAATATCAAAACTAAAAACTCTCAAACTCAAAACAGTCCATGAAATCATTATTAAAAAAAAAATCATTCGCAACATAACCGAAACATTAAATCGAAGATAACTAAAATCGTTGCAAAGAAAGAGAAAGAGAAAAAAAAATTTCCCTGGAATGCACAGACCACTATTCAAATTAGGCACTCCAGGTACTCAACCCAACAAATCTAAAATTGAAAAATTTAAATTACAATTAAAATTAATGAAACCATTAGAAAACCAACAAAGCTAAAATTTGGGCGCCATATGTAGCAACCACGGAAGTCACCGCAGTTGCAGACATTAAATATTTAGCAGAGAGGTGTGTAGCCCGGGGTGGCATACTGAGGCCGGCTAGCGCTCAGTCGTGTCGTGGGTCTTCCGGGACACCCTCTGCTCATGCTGAGCCACCTTACATAAAAACTAGCACAAAGGGAAAAGGATGGGAAAGGGAGAGGTCATTTTGAGAAATGAAAATAAGGTTTTTAATGTGCCATGGCCGTTTTATTTACAAAAATCCAAAAATTATATAACAAAACCATTCACAAATTTTACAAAAAAAGAGAAAAAAAAAACTAATTTCAATCAAATCCGCCCCTTCAAAATTGGATTTAAGCCAATAAAGAGTAAATCGAGGTTAATTTAAATATACAAAACTATATAAAATCAAATAATTTAAAACCAGGCAAAAAGTAAGAAAATAAATTTAAACTCACTTACTTTCCTGCAAAACTCCGAGCGCTCGGGGAAAGGCCAAGAAAGAAGCGGGGGCTCTGAAAACCAAAAGGAGAAATCTCTGGAATGTACCAAAAAAAAAAACAATAAAAATTCAAGCGGGATGGTGAAACGGCCACCTTTTGCAATTTTCACACTGGCTTATTTGCACTGTTTGACTTTTCACTTTTATCCTCTGGCACTATATTGTTATTTCTTTCCACTTTAAAATAGAATTTGTTTAAATTCAAAGTCTTTTCGTTCTTCCTGTTTTTCTTTTCACTTCTTCTAAATTCTTTCGATTATCTTTAACTCTCAGTTAATTCACAACACACTTTGAAGTAGTTTGTGTCTTCGTTAAAGTTACACTTTGTCACTTAAGCTTTCTGCTTTCTGTACTACCATACAAATTAAACTATTTTCCCCCAAAATTCACCCAACACCAACACTGGAAATCCCAACCCCACATTAAAATCTCAAAAACGCAATTCAAGATCCACTTTTAGTTCACTAAAAACTCTTCTTCCTCCGGACAAAGAACTTCCACTTTTTAACTTCCAACGAACTCGCAAAATGGAAAAATTCACTCCCCAAAGCGTTCACCCTTCTTTTTCCACGTCCAATACTGACTGCCCAATCCTCACCACTTCATTTCACTTCAACCTTTATCCCATCCGATCCCGCAATCCAAATTACCGCTGTCGCATATGGGTAACGTAATCGAAGTTCATTACACTTCGATTCCGCTACCCACACATATTTTGGTCCATATTGACAAACTCAATAGTATCCATTGTTTTACATATGGCAATTTGAACACTCCAAGAAGCGCTTGGTTGAATTCAAAGTGTCACATATACACATTTCGGAAGCTATTGGTTTTGCCGATACCCCAAAAAGAGTGCTTCCGTGCGCCCGGGGGAACTTGAACTCAGGGTTCCAGCAGTCCCACGGTCGAGAACTCGCGACGTAACCAATGGAGCTATGCCTTATCGATCTCCCATTCATCAGATTAGCAACTTCAACGATGTATCTGGGCATGAGATTGAATTTTGTTAGTAGGGAAACGTGAATTAGATTTTGTTAGTAAGAAAAATAAAATGTGTTAATGGGAACTAGTGAATAGAATTTGTTAGTATGAAGGAAGGAATAAGGTTTTGTTAGGAAGAATGAATAGAATGAAATTTTGTTAGTGGGAATTAATGTAGGGAGTGTTGTTAGTGGGAAGATTAAACTTCTTATTATATTACTAGGGTGTTCTAATTGGAAATCAGGGAAAGGGTAGGATTGTGATGATGTAGACTTAAAAATTAAGGGGAAATTGGAAGAATGTTAATAGAATTAAATGAATACACAGAGGAAAAAGTAGGAGTGCCCAAAGGAAAGTGACAATGTTACGGCGGCAATTCGAAGTTGCGAATGGGAGGAAGTTGGTACGCCGGAATTCGCAACACTACCCAAAAGCCGAATCCACGATGTGATTAAAGAAATCCATGAAGGATCCTCGGGAGGCCACCTTGGTGTTAACAAGACCTTAGCGAAATTGCGGGAAAGGTTTTACTGGGTCCACGCTCAAAGAGACATAGAGGACTGGTGTCGCAGATGCACAATTTGCGCCTCCGTCAAAGGCCCAAAGACACGATTGAGAGGACAAATGCAAACCTATAACGTAGGCGTGCCATTCGAAAGGATTGCTGTTGACATCGCAGGACCCGTTCCTGAATCCGATTGGGGTAATCGATATACGCTGGTTGTAGCCGATTATTTCAGCAAGTGGCCCGAGGTCTACCCCATTCCCAACCAGGAAGCAACTACCGTAGCTGAATAGCTAGTGTTAAATTGGGTCAGTACGTATGGCGTACCTTGCATATTACATTCAGATCAAGGCCGAAACTTTGTGTCACTAGTTTTTGGCAAAATGTGTGAACTACTGGGAATACGGAAAACAAGGACAACACCGCTGCATCCCCAATCCGATGGAATGGCCGAACGTTTCAACGGCACGCTAAATAAACATCTGGCCAAGATGGTCGACGAGAACCAAAGGGACTGGGACCGACATATCCCACTATTTTTGATGGCGTACAGAGCTGCCGAAGATGGATCGACGGGCCAAGCCTCAGCCAAAGTCATTTTTGGAAAGACTATTCGTCTGCCAGCCGATATAAAGTTCGGAACACCCCCTGAGAAACCCCAAACGATCTCAGAGTACGCAGTCGATCTAAGGCAATGGTTGAACCAGATACATCGGACAGTGCGAAATCACCTCGAATCGGCTACTGACCGCATAAAGACCAGGTATGATCTCAAGGCAAATTCTACTGGCTTCCAGCAAGATGACTTGGTGTGGCTATATAACCCGCAACGGCGAAAGGGTAGGCCTCCAAAGTTGCAACATAATTGGGAGGGACCATACCGGGTCACAAAGCGAATTAACGACGTCGTGTATCGCATACAGGAACACCGTTAGCCGCGAGCTAAAATGAAAATCGTGCATCTGGACCATCTTGCCCCATATTACACCCAGGGAGAATTGATTACAACTGGTGACACATCTTTTCGGGGCGAAAAGAACTGAGGTGGGGGCAGTGTTACATGTACAAATAATTCTGCGAGCTACTGTCGCAATTGTTTTCACAATCATTAAGAACATCAACAAATGAATTTATTCGAAAGCACGAGAACCCAACAAGCATGATCAACATCTGAAAGTGAGTCACTGCCCATTCATTACGCTGGTGGAATGTTCCCGCTTATTCATCAATGTATGAGAACTGAGTTGAATGATTAGAGACCCTATATAAAGGCAAGCTGAATGAATGGGGGAATAATTCATTACAACCGCGATAGAAAACTGCGATACGCGAAGTACAGGCGATATTGATTGTTTGAGTGTGAAGTGATTTTAGTAGACAATTGCGATAGAAATTTATGGACAAGTGGAAGATCGAATTTTAATAGTGAAAATTAAAGTTGTTAAATTGTTAGTGAAGTGATGGTGCATTTTTGACAAATTAAATAAACTCTGTTAACTTAATTTAAAAGACATTGCGTTTTCACTTTCCCGGAACATTAAGTTATTGGCCGCGAACCAAAACACGCGACAATATATACATATATATATATATATATATATATATATATATATATATATATATAATATATATATATATATATATATATATATATATATATATATATATATATATATATATATATATATATATATGCATATATATATATATATATATATATATATATATATATATATATATATATATATATATATATATATATATATATACCTACAATATATTGTTGGATCAACAATTTAGTAGTCACTACAGAAAGTAAAATTATTGAACTTATGAATTTCTCCATAAAGTCATTGTCCAGCCCAAATTTATTAGAGCTTTGTTTTGCTTACTCCACATTGTGCTGCTAAAATCAACTAAAGTTAATGTAAAATTACTGCCACCGCAAGCAAAAAGTAAAATTCATCAAAGTCCACTCGAAAAATATTGAACTTGCTTGAGATGACACTTATGACCATACGAGCAAAGGATTTTGCACTAAATGCAAAAACTATGTATAAATTAACCACAATAATGATGAATATATCGTTGTTTTCATAACAGTCACTCATTATAATCTTTAATTATTTCTCCGCGCCAGATGCGTTGCAATTACGTATTCATGCTACTTCTACCACATTAAAAGATGAAGGTTTCCTTGGATGGTATCCCCTGCATGAAGCAGATCGTCTAAGGATTTCCTCTCGGGACCCTGTTAGGATGCGTTGAATACCACTCACAGTTTGGTAGTACTACTGCTTTCTTTCACCACCGCATTGCGTGGTAGATAATATGACGTAGTCATTTTTATACGGTCTGCAGGTACCCTTAACATGTGCTCTAGGTTAATATATTCTTCCGAAAAGTTTTGGTATTGTTCATATAACGCTGGGCTACATGCCAATCGATGTGCAAGTTGTCGGAACCTTATATAGGCAATCTTTTGCGTATCGCCAATCTCAAATAAAAGATCTACATTGTGTTTGAATGGCAGGCTAATAGAGTACGTTCCTGATGGCTAACGGTAAATAGTCTGCACGAAATGTGCTTCATTTGCTTTCTCTCCGTTGGTTAGGTTTCTTATATCTGGTAGTTCTTCTACTTCCCAGAACTTCCATACTGTTTCTTCCTGGCCTTGATAGGAAACAAAAGCGCATAGTGACGTTGAAATTTTGCTTGGAACGGTTTTAAACAATAACCATCCAAGTTTTGTCTTCTGGGCCCATGGCTTTCCAGGTAGAAGCCCTGGTAGCAATAACTAGTCGTATAAGTCTGCTCCGATGAGAATGTCTATGCCTGATGGTATGTTATATTTTGGATCTGCTAAATCGTCAATCACGAATCTCTTTGAAACCATTAAAGGTATTTTGTTACACGGTAAAGGCACAGTTATCGTTGTGAGGATTTGATGCTAGCTTGTGACTTTGTTTCTCTCCACTTATTCGGAATTTGGCACTTGTACATGTGGCTTGTTGAATTTGAACCTCTGCTTCACTTATAAAGGACAGCTGTGGTTCAGATTCCAGTAATGCTCGAAACGTTACATATTCTCCACCTGGATGGCGTATTTTTATAAACGCCATGGCGAGCAATATATACGTTTGCTTTGTATATACACCGTAGCCTTGTATGGTTGCAGGAGTTGTGGTTTCTTGTGTAACGTGTTTTCTATAGACGTCACATGCAGTAACATGTTATGTTTTTTTACTGCAAACTTTGCATCCATGTGTGGAAGTGTATTTATTGACCCTGTGTTGTTCAAAACAGTTAAAATATATACTAGAAGTCTTAATGACCTCACGCCTCACTTTAACACTGGCTTAATTGAATGGGGTGCATTCAAACAGCTTATGTGTACTCTTGCACAATGGACACGAACCCTTTGCACTAATTTGTGTTGTATTTGCTTTCACTGATTTTGGTTTCGTCTTCCCAGTGGTTAAGGCTTTCAGCCTTGCGAATCTTTGTTTTAAGAAGTCCAGAGACTGTTGTAACGAATCTGATTTGAATCGGAAATCGTCCTTTGTCATTTGTTTCTTGAGTCTTCATCTAGCTTCTGATTAAGCAGTTGATAGCGAGAATGAGTCAGCGTTCTAGATTTCGGTTCCTGCGAGTAGTTGGTTCATTGTATCGAACGTTCGCCTTAGGCTTGATAGATCGTTAAGTGTGCAATTCTCTATGTGGAAGAGTCTCTGCATGATCTGATGTGCTATGATACGACGACTATCATATCGTTCACAAAGCAACATCCATGTAGGATCGTAATTACCCTCCGTAACACTTAGATGATTAATGAGTTTTTCTGGTTTTTCGCGAAGGGCGCTCCTCAGAAATTGAAATTTCTGTACCTTGGTCAGTTGAGAACAACGTGAGGTATTCCATAGTTAATTCCCCCAGGCGCTCTAACTCCGTTTTGTATTTTTCGAGTTCATTCTTGTCTTCCTTTAAGCGTATGCATTCTGCCTCATGTTGCTCCTCACGCTTTGCCCATATAGCATTTAATTTTTCCAACATAGTTTGGAAATACGCGGGACTATGCCTTGACTCGCTGACTATTTGAAGTTCATAATGAGCCTCTGAACTTGCTTAAACACGGTATCTTGACCACTCATAGTGAACTTTCTACCAACTTATTGACCCAAAGCCAAAGACAAATTTGTTCTAAAGTCACCCAAGTTAACGCTACAGTCAATGGTGTGATTTCAATCAGGAGTCCAATGAATTTATCACAGGAGACTAACTAACAATATCCAAGATATCAATCCAATCCAACGCACAATTGACAACAACACCACTTGCACATGTAATCTTTCCACAAAAGATTCTTCGAAACCGCTGACTTACTTGCGGATTTGTTAAGTTAAGTTTTGATCTTAGTGAACTTCTTGCTTGACTTGTAAACTCCTATTCTTAAAGTTGATCGTCCTGCTACTATGGGCTACTGTACGGCTGCTAATATTTAGTGTAATTTACACAGCTGATATTCCTCCAAATTCAAGCGAAGTTAATCCAGCTCGACGGACCAACGCATCTGGCGTGAAGAAATAATTAAAGTTTATAATGAGTGACTATTATGAAAACAACGAATTATTCCTCATACATAGTTTTTACATTTAGTGCAAAATTCTTTTGTTCGCGCGTGTATGGTCATAAGTGTCATCTCAAGCAAATTCAATATTCTTCGAGTGAACTTTGATGAATTTTATTTTTGCTTGCGGTGGCAGTAATTTTACATTAACTTTAGTTGATTTTAGCAGCACAATGTTGAGTAAGCAAAACAAAGTTCTAATAAATTTGGGCTGGACAATGACTTTATGGAGAAATTCTTAAGTTCAATGAGTTTACTTTTTGTGGTGACTACTAAAATGTTGATCCAACAATATATTGTAGGTATATATATTGTCGCGTGTTATGGTTCGCGGCTAATAATTTTAATGTTCCGGGAAAGTGAAAACGCAATGTCTTTTAAATCAAATTAAAAGAAGTTATTTGATTCGTCAAAAAATGCACAATCACTTCACTAACAATTTAACAACTTTAATTTTCACTATTAAAATTCGACCTTCCACTTGTCCATAAATTTCTATCGCAATTGTCTACTAAATCACTTCACACTCAAACAATCAATATCGCCTGTACTTCGCGTATCGCAGTTTTCTATCGCGGTTGTAATGAATGATCCCCCCATTCATTCAGCTCGCCTTTATATAGGGTCTGTAGTCATTCAACCCAGTTCTCGTACATTGGCGAATTCGCGGGAACATTCGAGCGAGCGCAAATGAATGGAGCAGTGACTCACTTTCAGATGTTGATGCTTGGTGGGTTCTCGTGATTTCGAGTAAATTGTTGATGTTCTTAATTGTTGTGAAAACAATTGCAACAGTAGCTCGCAGAATTGTTTGTACATGTAACACTGCCCCCACCTCAGTTTTTTCGCCCCGAAAAGATGTGTCGCCATTTGTAGTCAATTCTCCCTGGGTGTAATATGGGGCAAGACGGTCCAGATGCACGATTTTCATTTTGGCTCTTGGCTTACGGTGTTCCTGTATGCGATATACGACGTCATTAATTCGCTTCGTAACTCAGTATGGTCCCTTCCAGTTATGTTGCAACTTCGGAGAACTACCCTTTCGCCGTTGCGGGTTATATAGCCACACCAAGTCATCTTGCTGGAAGCCAGTAGAATTAGTCTTTAGATTATACCTGGTCTGCATTCGAGGTGTTTTTGCACTGTTCGATGTATCTGGTTCAACCGTTGTCTTAGATCACTTGCGTACTCCGAGACCGTTTGGGATTTCTCGGGAGGTGTTCCGAACTTTATATCGGCTGGCAGACGAATAGTCTTTCCAAAAATGACTTTGGCTGGGGCTTGGCCCGTCGATGCATGTTCGGCAGCTCTGTACGCCATTAAAAATAGTGGGATATGTCGGTCCCAGTCCCTTTGGTTCTCGTCAACAATTTTGGCCAGGTGTTTATTGAGCGTGCCGTTGAAACGTTCGACCATTCCATCGGATTGGGGATGCAGCGGTGTTGTCCTCGTTCTCCGTATTCCAAGCAGCTCACACATTTCGCTAAAAACTAGTGACTCAAAGTTTCGGCCTTGATCTGAATGTAATTCGCAAGATACGCCGTACGTGCTGACCCAATTTAACATTAGCTGTTCAGCTACGGTAGTTGCTTCCTGGTTGGGAATGGGGTAGACCTCGGGCCACTTGCTGAAATAATCGGCTACAACCAGCGTATATCGATTTCCCCAATCGGATTCAGGAAAGGGTCCTGCGATGTCAACAGCAATCCTTTCGAATGGTACCCCCACGTTATAGGTTTGCATTTGTCCTCTCAGTCGTCGCTTCGGACCTTTGACGGAGGCGCAAACTGTGCATCTCCGACAACAGTCCGATACGTCTTCTCGAGCGTGGAGCCAGTAAAACCTTTCCCGCAATTTCGCTAAGGTCTTGTTAACACCAAGATGGCCTCCCGAGGATCCTTCATGCATTTCCTTAATCACATCGTGGATTCGGCTTTTGGGTAGTATAGTTTGCATCCTATAGGAGCTACCATCCGCCGTTTCCCATTTCCGCTTGAGTACACCACCCTCCACCTGAAGGGAGTTCCATTGTGCCCAATAGCTTTTCAGGGTTACGCCATGCGTTGAAACGTCCTTCCACTCAGGTCGCCCAGTCGTCTCCTTCCATACGAGCAATGGTCCGATGTCTTCATCGGCTGGCTGGGCATTTCGAATCTCCTCCGATGACCAACCTTCATCGAATTCGGCCGTTATCACTCGCAGAGCAACGGTCAGCTCCTTTTCCTCAATCCGCCGACAATGCTTCAAGTTAGCTAGACATGGATGATGAGATATGGCGCCAACATTTACATGAACTCTGCCCTTGTGAAGTAGTTGGGGCCTCACTAGGTCGGGCCGGATCGTCGATCGGGTTGCACCAGTGCCGTTTTTTATGGTGCAATGTTCTTCATCTACTTGACCAGGAAGGCATCTGTCTGCTTCTCCACGATGTTGGCACGGTGATGGGGGTGCTGGGGATGTCGATCCTCCTAGCTAACCTTTGCTCCACAAAGTTGGCCCTTGCAGTTTTATGAGCCTCTATTCTAGGCTCCTGACACGGTCTGGATCTCCACCATCCTGGACAATAGCTCCGTTTTCTTCGCTTCTTGCAGTCTCTGTGCAGGTGCCCTTTCTCACCGCAATCCCAGCATCCAGGCGCACCATTTACTTGCGGCTCTCGCTCATTTTCCACGTGATCACACCTGCACTCGTCTGCCACTACCTTGCAAACCCGGTCAGTGGTACGAGCAACCTCTTTCACTGCCTCAAAGTTCAGGCTATAAGCCAATGCATCCTTGACTGTTTGCTTTTGAGCTAAACGCACAGCTTGTTTGAATTCCTGGTCTTCTGAGGCGCTGATGAATGCTTCTGTTGCTGCGTCATCTCGATGTTCCTGGTCATACGCTGGGTAAGCCAAAAGTACCAGTTACCCAATGTCTTGGGCTAGCTGCTGCAAGGTTTCGCCAGACTTCTGCATCCGATGCCGTAGCTGTGCCCGATAAATTTGTTTCAGGTGGGCCCCTCCATATTGCATGTCGAGCGCATTCATTATAGCATTCGGGTTTGAGTGCATTTCAAGGGGGATCGTCTGCTAAAGCTCAGCAGCTGGGCATCTTAGAGCAACAATCAGTGCAGTTGCTCGTTCCTGCTCATTCCAGTGATTTGCTCTTGCGGCAGTTTCAAACTGGATCTTGTAAATGCCTTGATTTCGATCGCTTGTTGATCCATTTTTGCTGAATGTCCATTTAGTTTCGCAGTGAAATTAGATGATTGTTCACTTAGCTTCGCAGTTAAATTGGATGACTGTTGTCGCTGCTCTTGCTGCATCAGCACCAGCATTTGCATCAGCGCATTTTCTGATTCCTTTGGTTTTGGTGTTTCTGCTTCACCACCTTCTGCGCCTTTTTCTGCATCTGAGGGCTCACCCACCATGATAAATTCATTAATTTTTCACTGTTAGCTTAGTGGTATTTTTATTATTTCGACTTATTTTTTTTTTCAACAGTTTCCACGTTAAATTCCACTATTGTGCACTTCAAAAATGTTTAAATGTTTTCACTTTTCGAAATTTTCTTTCTCACTTCTTGACACCATTGTCGCGTGTTATGGTTCGCGGCCAATAATTTTAATGTTCCGGGAAAGTGAAAACGCAATGTCTTTTAAATCAAATTAAAAGAGTTTATTTGATTCGTAAAAAAATGCACAATCACTTCACTAACAATTTAACAACTTTAATTTTCACTATTAAAATTCGACCTTCCACATCACTTCACACTCAAACAATCAATATCGCCTGTACTTCGCGTATCGCAGTTTTCTATCGCGGTTGGTTGGTTGTTTGACGGCAGGTGCGCACTCTCTTGCGGAAATTCCGCCAACGACGGGTTGACCATTTTGTCGTGCACGGACGGGAAGTGACGACTTCGGAAGCAAATATTCGCTCTCGAGCCACCCGATATTCCTGCAGTCTAACATGATAAGGTTTTAGAGTGCGTACTTGAGGCTGCCGCGGTTCTTCTGGCAGTGACTGCGATGGTCGTTTTAATATTGTCGTTGGTGAGGTCTCCGGAAGAGAGTGAACATCCGCAGTCGTAATGGTCATGGCTGGTGGGTTAACGTCAGGTTTGTTGGGGTGAGCCGCTGACTGAGGAGCTACTGCTGGGGTTTCGAGTACCGCTGAGGTGGTCGGGTACTCTTTTGGCCATTTTTTCGCGCGGCACATTCAGAACAGTCCGGGAAGTAAGTGTCCGGCTTGCCGCAACCGTAGCAGAAAACCTTACGTTCTGCTCGGCATGAAATGAACCGGTGTCCGGTTTGGTGGTCGTAAGACTTCCCACTGCTGCTACAGCAAGATGGTCTGGGTCCAAATCATCCTCCAGATCTAGGGTGGTATAATCTGGGGCCAATTCCGCGATTCCTCGTCGAGGACCCGTCCTGGTTAGTAAGTATGGCCGGTCCCGTAGGTCTTCCTCAAACCCTTCTATGTGACGCACATTTCTCAGCAGGGCCTCCATACTCTGTGGATCGGAGTTCTCGATATGCCGACGAAGGACTCGTCCGGACGCTGCCATCTAGCATTCATCTTGTCCAGGACTAATTCGTCCATGTCGACCGTAGGGTATTCCATGCGGAGTACCTCCTTCAACCGTGACCAGCGTATGGATGGTGGAGCTGAATGTATTCGCCAATATGTCTCCAGTGCTGCTCCCCTAAGCAGCATTGGCAAGTATCCTGCGAGCGCTGTGCGGTCTCCTGCTAGCATCTGCTCAATCAGCGACTCCACCCGACTTATGAAGACTTCCACCGTTATAGTATTGGGTTCCCCACTGAAATGTAGATCCCATCCCTGGATGATGCTGGGGATCTGTGTCGGCTTCAGCCGATACATGTCGTGTGGATGGAAGCGTTGTTCCGGCGGAATCACGGGAGCTTGATTAGGTGGCGGTGCTTGGCTCAATCGGGGCCGGTACACTGGAGCCAACGGATTCATGGCTGCACCTGGCCGGATCCGTTCGGGATCACGCCGCGAGTCTACCGGGAAATCCCACGGATGTGGGTCCGACTCCCATATAGGAGGAGTTCTTGGCCGGGGTGGTGCGGGGTTCTCTTTCTGGCTTTCTAGCGAGGCTAACCGGGTGGACATGTTCTGCATTAGTGCCATTAGATCTTGTAAAACTGTGGCTTCCACCGCCACAGGGGGTCTCGCTTCTTCTGCAGGCGGAACTGCTTCAGCCCTGTAGTCTTCCTCTCGTGCACTCCTTGTCGTGGATGGAAGCGGTCCGCTTTTGGAGACAGCTCCACTAGCACTGGAGGACTGAGGTCGTTCTGTTGCTGGCTGTGCGATTTCTAAAGGCTGACGACAGAGCGGGCACGTGGATGAGGTTTCCCGCAGTTGGGCCAAACACAGCTGGTGTAGCCTGTGTCCGCATTGCAACCTCTGGCTTGTGGTTTCATCCATGTCCTCGTGACATATGGAGCACAAGAGAGCTGGTCCGGCATCCGACCTTAACTTCCTCCTCTCTGGCGTGCGTTTGGTGGGCATGCTAAATGAAATTTATTTTTCTAAATAATATTTAACTATAACTATCTATAATTAATGAAAAAAAGTGAAAAAAGAATGTAATGTATAATATATATAGCTTCCAAGTGGCCGTCAGTGGCGAACTATAAAAGTACCTCAAAAAAAAGTATGAAAAAATTTAAGTGGTGATCGAACTATCAAAAAAAAATAATAACCGGTCTTTCCCTTCCGTCCTTCCTCCCAAGTATGGACACCATGGCACAATCCTTCCAAAACGTTTCAGGGACACTCTCTTGTGGCACCATGAAAATCAGGGTTCAGAAGTAATCCCTCATTAGCAAACTTCTCAAGTTACAACTTGTCAGCCCAGGGTGGGATTCTAATCCACAAGCAGCGCGTGTTTTGTCATGGATAGTCATGGATTAGCTAATCAGCCAATCACATGAAATCAAAATCCATGTAATTTAAGACACTTAGGCACCGCTGATTTGGGGAGCGGATCAGAATCCTCCGCAAAATAGATGTTGGGATAATAACTTCCGAACACAAAAAGGGACTCTAATATCATTTGGCCTTACTAGTTATACAATGGTGGTAAACCACCAAAGTATAATTCAAAAGCAGGACCAAACGATATTGATGTCCAGGGACAACACACGTTCGAAAGTTATTAGGCTGCTGGGGCACGATCAGTGCATTTACCCTCGGGAGTTATCTACCCGCCAAAATTTCTAACACCTAGTGGGGACACCTAGAGACGATGGACTGTCTCGTGCTCACGACTAATGATACAGCCGGGCGTTTCGGGCCCCACGTTGGGCGCCATTTGTAGTGAATAATGTTTTCAATACGTCCGTGAAGGACCGCAGCGATGTTCTGCTGCCTCGGCAGAGGAAGGTGTTGATTCCTGCCGAGAATGCCCTCGTCCGGAGACGCGTGAATGCGCTGGCAGGCTAGCATTGCGGTGTCGTGGGGCGGGTTCGTTTCCCCGGCACGAGGACTCACTACAAAACATTTCGCATTCACGAATTGCTTGCAGAGATCAAGAGGACGACCGAAGTCGCAAATCTGTAGATAACCTCCACGAAGGAATTACGACTTGTTGCGAGAACAAGTGCAACCTGACAAGAAAGACTAATTTGGGGGTGACCTCGTCTTTACCCAAATACATTCAGGGCCCACAAATGAAAGAGGGGCAACCGGGTGGTGGTGGAGCCCCTTCATGCCCACCCAACCGGAATAAATCCAATGTTAAATTGTTGAAGTGGCCATGTATTCCTCTTCTGAGTGGAAAACTCATACAACTTGAATTATATGAACGTTCCCATCAGAAGGGGAGTACCCCGGTGACCAATTTATGTCATAGAGTTATACAATTGAATTGCATAACTCTATGCCATAAAAAGGCACTTGGCTTGGGCCACTCAACCCATAAAGTCTCCTGAAACAAAAGAAGGAATTAATCTGTACCCGGCGGCTGGCTCATTTTTTGGGGTGGAAGCCTGCCACCGTACCGGGTCCTATACCCGATTGGAAAAGACCGGAAGGGAAAAGACCAATTTTTTTGTTTAATTCAGCATTCTTTTTTTTATTTTTATATAATTTTTTTGAAAATAAATTATATTATATTAGGAATCGTAGATTTAAACCACACAGTGACCTAACCAAAAATTTGATACGTCATGTACAAAATTTGTTACTTGAAATTACAAAGAATTATAGTTCATGTTACTATAGCATACACATCACGACCATAAGAAATACGAGAAAAATTGTACATAGCAACCTAAGTTACACTATTATTATGGAAATAATAAAATATTGCTTTTTAAATTTCATGACACTATTAATTTTTCTTGGTTTTTAACGCACCAAGCTGCTCCCTCAAATAGTTTTGGTTAATTGAGTTCATAAGCATTTTTAAAATATCAAAGGAAGTGATAAAATCGCTGCAACAGAGATAAATTTACTTTTTTTTTTTGAATTTTTAGAAAATTTCATGATTATATTCTATCTACTTCTTAAATGAGGATATTATTCATGATTTTTTTTAAGATGTATTTTTTTTTTTTTTTCATTGGTTGTGAATACCTGCAAATATTAAATTCCTTTTGGTTTGAATATATTCACATTCTTACGCTAGTATTTAAGAAACCTGATTTCAATTTCATATATTTTGTGTAGAATATATTCGCGTAGTTTCTGTTCTTTGAATAGGATATTGATACATATCGTACATGCGGATATTTGAGATAATTAAATATTGTGTGCCAATATTATAAGAACTAGTATACGCATGCTATTTTGGTTAGAAAAAAAAAACATAACTTGAAAACATCACATTATACAAATTGTGACAGTCTATGCACTATTTTACATATTAGGATATATTTTTCCCTAATTTATCCTGTTCTGTGTTTGCTTCCATACATCTTTTCCCGATTGTATAGTTTGATTTTTTTTTTCAATCATTATGACGTTGTATGCTTTTGTACCCAGATTATTGTTTTACATTTAGATTTTTCGAATGATATTGTTTCGTATAGAGCATTGCAATAAATAGGTAAATAATTAAATATATAATAAAAAAATTAAATTAAAAATGGTACTTACAATACCTTTCCCTCGACGACGAGCGCTCGTTGACGAATTGTAGGTAAGCAAGTCCTGTAATTCATATTTTTAAGCGTATTATTGTACTTGTTGTAACTTATGAGTCACGACTTCTTTCTTTTGGTAGTGTAGATTCGCATTCGTATAACAACTATTAGTACACGAGTAGGAAGGCATAAAATATATCCTAAGTGTGTATACAATCATATAAAAATTCAGCTATCCAAGTGTAAATACATGTAAACTTTTTTTTTTTGAATATCACAAACGTATGGTCTTTGAACGTGGTAATGCTTGCTGCTACTTATTCTACGGCTTTTAATGCTTAATATGTCTTTATATGCAATCCGCTGGTCAATATATGGATTGAGTGATTTGACTAATTCTCCTGGATCTAACTTTTCAGTTGATTTATCACTCTTTGTTGAACTATGTTTGACTACACCCTGCGCCTTTTTGCATCCAAACGGTGTGTTTTCACAGAAATAGGGAGTACGGTCCCGCCGTTTCCCAATCAACATGTGCCGCTCCGTACAATGAAGATCTTCACCTCGGCCTTCCAACCACCTGTTGCACAACACTTCGGGACCTAATGCTGATGGCTCATGGCGATATTGGCAGCTGCTATCATTTTTTTACAGGCACTGTCGTAGAAAAAGTAGCAATATGTGAAGTTTTTCCTTTTTTTTTTTCTTCTTTTCTCTTGCTGTGCATCCACAGGATGGTAGAAGTTATCTCTGCCACAAACCTGAAATAACGCATATTGAACTTGAAGTATCGAACAAGGACCTATAAAGTAATGGACGCGAAATGAGCTTATTTTCATCCATACGGGATTGCATGCAAACGTTCATTTAAAAAAAAGTATTCTGTGCATTTGCATTTGCCTATTTCATACATTTTGGTCGCGTCTGCTCCCACTCGTCTATTATTCACACCCTTTTATCAAAGTGCGCTCTTTCTTTATCCCTATTAAATTCAATTTTATTATTGTTTGGACTCTAGAAATCAGAGCCTGAGTTCGTTTTGCCAAATCATTCTAGGCCCCATATATTGGGCCAAACTGTTCTGCACTATTTACAGATTCATCTAACTCCTTCCCCTTGTCCTCATTAAAGCTAACGCGACCAACTTTAGCTCTTTTCATGATGTTAATTTTTCTTTTGTCCTCCCAATACTCTTAAAAACACTTTGGTAATCAATCCCCTACAATCCATTTCATAATTTATCATTCGAATCGCATAAGTATTAAAATCAAAATTTTCATTCACGCCGTTTCATTCACAATTTGTTCATTCATAAAGTACTATAAATCCAAAACGCGAATACAATTACACATAAATCAGGCACTCGCGCATTCCCGCACGGACTAACACACTTGTAGCATTTAACTATTTCAGAGACATCGTTCTTCCCACGTTTTTCCACTTGCTCACGTTCCTTCTTCATTGATTGATGAATTGCTCATGTCGTTTCCGTTACCGCTTTGCAAACTTGGTAACGAGTTGGCAACGTAAGCCAAGGATCGACCACCTTTGGAATTGGTTTAATCTCAGGGGCTAATTCCTTTTCAATGCGATGCAAATCGAACGATCCTCATATGCGATTAGATTGATGGCAATACCCAAAGGTACGAAACGCCCTGAACGGCCAATACGATGCGAGTAAGTCTCAGCCATACGTGAAAAATCGCAATTACTAGCAACATTCACAGCCTATACATCAATACCACGTGTAAAAAGATCAGAGCAGACTAGATTTCTGCATAGCCCCTGTCGAAAATTCATGGAAAACACGATTTCTATGCGCCTGCGCCATGTTGGCATGGATATAGTAACAACAATAACCAAGTTCCGTGATCTTCTTAGCCAGCAATTCCACACGTCGCGTTGAATTGCAAAATATTATCGATTGGCTTATTTGCAACTTAGAGAATAACGCATTAAGACAATGCACTTTTTGCTTCAAATGTATGAACTTTTGATGATTGAAATGTTTTAGGCCAATATAAAATTAAATTTTCATCCCTGTATCCAATTTTAGAGCTTGTTTAAGTATTTCGTATGTGGAAAATGAAACAACTACCATGGGTATTGCTCTTAAATAGTTAATTGACATTCCTCGATATAATCCTCGAACGATACCGTTTTCACGGTAAATTAACGTTAATGTTTGCATCATTCCCATCCCAAATTTTGTTGTATCTGGGCTCATCATTGCGAGTTGCATTCTTCTTCTAGTAACATCCAAGGGATATGAAATTGATTGCGCAACAGCTCCAGCTAAGCCACCACATACCAGTTTTACAGGTATATGTAATACAAGGCCACCAGTATTCCTTTCGCATTTATTGCATGCGTACTTTGGCAAATACTTCATGCAAAAAAATTTAAACATCTCAAAACAGTAAAATGACAGCCCGGCATACGGGACCATGCCTGTTAAAGTAGGGAAAAAAACCCTCTGTAAAGTGCACGTATTCCGCCTTCATTGCGGAACATTTCAGAAGCACACTGCAAAATTCCAGTGTATTTGTGTTCTCCCATTACTTGAAATGCTAAACGAGCACGAATTGTATCTAGCGGATATGCCAATGTAACAGCCGTCAGTCCTGCACAAGCTCCTGCTATAAATTTATCCGCGTGTACTACAAACTTTTAAATGTAGTTCAAACTGCGATAAGTACTTCTTGTACATTTCAAAGGATGTGAACTGCGTGGCTGTGTACGGAAATATCCTAATTATCTGTGCTCCATTGCCTTTATACAATGCCAAAATGATTCCTTCAATATTATGTGCCTGAGACCACTAAACACCCCTAAATG
>OZ017743.1:39660775-39673275 GCA_963969285.1 Odontomyia ornata
AGACGAAACCAAAATCAGTGAAAGCAAATACAACACAAATTAGTGCAAAGGGTTCGTGTCCATTGTGCAAGAGTACACATAAGCTGTTTGAATGCACCTCATTCAAACAAGCCAGTGTTAAAGTGAGGCGTGAGGTCATTAAGACTTCTAGTATATATTTTAACTGTTTTGAACAACACAGGGTCAATAAATACACTTCCACACATGGATGCAAAGTTTGCAGTAAAAAAACATAACATGTTACTGCATGTGACGTCTATAGAAAACACGTTACACAAGAAACCACAACTCCTGCAACCATACAAGGCTACGGTGTATACACAAAGCAAACGTATATATTGCTCGCCATGGCGTTTATAAAAATACGCCATCCAGGTGGAGAATATGTAACGTTTCGAGCATTACTGGAATCTGAACCACAGCTGTCCTTTATAAGTGAAGCAGAGGTTCAAATTCAACAAGCCACTTATACAAGTGCAAAATTCCGAATAAGTAGCATTGGTGCCATGGAATTTGTTACATCGAGGAGAGAAACAAAGTCACAAGCTAGCATCAAATCCTCACAACGATAACTGTGCCTTTACCGTGTAACAAAATACTTTTAATGGTTTCAAAGAGATTCGTGGTTGACGATTTAGCAGATCCAAAATACAACATACCATCAGGCATAAACATTCTCATCGGAGCAGACTTATACGACTAGTTATTGCTACCAGGGCTTCTACCTGGAAAGCCATGGGCCCAGAAGACAAAACTTGGATGGTTATTGTTTAAAACCGTTCCAAGCAAAATTTCAACGTCACTATGCGCTTTTGTTTCCTATCAAGGCCAGGAAGAAACAGTATGGAAGTTCTGGGAAGTAGAAGAACTACCAGAAATAAGAAACCTAACCAACGGAGAGAAAGCAAATGAAGCACATTTCGTGCAGACTATTTACCGTTAGCCATCAGGAACGTACTCTATTAGCCTGCCATTCAAACACAATGTAGATCTTTTATTTGAGATTGGTGATACGCAAAAGATTGCGTATATAAGGTTCCGACAACTTGCACATCGATTGGCATGTAGCCCAGCGTTATATGAACAATACCAAAACTTTTCGGAAGAATATATTAACCTAGAGCACATGTTAAGGGTACCTGCAGACCGTATAAAAATGACTACGTCATATTATCTACCACGCAATGCGGTGGTGAAAGAAAGCAGTAGTACTACCAAACTGTGAGTGGTATTCAACGCATCCTAACAGGGTCCCGAGAGGAAATCCTCAGACGATCTGCTTCATGCTGGGGACACCATCCAAGGAAACCTTCATCTTTTAATGTGGTAGAGGTAGCATGAATACGTAATTGCAACGCATCTGGCGCGGAGAAATAATTAAAGATTATAATGAGTGACTGTTATGAAAACAACGATATATTCCTCATTATTGTGGTTAATTTATACATAGTTTTTGCATTTAGTGCAAAATTCTTTTGCTCGTGCATGTATGGTCATAAGTGTCATCTCAAGCAAGTTCAATATTTTTCGAGTGGACTTTGAAGAATTTTACTTTTTGCTTGCGGTGGCAGTAATTTTACATTAACTTTAGTTGATTTTAGCAGCACAATGTGGAGTAAGCAAAACAAAGCTCTAATAAATTTGGGCTGGACAATGACTTTATGGAGAAATTCATAAGTTCAATAATTTTACTTTCTGTAGTGACTACTAAATTGTTGATCCAACAATATATTGTAGGTATATATATATATATATATATATATATATATATATATATATATATATATATATATATATATATATATGTACATATATATGCATATATATATATATATATATATATATATATATATATATATATATATATATATATTGTCGCGCGTTTTGGTTCGCGGCCAATAATTTAATGTTCTGGGAAAGTGAAAACGCAATGTCTTTTAAATTAAGTAAACAGAGTTTATTTAATTTGTCAAAAATGCACCATCACTTCACTAACAATTTAACAACTTTAATTTTCACTATTAAAATTCGATCTTCCACTTGTCCATAAATTTCTATCGCAATTGTCTACTAAAATCACTTCACACTCAAACAATCAATATCGCCTGTACTTCGCGTATCGCAGTTTTCTATCGCGGTTGTAATGAATTATCCCCCCATTCATTCAGCTTGCCTTTATATAGGGTCTCTAATCATTCAACTCAGTTCTCATACATTGATGAGTAAGCGGGAACATTCCACCAGCGTAATGACATTCTCATCGGAGCAAACTTATAGGACTAGTTATTGCTAACAGGGCTTCTACCTGGAAAGCCATGTGCCCAGAAGACAAAACTTGGATGGTTATTGTTTAAAACCGTTCCAAGCAAAACTTCAACGTCACTATGCGCTTTTGTTTCCTATCAAGGCCAGGAGGAAACAGTATGGAAGTTCTGGGAAGTAGAAGAACTACCAGATATAAGAAACCTAACCAACGGAGAGAAAGCAAATGAAGCACATTTCGTGCAGACTATTTACCATTAGCCATCAGGAACGTACTCTATTAGCCTGCCATTCAAACACAATGTAGATCTTTTATTTGAGATTGGTGATACGCAAAAGATTGCGTATATAAGGTTCCGACAACTTGAACATCGATTGGCATGTAGCCCGGCGTTATATGAACGATACCAAAACTTTTCGGAAGAATATATTAACCTAGAGCACATGTTAAGGATACCTGCAGACCGTATAAAGATGGCTACGTCATATTATCTACCACGCAATGCGGTGGTGAAAGAAAGCAGTAGTACTACCAAACTGTGAGTGGTATTCAACGCATCCTAACAGGGTCCCGAGAGGAAATCCTTAGACGATCTTCTTCATACTGGGGACACCATCCAAGGAAACCTCCATCTTTTAATGTGGTAGAGGTAGCATAAATACGTTATTGCGGCCGACATTGAAAAAATGTACCAGTAAATATTCATACACGAAAGAGACCAGCACTTCCAATGCATTTTTTGGTGGTTCAACCAAACCGAACCGATTCAACATTTTCCATTTAGGACAGTCACATATGGAACAACATCTGCTCCACACTTTGCAGTTCGAACTACACCGAATTGCTATAGATGAATCAGTTTCATTTTGTCAAGCTTCACAGGCGTTAACAACTGGCTTCTACGTTGATGACGTGCTAACGAGTTCAGATAAGCTAGTCGACCTTCTCAAGCTTCAGAAAACTTTTTAAGAAAAAGAGGGTTCCACTTAATAAAATGGCTACGTCATATTATCTACCACGCAATGCGGTGGTGAAAGAAAGCAGTAGTACTACCAAACTGTGAGTGGTATTCAACGCATCCTAACAGGGTCCCGAGAGGAAATCCTTAGACGATCTGCTTCATGCTGGGGACACCATCCAAGGAAACCTCCATCTTTTAATGTAGTAGAGGTAGCATAAATACGTTATTGCGGCCGACATTGAAAAAATGTACCAGTAAATATTCATACACGAAAGAGACCAGCACTTCCAATGCATTTTTTAGTGGTTCAACCAAACCGAACCGATTCAACATTTTCCATTTAGGACAGTCACATATGGAACAACATCTGCTCCACACTTTGCAGTTCGAACTACACCGAATTGCTATAGATGAATCAGTTTCATTTTGTCAAGCTTCACAGGCGTTAACAACTGGCTTCTACGTTGATGACGTGCTAACGAGTTCAGATAAGCTAGTCGACCTTCTCAAGCTTCAGAAAACTTTTTAAGAAAAAGAGGGTTCCACTTAATAAAATGGTCCTCTAACCATACGAGGCTATTAGGGTATAGTCCGATTTCAGAGAGAGAAAAACAGCTCCCGCTTAAGCAGCATGGAACAGGTCAAAACACTTAGCATTGAATGGCATCCATCCAATGAGCATCGCAACACCAAGCAACGAGAAGCTAATCACAAAGCGGATTGTGTTAGTAGAAGTTGCCAAGCTGTTTGATCCTATTGTCGATAATTCGGAGGTTATGGCTAGCCATAAAAGATTGGGATGAGCCAGTAGACTCCGACTTAACTAAAGAGTGGATATAGTTGCGACAAAAACTGAAAATTTGGGAGCTTTGAGAATAAAAAGGTGGATTAATTTCAGTCAATCCCATCAACTTGAACTTCATGTATTCTGCAAGTCGTCATCAACAGGCTACGCTACCACTATTTGTATTCATGTTGTGACCACAATATCAACCAAGGTCACTTTACTAACAGCGAAATCGAAGGTCACTCCAATAAATGCGGAGTCCATCCCTAGATTGGAGCTTGACGGAGCGCTATTGTTGGTTAAACTTATGGCTGAAGTCATTAAGGTACACAATTAAAAACTCGCTCCCCGATGCTTTTGGACTGAGTCGACAGTGGCCCTATCTTGGATTCTAGTACAGCAGCTAAATGGAAAGTATATGTTGCTAACCGTGTGAGTATTACACAACAGCATAGCTCAGCCAAACACTGGAACAATGTAAGTACTTATGACAACCCCGCTGATATCACGGCAAGAGGCATGTACCCAAAGGAAATTATCACACCCAACCTGTGGTGCAATGAACCAACTTGGCTAAACGCACGCATTATCCGAATGCCTCCAGTTATGCAACCAATCAGTGAAGGCGAAGAAGAAGCTAAAACAACATCACCACTTGATACGACTGGAGAACAATAAGACATATTAACCAGGTACTCATCATTTTATAAACTGCAGTGGATTGTAGCATTGTGCCAACGTTTTGCTTTCAATTCCAAATATTCTAAGATCAAACGATTCGGAAACTTATCAGAAGCTGAACTTTGGGAAGCATTCAACACATGTGTCAGGATAATGCAAACGATAGCATTCAAGAAAGAAATCCAAGATACATCTAAGCTCTGTCAATTTCGAAGAGCAGTCATATTAAATCCTTATCTCCATGGATTGACACTGAATGGGGCCTCAAGAAGGGTGGTCGAATTCAACATGCACTCATTGAAGAAATAGCGAAACACCCAGCTTTCATCCCAAAAGGCCCATTAGCAACGCTATTGATATGGCAGGATCATGGAAAAACTTTGTATGGTGGTAGCCAACTGACGTTAGCAACATTGCAACTCAGACATTGGGTCATATCTGGGTTGACGATCGTATAATCGGTCATTTGCCAATATATGATATGTTTCAAAATGACTGCCAAGCAGATGACTCAACAAATGGGAATTTTGCTTGTCTCTCGAGTGTAATTCCAAAAAGCATTCCTACTCACAAGAGCCGATTATGCAGGATTAATCACCATAAAATGAAATGGGAGAAGAGGTATCAAGACCATAAAAGCATACATCACTATCTTTGTATGCATGGTAATGAAGGATTTTCACCTGGAGCTCGTTTCTGATTTTATGACTAGTGCATATATTGCAGCTATTAAACGAAAATTTGCAAGACGTGGCAAGTGCAAAGTAATATACAGAGATTGCGGTTCAAACTTTAGGAGCCAACTAATAGTTGCATGCCGTGTACAGAGCCACTCTTCAAACAGTCATTCAGAAGTTGCAAGTCACAGCATACAATGGAAGTTTATCCTGTCTATCTGATGCTACCATCACGAATCTGGATGTGATCTGTACATAGAGCAAATTTGAAAAGCCAACCTGAATCGAGGGACCTTGGAAGTTAACACTGAGCTTCCTTTCTCAGACCTAGCAACAGATGAGAAGAATATGGGGAACATAAACTCTAGTTTGTTTTCTATGTGTTATATGGGTAAACATATCAAAGAAGACATACACTGCTGGGATCTCATCTACCATATGTCGGATACTATCGACGACACCAAGCACAAAATCAACCTGATACGATTCATACCTGTTCCTGTCGATCTGTGAGTTGGGTGTTGTCATAATTTAGGGGTATAAGCTTATTTTTTGCTCTTTTTGCCTTCTTGAGGCTTCTTTTATTTGAAATGGCATTTTTCACCAGACTTTCGTCATACTTCTTGTTATCTTCAGATATCATCTTCCTTATAGTTTTCTGCTTCTGAATGTTCAATTCTTTTGATGTTTGGGGATGCTTTCATTTCCCTGCGCTTTCTGAGCAGCATCTTAGTCGCATTTGATTGTTTGTGGTGCCTACCATCTACTCGCGGTCCACCTGCTTTTTCGGCTTTTTTTCAGAATGGCTTCGGTTAGGTGGTTTGCGCCCAGTTTTGTCATTTATTTCATTGTTTATTAGGGCTTGGTAACTCTCTATATGACACATGATGTTTTTAGTATTAAAGTCGGATTTTATTGGCTTCCTGAACAGTTTGCGTCTTTCTGCCTTCAAGTCAAGGGTGATTTTTAATCTGACTTGGCGATGATTCCTTCCCGTCTTAAATCTGTCAATTGCAAAAACGTTTTTGACCGTTATTTGGTGTATCAAACCAATTTCATTTCTTGTTATCCCATCAGGTGCTTGCCACGTCTATTTCCTGTTTTCGTTCTTCTTTAAGAAAGTTTTTGTTACGAATAAACCGTGGTGGTGGGCGAACTGTGCCAGTCATTTTCCTCTTTCATTTCTTTGTCCTAGTCCAAATTTTCCCACCAACACTTCTTGGTCTTTCCTTTCCCCTATTATGGCATTGAAGTCACCCATTAAGTACTTGAAGTGACTGGTGTTATTGTTTCGATCTGAGACGCTTGTCACACTGACTATTTTGTTCCGCCACTCATTGTTTATTTGGAATCCTACTCCGCTAGTTCTACCTGATTGTGAGCCCTGGTGGAACAAGAGGTTGCCCGAATCAAGTGCTAGTAGACTTTCACTATTTCTTCTGGTTTCGCTCAATCCGATGATATCTCAGTTGATTTTTGCTGCTTCTTCCTCTAGCTCGATCGCTCTTGCTTGTTTTGATAGCGTCCGGCAATTGTAAGTTGCTATGTTTATGGAAGTTAGATGTTTCTGGTAGTGGTTTAACTTCCGCGGATGATCCCTGGGAGCTACCTATCCTAGGGCCATTCCGACCTGTTGATTTTTGTGTACTATCATGTTGAGGAGTGAGACGATACCTCACCACGCTGTATATTTTTGCGAATTGATAAGGGGTAGGGTAAAATAGGTGTGCAGTGTGGGTGACAGGAGTAGGGTCGGGGTATATATTGTTGTGTTTTTTTTTTTGTGGTAGGGAGTTGAAGGCATTTACGCCCGCCAAGTCTGGCAGTGTGGGACTCCCATGGAGGATACCCTTGGACTACCCACTGAACACCCCCCCTGTCAATCTGAGAACCTAGCCTGGAACCGTTTGACACATTACTTCGGGCCAGGCCTCGTTTTGTTACGCCGTGGGGCGCCTTCAAGCTGGGGAGTCCCTTTCCTAGCGGGAGGGGAGAGGGGAAGAGGAAATGCCAGAAGAGCGATCCCCCAGCCCCAGCGGCTGCTGTGAGTCCCTTTTATATGTTAGGACTGCCCGAGCATAATGTGCCACCTGGTTCCATTTGTCAACCGATTCGAGCATCACCGCAACTATATTATCCGGGGTGAGCTCTCCCGTCTATTGTAGAGTTCCCTACGCAGCCTGACCCATTTTGTACACGCAAAAAATGTGTGACAGGCATTGTCCTCCTCTCCTGGGCAAAACCGACAATCGGGAGACCGCCACTTACCGGTCTTGTGCAGGTAAGACTGAAAACACCCGTGCCCGCTCGAAAGCTGGGTCAGATAGAAGTCAGTCTCACCATGCCTTCAATCTAGCCACGGTCTCACATCCGGGATGAGGCGCGCAGTCCACCTTCCCTTCGTGCAATTCCCCCAAGACTGCTGCCAATCGTTGACCGAGCGTTGTCTCTCCTCGCGGACAACCATCTCCCTCGCATCCTCGTTTCGGCGCAGGTTAACAGGGCGGCGCTCTCTAGCAAGGAGGGCGACAGGTATCACGCCTGCAATCACTCTCACCACCGAGTCGGAGACTGTTGGATACGAAGATGCAATTCTCAGTGCTCCTCTTCTCTGTACCTGTGCCAATCGTTTTCGGTATACCTCCTTGCTGAGAGCGTCGCCCCATACCTCTGCTCCGTACAGTAGCACCGACCCTGCAGCGCTCATCAAGAGGCGTCTTCTTGATGGGCTGGGTCCCCCTACGTTGGCCATAAGTCGACTCAGGGCCGATATTCCCGAAGCAGCCTTCTTAGCCGTTGCCCTGATTCGCTCAGAGAAACTTATCTTCGAGTCGATCAGTAGCCCCAGGTACTTCACCGCTGGCTTCGATTCAATTTGTATATCTCCAAATATGATCATCCTTACTCGAGGGATTCACTTTTTTGTCAAGATGACCACTTCGGTTTTCTCCAGTGCTAGACTGAGCCCGCAAGCAGTCATCCAGTCCCTCACTAGGTGTATTAGCATACCTAGCCTAAGTTGCGCTTGTTCAACGGTGCATCCGGCAACCAGAGCCGCAACATCATCCGCATAGCCGACCAAGCGCGATTCATCTGGCATCTCAAGTCTCAGTAGCCCGTCGTAAGACACGTTCCACAGGTCCGGACCAAGAATAGATCCCTGGGCAACACCCGATGTAATTTCCATCCTTCGTTGGCCCTGTGTCGTGTCGTAGAGCAGGCTTCGGTCCTTTAGGTAGTTCCTCAAAAGCCGCATTAGATATTCTGGAACTTGAAAAGAGTTTTCCAGCGTATCCAGAATATCCACCCATCTAGCGGAGTTGAAGGCATTCCTGACGTCGAGTGTCACCAATAGGACGATCCGTCGCTTGGTGCGACTATGTGCCTCTGCATTTTGGACCGCGTTCACCACCTCTGCAATCGCATCAATGGTAGAACGTCCTGCTCTAAAGCCGTACTGCCGAGGAGATAGGTCCCCAGCAGCACGAATCGTGTCAGTGAGTCTTCCCTTGATGAGTTTCTCTAGCACTTTCCCAGCCGTGTCTAGCATGCATAACGGGCGGTATGCAGACGGCGATTCGGGATTTCCCTTCCCCTTGCTGATCAGCACGAGCCTGGCCACCTTCCATCGTACCGGGAGGCAAACGTTGAATGTGCTGAGCAGCAAATCAGGACAATGGTGATAGACGAGCCGCAACACCTCAGCTGGAACACCATCTGGACCTGGAGCCTTCCTCGCTTTCAAGGAGAGGACTGCCTCCTCCAGTTCCAGCTGTGTGAAGAGTGGGCACTCTACTACTGTTTCACCATGGACAGCGTCAACACGGACGGGATGGGCGAAGAAGAGTCCCCGCACTATCACGTCCATCTTTTCCGCGTCATGTATACAAGGCTTCCGTAGGGCACCAAGTTTCCCCATGACCAGCTTGTAGCCAAGACCCCACGGATCCTTGTTCACATTGTCCACTAGGTCTTGCCAGCAGCGAGCCTTGCTACTGTTGATCAGTTTGCGAAGGCATTTCCTGGCCGACTTATATGCTGCCACCTGGTTGCATGCCTCGTCACGGTTCCACGCCCGTTGAGCCTCACGCCGAAGCTTGTGACACTCCCTCCGCTTTTCAGTGATTTCAGGAGACCACCAGTACACTGGGGGCTTGCCGTGCCGGGGTCTTCGACGGGGCATAGAATCGCAGCAAGCAGTCGTGATTAGGCTCATAGTAGAGTTCACCACGTCTTGAGCTGCCAGTTCTTCCGTCCCCTCCGGAGCTCCCTGCAGCGGCTCACCTGCTGTGAGAACCTTGACAAACCTCTCGACGTCCATTCTTACAATGTTCCATCCAGTTGTAGAAGGCTGAGAGCACGGACGTCGGGAGATAGCATCACTTATCTCAAGCAGAATGCACTGGTGATCACTGGCTGAGTAGTCCTCTAATACTTTTCAGTTGTAAATCCTCCGTACTAAGGACTCCGAGGCAAATGTCACGTCCGGTATGGTTCCCTCACAGCCAATACGGTGGAAAGTTGGCGTATTTCCGGAGTTTAGTACGACGAGGGCCGTCCTGGCCGCCATTTCCAGGATTCGTTTTCCCCGCGGATCCGTCTGAGGCATGCCCCATTCAATTGCTTTAGCATTGAAGTCGCCCCCAACGAGCACTTTACCCTCTGCGTTCGAGACAGCGCCCTCCAGAGCATTAAACTTGGCTTGGAAAGATGATATCGACTCGTTAGGCGTTAGGTACACACTAAAGAAGGTGATCCCTGAGCACCGAACCCACACGAAACCATCCCCCCGTCCACAACTCTCCGCTTGAAAGTCACTGTTCTGAACTCAGATAGCGGCAGTACCAGTTTCTTCAGAGTACCACAATTCAGGACTTTTATTATGGTGCTGCTCACTCAGCAGCAAAAAGTCGGCTTTCCTGTCCCTTGCAAACTGCTCAAGCAGATTTTGGGCGGTTGAACTGTGGTGTAGGTTTAGCTGCAGGATGCGGGTCATCGAAGCTCTGATTTTGCCTTGGCTAGGGCTTCCTGGAACACCCGGAATTTTCCTGATCCCAAGACGTGTCCAAAATCAAGTTTTGGATCAGCGTCCTTGCAAAGGATACAGAGTGCCTCCTTCGTACACTCTTTTCTTTTATGACCCATTTCACCACATTTGTAACATAGGGAACTCCTACCGGGTCCTTTGCATACTTGTGTGGTGTGACCATAACCAAGGCACTTGAAACATTGAAGAGGCGTTGCTCTTTGCCGTATCCTACAGACAACCCACCCAATTCGTACTTTGCCCTTGTTCAGGAATTGTTCGGCGTCCTTTTCAGTCAAGTCAACTATGGCCATGCGTTGTCCCCTGTTATTTGCTGGTGTCAGTCTCGCTTTGATTCTTCCCACGCTAGGGAACTCCTTTTTGATGGCCTCTTCTACCTCGGCCAGATCCGTCACGCAGTCTTTGTCTCGTATTTCGATCATTGCCATCGGCTCGAGCAGGGCTATAGTTGCACTTTTGCCGAGGACATTGTTTACTGCGTCACAGAATGCATCTTTGTTGCCGGTCTGTGCTCCAAATTTAACAGTATGTGGCCCGACCGCGTTGGTCGTACTACTTTAATGGTAGTATTGGTGTCTTCGGGCCTTACGTTTCCCCTGATGTCCCGCAGCACCTCCGCGTAGGATCGGCCATCTTGGGGCTTTACAAGCAGTGCCTGCTGCCGGGGTCTTCGTCGGGGCTTCTGCCTCTCCTGTTTTGCATCAGGTCCTTTTTCTACTTGGGCGTCCGTGCGAACTTTACTTTCTGGCTTTTTTTGAAGGAGTTTCTTTGCAGCTTTCTTCGCTCCTTTTGTGAGGACTGTCTGGAACCCCTGATCTGCTACTCCACGCCGGTCAAGTGCCTCTTCCTTCCTTCTTTTATCCCGATCTCCTTCGATTGGGCTAGATGCTATTCTTTTATTGACTTTTAATGATGGAGCTATCTGCATGTCGCCTTTAGATTTCGCCCCAAGCGCCTCTTTAGCCTTCTCTTTGTCTTCGGCCATTAACCAGCTCCTCCGATAGTGCCCTATGCGATCTAGGAGCTCCTCTAGTTCAAGGAGCCCTTCCTTTGCTACTTTGCTAATTTTTGGGAGTCGCATGCAGCTTGTATTCTTTTCAGAACATCTCCCGCTTTTCGAAGTAGTCTTTCTTCTTCATATCGCTGTGCCGCAATCGTACCTTGCAACCATCCTTGGGAGAGGTTTTCGCGTTCCGTTTCCTAGTGCAGTACTTCCGCCACATTTTCAACGTTGCCGGTACAATCACGCGGTGTCTGGTCACTCTTTGCTTTTAGTGCCGTAATCTCCTCGTTTGCTTCTGGATTTTTCGTTGCAATGTCGGGATCTGTGACCCTTGCATCGGTCGCTTTAGTAATGGTCGCAGTCGTGACAATCGAATTTTCGGTGCTCTTTATGTTATCTTCCACTGCTCGAACACCTGAAGCATCCTGCCGAGTTTCCCGCTTCTCCTTAATAGGACGCTCGGGCATTCGCATAATTTTTTTGCGGCACCCAAACGCCGCAGGAATCTCAGTCTGCACCAGACTGTCTGCTGTTCTCCGTTTTTCGTCTACCGTCAGTGTCGTCGTGTTTGTCTTCGTTTTTTTCGTGGTTAGTAAAGCTCTCGATGTACTGTTGACATCGTGGCTGCAACCACTGGCTGCGTCGTTGTTGCTATTATTTTTTATTTCCTTTTTTGGATTTTTTTGGTCTTTTGATTGCTTCAGTTTTGCTGGGTCCCCCCTCGGAGCCGCTATCTCCGTTCGTGTGTGTAGTCACCTTTTTGGTCCCATGGTTATCTTTGCAGAGCAGGGAGGCCATGCGAGGGTTGGCACAAGCCCTTATGGGGACAAGTGCTCAGAGCCAGTATAGTGCTAATCGGGAGTCCGTCTCAACCGAACCTACACCACCAACCCAATGGTGCGAACTTCGAACGTACTCCGAGGCCTGCCAAGGTTTTACCGGGACGGAAACGGTATGATAGTTGAATTGGAGCCGTTCACACATGAGTTTCACCTCGGCACTACTGTGCAAAGCAACTAGGTCCAAACCATCACATCCGCCAGCCCAAAGCGTCAATTCCAGTTCGTTGTCCAAAGCGTAG
>OZ017743.1:39678275-39685775 GCA_963969285.1 Odontomyia ornata
GTAAGGTACGCCGTACCTACTGACCCAATTTAACACTAGCTGTTCAGCTACGGTAGTTGCTTCCTGGTTGGGAATGGGGTAGACCTCGGGCCACTTGCTGAAATAATCGGCTACAACCAGCGTATATTGATTTCCCCAATCGGATTCAGGAAAGGGTCCTGCGATGTCAACAGCAATCCTTTCGAATGGCACGCCTACGTTATAGGTTTGCATTTGTCCTCTCAGTCGTCGCTTTGGGCCTTTGACGGAAGCGCAAATTGTGCATCTGCGACACCAGTCCTCTACGTCTTCTCGAGCATGGAACCAGTAGAACCGTTCCCGCAATTTCGCTAAGGTTTTGTTAACACCAAGATGGCCTCCCGAGGATCCTTCATGCATTTCCTTAACCACATCGTGGATTCGGCTTTTGGGAAGTATAGTTTGCATTCTATAGGAGCTACCATCCGCCGTTTCCCATTTCCGCTTGAGTACGCCACCCTCCACCTGAAGGGAGTTCCATTGTGCCCAATAGCTTTTCAGGGTTGCGCCATGCATTGAAACGTCTTTCCACTCAGGTCGCCCAGTCGTCTCCTTCCATACGAGCAATGGTCCGATGTCTTCATCGGCTAGCTGGGCGTTTCGAATCTCCTCCGATGACCAACCTTCATCGAATGCCTCCGTTATCAATCGCAGATCAACGAGCGGTTCCTTTTTCTCAATCCGTCGGCAATGCTTGCAGTTAGCTGGACATGGACGGCGGGATAGAGCGTCAGCATTTCCATGAACTCCGCCCTTCCGATGAACAATTTCGTAGTCGTATGACTGCAATCTTTCGATCCATCTCGCAACTTGTCCCTCGGGGTTTTTGAAGTTGAGCAACCATCTCAGTGATGCATGGTCCGTTCGAAGAACAAATTTTTGGCCATATAGATACTTGTGGAACTGCTTGGTGGCCTCTATTATAGCCAATAGCTCCTTCCTGGTCACGCAGTAATTCCTCTCACTTTTTGAGAGAACTCGACTGTAATAAGAGAGAACTCTTTCTTCGCCATTGATCTGCTGGGAGAGTACAGCTCCAATACCGCCGTTTCTCGCATCGGTGTCAACTACAAACATTTTTCCGGGTTTCGGATACGCCAGCACGGGTGATTCACACAGCTTTTCCTTCAGGGTCTCAAAGGCTGTCTGGCATTGTTCATTCCAGACATATGGACGATTTTTCTCGGTCAGCTGATGGAAACACTTAGCTATTTTGGCAAAGTCTTTGACGAATCTTCGATAGTAGGTCGCCAGACCCAGAAAACTTCGTAGTTGGCGCTGTTGTTTGGTGTTGGCCAGCTTTTCACGGCTTCAATTTTCTCAGGGTCTGTTTTGACCCCTTCTGCTGATACAACGTGTCCCAGGTATTTTACTTCATCTGCGAAAAGAGTACACTTCTCGGGACTAAGTTTCAAATTCGCCAGTCGTAATCGGGAGAAAACCTCTTCTAAGTTCCGCACATGCTCTTCAAACGTTCTACCGATGACGATGATGTCATCTAGGTATACCAAGCAGGTTTTCCAGGTTAGACCACGTAGCACATATTCCATCAAGCGTTCGAAAGTGGCTGGAGCATTGCAAAGCCCAAACAGCATCACAACAAATTGCCACAATCCGGTCCCAACTGAAAATGCGGTCTTCTCTCGGTCCTTCTTGTCAATTTCTACCTGCCAGTAGCCACTCTTGAGATCGAGTGTAGCAAACCATTTTGCGGCGGCTAAAGTGTCCATGATGTCATCGATGCGGGGGATTGGGTAACTATCTTTCTTAGTGACGTCGTTAAGCTGCCTATAGTCGACACAAAAGCGAGTGCTACCATCCTTTTTCTTTACTAGAACTACAGGCGCGGCCCATGGACTGACAGAAGGTTCAATAACGCCTTGTTTTTCCATGTCCGAGATCAGCGCGCTCACTTCTCCTTGTTTGGCTATAGGGAGACGTCTCGGTGCTTGTCGAATCGGCTTGGCTCCCTGTGTATCTATGACATGAGTTACCATACTCGTTCGGCCTTGGTCATCCGGGCTTGTTGAGAAGATGTCACTGTACTTGGTGACCAGATGAGAGGCTCGTTTGAATAGCTGCACTGGCAATTTGACCTGCTTCAATATTGCAGACGTGGATTCCCGGGCTTTGTCTGTGTCTTGCCTCCTTTTCCAATGATGGTCGTGAGTAGCTTCCAAAGAGGTGATGGTGGAAACAGGCTGGCAGCTGCCGATGACTTCTCCCGCTTTGATGCTCGTGGTTGAGTCTGCGGTGTTCAGGACTCTAACCGGCACATATCCGCTCCTTAAAGATCTTTCAAGGCATCGTCCTACAATCAAACTGCGTAATGCGGACGTCTTCGTTGGCTCTATCAGATAAGATCGGTGGTCTCCAGAATCACCATCAAGCTTGGCCCATACAATGCTTTCGGAAGAATTCGGTACATCAGTGTCAGTACATACCACTACATTCATCTTGGGAATTTGGACGCTGGGATCCTCCATCAGTACTTCTACATTCTGCCATTTCAATACACGTTTGCCCAAATCCAACGTGATTCCATGTGGTCGCAGAAAATCCATTCCGAGAATGCAGTCATCCATAATGTTCGCGACCAGAAAATTATGTCGGAACACAAGGTCTCCCAACTGTATCTGGAGGTTGACCTCTCCATGAACAGGTGCAGTTTCTCCCGTAGCTGTCCGTAGTGAGAAAATTCTGCCCTTGTGAAGTTGTTGCTGTCTAACTAGGTCTGGTCGGATAATCGATCGGGTTGCACCAGTGTCGATTGTTATGGTGCAGTGTTCTCCGTCAACTTGACCCGGAAGGCATAAGTCCGCTTCTCCACGATGTAGTCTTGACACGATGATGGTGGTGCTGGGGATGTCGATACTCCTAGCCAACGTTCGCCCCACGAAGTTGGCCCTTGCAGTTTGATGGGCCTCCATTCTAGGCTCCTGACACGGTCTGGATCTCCACCACCCTGGACAATAGCTCGGTCTTCTTCCCTTCTTGCAGTCTCTTTGCAGGTGCCCTTTTTCTCTGCAATTCCAGCATCTAGGCGCACCATTCACCTGCAGCTCTCACTCAATTCCCGCGCGCTCACACCTGCAATTATTTGCCAGTACCTCGCGAACCTGGGCAGTGGTACGGGTCACATTTTTGGCTCCCTCAAAATTTAGACTATAAGCCAATGCATCCTTGACTGTTTGCTTTTGAGCTAACCGCACGGCTTGTTGCAATTCCTTGTCCTTTAGTGCGCTGATGAATGCTTCTGTCGCTGCATCATCCCGATGTTCTGGGTCGTAGGCTGGATAAGCCAAAAGTGCCAGTCGCTCAATGTCTTGGGCTAGCTGCTGTAGGGTTTCACCAGACTTCTGCATTCGATGCCTTAGCTGTGACCGATAAATCTGCTTCAGATGATCGTCTCCATAACGCATGTCGAGCGCATTCATTATAGCATTCGGGTTTGAGTGCAATTCAACGGGGATCGTCTGCAGCAGCTCGGCAGCTGCGCCTCTTAGAGCAAGAATCAATGCAGTTGCTCGTTCCTGCTCATTCCAGTGATTTGCCCTTGCGGCTGCTTCGAACTGGGTTTTGTAAATAGTCCAGACCGTTTGCCCATCGAATATTGGTGCTTGCACATTTCTGGATGTGCTTTGCGCTGCGGTTATAAGCGGGGCTGGTGAAGTGGTTGCTACTGCCTTCGCAGCTTCTAATTCTTTTTTCACTTTTTCCATCTCATGGTTCATTCTTTCTTCGTCCTGGCTGACCTTTTCCTCGACCTGGTAAACCTTTTCTTCGACGCCTTTAATTTGCTTGTTAAGACTACTGAGCTCCGCTTTTATTTCGGTGGACTGTTTTTGAAAATCTGCCTTGAGTTCGATCGCTTGTTGATCCAGCTTCGTGGTTAAATTGGACGACTGTTCATTGAGCTTCGCGGTTAAATTGGATGACTGTTCATTGAGCTTCGCAGTTAAATTGGATGACTGTTGTCGCTGCTCCTGCTGCATCAGCATTAACATTTGCATCAGCGCATTTCCTGGTTTCTTTGGTTTTTTTGTTTCTGCTTCACCACCTTCTGCGCCTTTTTCTGCATCTGAGGGCTCACCTGAATCCAGATACGCGCCTTCCGATTCAATTGCAGCACGCAAGCGTGCAATCAGTATGGCCTTTGTACCTTGTGTAGCCAGATTTCGTTGTTCCAACTCCTCTTTGAGCTCCGATATGCTCAATTGATTAATTTTTAGATTTAAATTTCCTGGCATTTTTATTGTTTCGGCTATTTTTCCACGTTAACTTTCACAATTGTGCACTTTAAAGTTGTTTAAACGTTTTCACTTCTCGTGGGTTCGAGTAAATTCATTTGTTGACGTTCTTAATGATGATGAAAACAATTGCGACAGTAGCTCGCAGAATTATTTGTACATGTAATTATTTGTACATGTATTAATATATATATATATATATATATATATATATATATATATATATATATATATATATATATATATATATATATATATATATATATATATATATATATATATATATATATATAAATATATATTTATTACTGTGACCAAAAAATAAGGTGGCATTTGAATTTAAACTGCGCGCGTCGAAGGATTTCGAGAATTGGAACTCACTATACCACTTGTAAGCATTTTTTTTTAAGCCAAAGCCTCATAACCAAAGGCTTTCTGCACCATCTTCAATGTATCCACAGCAGAAAATTGATTCCGCAAACAAAATTTAATGCAAATTCAACAAATTTCGACATCGCAAAAAAAACGAAAAACTAACTTTTAGCAGCTCACAAAACGATGCGTATCTCAAGCACTAATGAATATTTTGACATGTAAATTTGACATAAATGTCACTGACAGTACCACCAACCTAAAAAAATAATTCTCCAAATTCTTCGACACGCACAGTTTAAATTCAAATGTCACCTTATTTTTTGGACACAGTAATATAAAGTGTGATTCAGAACAAGTGTACACATGTGAATGGGCCTTAACTCTTATTTATCACCAATTTCAAGTCCATATATTGACAGATTATGACAGTTTGGTCTTTTACAATTTTAATCATGGCGTCGTACACATCAGCCGAACGTTTTATTATTGTTAGAACTTTTTACAAAAATAATGAATCGCCAGTGCAAACATTTCGCGCTCCACGTGAATTCGAATAATTTCACGAAATGGACCCATAAATTGGTCGGCGAGATTGTGTGATTTGACTCCTTGTGACTTCTTCCTTTGGGAATTTCTGAAGGATTGTGTTTACGCTGATGCTCTCCAGACTACTGAAGCATTAATAAACAATATTCAAGCCAACATACGCCTAATAACGCCGGAAATGTGCGAAAATGTCATCGAAAATTACAATCATCGTTTGAAAGTCTGTAAAGCAGCACCAGGTGCACACATGCCCAAAGTAATATTTCATGTTTAATTGTAAGGGACCAAATTTTCATAATAAATACAGCTCAATCTTTACAAAAACTATGTTTTTTTCGACGAAAATGTGTACACTTGTTATGAATCACCCTTTATGTATATATAATATGGCAAAACTGTGGCACCACACGCGTTGTTTGATTCCCTCTCAAAATTTTTCAAGTAAGATAAATATAAGACTAATTAAATAAAATAAAGTTATCCTGAAAGTCACAGAAGTCTTCTAGTTTAAAAATTTCAATTCATATTTTGTAGTTACAATCTAATAAAAGTTTTATCATTGAAAGAAAAATAAGTGATTGAAATAACCTCAATATCGGACGTCAAGTGCTTTGTTTGCAAAAATACATCAAAAGGGCCTACCGCCAATACCGCCGAAGCTGTGCAATGTGATAAATGTAAAGCTTACTACCATGCATCCTGTTATGCTCGTATTAAGAAACCTATACCACCCGGGATGCTTAAATGTTGTCTTGAGAAAGAGGCATCGCAACCCCTTGATAAAGGATCTTTTATTAAGGAACTACAGTCTTTGCGTAGCGATTTAAAAGAAAATCATAATGATTTAGGGCAACGCATAGATTTCTTGGAAGTTAAATATGAAGAGCGCCTCAATAAAATTGAATCAACAGTATGGAATCATAACACAGAAATACTCGATCTGACTGAAAATATTTCATCTTTTCAAAAGAATTTGGATAATTGGAAATCTGAGTCTAAAGAGTTCATACTCGCCGAGATTATGGATCGGAATAGCCGCGAGTGTAATGTTGTTGTGTACAATCTTAAAGAGCAAAGCTCCGCTGCTGATGATATTCCGCATTTGCTCACTAACTATCCTAACGCGCCATTTAAAGCTACTGATATTCGTGCTTTTAGACTTGGTGTTCCAAAGAAAGAGGTTAATCGACCACTGAAAGTGATTTTTGTAAATAAAGGATTCGCTCACTGGCTAATCGTTAGTTCCAAAAAAGGTGTTGACACAAAGTTGAAGTGTGTTCCGGATAGAACAGTTTTACAACGTCAGCAATTTGCCAAAATACTAAAAGAATTCAATGAGCGGAAAGCCAAAGGTGAAAGTAATTTGACAATCAAATATATTAATGGCATCCCACAAATAAACGAGAAGAAAAATTCTCACATAAAAAACGGCAGTCTTACTTCCCAACAGATCAGCTCTCAGCAACATTAAATATTTATTATCAACACGTACGAAGCATTAGAAATGTGCAAAAGTTAAAAGAACTTAAACTAAATGTCCACACCAATACAATCAAATTTGATATAATTGCCTTAACAGAGACTTGGTTAGATGAGCAAGTTTCTGATTCTGAATTGGAAATAACTAGTTTTCAAATTTTTAGAGCAGATAAATATCTCTTACACACTAATAAATGTCATGGTGGAGGAGTATTGCTCTATATCAAAAGTTGCTTTAAATGTACCTTGCTTAAAATTCAACGATATGGTGTAGAGTTTCTGACAGTGTCACTTGTCATTTCTGATTGTATAATATTATTTACTTTAACATATGTGCCTCCTTTTGAAAATAATATGAAATTAAACTACTTGGATAATTTGGAAAAATACCTTCGAATTGGAAAAAATCATGCATGAGAGGACAAATTATAGCAGCATCATTTGTGGTGATTTCAATTTGCCGGGATATCGCTGGCATTCTGTTGATGAAGTAACATTGGCTCACGGATTTCATCCCAATTGGTATATTCGATCAGCTGTTGAAATTATTGTTAATTTAGCAAATAGATCGCAGTGTAAACAAATAGTTCATGAACTCAACAAGGCGGGTAATTGTTTAGATTTACTTTTTACGGATTTATTAAAAACTTCTTATCAAATTTCAGATGATCCCATAGTTTCTGTATTAGATGAAGCTCATCCAAGTCCTTTTAAAGCAACGGTATGCTTAAGTTCATTCAAAAGTATTAGTTTTAAAAAAGTCATATACAACTTTAACAATATGAATGTTGTAAATATTGAGCAAAGATTTGATCTTATTGATTGGAATTCA
>OZ017743.1:39690775-39768275 GCA_963969285.1 Odontomyia ornata
AAGTAACCTGACACCGAACTCTCAACCGCTTTAACACGTATTAAAGGCAAATCGATAGCTGGGATTAGACGCGGATGTAGTAGTTTTTAATGCATATGAGAAGGAAGGTTTTAGCTGGCAATTTTTGTGTCTCACACTGTAGAAGTAGAAGGTGCTAAACTCATCAAGCAGATATATTTATCCATATATCTGGTAAAAGAAATTTCATTATACGCCGAAGTTGATCGAATGTTGGCACTGGGTGTGACTGAAGAATTGTAAAGTATGTGTGCTTCACTAGTTACCTTAGTGATGAAACCAAATAAAGGCCGACTATGCTTAAATGCCAGGTGTGACTATACCTAAATGCCAAGTACATCACAGTTACAGTTGCTTACCCACTCCACACACTTCATCACCGACCTATACCTCAAATATGCATTCTGGCAGATACCTTTGGTCCTAAATCAAAGAAAGATACTTCCTTTGCGGTTCCTGGTTGTATCGATTTGTTATCATGCCATTTGCCCTGGGTTATATACCACACATTATGACCCACCTTATGGATAATGTTATACCGCAACACCTACGACATCAAGCCCTCGTATATCTGGGTAACTTATTACTAATAACTGAGACCCGTAACGAGTATATAGTCCTGCTTCAGAGAGTAGCTTTGGATATCCGGAAGGCAGTATTAACCATCAACATTCTGAAGAGTCAGTTTATTATGACGGAAGCTAAGTACTTGGGTCATACAATAGCTCACGCTAACATCAGAACAGACTGGGATAAGGAAAAAGTGAGAGGCACATTTCTCCTACTAAAGCGACCAAACCATTGCAGTTATGCCAGGGGTCATGCGGTTGGTATCAACAATTTGTACATAACTATGTGACCATCAAAATGCTCTTAACTTATAGGCTGCGTAGGGCATGGAAGTTTCTTTGAGAGGAGCTTGGCTGGCGGGCCTTCAAGGAGCCAAGGAAGAGCTTGACAAAAGCTCCCGTGCAATATCCTCAATCCATTGCGTTGGCAGTCAACGTAGAGTAGAGCAGCTTTAGTCTAGGTTAGAGAGGACGATGATTACGATTACGGGGAGCTGCTAAAGTGCCTGAGGGCATGTTTCTTTTGGCATAACATGGCCCAGCAAGTAACAATGTACGTGGCTGGCTGTAAAACCTTTGAGTGCATCAATGCACTGTACGCCAGTCTATAACCTGCTGGCCAACAGGAGCACTTGCCCCATAAGAGCTTGTGACAACCTCGTATGGCCTCCCTGCCCTGCAAAGATAATCATGGGACCAAAAAGGTGACTCCACACACGAACGGAGATAGTGGCTCCAAGAGGGGACATAATAAAACTGGAGCAACCAAAACCCTGAAAAAAGATAAAAAAATTCAAACAAAAAGAGCAAAACCGACAAGAACAACAGCGCAGTGTGCAGCTGCAGCCACGATGTTAATAGTGCTAAAGATGACAAAAAGACGATTATCAGTGAAGACGGACGGAAAACGAAGATTAATAGACAATGTTGTCCAGACTGAGATTTCTGCGACGTTTGGGCGCAGCAAAAAAATGATGTGAACGCCAAAGTGTCTTGAAAAGGTAAAGTGGGAAACTCTGCGGGACGCTCCAGATGTTTGAGCGGTGGAGGAAAATATAAAGATAACTGAGCATTTGATGGTCACTGCTGCAATCACTACCAAAGCGACTGAAGCTAGGGTCATAAATCCTGAAATAATATTGAACCATTCTGAAGTCCAAGCGAAGATTACGGCAGGAAAATACAGGAGTGACAACTAAAGCGAAGTTGTGTGATTCTATTGCCAATGTCAAAAATGTGGCGGAGGTAATGTACTCATAAATTGAAACCGATAACCTCTCCCACGAAACATGGTCACAAAGTACATTAGCCACCTAGCGATATGAAGAAGAAAGGCTAATCCAAAAAGTTGGATATGTTCTAAAAGGAATACAATCTGAATGCGACTCGCCAAAAATCAACAAAGCAGTAAAGACTGGGCTGCTTGAACAAGAGAAGCTCCTAGACAGCAGAGGGCATTATCAGAGAAGCTGGTTTAAGGCCAAAGAAGACCAGAAGGCTGAAGAAAAGCAGAAGGCTAAAAAATTGGCTACGATCAAAATATGAGACATTAACGGCGTCACGGATCTGGCTGAGGTAGAAGAGGCTATCAAAAGGGAGTTCCCTAGCGTGGGAAGGATCAAAGCGAGGCTGAAACTAAAACACTAAAGGGAACAACGCATGGCCATAATTGACTTGACCGGAAATACGCCGAACAATTTCTGAATAAGGGCTAAATAAGAATAGGGTGGGTCGTCTGTAGTGCCTGTTCAATGTTTCAAATGCCTGTTCAATATTTCAAATGCCTTGGCTATGGTGACACCACTCAAGTATGTAAAGGACCCAATAAGAGTTCTCTATGTTACAAATGCGGTGAAATGGGACATAAAAGAAAAGGGTGTACAAAAGAGGCACACTTTATTTTTTGCAAGGATGCTGATCCATGATCGGAATTTGAGCATGTCTTGGGATCAGGGAAATACCGGGTTTTCCAGAAAGCCCTAGCAAAGATAATATCGGAATTTTGACGACCTGCATTCTGCAGCTAAATCTATACCGCAGTTCAACTACCCAAAATCTACTTGAGCAGTTTGCGAGAGACATGCAAGTTGACTTCTTGCTGCTGAGTGAGCAACCCGAGGATAAAGGTTCTGCATCATGGTATCCTGATGAAACTGGTACTGCCACCATCTGGGTTCAAAAGAGACTCCAGGACCTAATGGTGTTTCAGCTGAGGTGTTGTAGCTTGTCTATCACCATTGTCCTGACTTGCTGTTCAGCACACTCAATACTTGCCTACGGGACGGAGTTTTCCCGATATAATGGAAGGAGGTGAGGCTCGTGCTGATCAGCAGGGGAAGGGAAATTCCGGATCAATGTCTGTATACCACCCGTTAGGCATGCTAGACACTGTTGGGAAAGTGCTAGAGAAACTCATTAAGCGAAGACTCACTGACGGAATTCATGCTGCTGGGGACCTATCTTCTCGGCAGTACGGCCTTAGAGCACAACGCTTCACCATCGATTCGATTGCAGGTTAGGTGAGTGCGGTCTAAAAGGTAAGGGCATATAGCCACACCAAGCGACGGATCGTCCTGTCAGTGATACTCAACATCAGGAACACCTTCAAGGCCATATTCTGGATACGCTGGAAAGCCCCTTTTCAAGTCCCAGAATATCGAATACGGCTTTTGAGGGACTACCTGAAGGACTGAAGCTTACTTCACGACACAACACAGGGCCAACGAACGACGGCTGTTACATTGGGTGTCGCTGAGGGATTTATCCTTGGTCCAGACTTGTGGTATGTGTCTTATGATGAAATTTTGAGACTGGAGATGCCGGATGAGTCGCACTTGATCGGCTATGTAGATGATGTTGCGGGTCTGGTCACTGGACGCAGGACGGCACATCACGGGTTCAGTTTAGCACTGGAGAAAACCAAAGTGGTCATCTTGACAAGAAAGAGAATCTCCAGAGTAAGGATGATCAGTATTGGAGACATACTAATCGAATCGAAGCCAGCGGTGAAGTACCTGGGGCTACTGATCGACTCGTAGATGAGTTTCTCTGAGCAAATCAGGGCAATGGCTGAGAAGGCTTCTTCGGGAATATCGGCTCTGAGTTGACTTATGGTCAACGTAGGGGGGCCCAGCCCATCAAGAAGACGCCTCTTGATGAGGGCTATAGACTCTATGGAGCAGAAATATGGGGTGACGCTCTCAGTAAGGACGTATACTGACAACACCTGGCACAGATATAGAAAAGAGGAGCACTGAGATTTGCATCTTCGTATCCAACAGTCTTTAATTCGGTGGTGAGAGTTATTGCAGGGGTAATACTTGTTGCCCTCTTTGCTAGAGAGTACTGCGCTATTAATCTGCGTCGAACTGGAGATGCGAGGGAGGTATTTTCTTCGAGGAGCAACAGCGCCCACTTAACAATTGGCAGCAGTCTTGGGTAAATTGCATGAAGGGATGGTGGACTGCACGCCTCATCCTGGGGATGAGACTGTAGCTAAATTGAAGGTATGGTAAAACTGACTTCTATCTGACCCAGTTTTTGAGCGGGCATGGGTGTCTTCAGTCTCACCTGCGCAAGATATGTAAGTCAAGGTCCCCCGATCGTTGTTTTTACTCATAAGATGAAAACGATTCCTGCCACACATTTTTTAACGTCAGAGAGACGGGAGAGCTCACCCCAGATAATATAGTAGCGGTGATGCTCGAATCGGTTGACAAATGAAACCAGGTGGCACACTTTGTTCGGTTAGCCCTGAAATATTAAGAGAACTCACAGCAGCTGGGAGATCACTTATCGGGAACTTCCTTTCTCCCCCCACTAGAAGGGGGACCCCCCAGCTTGAAGCTCATGGCGTGAAAAAACGAGACCTGGCCCGAAGTAATGAGTCAAATGGTCTCAGGCTGGGTTCTTGAGTTGACAGGCGGGGTGTTTAGTGGGTAATCCAGTCGCCTTCTTGCGATCATGGGAGTCCCACACTCTGCGCGTAAATGTCATTCACCTTTAAAACCACAAAAAAAAAAAAATTCGAAAATTTGAATTACATAAACGCGTATGCCAATACTTGTGTAACATATCCAGTATACCCTACATATACACTGGCATGAGCTGGGAGGTCGATTTGATGTGTTTCCTATATACAGCATCAAAGCTCCAGGGAAGAAACCCTCCTGCATGATCAACAAAGGAAAGTTTATTTTGAAGAATTAATTTTGTTTTATTGTTTCATTCTCGCAAACGTTAAATTGAATCTACATATATATAGTACAAACAAATATTGAATGAATCGCTCCTGCTGCTCATACTTTTTAACATTAATGTCATTAGCTGGCGACAACAAGATGCAGCGTGGTGGCGCGTTCACAACATTTTTTCCAGCTCAATTAGTGGCAATCTGATATGTTTGTCTTGTGAAGTGAAGATTTACTGTTATCTGGTTCATCATGTTATTGCTTATTTAATTTAGCCATGTACCAGGTCATGCACTATATGATCGAAATCTTGTGCGCGCTTGAGATAGTCATGTATGTTTGTGATGTTTTTTTTTGTTTTACTTAGAGACGATAATGTTAATCCCCATGTGCATTATGTCTTTATTATTTTTGTTTAGAGATGGTAATGTGTACCCAATTAGATTGCGTGGTTTGCACATGTTGTTTTTACTTTTGATTAGAGATAACAATGTGTATGCAATGGCTTGTGCGGTTCACTATACTATTTTTATTTTTGATTAGAGATGACAGTGTGTATCCAATGGATTGAGTGAGTGTTATTTTTCATGTTTCTGTTTTAAATTATTTATTCTATATCTCTTTTATATTCTTTACTAACTATCGTTACTTATCATTATTGTGATCATCGGTTTAATGACTACTATTTTAATAGAACCTATTTTTCCTTATCATGATATGTTTCCTTCAATATTTATTTCAATTTACAATATTAAGTCAAAATGGTTTGGTGTAATTTTTACATAATTTTCTATTTTGGATTGCCTTACTTTAATACTTTAAATAATTGTTGACTTCGACGTATTAGGCATTTCTATTTAATTTAACTTTGCTTGCTAGTATATTACAATTCTTTGCAGTTTATACATATTTAACTAGGACAGTATCATAAACTAACAAACATATTTTTATTTACTTGTTGTGATCTAAATCTTGGCTTTCTTGGAAATTTAAATTATTTATTTCATATTTTGCAATTTTTTTTCTGTAACTTTCATTCTATGTGTTTTGGCCTTCCAGTTCTTAAGTTTTTGACGTGATATTCTGAATCTCTTGGATATTTAACATTACTCATCTCAAAATTATATTTGATATCTATTGCTACATATTTTGCACTCACTACTCTGTGACTGTCATATTATATGTTTTGGCTTTTCATTTCTTCAGTTTATGACTTGATATTCTGAATTTCTTGGAAATTTAACATTACTTATCTCAAAATTATATTTGATATCTATTGTTACATATTTTGCATTTTCTATTCTGTGATTTTCATTCTGTATGTTTTGGGTTTTCATGTCTCTTCTTGGAAATTCATCATTACTTATTTCAAAACTATATTTGATATCTATTTTTACATATTTTGCATTTTCTGTTCTGTAATTTTTTTCTATATTTCCCTGGTTTGCTCTGTCAGAAGTAAGTAAAGGGTTTTCCAATAAGAGGAGTTATTTTGAATAACCCGCTGTTTCGGTAGATGTCTCTTTGGAAGCTGTTATTTTTTGTCATTTAACAAGTAAAAACTACGCTATTAATACAAATGGAACAATACATGCTTCAACAACCCACTCAAATTATTCAAATTCACAATAAAAATGGTGAAAATTTGGCAGAGACGGTTCGTAAAACTCGAACATTTTTGGGTCATCCTGAAGCTTTGTCGGACCGCAATACAGAAATCGGTGGAGACATTCAAGCTATTGGGGCAACTTAGTGATGTGAAGCATAAAACCGGTGCACGTCACTCACAAACAGTCGAGAATATTGCTGCTGTAGCCGAAAGTGTTGAAGGAAACCCAGGTTTGTCCATTCCTCGTCGTTCTTTGGAATCAGCCATTTCAAAAACGTCATTACACAGTATTTTGTATAAAGATTTGGGTCTTAAGGCTTATAAAGTTCAGTTAACACAAGAACTTACGCCGGTCGATCATCAACAACGTCGTGTCTTTGCTGATTGGGTCCTTAAAATGCATGAAAATGATCCGGAATTCCATCGAAAAATCATCTTGAGTGATGAGGCCCATTTCCACCTCGGTGGCCTCGTCAACAAGCAAAATTCTCGCATCTGGGGCTCGGAAAACCCAAGAGTTATTGTTAAAATGCCTCTATTCCTCAATGTGTGACTGTTTGGTGCGGTTTATGGTCCGGCGGAGTTATTAGACCTTGCTTTTTTGAAAATGAGGCACGAACAGTAGTTACGGTGAATGGATTGCGCTGTCGAGAGATGATTAATGATTTTTTATGGCCGAAATTGAATGGTTTTGATCTGGTCAAAGTTTACTTTCGAGAAAAGCAACGAAACCATTGATCTTTTACGGGAAAAGTTTCCGGACCGTGTTATCTCTCGAAGAGGTGATCACAATTGCCCACCGAGATCTTGTGATTTAACACCTTGCGACTTTATTCTTTGGGGTTACGTGAAAGAAAAGCCAAGCGTCGATTCAAGACATCAAAGATGGAATTCGTGAGGCTGTCGAGGACATAGGGCAGCCACTTTGCGATTTGGTTATGGAAAATTTCATGAAAAGGATATGGTCCTGTAAGCTTAGTCGTGGTGGTTATTTGCCTGATGTTATTTTTAACTATTAATGGCATACCTTCTTCTTTATAATGAAATAAGCATCTGATTATTTGTATTAAAAAATGGTATTTTTCTTTTAATATCAAAATAACACCTCTTATTGGAAAACCCTGTACAATAATTCTTACATCATTTTTGAGTTTTGTGATTGATAGTAATATTCCTGTTTATAAATTTTTGTCATTATTTTGCTTTATCCTTTTTTTGGTATGATTCATTACGCGATTATAATTTTTCCTTCTACCGTTGGAATCGGTTACATTAAAATGTTTACTATATTCATAGAATCGTTTTCAATTAATTTAAGATTTTTTTAATTCCATGTGCTTCAACTTATATAATATTTTACATTACAAAAATATTATTCTATGCTATTCTTATGTACCTCTTTTTTACATATAATATTTATTGATGCACCTTTTGCAACTAATTGCATCAAAAATTTTTCTATTTACTTATACATAATTTAGTTTTCTCAATGGTTTACTTCGTATCAAGTTTGATGTTATCATTAGGTATATAGTGGGCGGGGCTTTTAGTTCAGCTATGCTATGAAACAGTGTAAGAGCAAGGGCTTTTAAGGTATATGCATTTAATTGTCTTTTAATTTGCTTAAATAGTCCATTACATACTTCTTTATCATTTTTGGTGGTAAAACCAGGGGGTAATTAAAAATGTCTTCTGCGTTATGTTTAAAGAGCTGTGGATTATTGATAAATCGGAGTCTGTTATTTAACAGTTTTTATTAAGTATAGAAATTCTGACGGAGTTGTTAAAAATAATGTTGATCTGTTATCTCAAATTGAAACTAGAAGGAGAGACGTTAAGCTTGAAAGCTCTGGTAAACGAGTATGCTTTTATTGATTTCTATAAACTTTTAAGCAGAAATTCTACGTTGAAAATATCTTGCAGAGAAAGAGCATTGTAAAAGATAGTTAAAGCGACACTATCACTATACCTTGGGATTGAGAACATAAATTTTCGGTGTTTATTCATGATCCTATGTTATCCGTCTAATTTCTCCCTAGTGACTGTCAGTTTGGTTTGGCATGATGCTGTCTTAGACCTTGCTGGAAGACAGTATAGTTCCGTGCGAGGTCACCTCATTAGCCGGTTATAAAATCATTGATCTCGGTCTCGAGAAGAAGAAGAATCTTAACGTCACATTCTAAAATGCAACTTGATATTGTAATTATATACTAAGTAAAAGGATGGAAAATCGGTGGTTTTAAATTGTCTTGTGTTATCCACAGGGGTTTTATTGGTAAAGTTTTTTTAGTAGTTTGCAGTAAAAATGTATTCATTGAGTGGGGAAACGTAATGGTTTGTTACAAATGTATTTGCTTGGTTAGTAGCTTGCCTGCAAACCATTTTAGACGTACAGCTCAGAGGATATGACTGGAAGGTAAATCGATTTCTGTTTTGCAGATGACTTAATACAGAAAGGAACGTGTCTGCCGACAATTGAAGTTATTCGTTCAGGCACTGATTTATAACTAGAAAATAGCGTGTCCACCGGCATCTTGCGTCTACGACTGAGAGGCTCATGTTTGATTTACTATTGTCATGGCAGAGATCTCAGATGAATAAGAACTGGATGGGCTAAGCCCATATAAAATGCATAGGAGAGCATGCGACCAGTTTCTGCTCTCTTCCAATGGATCAGTATGTCATTTCCTTTCCGTCTGCCTTTTGCCGGTCACTTTCTTGTTCCAGAAGCTCACTCAATTGAATCTGTCTGTCAAGTTGACTGATCTAAATTGGACGCCAAACCGGCAAAATTGCAAGTTTCGTCGCCATTTATCTGATATTAAAACTGTGGAAATGTGCTTGCAATCTGAATTCGTTCCAAGTGTTTAAACATTTTATTGTGCTCTGTAATTCGAATAAGTTTAACGTGTGACACTGTGAAATTAATTTAAAATTTCAAAAAGAAATGTGTAGTGTCTTCGTGTAAAAATGATAGTCGAAATGGATCTGCAGGTGTTTCTTTTCACAGTTTTTTTCAAATAGAAAACAAATTTTAAGTAATGTATGAAAATTTGTTTGCGTTCAGCGGTAGCCATGTTTGCTTGTGCGATTTGATGCTTTGTTAGGTTGTAAACAAAAACATAGCATAGTTGTTGCGACAACTTGGTCACATGGTTGTCCACTCCAGTATTATTCAATTGCTCAATGCCAGTGATCATGCTAAGCTAAAGAGAGAAGAGAAGTTAGTCTATCCGTGAAGAACCCTGTATGTGAATTCCGATAGTTTGCTTTTAGGGGCGGTTTTCGCAAGGAGAGGGGAAATCATTCGAAACATCAAAGTTTTGTTTACGTCTCCTTGTATTCATCGTGGTCAATGTGCGGGAAGTTCCATTTTCCCGCTATTTTCTCAAAAACTGTAGTGAATATTTAAGTAGTGAACACAATACTTAGTATTTTGGCTAGTTCTACTTGATACATAGTGATACTTTATTAAAGCAAGTGAGTTAAACGTTAGCCTTTCACTTCGCGTTATTCGGTGTCATGTTGTCCAAATTTCAATAGTGGTTGGAGTGGAAAGTCGTACTTCAGGTATAAATTTAAAAGCTTTATGGGTTCGAAATCGCAAAAAAGATTTGTTCTGATAGTTTTCAGTTATTAGATAGAAGAAAACTATTCAAAAATATTTGCAATGTTTTGTTTTGATCTCTTCATATTGTCGCGTGTTATTGGTTCGCGGCCAATAATTTTAATGTTCCGGGAACGTGAAAACGCAATGTCTTTTAATTTAAGTTAAAAAAATTTATTTAATTACGAAAATGCACAATAAACAATTTAACAATTTAACACTTTCACTTATTTTAATTTTCACTATGAAAAAAATCTAACACAATCCAACACGCATTTGTCTTCTAAATCACTTCGCACTCAAAAAATCAATCGTCTTTACTTCGCGTTCCACTATATCGCAGTTTTCTATCGCGGTTGTAATGAATGAATCCCCCCATTCATTCAGCTCGCCTTTATATAGGGTCTCTACCTATTCACCCATTTCTCGTACATTATCGAATGTTCTACCGAGAGGTACCTGGTAGATTCGAGCAAATTAATGAATGGAGTGACGTCACTTGCAGATGTTGATCATGCTTGTTGGGTTCTCGTGGGTTCGAGTAAATTCATTTGTTGATGTTGATTATGAAAACAATTGCGACAGTAGCTCGCAGAATTGTTTGTACATGTAATTATTTGTACATGTAACACTGCCCCCACCTCAGTTCTTTTCGCCCCGAAAAGATGTGTCACTATTTGTAGTCAATTCTCCCTGGGTGTAATATGGGGCAAGACGGTCCAGATGCACGATTTTCATTTTAGCTCTCGGCTTACGATGTTCCTGTATTCGGTATACGACGTCGTTGATTCGCTTTGTAACTCGGTATGGTCCCTCCCAATTATGTTGCAACTTTGGAGACCTACCCTTTCGCCGTTGCGGGTTATAAAGCCACACCAAATCATCTTGCTGGAAGCCAGTAGAATTAGCCTTGAGATCATACCTGGTCTTCATGCGGTCAGTAGCTGATTCGAGGTGTTTTCGCACTGTCCGATGTATCTGGTTCAACCGTTGTCTTAGATCACTTGCGTACTCCGAGATTGTTTGGGGTTTCTCAGGGGGTGTTCCGAACTTTATATCGGCTGGCAAACGAAAGGTCTTTCCAAAAATGACTTAGGCTGGGGCCTGTCCCGTCGATGCATGTTCAGCGGCTCTATGCGCCTTTAAAAATAGTGGGATATGTCGGTCCCAGTCCCTTTGGTTCTCGTCAACCATCTTGGCAAGGTGTTTATTGAGCGTGCCGTTGAAACGTTCGACCATTCCATCGGATTGGGGATGCAGCGGTGTTGTCCTCGTTTTCCGTATTCCGAGCAGCTCGCATATTTTGCCAAAAACTAGTGACTAAAAGTTTCGGCCTTGATCCGAATGTAGTTCGCCAGGTACGCCGTACCTACTGACCCAATTTAACACTAGCTGTTCAGCTACAGTAGTTGCTTCCTGGTTGGGAATGGGGTAGACCTCGGGCCACTTGCTGAAATAATCGGCTACAACCAGCGTGTATCGATTTCCCCATTCAGATTCAGGAAAGGGTCCTGCGATGTCAACAGCAATCCTTTCGAATGGCACGCTCACGTTATAGGTTTGCATTTGTCCTCTCAGTCGTCGCTTTGGGCCTTTGACGGAAGCGCAAATTGTGCATCTGCGACACCAGTCCTCTACGTCTTCTCGCGCGTGGAGCCAGTAGAACCTTTCCCGCAATTTCGCTAAGGTCTTGTTAACACCAAGGTGGCCTCCAGAGGATCCTTCATGCATTTCCTTAACCACATCGTGAATTCGGCTTTTGGGTAGTATAGTTTGCATCCTATAGGAGCCGCCATCCACCGTTTTCCATTTCCGCTTGAGTATGCCACCCTAAACCTCAAGGGAGTTCCATTGTGCCCAATAGCTTTTCAGGGTTGGGCCATGCATTGAAACGTCTTTCCACTCAGGTCGCCCAGTCGTCTCCTTCCATACAAGCAATGGTCCGATGTCTTCATCGGCTAGCTGGGCATTTCGAATCTCCTCCGATGACCAACCTTCATCGAATTCGGCCGTTATCAGTCGCAGATCAACGGGCGGTTCCTTTTCCTCAATCCGTCGGCAATGCTTGCAGTTAGCTGGACATGGGCGACGAGATAGGGCGTCAGCATTTCCATGAACTCCGCCCTTTCGATGAACAATTTCATAGTCGTATGACTGCAATCTTTCGATCCATCTCGCAACTTGTCCCTCGGGAATTTTGAAGCTAAGTAGCCACCTCAGCGATGCATGGTCCGTTCGAAGAACAAATTTCTGGCCATATAGGTATTTGTGGAGCTGCTTAGTGGCCTCTATTATAGCCAATAGCTCCTTCCTGGTCACACAGTAGTTCCTCTCACTTTTTGAAAGAACTCGACTGTAATACGAGAGGACTCTTTCTTCGCCATTGATCTGCTGGGAGAGTACAGCTCCAATACCGCCGTTGCTTGCATCGGTGTCAACTACAAACATTTTTCCGGGTTTCGGATACGCCAGCACGGGTGATTCACACAGCTTTTCCTTCAGGGTCTCAAAGGCTGTCTGGCATTGTTCATTCCAGACATACGGACGATTTTTCTCGGTTAGCTGATGGAGATGGAGCTATTTTGGCAAAGTCTTTGACGAATCTTCGATAGTAGGTCGCCAGACCCAGAAAACTTCGTAGTTGGCACTTGTTGTTTGGTGCTGGCCAAATTTTCACGGCTTCAATTTTCTCAGGGTCTGTTTTGACCCCTTCTGCTGATACGACGTGTCCCAGGTATTTTACTTCATCTGCGAAAAGAGTACACTTCTCGGGACTAAGTTTCAAATTTGCCAGTCGTAATCGGGAGAAAACCTCTTCTAAGTTCCGCACATGCCCTTCGAACGCTCTACCGATGACGATGATGTCATCTAGGTATACCAAGCAGGTTTTCCAGGTTAGACCACGTAGCACATATTCCATCAAGCGTTCGAAAGTGGCTGGAGCATTGCAAAGCCCAAACGGCATCACAACAAATTGCCACAATCCGGTCCCAACTGAAAATGCGGTCTTCTCTCGGTCCTTCTTGTCAATTTCTACCTGCCAGTAGCCACTCTTGAGATCGAGTGTAGAAAATCATTTTGCGTCGGTTAAAGTGTCCATGATGTCATCGATGCGTGGGAGTGGGTAGCTATCTTTCTTAGTGACGTCGTTAAGCTGCCCATAGTCGACACAAAAGCGAGTGCTACCATCCTTTTTCTTTACTAGAACTACAGGCGCGGCCCATGGACTGACAGAAGGTTCAATAACGCCTTGTTTTTCCATGTCCGAGATCAGCGCGCTCACTTCTCCTTGTTTGGCTATAGGGAGACGTCTCGGTGCTTGTCGAATCGGCTTGGCTCCCTGTGTATCTATGACATGAGTTACCATACTCGTTCGGCCTTGGTCATCCGGGCTTGTTGAGAAGATGTCACTGTACTTGGTGACCAGATGAGAGGCTCGTTTGAATAGCTGCACTGGCAATTCGACCTGCTTCAATATTGCAGACGTGGATTCCCGGGCTTTGTCTGTGTCTTGCCTCCTTTTCCAATGATGGTCGTGAGTAGCTTCCAAAGAGGTGATGGTGGAAACAGGCTGGCAGCTGCCGATGACTTCTCCCGCTTTGATGCTCGTAGTTGAGTCTGCGGTGTTAAGGACTCTAACCGGCACATATCCGTTCCTTAAAGATCTTACAAGGCATCGTCCTACAATCAAACTGCGTAATGCGGACGTCTTCGTTGGCTCTATCAGATAAGATCGGTGGTCTCCAGAATCACCATCAAGCTTGGCCCATACAATGCTTTCGGAAGAATTCGGTACATCAGTGTCAGTACATACCACTACATTCATCTTGGGAATTTGGACGCTGGGATCCTCCATCAGTACTTCTACATTCTGCCATTTCAATACACGTTTGCCCAAGTCCAACGTGATTCCATGTGGTCGCAGAAAATCCATTCCGAGAATGCAGTCATCCATAATGTTCGCGACCAGAAAATTATGTCGGAACACAAGGTCTCCCAACTGTATCTGGAGGTTGACCTCTCCATGAACAGGTGCAGTTTCTCCCGTAGCTGTCCGTAGTGAGAAAATTCTGCCCTTGTGAAGTTGTTGCTGTCTAACTAGGTCTGGTGGGATAATCGATCGGGTTGCACCAGTGTCGATTGTTATGGTGCAGTGTTCTCCGTCAACTTGACCCGGAAGGCATAAAACCGCTTCTCCACGATGTAGGCTTGACACGGTGATGGTGGTGCTGGGGACGTCGATCCTCCTAGCCAACCTCTGCCCCACGAAGTTGGCTCTTACATGTTTCCCGACCCCTCTGTTTGAAGGGCTTCCATTCTGGTCTCCTGACTCGGTCTGGATCTCCTTCTAGCTGCACACCCTGGACAATAGCTCGGTTTTCTTCGCTTCTTGCAGTCTCTTTGTAGGTGCCCCTTCTCTCCGCCATTCCCGCATCTGGGCGCACCATTTACATGCGGGTCTCGCTCAATTTCCACGCGCTCACACCTGCAATCGTCTGGCACTACCTCACGAACCCGGGCAGTGGTACGAGTCACATTTTTCGCTGCCTCAAAGTTCAGACTGTAAGCCAATGCGTCCTTAACCGTTTGCTTTTGAGCTAAACGCACGGCTTGTTGCAATTCCGGGTCCTTTAGTGCGCTGATGAATGCTTCTGTCGCTGCATCATCTCGATGTTCTGGGTCGTAGGCTGGGTAAGCCAAAAGTTCTAGTCGCTCAATGTCTTGGGCTAGCTGCTGTAGGGTTTCACCAGACTTCTGCACCCGATGCCTTAGCTGTGACCAATAAATCTGCTTTAGATGGTCGTCTCCATAACGCATGTCGAGCGCATTCATTATAGCATTCGGGTTTGATTGCGATTCATCGGGGATCGTCTGCAGCAGCTCGGCAGCTGGTCCTCTTAGAGCAAGAATCAGCGCAGTTGCTCGGGCCTGTTCATTCCAGTGATTTGCCCTTGCGGCAGCTTCAAACTGGGTCTTGTAAATACTCCAGACCGTTTGCCCATCGAATATTGGTGCTTGCACATTTTTGGATGTGCTTTGCGCTGCGGTTATAAGCGGGGCTGGTGAAGTGGTTACTACTGCCTTCGCAGCTTCCAATTCTTTTTTCACTTTTTCCATCTCATGGTTCATTCTCTCTTCGACCTGGCTGACCTTTTCCTCGACCTGGTAAACCTTTTCTTCGACCTGGTCAACCTTTTCCTCGACGCCTTTAATTTGCTTGTTAAGACTACTGAGCTCCGCTTTTATTTCGGTGGACTGTTTTTGCAAATCTGCCTTGATTTCGATCGCTTGTTGATCCAGCTTCACTGGTTGTTCATTAAGCTTCACAGTCAAATTAGATGACTGTTGTCGCTGCTCTTGCTGCATCAGCATTAACATTTGCAATATCGCATTTTCTGGTTCCTTTGATTTGGGTGTTTCTTCTTCTCCACCTTCTGCGCCTTGACCCGCATCTGAGGGCTCACCTGCATCCAGATTCACGCCTTCCGACTCGATCGCATCACGCAAGCGTGCAATCAGTATGGCTTTTGTACCTTGTGTGGCCAGGTTTCGCTGTTCCAACTCCTCCTTGAGCTCCGATATGGTCAATTGATCAATTTTTAAATGTAAGTTTCCTGGCATTTTCATTGTTTCGGCTGTTTTTCTACCAGTTTCCACGTTAATTTTCACTATTGTGCACAAAAATGTTCAAAAGTTTTCACTTCCAAAATTTTTCTTTCGCACTTCTTGACACCACTGTCGCGTGTTATTGGTTCGCGGCCAATAATTTTAATGTTCCGGGAAAGTGAAAACGCAATGTCTTTTAATTTAAGTTAAAAGAATTTATTTAATTACGAAAATGCACAATAAACAATTTAACAATTTAACACTTTCACTTATTTTAATTTTCACTATGAAAAAAATCTAACACTTGTCCATAAATTTCTTATCGCAATTGTCTTCTAAATCACTTCGCACTCAAACAATCAATCGTCTTTACTTCGCGTTCCACTTTATCGCAGTTTTCTATCGCGGTTGTAATGAATGAATCCCCCCATTCATTCAGCTCGCCTTTATATAGGGTCTCTACCTATTCACCCATTTCTCGTACATTATCGAATGTTCTGCCGAGAGGTACCTGGTAGATTCGAGCAAATTAATGAATGGAGTGACGTCACTTGCAGATGTTGATCATGCTTGTTGGGTTCTCGTGGGTTCGAGTAAATTCATTTGTTGATGTTGATTATGAAAACAATTGCGACAGCAGCTCGCAGAATTGTTTGTACACGTAATTATTTGTACATGTAACAATATCTTATGGCAAATCCACTGGTTTAAGTCAGAAGTGGCACAGGATCGAGGCATTTTTAAGGGAATTATAATATATCGTAATTTTCTATCATTTCAGGATTTCGAATATTAACATAAAAATGGAATCGAATCGAATTGTTGGAATAAATAGAGTTGGAACATTTCCAAGTGCGCAAACATCATTTCAAGGAGGACGACATCATTCATCTTAATGAAAGGGTATGTCTGTCTCATGATGTAAAGCCGCAGCGTTTATTCGTAAGCTATCACAACTGCAAAAAAATGTATTATTTCTATTTTTAAATTAATATTCATATAAAATAAAATATATGTTTTTAGACTCGATATAGAGTTGAAGGTATTAATATCTCTACAGCTACTTTCAGGCATATATGTATATTTCATGTTTGATTCAAAAGCCAATTTATTTCTTTATTTCAAAATTCAAATTCAGAATATAATTCAGTATGTGTAAGACTACGTATACTCATCATTTTCATTGCTAAGCGTCTAACTTTAGTGTGGCTTTCGAACAGTTCCTTCAGTTTCGGTGAATAAACCTGGACAGTGTAAGTGTCATTTAGTAGCCTGAACCTTACATTTAGTACCCTCAATTTCAGCACTCTTGAACCGGAAATTACGAAATTTTAGTGGGCTCTAAACCAAATTTGGGGATTTAATGCAAATTTTAATCCCCTCTACTTTAGAGCATGCTTTTGCCGAAGTCCATGATAGCTGAAATCCGAGGATGTGCCTTTTAATTTTTTCCATAATGTCATAATGATTTTCCATTTATAGGTGAATGTTGATTGAAGCCCTTCAGCAGCAACGATGTCTAGGGAAGGCCTTGAAATTGTAAGTTTTAATATATTAATAATGTATTTCAAAACGAAAAAATCAACCGGGGATGGCTCATAAGGCTTGCTGTTTTAATGTAAATTTAAATATATCACCTTAAATTTGCATGTAATAAACAAAAATAAAGAAGCAAAAAGTACCGTTTTGCCTTACATTCTCCTAATGCTGCCTTGTACAATATAAGTAATTTTATCAAAACGATGAAAGATTGATTTTATCTAAGTATTAGGATTCACTTTCCAGCTTAAACAAATGCTTAAACAAATGCTTAAACAAATGCAACTTTCTTCTATTAGGGTAACCAATTTTTCGCTTGTTTAATACTAACAACAATGTTTTACTAAAATATGCCATGTGAACGTCGTGTGTAATTTATTCTTTTCAACAAGGATGGTAGTTCAATGCTGCATTTTTTCCAAAAATCAAGCCTTCTTGGAAAAGCTGTTATTCGGTGACTATAAACAACATATCATCGGAAGTGGTCACTTTTGCTCCCTTTTAGGTTTGTTCAGCGAAAAGTACCTCAACACCAGGTATTATTTCATGTCTAAAAATAGTCAGAAAAATATTTAATCCACCAAAAACTGAATAAAACAATCACTTTTACGGTATGTAAGAAGAAAATATTTAGCAGAAAGAATGTTGCCATGAATATTTTGGTATCGATGAAATATTGCCATAAATTCAAACGGCCTGAAAATAACTCAGAATAACTTATAAAGCATTTTGATTTGGTTAAAGAGTAGGTGGGCTACTTACGAATGTAACCTGTACGACATTTATAAACTATTATCAGATTAATGTTCATTAATTAGCATGAAGGCGATAAGAGTCTTTTGAAAAATATACCTCAGAAAACTTAACAGTTGCTCTTTGTTATCTTATTTGATTTATTTGACTGCCTATGCTTTAAGCCACTACCTCTACAATCGAAGAAGTGTTACTAAAACATAGCCGACGCTCGGAAAGTTTTTGAGCTAACATGTTCTCTCTTTCTTCCCTCCCTAAGTAATCATACAGCTTAGACATAAGTGTAGCGTGTCTGCTGATAGTTTTGGCCAGGAATCTTGCCGGGGCTTACCGACTTGACTTTCTCTATTTTTTGTTTCCTTACTGGTAGAAATTTGAAATTGCACATTTAGTTCTGGATGTATATTTGATCATTTGAGAGTGAAAATTGAAGGAGATAATTAGTTTGGGAGTAAACTCGATTACATTGAGTTGGCGTACGTTGAATTGAGTTAAATTCTATTGGTTTAAAATTCACATACTTAGATTATTTCAGCACTGCCTCCTTAAACCTCTGGCCGTCTTGCTTCGCAATTTTTGTGACAAGACGTCATACAAAAGTAAAACTGACAACTCCTGACAGTTAATGCAGTTCCAAACAATTAGACGTCGAAATTCCTGTCGAACAGCAAGTCGATTTACAAATTGAATTGGAATTTGCACCCAGAAATTGTGAAAAACGTACAATGTCATGCACGATACACAACACAGGAAGAAGAGTTGCTGGGAACATTAAGAGTGGGAGAATGTATAAGAGGTGTTATTTTGAATAGCTCGCTGTTTTGGCAGATTCCACTTTCGAAGCTGTTATTTTTTAGCATTTGACAAGTAAAAACTACGCCATTAATACAAATGGAACAAAACATGCTTCAACAACCCACTCAAATTATTCAAATTCACAATAAATATGGTGAAAATTTGGCAGAAACGTTTCGTAAAACTCGAACATTTTTGGGTCATCCTGAAGCACCTTGCCGGACCGCAATACAGAAATCGGTGGAGACATTCAAGATATTGGGGCAACTTAGTGATGTGAAGCATAAAACTGGTGCATGTCACTCACAAACAGTCGAGAATATTGCTGCTGTAGCCGAAAGTGTTGAAGGAAACCCAGGTTAGACCATTCCTCGTCACTCTTTGGAATCAGCCATTCCAAAAACGTCATTATACCGTATTTTGCATAAGGATTTGGGTCTTAAGGCTTATAAAGTTCAGTTAACACAAGAACTCAAGCCAGTCGATCATCAACAACGTCGTGTCTTGGCTGATTGGGTCCTTGAAATGCATGAAGATGATCCGGAATTCCATCGAAAAATCATCTTGAGTGATGAGGCCCGTTTCCACCGCGGGGGCTTCGTCAACAAGCAAAATTGTCGCATCTGGGGCTCAGAAAATCCAAGAGTTATTGTTGAAAAGTCTTTCATCCTCAACGTGTGACTGTTTGTTGCGGTTTATGGTCCGGCGGAGTCATTGGACATTGCTTTTTTGAAAACGAGGTAGGAGCAGCAGTTACGGTGAACGGATTGCGCTATCGAGAGATGATTAATGATTTTTTGCGGCCGAAATTGAATAGTATTGATCTGGACAACGTTCACTTTCGAGAAAGTGGCCCTACATGCCACACAAGCAACGAAACCATTGATCTTTTACGGGAAAAGTTTTTGGACCATGTTATCTCTCGAAGAGGTGATCACAATTGTCCACCGAAATCTTGTGATTTAACACCTTGCGATTTCTTTCTTTGAAACCACGTGAAAAAAGGTCTCCATCAATAGCCCAGCGTCGATACAAAACCTCAAAGATGGAATTCGTGAGGCTGTCGAGGACATAGGGCGGCCACTTTGCGATGGTTATGGATAATTTCATGAAAAGGATATGGTCCTGCAAGCGTGGTCGTAGTGGTCATTTGCCTGATGTTATTTTTCACTATTAATGGCAAACTTTTTTCTTTATAATGAAATAGACATTTGACCATTTGTATTGAAAAATGGTATTTTTCTTTTAATATCAAAATAACATCTCTTATTGGAAAGCCCTGTACTTCACATATATGTTTACTTGCTTGATTAATTGCTAATTTAATTATTTTCAGTCTGAGAATCCTCCTGTCGAAGCATTCTAAGAACTTCTTGTTAAGCAATCAGCTTTTCCGATGCAGAGGAAATGCTCGATCAAAAGGATGAAGCATTGGAAATTGAATAGGCGCTTGTTGGTAGGAAAAGGAATAATAAAATTCGTCATATTGAGAACGAATTAAGCCACTGGACTGTCCTTGTGGACTCTTTGACGGGAATCAGAATCACTTTAAAGTTTGATAATCAAACGTTAGCGGAGCATGAGTATTGTACTTTACATATATGTTGAATAGGTTCATCAATTGCTTATTTAATTATTTGCAGTCCGAGCATCCTGCTATCAAAACATTCCAAGAACTTCTCGTTGAGCAATCAGCGTTTCCGATGCAGAGGAAATGCTCGACGAAAAGGACGAAGCATTGGAAACTGAAAAAGTGCTTGCCATTCGGAAAAACAGCAATCAAATTCATCATATTGAGTACCAATTAAGCTGCTGGACTGTCTTTGTGGGCTATTTGACGAAAATCGGATTAACTTCTGAGTTTGATAATCAAATGTTAGCGGAGTGTGAGTATTGTACTTTACATATATTGTATGTAGAATTGGTTCATTATTTGCTCATTTAATTATTTGCAGTCCGGGGTTCCTGTTGTCAATACATTGCAAGAACTTCTCGTTAAGCAATCAGGTTTTCCGATGCGAAGCATTGGAAATTGAATACGTGCTTGCTGATTGCAAAAACAGCAATGAAATTCGTCATATTGAGAACAAATCAAGCCGCTGGACTGTCCTTGTGGGCTCTTTGACGGTAATCAGATTCACTCCAGAGTTTGATAATCAAACGTTAGCGGTTCTGCAAGGGCATTTAGTTCGATGCTTCATGCATTGCAAGGATTATTCCCTGGACCAAACGCTAAAGAATTCACAGTGGATGTGGATTTGTCGTTGGAAGGACCCACCTATCAAGTGTTGAGGAAGCAAGGAATTATTAAGCTGTGCAGTAATGGAGACTTCTTCATTTCGAATGAAATATGTTAAAACGGTCAATTTATATTGATGGTATGCCTTTGTTGCAACGCAACAAATCACGGCTGAACAATAACTGTGTTGTCGACGTATGATCTCCATCTACTTTGAAAGGCATGATTTAATTGATTTTTCGATTTCAGATAGCTGGCCTCAGATTTGTTTTCTGAGTACATTACGATGCCATCAATGCGATTCGGCATAAGAGTGCCAAGACTACTGTGCCTCTGAATTAAATTTCCATCATAACATAATAAATATAATTGAAATTTGCTCACATGATTCTTTTTTAAACTTACCATATAATTGTTAATTTGGTGTTTCGGATGGTTACAGTATTTCAAAAAATTAGTAAGAAAGAATCGGTCTCGTTCTCGTTTTCCCTAAATGAGGCAGCTGTTTCGGGCTCATCCAGCCTCTTCTATCTAATAAAATAAATACAGAGAATAATCCTAACATCTTTCAAAAACTCTTCCCTCGTTAATACAATTAACTTAATGAACATCAAGAAATTCAAAGCAATTATATCTCCTGAGGATTGACAATGCAGTATCTTAGGGCATTTAGACCCTGCGTCGTATTGTATTATAATATTTATTTTATCTCTAAAATCTATTCACAAATTGAGACAGACTAACAAGAAAGGAGTGTTGTACTGCTCGTCTCACTGCTTGGTTCCCTCTTGACTATTAAGTCTAGATGTTCCTGGCCGAGTGCTCCTTCAACTTGGACCTGCATTATTGTGGAAAAAATTGAAGACTTAAAAAATTTGCCAAATCATTTCAATGTCGCGATTATATACTCTTATTTCTCTTGGGTTCTTATCTTCTTCTTGTTCATCAGCAGTGTATTGTCTGCCACTTCAACTTACTCCAGCTTGTCGCATAATACATTTTGTGGATCATGCAACTTTTTGTTCGGTATCAGACCCTATATCTGCCTCAGGGCCCTGATGTTAAGTGATAACTGTGATCGGACTCATAATGAAGATTTGGTACATTTCGGGATTTCACAGGCGGTTTTTCACCCGAATGATGATCGCTTTCTTCGTTATTATTCTGCCGTGTTCTCCTTACTTTTCGATTCTCGTGTATCACCAGTGGTATACGGTCAGTCCTTTTTGCTTGCTTACTTTGTCACTGCGAACATCTGATGCATCATTCTCATCTTCTGACGACTCTCCGTTCGTGCTTCGTGTAGTTGGGGCGGATTTCGTCTGTTTGCTATGATTTCAGGAGTTATCGTTGCCTCAAGTGTATGCTCCGATTCTGACGACTTTTTTCGCCGTATCGGATTTCTATTAGGATTCTGAAAAAAATGACTGAAAGTTTAAATAATAAGGCAAATTATATCAATGTCGCGATTACATAGCTTTGTGTCTCATCTTCAACTTGTCCATCAGCAGCGTTATATCTGCCACTCCAACTTTCTTCAGCGACAATCGATATATTTCGACATTTCACAGGCAAGTTTTCACCGGAATGATGATCGCTAGCTTCGGTACTATTCTGCCACGTTCTCCTTACTTTTCGATTCTCACTTATCACTTAGTTTTTGCCTGCATGCTTTGCCACTCACAGCATCTGGTGCATCATTCTCATCTTCTGACGACTCTGGTGATTTTTTAACGAATACCCCTCGTTTTGTTTTGCTGCCGATCTACATGAATTTTCATCTTATTGTGAGTTTCTACAGCGTTTTGCTGTACGTGCTGTGGGAGAACTGTTTCGAGCAGGTTCCTTTGGCTTCGCATTTTTATCAAGAGTGTCATTATTGTTATCATTATCATTAGGTTTTTAGCTATCTTCGGAATCGTTTGAGTGATTACGTGACGGCAGACATCGTTGCTGCCGAGAGTGGCCTAACTCAGAAACCGGAATACCAGCGCTTTCTTCACTATCATCATCTGAAGAACTTGATGATAATGTTGTACTGCTTGTTTCGCTACTTGATTCCTCTTGACTATTAGCTGTAGATGCTCCTAGCTGAGCGCTCTTCGACTTGGACCTGGTGCCGGCTCCGATGGTAAGAGTGTTGTCGATGAAACACCGTTCACGGCATTATTCCGCTGAGGAAAACATGCACTGCGAGTTAATGTTGAGCCACGACTATTTTCATTTCGTTATCCGCATCCGTTTCATCATCAGATGTATTGTTATAATAGTTAATTTTCCGGGTGCTTCGCTGTTATTCGAGGGTTTACTTCTTGGTACCATTTTAGATGTACCAGACTTATTTTTCAGAGGAAACAATTTAGTACTGGCTTCGATTTGTGATCTAAAATAGAATGAATGAGTAAAATGTGTATGAAATACTTAATTCACTGCTTTGCAACTTCCAACACGACTAGATAGATAGATATTTTACTGAGTCTTTTCACGTACAAACATTTTTATCATGATAATGTGATTGAAAGATTGATAAAAATAGTATTACACTTGTGCTCAATGGCTTATAAATTGAAGAATACAATTGAAAATTATTTACAAAAAACAGCTAGAAGATGTTGAACAGGCCAACCACCGTGCGAGAGAATCTTCTATAATATATTTAAAAACATTGTAATTTTAAACGAACTTCTTCTTTGTATTATACAAAATAGTGGTAATTCAATTCATAAAAGTGTGCAATTTTTAATCAATGTTTTCTTATGACGTTAATTCGTAAAATTATCGTCCATAAACCGACTTTAGAGACAACCAATTTTGTTATTTAAATGATCAATATAATTATTTGATTTTTCTTAAAGGCTGATCTGGTTTGATGATATAATTTTTAGATATTGCGATTATTTTAAATCATCAATATGATTGTTTGATTTGATTGTATCACGCGCCACCAGGCCACTATATTTTCGCCTCAAGCTAATGCTTCTGAACGTTTAAATTGCACACTTTTGGCCAGTTTATATGCCTATATAGCTGTAAACCAGAAAGATTGAGACCGTAAGGTGTTCTTCATATCAAACCGCAACAGGAATCTCACCTCACTTTGCTGTAAACAGCCAGTACATAATTTGCCACGATAAATCCTTTAAATTGCTGCGGCAACAAAACTAGATGGAGGACCAAGTCCTCGCACTGGAGCCGCAAGAGAGACTCCGAGTACCATGTGACCAACTCCGAGGCAAAATCGAAGACGGCAGACATATGGGTGAGGAATTCTTAAACTTGCAATTCCGTCCTTCTGGTTTCAAGATGGGTGATGAAATATTTATACAAAATTTCCCTGCACCTGAGCACAAAAATGTCAGATTGGAAAAAAAGTTCGTGAAATGTCGAATGGTTCAGGTATTAATTCCGACATATTAATTCATAACAGGCATATCCGGCAAAGAACGGGGGGTTCACCATACAAGGGATTTGCTTCGGTAGCCTGGATGAACTCTCCATACTTACCCTGATTAGCACCGTCCTATGTGCCTCTTAATCATCAAGTTCCCTCAGCTATTTTTCCGCATTCTCAGCCTAAGAATGACGCAAAACCAGCTGCCCTGCAATTTCATCACTGCGCTCTCTCCATTCAGTCGCTAGCGTAACCTCGCCTTAAGGTGAAGTGGCAATGAATGCACAGCGCGCTGATTGACAGATTTATTCGCAAGAAGACAGCCGAGCCAAAGATTCGCGGGCAAGAAATGTCAGTCTGACTTGAGGATGATAATTGAATTGTCAGCCCAGCCAGTCCAGGATTCTTATGTTTTAGGGATTTGTGCTTGGTGAATTGTAAATTAAATCCACAAAAATTGTTTCATCTGTGAAGTGTAGAATATAATAAGTCGGCATTCCCTGGAAATATTGCCTCTGAGGAATACGATTCTCATTTTATCATTTTGGATGACCAAGAGAAGCAGAAACCATTGACAGGATCAGATGCTTTTACAGTTGCAAGAATCTAGTAGTCTTTGATTGGGAAAAACCAAACTTTATTTTATGTTTACGCTTTTCACTCACAAAATTATTATTGAAGCTGTGAATATCCAGTGCATGCCAAAAGAAAGGAAAAATATTGCAGTCAAAAGTCCCAGATGTAAGTCACTGTCTCCTTAAACCTGGCCATCTTGCTAGGCTTAATAATGCAATGAAAAGTAAAGCTGACAATCAGCTGTTTCATCAATGACGTCAATATTTTTTTGATTTTTTTATCAGCTGTCGTGACATTTCTCCAGTAAGTGTCAGATTAGAGTCAAAATGTGGAAGCAAAAGTTATAGGCGGCAATTTGTTCGGCAGGATAGCCTGAATTGTGTGTTGTGAATATTTGAATGAACCTTGGATGCTAGGTGTGATATGTCCCTCGAAATAAATAAGAAAGTCTTATTTTAAAGTAAGTAATTGTATCTTTTAAAGTAGTCCACTGTGAATTCTATTGAATCTTTTATAGGTAGCGAAGCCAGTAGGAGGGAATTTCGGATCGGTGGTTCCAGGATCCGCCAATGTTCTTAGTCTAATGTGGCCAACAGTAGTAAGGGGCTGTTTAATATATACTTTATTTTAAAATATTCTCATATGATAAACCTTTAGAAGGATCCTATTTCTGCTTCAGGATTTATGCAATTTCGTATGGTTTTAGACTTTATACAATCGAGTGGATTATTGCGAAGTGACTTCGGCAATATACAATAAAACTACCATTCGTTTCGATATATAATAACTTTCAAGAAGGATATGATTATATATAATATTAAAGGTAATATTTTCTTTACCGCGACTTGCATACTGAAGTAAACCTCCACAGGCCTTATGAAGAGAATGAATTACTCCGAATGTGCTACGTGTGATTCAGATCCGTTTAAAAATTACCCTCCAGTGGACTGTGAGGAAAAGTATTTTGGAAACAGAAATTTTTTCAATTCAAAAACCATTTTTTGTGAACGTATCCCAAATTGTTTCGCAACGGATTCAACAGGCACAGTAAGACGGCGATAGTATACATACTGGCAAACAAAAGATATAAAGAAAATCAATATAAATTTATGACTTCACTATAAATGAGTGTGTTGATCTCAAAAGGGTTGTTTGCAATTAGCATATCATCGCAATGCAGGAAGGTGACTATGATAATAATATTTGGGAGCCAAAGCATAATGCTGAGGTAAATACTCGTACATGGTTTTGTTTTTCAGTCAATGTCTCTGCATCTCATCATCACAGAATAGAGTTATACAGAAAGCAACGATGGCTTGCTTTCATTCAAATTTCACGCGGTCTTTTAAAGTTTCATAATTATTTCAATCATTGTTGGTCATTTCGCTTTGTTTGTTTTCGATGAAACAAGATTTTTTAATGCGATTTCATCAGTCAATGTAATATTGTAATGTGTATTTAAAGGCTACTAGATCAGTAGCGTGATTTGTTCAAACTATACCTTCTGTATATCTTTGTTCTGCACCTTGTATTTTTGTAATTTTAAGTAGCTACGTAAAAATTGTTTACAAATGAACTTGAATCAATTCACGTCGTAAAAATTGTTGCTTTACACGAAGTCAGCTATCACGGATAGCCAAAAGAAAGAATCGAAGCACTGGAAAGAAAACTGGACTTGAAAGTAACGTCTGATATAATACGAATCCACATCATAGACTTACATGAAATGACCGCAATGGAGGATATCATCATCATCATCTCCGGCGCAACAACACATGCTGGGCCTTGGCCTCCAGGATTAATCTCCTCCAATCTGCGACCTTGTCCGCCAGTTGTTTACTCCCAACAGGAATCTGCTGTCAGCTTTGAACATGTCTTCCCATCGAAAAATTGGTCTTCCCGTCGGACCAGTGTGCGTTTAAATACGTCCACTGCCTTTTCGGATTCACTCATCAGGGCCAATGTTTCACTTTCATATAACTAACTGGTGTGGTGTTTTGTAACTGCGGAGCTTATTTTGCCTGTGCATTACATTGGACCTTAGGATGGAATTACGGAGTAATAGGCTTTATTTGCAGTGTTTATGCGACATCCAATCTCCTCTTTTTTGATGCCTCTTCAATTCAAATTGGAGTACTAAACTTTTAATGTACAAAACTTTTATTCGTCCAATTATTACCTATTGTTTTCCTGTTTGGCATTCTGTTTCCTCAACTGTTGCTAATGACATTCAAATTTTCGAACACAAAATCCTTAGAAACTGCTTATCAAAATACAGAAGATCAAACAAAAACATTTCAGAAACAGTATACTTTACGATCCGACCAAAATTAGACCAATTCTATTTTTCATGATCGAGCAGAGTATGAAGCGCTTAACCTCTTGGGGCTCTCACGTTGACCCAGTTGCAAGGGTATGATTTGATCAAAACGTACCCTTAGAGAATTTGAGTCGTTATATCTCACCCATCCAATCCATTGTGTAGATGATTCCTCGTTAATTACTCCTTTCTCATTAGGTGAAAAGGACGAAGCATTGGAAATTAAATAGGTAGCAATGAAATTCTTCATACTGAGAACGAATTAAGCCGCTGGACTGTCCTTGTGGGCTCTTTGACGGGAATCGGATTCACACCAGAGTTTGATAATCAAACGTTAGCGGTTCTGCAAGGGTATTTAGTTCGATGCTTCATGCATTGCAAGGATTATTCCCTGGATCGATCGCTAAAGAATTCACAGTGGATGTGGATTTGTCGTTGGAAGAACCCACCTATAAAGTGTTGAGGAAGCAAGGAACTATGAAGCTACGCAGTAATGGAGACTTCTTTATTTCGAATGAAATATGTTAAAACGGTCAATCTATATTGATGGTATGTCTTTGTTGCAACGCAACAAATCACGGCTGAACAATAACTGTGTTGTCGACGTATGATCTCCATCTTCTTTGGAAGGCATGAATTTTATTGATTTTTCGATTTCAGATAGCTGGCCTCAGATTTGTTTTCTGAGTACATTACGATGCCATCAATGCGATTCGGCATAAGAGTGCCAAGACTACTGTACCTCTGAATAAAATTTCGATCGTAACATAATAAATATAATTGAAATTTGCTCACATGATTCTTTTTTAAACTTACCATATAATTGTTAATTTGGTGTTTCGGATGGTTACAGTATTTCAAAAAATTAGTAAGAAAGAATCGGTCTCGTTCTCATGTTGAATTTAATTTACCCTAAATGAGGCAGCTGTTTCGGGCTCATCCAGCCTCTTCTATCTAATAAAATAAATACAGAGAATAATCCCAACATCTTTCAAAAACTCTTCCCTCGTTAATACAATTAACTTAATGAACATCAAGAAATTCAAAGCAATTATATCTCCTGAGGATTGACAATGCAGTATCTTAGGGCATTTAGACCCTGCGTCGTATTGTATTATAATATTTATTTTATCTCTGAAAACTATTCACAAATTGAGATAGACTAACAAGAAAGGAGTGTTATACTGCTCGTCTCACTGCTTGGTTCCCTCTTGACTATTAAGTCTAGATGTTCCTGGCCGAGTGCTCCTTCAACTTGGACCTGCATTATTGTGGAAAAAATTGAAGACTTAAAAAATTTGCCAAATCATTTCAATGTCGCGATTATATACTCTTATTTCTCTTGGGTTCTTATCTTCTTCTTGTTCATCAGCAGTGTATTGTCTGCCACTCCAACTTACTCCAGCATGTCGCATAATACATTTTGTGGATCGTGCAACTTCTTGTTCGGTATCAGACCCTATAGCTGCCTCAGGGCCCTGATGTTAAGTGATAACTGTGATCGGACTCATAATGAAGATTTGGTACATTTCGGGATTTCACAGGCGGTTTTTCACCCGAATGATGATCGCTTTCTTCGTTATTATTCTGCCGTGTTCTCCTTACTTTTCGATTCTCATGTATCACCGGTGGTCTACGGTCAGTCCTTTTTGCTTGCTTACTTTGTCACTGCGAACATCTGATGCGTCATTCTCATCTTCTGACGACTCTTCGTGTAGTTGGGGCGGATTTCGTCTGTTTGCTATGATTTCAGGAGTTATCGTTTCCTCAAGTGTATGCTCCGATTCTGACGACTTTTTTCGCCGTATCGGCTTTCTATTAGGATTCTGAAAAAATTGACTGAAAGTTTAAATAATAAGGCCAATTATATCAATGTTGCGATTACATAGCTTTGTGTCTCATCTTCAACTTGTTCATCAGCAGCGTTATATCTGCCACTCCAACTTTCTTCAGCGACAATCGATATATTTCGACATTTCACAGGCAATTTTTCACCGGAATGATGATCGCTAGCTTCGGTACTATTCTGCCGCGTTCTCCTTACTTTTCGATTCTCACTTATCACTTATATTTTGCCTGCTTACTTTGCCACTCACAGCATCTGGTGCATCATTCTCATCTTCTGACGACTCTGGTGATTTTTTAACGAATACCCCTCGTTTTGTTTTGCTGCCGATCTACATGAATTTTCATCTTATTGTGAGTTTCTACAGCGTTTTGCTGTACGTGCTGTGGGAGAACTGTTTCGAGCAGGTTCCTTTGGCTTCGCATTTTTATCAAGAGTGTCATTATTAGGTTATCATTATCATTAGGTTTTTAGCTATCTTCGGAATCGTTTGAGTGATTACGTGACAGCAGACTTCGTTGCTGCCGAGAGTGGCCTAACTCAGAAACCGGAATGCCAGCGCTTTCTTCACTATCATCATCTGAAGAACTTGATGATAATGTTGTACTGCTTGTTTCGCTACTTGATTCCTCTTGACTATTAGCTGTAGATGCTCCTAGCCGAGCGCTCTTCGACTTGGACCTGGTGCCGGCTCCGATGGTAAGAGTGTTGTCGATGAAACACCGTTCACGGCATTATTCCGCTGAGGAAAACATGCACTTTGAGTTAATGTTGAGCCACGACTATTTTCATTTCCGTTATCCTCATCCGTTTCATCATCAGATGTATTGTTATGATAGTTAATTTTCCGGGTGCTTCGCTGTTATTCGAGGGTTTACTTCTTGGTACCATTTTAGATGTACCAGACTTATTTTTCAGAGGAAACAATTTAGTACTGGCTTCGATTTGTGATCTAAAATAGAATGAATGAGTAAAATGTGTATGAAATACTTAATTCACTGCTTTGCAACTTCCAACACGACTAGATAGATAAATATTTTACTGAGTCTTTTCACGTACAAACATTTTTATCATGATAATGTGATTGAAAGATTGATAAAAATAGTATTACACTTGTGCTCAATGGCTTATAAATTGAAGAATACAATTGAAAATTATTTACAAAAAACAGCTAGAAGATGTTGAACAGGCCAACCACCGTGCGAGAGAATCTTCTATAATATATTTAAAAACATTGTAATTTTAAACGAACTTCTTCTTTGTATTATACAAAATAGTGGTAATTCAATTCATAAAAGTGTGCAATTTTTAATCAATGTTTTCTTATGACGTTAATTCGTAAAATTATCGTCCATAAACCGACTTTAGAGACAACCAATTTTGTTATTTAAATGATCAATATAATTATTTGATTTTTCTTAAAGGCTGATCTGGTTTGATGATATAATTTTTAGATATTGCGATTATTTTAAATCATCAATATGATTGTTTGATTTGATTGTATCACGCGCCACCAGGCCACTATATTTTCGCCTCAAGCTAATGCTTCTGAACGTTTGAATTGCACACTTTTGGCCAGTTTATATGCCTATATAGCTGTAAACCAGAAAGATTGAGACCGTAAGGTGTTCTTCATATCAAACCGCAACCGGAATCTCACCTTACTTTGCTGTAATCAGCCAGTACATAATTTGCCGCGGTAAATCCTTTAAATTGCTGCGGCAACAAAACTAGATGGAGGACCAAGTCTTCGCTCTGGAGCCTCAAGAGAGATCCGAGTATCATGTGACCAACTCCGAGGCAAAATCGAAGATGGCAGACATATGGGTGAGGAATTCTTAAACTTGCAATTCCGTCCTTCTGGTTTCAAGATGGTTGATGAAATATTTATACAAAATTTCCCTGCACCTGAGCACAAAAATGTCAGATTGGAAAAAAAGTTCGTGAAATGTCGAATGGTTCAGGTATTAATTCTGACATATTAATTCATAACAGGCATATCCGGCAAAGAACTGGGGATTCACCATTCAAGGGACCTGCGTCGGTAACCTGGATGAACTCTCCATGCTTACCCTAATTAGCACCGTCCTATGTGCCTCTTAATCATCAAGTTCCCTCAGCTATTTTTCCGCATTCTCAGCCTAAGAATGACGCAAAACCAGCTGCCCTGCAATTTCATCACTGCGCTCTCTCCATTCAGTCGCTAGCGTAACCTCGCCTTAAGGTGAAGTGGCAATGAATGCACAGCGCGCTGATTGACAGATTTATTCGCAAGAAGACAGCCAAGCCAAAGATTCGCGGGCAAGAAATGTCAGTCTGACTTGAGGATGATAATTGAATTGTCAGCCCAGCCAGTCCAGGATTCTTATGTTTTAGGGATTTGTGCTTGGTGAATTGTAAATTAAATCCACAAAAATTGTTTCATCTGTGAAGTGTAGAATATAATAAGTCGGCATTCCCTGGAAATATTGCCTCTGAGGAATACGATTCTCATTTTATCATTTTGGATGACCAAGAGAAGCAGAAACCATTGACAGGATCAGATGCTTTTACAGTTGCAAGAATCTAGTAGTCTTTGATTGGGAAAAACCAAACTTTATTTTATGTTTACGCTTTTCACTCACAAAATTATTATTGAAGCTGTGAATATCCTGTGCATGCCAAAAGAAAGGAAAAATATTGCAGTCAAAAGTCCCAGATGTAAGTCACTGTCTCCTTAAACCTGGCCATCTTGCTAGGCTTAATAATGCAATGAAAAGTAAAGCTGACAATCAGCTGTTTCATCAATGACGTCAATATTTTTTTGATTTTTTTATCAGCTGTCGTGACATTTCTCCAGTAAGTGTCAGATTAGAGTCAAAATGTGGAAGCAAAAGTTATAGGCGGCAATTTGTTCGGCAGGATAGCCTGAATTGTGTGTTGTGAATATTTGAATGAACCTTGGATGCTAGGTGTGATATGTCCCTCGAAATAAATAAGAAAGTCTTATTTTAAAGTAAGTAATTGTATCTTTTAAAGTAGTCCACTGTGAATTCTATTGAATCTTTTATAGGTAGCGAAGCCAGTAGGAGGGAATTTCGGATCGGTGGTTCCAGGATCCGCCAATGTTCTTAGTCTAATGTGGCCAACAGTGGTAAGGGGCTGTTTAATATATACTCTATTTTAAAATATTCTCATATGATAAACCTTTAGAAGGATCCTATTTCTGCTTCAGGATTTATGCAATTTCGTATGGTTTTAGACCTTATACAATCGAGTGGATTACTGCAAAGTGACTTCGGCAATATACAATAAAACTACCATTCATTTCGATATATAATAACTTTCAAGAAGGATATGATTATATATAATATTAAAGGTAATATTTTCTTTACCGTGACTTGCATACTGAAGTAAACCTCCACAGGCCTTATGAAGAGAATGAATTACTCCGAATGTGCTACGTGTGATTCAGATCCGTTTAAAAATTACCCTCCAGTGGACTGTGAGGAGAAGTATTTTGGGAACAGAAATTTTTTCATATCAAAAACCAATTTTTGTGAACGTATCCCAAATTGTTTCACAACGGATTCAACAGACACAGTAAGACGGCGATAGCATACATACTGGCAAACAAAAGATATAAAGAAAATCAATATAGATTTATGACTTCACTATAAATGAGTGTGTTGATCTCAAAAGGGTTGTTTGCAATTAGCATATCATCGCAATGCAGGAAGGTGACTATGATAATAATATTTGGGAGCCAAAGCATAATGCTGAGGTAAATACTCGTACATGGTTTTGTTTTTCAGTCAATGTCTCTGCATCTCATCATCACAGAATAGAGTTATACAGAAAGCAACGATGGCTTGCTTTCATTCAAATTTCACGCGGTCTTTTAAAGTTTCATAATTATTTCAATCATTGTTGGTCATTTCGCTTTGTTTGTTTTCGATGAAACAAGATTTTTTAATGCGATTTCATCAGTCAATGTAATATTGTAATGTGTATTTAAAGGCTACTAGATCAGTAGCGTGATTTGTTCAAACTATACCTTCTGTATATCTTTGTTCTGCACCTTGTATTTTTGTAATTTTAAGTAGCTACGTAAAAATTGTTTACAAATGAACTTGAATCAATTCACGTCGTAAAAATTGTTGCTTTACACGAAGTCAGCTATCACGGATAGCCAAAAGAAAGAATCGAAGCACTGGAAAGAAAACTGGACTTGAAAGTAACGTCTGATATAATACGAATCCACATCATAGACTTACATGAAATGACCGCAATGGAGGATATCATCATCATCATCTCCGGCGCAACAACACATGCTGGGCCTTGGCCTCCAGGATTAATCTCCTCCAATCTGCGACCTTGTCCGCCAGTTGTTTACTCCCAACAGGAATCTGCTGTCAGCTTTGAACATGTCTTCCCATCGAAAAATTGGTCTTCCCGTCGGACCAGTGTGCGTTTAAATACGTCCACTGCCTTTTCGGATTCACTCATCAGGGCCAATGTTTCACTTTCATATAACTAACTGGTGTGGTGTTTTGTAACTGCGGAGCTTATTTTGCCTGTGCATTACATTGGACCTTAGGATGGAAGTACGGAGTAATAGGCTTTATTTGCAGCGTTTATGCGACATCCAATCTCCTCATTTTTGATGCCTCTTCAATTCAAATTGGAGTACTAAACTTTTAATGTACAAAACTTTTATTCGTCCAATTATTACCTATTGTTTTCCTGTTTGGCATTCTGTTTCCTCAACTGTTGCTAATGACATTCAAATTTTCGAACACAAAATCCTTAGAAACTGCTTATCAAAATACAGAAGATCAAACAAAAACATTTCAGAAACAGTATACTTTACGATCCGACTAAAATTAGACCAATTCTATTTTTCATGATCGAGCAGAGTATGAAGCGCTTAACCTCTTGGGGCTCTCACGTTGACGCAGTTGCAAGGGTATGATTTGATCAAAACGTACCCTTAGAGAATTTAAGTCGTTATATCTCACCCATCCAATCCTTTGTGTAGATGATTCCTCGTTAATTACTCCTTTCTCATTAGGTGAAAAGGACGAAGCATTGGAAATTAAATAGGTAGCAATGAAATTCTTCCTACTGAGAACGAATTAAGCCGCTGGACTGTCCTTGTGGGCTCTTTGACGGGAATCGGATTCACACCAGAGTTTGATAATCAAACGTTAGCGGTTCTGCAAGGGTATTTAGTTCAATGCTTCATGCATTGCAAGGATAATTCCCTGGATCGATCGCTAAAGAATTCACAGTGGATGTGGATTTGTCGTTGGAAGAACCCACCTATAAAGTGTTGAGGAAGCAAGGAACTATGAAGCTACGCAGTAATGGAGACTTCTTTATTTCGAATGAAATATGTTAAAACGGTCAATCTATATTGATGGTATGTCTTTGTTGCAACGCAACAAATCACGGCTGAACAATAACTGTGTTGTCGACGTATGATCTCCATCTTCTTTGGAAGGCATGAATTTTATTGATTTTTCGATTTCAGATAGCTGGCCTCAGATTTGTTTTCTGAGTACATTACGATGCCATCAATGCGATTCGGCATAAGAGTGCCAAGACTACTGTACCTCTGAATAAAATTTCGATCGTAACATAATAAATATAATTGAAATTTGCTCACATGATTCTTTTTTAAACTTACCATATAATTGTTAATTTGGTGTTTCGGATGGTTACAGTATTTCAAAAAATTAGTAAGAAAGAATCGGTCTCGTTCTCATGTTGAATTTAATTTACCCTAAATGAGGCAGCTGTTTCGGGCTCATCCAGCCTCTTCTATCTAATAAAATAAATACAGAGAATAATCCCAACATCTTTCAAAAACTCTTCCCTCGTTAATACAATTAACTTAATGAACATCAAGAAATTCAAAGCAATTATATCTCCTGAGGATTGACAATGCAGTATCTTAGGGCATTTAGACCCTGCGTCGTATTGTATTATAATATTTATTTTATCTCTGAAAACTATTCACAAATTGAGATAGACTAACAAGAAAGGAGTGTTATACTGCTCGTCTCACTGCTTGGTTCCCTCTTGACTATTAAGTCTAGATGTTCCTGGCCGAGTGCTCCTTCAACTTGGACCTGCATTATTGTGGAAAAAATTGAAGACTTAAAAAATTTGCCAAATCATTTCAATGTCGCGATTATATACTCTTATTTCTCTTGGGTTCTTATCTTCTTCTTGTTCATCAGCAGTGTATTGTCTGCCACTCCAACTTACTCCAGCATGTCGCATAACACATTTTGTGGATCGTGCAACTTCTTGTTCGGTATCAGACCCTATAGCTGCCTCAGGGCCCTGATGTTAAGTGATAACTGTGATCGGACTCATAATGAAGATTTGGTACATTTCGGGATTTCACAGGCGGTTTTTCACCCGAATGATGATCGCTTTCTTCGTTATTATTCTGCCGTGTTCTCCTTACTTTTCGATTCTCATGTATCACCGGTGGTCTACGGTCAGTCCTTTTTGCTTGCTTACTTTGTCACTGCGAACATCTGATGCGTCATTCTCATCTTCTGACGACTCTTCGTGTAGTTGGGGCGGATTTCGTCTGTTTGCTATGATTTCAGGAGTTATCGTTTCCTCAAGTGTATGCTCCGATTCTGACGACTTTTTTCGCCGTATCGGCTTTCTATTAGGATTCTGAAAAAATTGACTGAAAGTTTAAATAATAAGGCCAATTATATCAATGTCGCGATTACATAGCTTTGTGTCTCATCTTCAACTTGTTCATCAGCAGCGTTATATCTGCCACTCCAACTTTCTTCAGCGACAATCGATATATTTCGACATTTCACAGGCAATTTTTCACCGGAATGATGATCGCTAGCTTCGGTACTATTCTGCCGCGTTCTCCTTACTTTTCGATTCTCACTTATCACTTATATTTTGCCTGCTTACTTTGCCACTCACAGCATCTGGTGCATCATTCTCATCTTCTGACGACTCTGGTGATTTTTTAACGAATACCCCTCGTTTTGTTTTGCTGCCGATCTACATGAATTTTCATCTTATTGTGAGTTTCTACAGCGTTTTGCTGTACGTGCTGTGGGAGAACTGTTTCGAGCAGGTTCCTTTGGCTTCGCATTTTTATCAAGAGTGTCATTATTAGGTTATCATTATCATTAGGTTTTTAGCTATCTTCGGAATCGTTTGAGTGATTACGTGACAGCAGACTTCGTTGCTGCCGAGAGTGGCCTAACTCAGAAACCGGAATGCCAGCGCTTTCTTCACTATCATCATCTGAAGAACTTGATGATAATGTTGTACTGCTTGTTTCGCTACTTGATTCCTCTTGACTATTAGCTGTAGATGCTCCTAGCCGAGCGCTCTTCGACTTGGACCTGGTGCCGGCTCCGATGGTAAGAGTGTTGTCGATGAAACACCGTTCACGGCATTATTCCGCTGAGGAAAACATGCACTTTGAGTTAATGTTGAGCCACGACTATTTTCATTTCCGTTATCCTCATCCGTTTCATCATCAGATGTATTGTTATGATAGTTAATTTTCCGGGTGCTTCGCTGTTATTCGAGGGTTTACTTCTTGGTACCATTTTAGATGTACCAGACTTATTTTTCAGAGGAAACAATTTAGTACTGGCTTCGATTTGTGATCTAAAATAGAATGAATGAGTAAAATGTGTATGAAATACTTAATTCACTGCTTTGCAACTTCCAACACGACTAGATAGATAGATATTTTACTGAGTCTTTTCACGTACAAACATTTTTATCATGATAATGTGATTGAAAGATTGATAAAAATAGTATTACACTTGTGCTCAATGGCTTATAAATTGAAGAATACAATTGAAAATTATTTACAAAAAACAGCTAGAAGATGTTGAACAGGCCAACCACCGTGCGAGAGAATCTTCTATAATATATTTAAAAACATTGTAATTTTAAACGAACTTCTTCTTTGTATTATACAAAATAGTGGTAATTCAATTCATAAAAGTGTGCAATTTTTAATCAATGTTTTCTTATGACGTTAATTCGTAAAATTATCGTCCATAAACCGACTTTAGAGCCAACCAATTTTGTTATTTAAATGATCAATATAATTATTTGATTTTTCTTAAAGGCTGATCTGGTTTGATGATATAATTTTTAGATATTGCGATTATTTTAAATCATCAATATGATTGTTTGATTTGATTGTATCACGCGCCACCAGGCCACTATATTTTCGCCTCAAGCTAATGCTTCTGAACGTTTGAATTGCACACTTTTGGCCAGTTTATATGCCTATATAGCTGTAAACCAGAAAGATTGAGACCGTAAGGTGTTCTTCATATCAAACCGCAACCGGAATCTCACCTTACTTTGCTGTAATCAGCCAGTACATAATTTGCCGCGGTAAATCCTTTAAATTGCTGCGGCAACAAAACTAGATGGAGGACCAAGTCTTCGCTCTGGAGCCTCAAGAGAGATCCGAGTATCATGTGACCAACTCCGAGGCAAAATCGAAGATGGCAGACATATGGGTGAGGAATTCTTGAACTTGCAATTCCGTCCTTCTGGTTTCAAGATGGGTGATGAAATATTTATACAAAATTTCCCTGCACCTGAGCACAAAAATGTCAGATTGGAAAAAAAGTTCGTGAAATGTCGAATGGTTCAGGTATTAATTCTGACATATTAATTCATAACAGGCATATCCGGCAAAGAACTGGGGATTCACCATACAAGGGACCTGCGTCGGTAACCTGGATGAACTCTCCATGCTTACCCTAATTAGCACCGTCCTATGTGCCTCTTAATCATCAAGTTCCCTCAGCTATTTTTCCGCATTCTCAGCCTAAGAATGACGCAAAACCAGCTGCCCTGCAATTTCATCACTGCGCTCTCTCCATTCAGTCGCTAGCGTAACCTCGCCTTAAGGTGAAGTGGCAATGAATGCACAGCGCGCTGATTGACAGATTTATTCGCAAGAAGACAGCCGAGCCAAAGATTCGCGGGCAAGAAATGTCAGTCTGACTTGAGGATGATAATTGAATTGTCAGCCCAGCCAGTCCAGGATTCTTATGTTTTAGGGATTTGTGCTTGGTGAATTGTAAATTAAATCCACAAAAATTGTTTCATCTGTGAAGTGTAGAATATAATAAGTCGGCATTCCCTGGAAATATTGCCTCTGAGGAATACGATTCTCATTTTATCATTTTGGATGACCAAGAGAAGCAGAAACCATTGACAGGATCAGATGCTTTTACAGTTGCAAGAATCTAGTAGTCTTTGATTGGGAAAAACCAAACTTTATTTTATGTTTACGCTTTTCACTCACAAAATTATTATTGAAGCTGTGAATATCCTGTGCATGCCAAAAGAAAGGAAAAATATTGCAGTCAAAATTCCCAGATGTAAGTCACTGTCTCCTTAAACCTGGCCATCTTGCTAGGCTTAATAATGCAATGAAAAGTAAAGCTGACAATCAGCTGTTTCATCAATGACGTCAATATTTTTTTGATTTTTTTATCAGCTGTCGTGACATTTCTCCAGTAAGTGTCAGATTAGAGTCAAAATGTGGAAGCAAAAGTTATAGGCGGCAATTTGTTCGGCAGGATAGCCTGAATTGTGTGTTGTGAATATTTGAATGAACCTTGGATGCTAGGTGTGATATGTCCCTCGAAATAAATAAGAAAGTCTTATTTTAAAGTAAGTAATTGTATCTTTTAAAGTAGTCCACTGTGAATTCTATTGAATCTTTTATAGGTAGCGAAGCCAGTAGGAGGGAATTTCGGATCGGTGGTTCCAGGATCCGCCAATGTTTTTAGTCTAATGTGGCCAACAGTGGTAAGGGGCTGTTTAATATATACTCTATTTTAAAATATTCTCATATGATAAACCTTTAGAAGGATCCTATTTCTGCTTCAGGATTTATGCAATTTCGTATGGTTTTAGACCTTATACAATCGAGTGGATTACTGCAAAGTGACTTCGGCAATATACAATAAAACTACCATTCATTTCGATATATAATAACTTTCAAGAAGGATATGATTATATATAATATTAAAGGTAATATTTTCTTTACCGTGACTTGCATACTGAAGTAAACCTCCACAGGCCTTATGAAGAGAATGAATTACTCTGAATGTGCTACGTGTGATTCAGATCCGTTTAAAAATTACCCTCCAGTGGACTGTGAGGAGAAGTATTTTGGGAACAGAAATTTTTTCATATCAAAAACCAATTTTTGTGAACGTATCCCAAATTGTTTCACAACGGATTCAACAGACACAGTAAGACGGCGATAGCATACATACTGGCAAACAAAAGATATAAAGAAAATCAATATAGATTTATGACTTCACTATAAATGAGTGTGTTGATCTCAAAAGGGTTGTTTGCAATTAGCATATCATCGCAATGCAGGAAGGTGACTATGATAATAATATTTGGGAGCCAAAGCATAATGCTGAGGTAAATACTCGTACATGGTTTTGTTTTTCAGTCAATGTCTCTGCATCTCATCATCACAGAATAGAGTTATACAGAAAGCAACGATGGCTTGCTTTCATTCAAATTTCACGCGGTCTTTTAAAGTTTCATAATTATTTCAATCATTGTTGGTCATTTCGCTTTGTTTGTTTTCGATGAAACAAGATTTTTTAATGCGATTTCATCAGTCAATGTAATATTGTAATGTGTATTTAAAGGCTACTAGATCAGTAGCGTGATTTGTTCAAACTATACCTTCTGTATATCTTTGTTCTGCACCTTGTATTTTTGTAATTTTAAGTAGCTACGTAAAAATTGTTTACAAATGAACTTGAATCAATTCACGTCGTAAAAATTGTTGCTTTACACGAAGTCAGCTATCACGGATAGCCAAAAGAAAGAATCGAAGCACTGGAAAGAAAACTGGACTTGAAAGTAACGTCTGATATAATACGAATCCACATCATAGACTTACATGAAATGACCGCAATGGAGGATATCATCATCATCATCTCCGGCGCAACAACACATGCTGGGCCTTGGCCTCCAGGATTAATCTCCTCCAATCTGCGACCTTGTCCGCCAGTTGTTTACTCCCAACAGGAATCTGCTGTCAGCTTTGAACATGTCTTCCCATCGAAAAATTGGTCTTCCCGTCGGACCAGTGTGCGTTTAAATACGTCCACTGCCTTTTCGGATTCACTCGTCAGGGCCAATGTTTCACTTTCATATAACTAACTGGTGTGGTGTTTTGTAACTGCGGAGCTTATTTTGACTGTGCATTACATTGGACCTTAGGATGGAAGTACGGAGTAATAGGCTTTATTTGCAGCGTTTATGCGACATCCAATCTCCTCATTTTTGATGCCTCTTCAATTCAAATTGGAGTACTAAACTTTTAATGTACAAAACTTTTATTCGTCCAATTATTACCTATTGTTTTCCTGTTTGGCATTCTGTTTCCTCAACTGTTGCTAATGACATTCAAATTTTCGAACACAAAATCCTTAGAAACTGCTTATCAAAATACAGAAGATCAAACAAAAACATTTCAGAAACAGTATACTTTACGATCCGACCAAAATTAGACCAATTCTATTTTTCATGATCGAGCAGAGTATGAAGCGCTTAACCTCTTGGGGCTCTCACGTTGACGCAGTTGCAAGGGTATGATTTGATCAAAACGTACCCTTAGAGAATTTAAGTCGTTATATCTCACCCATCCAATCCTTTGTGTAGATGATTCCTCGTTAATTACTCCTTTCTCATTAGGTGAAAAGGACGAAGCATTGGAAATTAAATAGGTAGTAATGAAATTCTTCCTACTGAGAACGAATTAAGCCGCTGGACTGTCCTTGTGGGCTCTTTGACGGGAATCGGATTCACACCAGAGTTTGATAATCAAACGTTAGCGGTTCTGCAAGGGTATTTAGTTCAATGCTTCATGCATTGCAAGGATTATTCCCTGGATCGATCGCTAAAGAATTCACAGTGGATGTGGATTTGTCGTTGGAAGAACCCACCTATAAAGTGTTGAGGAAGCAAGGAACTATGAAGCAACGCAGTAATGGAGACTTCTTTATTTCGAATGAAATATGTTAAAACGGTCAATCTATATTGATGGTATGTCTTTGTTGCAACGCAACAAATCACGGCTGAACAATAACTGTGTTGTCGACGTATGATCTCCATCTTCTTTGGAAGGCATGAATTTTATTGATTTTTCGATTTCAGATAGCTGGCCTCAGATTTGTTTTCTGAGTACATTACGATGCCATCAATGCGATTCGGCATAAGAGTGCCAAGACTACTGTGCCTCTGAATTAAATTTCCATCGTAACATATTAAATATAATTGAAATTTGCTCACATGATTCTTTTTTAAACTTACCATATAATTGTTAATTTGGTGTTTCGGATGGTTACAGTATTTCAAAAAATTAGTAAGAAAGAATCGGTCTCGTTCTCATGTTGAATTTAATTTTCCCTAAATGAGGCAGCTGTTTCGGGCTCATCCAGCCTCTTCTATCTAATAAAATAAATACAGAGAATAATCCTAACATCTTTCAAAAACTCTTCCCTCGTTAATACAATTAACTTAATGAACATCAAGAAATTCAAAGCAATTATATCTCCTGAGGATTGACGATGCAGTATCTTAGGGCATTTAGACCCTGCGTCGTATTGTATTATAATATTTATTTTATCTCTGAAAACTATTCACAAATTGAGATAGACTAACAAGAAAGGAGTGTTGTACTGCTCGTCTCACTGCTTGGTTCCCTCTTGACTATTAGGTCTAGATGTTCCTGGCCGAGTGCTCCTTCAACTTGGACCTGCATTATTGTGGAAAAAATTGAAGACTTAAAAAATTTGCCAAATCATTTCAATGTCGCGATTATATACTCTTATTTCTCTTGGGTTCTTATCTTCTTCTTGTTCATCAGCAGTGTATTGTCTGCCACTCCAACTTACTCCAGCATGTCGCATAACACATTTTGTGGATCGTGCAACTTCTTGTTCGGTATCAGACCCTATAGCTGCCTCAGGGCCCTGATGTTAAGTGATAACTGTGATCGGACTCATAATGAAGATTTGGTACATTTCGGGATTTCACAGGCAGTTTTTCACCTGAATGATGATCGCTTTCTTCGTTATTATTCTGCCGTGTTCTCCTTACTTTTCGATTCTCATGTATCACCGGTGGTCTACGGTCAGTCCTTTTTGCTTGCTTACTTTGTCACTGCGAACATCTGATGCGTCATTCTCATCTTTTGACGACTCTGGCGATTTTTAAGCCAATTTCCCCCGTTTTTTTTGCTGTCGATTCATTTGAATTTACATCCAATTATGAGTTCCTACCTCGTTTTGCAACACGTGCTGTAGGAAAACTGTTTCGAGCAGGTTTTCTTGTCTTTGCCTTGAGAGTTTGCCATGCAGTTGAGGGTGTTTCACATATCGCTAGCAGCAATTTTTTTCTCTTCCGCTTTGAAATAACGATATGAGCTACTCTATAAACTTTGATTTTCAATAAATTAGGTACTCATATTCGTTTTCTTTTCCCTTCTTCTAGATTTTGAGCCATACAGAAAAGTTGTTCGCTTGCTAGATTTGATGTGCACTTATTTGAAATTTGAAAATCATATATGTGCATGCCCTCCCGATTCCAAAAATTTTTCCCGGCATTAACTAGACAAATGATGAGCTTATTGATTTGACTTTGATTTCGAAGCCTAGCATGTATTTGTATTTTGCCTGGGTAATACATTAATGTATTGTTACATGTACAAATAATTCTGCGAGCTACTGTCGCAACTGTTTTCACAACAATGAAGAACACGAATTTACTCGAAACCACGAGAACCCAACAAGCATGAACAACATCTGAAAGTGAGTCACTGCTCCATTCATTTGCAGTCGCTCGAATGTTCCCGCGAATTCGCCAATGTACGAGAACTGGGTTGAATGACTACAGACCCTATATAAAGGCGAGCTGAATGAATGGGGGGACGATCATTCATTCGACCGCGATAAGAACTGCGATTGTGTGTGGGAAGCGATATTATTCGAGTAGTAGAAAAGTGATTTTCGTAATAGTGAAGTGATTTCGAAGACAATTGCGATAAGAAATTTATGGACAAGTGTTAGGTTTTTCATAGTGAAAATTAAAATTAGTGCAAGTGTTAAATTGATCATTGTACACTTTTGTAATTAAATAAACTCTTTTAACTTAAATTAAAAGACATTGCGATTTCACTTTCCCGGAACATTAAATTATTGGCCGCAAACCAAATACACGCGACAGTGGTGTCGAGAAGTGAGAAAGAAAATTTTGAAAGTGAAAAACGTTTAAAAAAAATGCACAATAGTGAAATATAACGTAGAAACTGGTGGAAAAATAAATAAAAGTCGAAATAATAAAAATAACCACGAAGCTAACATTTGAAAATAAATGAATTTACCATGGCGGAGCTTAATGGAGACGCGGAAACACCAAAAACAAAGGAGCCAGAAAATGCGCTAATGCAAATGTTAATGCTGATTCAGCAAGAGCAGTCCTCCAATTTAACTGCAAAGCTAAATGAACAATCAACGAAGCTAAATGAACAATCAACGAAGCTTAATGAACAATCAACGAGGCTAAATGAACAATCAGCGGAGCTGGACCAACAAGCGATCAAAATCAAGGCAGATTTTCAAAAACAGTCCACCGAAATAAAAGCGGAGCTCGGCAGAATGAACAAACAAATTAAAGGCGTCGAAGAAAAGGTTTACCAGGTCGAGGAAAAGGTCAGCCAGGTCGAAGAGAGAATGAACCATGAGATGGAACAAGTGAGAAAAAAATTGGAAGCAGCGAAGGCAGTAGTATCCACTTCACCAGCCCCGCTTATAACCGCAGCGCAAAGCACATCCAGAAATGTGCAAGCACCAATATTCGATGGGCAAACGGTCTGGATTATTTACAAGACCCAGTTTAAAGCTGCCGCAAGGGCAAATCACTCAAATGAGCAGGAACGAGCAACTGCATTAATTGTTGCTCTAAGAGGCCCAGCTGCCAAGCTTTTGCAGACGATCCCCGATGAATTGCACTCAAACCCGAATGCTATAATGAATGCGCTCGACATGCGCTATGGAGACGATCGGTAATGATTTTCACTTTTCAGATCGAACGCGGAACTGACCTCTCATCGGTTCTAGACGTTAAGTCTGAGTAGTGCCAACGGATGGTACCAACAGGTCAACCAATCCGTGCACCGTAACCCATTCACGCGGTGACTGCTTGTCGGCCAGCTAGTTCGGAGAGGATTTCGGTCGCGGGTCTCCGAATGGGTTACGCTCAATTACAATATTTCAGTCACCTGACATGCCCGTTTTCCAAACGCGTCAACAAGTACTCATCCAGAACGGGAAACCTACGTTACGTTAATTCTGGATGTGATCTCTCCACAGATCTCAAATCAAAACTCTACAAAATCCTATAGGCGCGTTACCGAATCACCGACGCGGTACCGAAAAATATGCTACTCGAAATTAAACCGACTAAAACTACTCTAAGGAAATGACGAAACAATCAAAGGTACCGCGTACCGCGCGCGACGCGAAACCGACCTCAGCGGATTTGTCGAAACCCTACCCTCGCGTCGGCATACCTACCCTACACTCTCTGTTCCCACTGAAAAAGAACGAGCCACTGAAAAGGAAAGTCGTTAGTTATTTTAGCAATTCATGATTTTTATTTTGTATTTCAAATTTAACTATTTCAACTATAAGTTTATATTGTATGTATATCGAATTATGCGTAAAATTTCTCAAAAGGATCATATAATTAAATTTTCTTTTGCACTTTAGAAAGACTAATTTTGTTTTTACTGTAACTTCAAGCGGGTGAACAAATACAATTTTTCAGTTGGTTTGTGGATGGACATTAAAAATATATCTTTTATGAAATTCTACATTACTACACATATAAATTATGTTCTAAGTGGAAAAGTAAACATAAATCTACAAAAATCTTTCATCACACAAAGTCAATTTCAATTATGTATCGAAGTTACAATCTATTTTTTTTTTTTTGGTAAAATATACCCGTGTTAAAATATTGATATCGAACGGCCCTTCAAATGTTATTTATTTCCTTACATGAAGAATATTCTTCGTATTTCTCTTTCACTATTATGTTGTACGATTAAAATTAAAATTGGGTATTAATTTATATCAAATTATCATGTGTGCGATTAAGACTAAAAATAAAGTATTAATTTGCATGAAAATGAAATCAGCTAAAATAAAATTAGCTAGTAGCTATGCACAGTCATCACCGAAAGAAAAAAACTCTCTAACTTAAATTACACAGATAGAATCTGACTAAAGGCCCAAGTAGATATTTTAACGTTTAGACGTATCCGATGACTACTTATAGATGTTTTAATGGAAATTCATGCTTGCAAGGTGCAAAACTTGCACTCAACTTTCAAAGTAAGGATATATTCACACAGAAAAATAAATACTCCAATACTATGTCAGGATTAATTAAACTAAGCTGCAACGTGACTTTCCACTCTTAATCACGAGCTTCCTCCGTCTAATTTTAATATATACGGAATCATGTGCTCAATCTGTACATGACCTATCAGATTGGAAAAGAATAGCTCCTCGATGAGCGTTGACTCAAACGACCTTAGCTGCATTAAACATAATAAAATTTTGCTGCGACGTTCATTCACGTCAGGATAATTTATACTATTCAAATGATTACGCAAACACTTCAGAGCGTAGAATTGCAATTTTTCCAGCAGCGCACGCTTGGTTTGATCTTTTATATTTAAATTATCTGGACTAAAAATTACTATCAACCGTATATAGGCACATTCGTGATCATCTAAGGCCATTGACGGTACGCTTTGCACAAATTCGTTAAGTTGAAATGCGTGCTCGGAGAGTTTCAATATTTTTTTATGCCTGTCCTTGACACTGGCCGTTCTGGCCAACTTTATTAATTTCTGACATTTGCAGAATATTCGTTACTAACGTAGACATTATTGTTGAGATCGATAAAGATCGAGAGCATTGCGCCAAGCCTATAGAAAACAGTTCTACCCAATGCCTTTTCAAAAGTTGACTTTTTATGTCTTCTGGTAATTGCTGAAACGACCGCACCCTTTTGATCCAGTAGACTGAAAGGAAAAGAAGTCGACTGCCACTTTCACAAACGTAATACACATTTAGGTACGATGGAACTAAAGTAGGAATTTGCAAATTGAACGGTACGTTCGCTTCGGAGAGTAGAGGACCATCAAATATTCCTATGGTAATTTCTGATTCTTCCATTTCAGAGGCCGCAGTACGATCACGTCCGTTAACTTCACGATCGATTCCATTACCAGCGCTTGAATCATCAAGCATTTGATTTGCATGCAGTCCTATTTCGGAATGGTCTTCGATGATGAGTTCCTCTTTCACAATAGTGTTATAAGTATACGAGTTTGATGTACTATTTTGCAAGCTATTATTGATATTCGTACTACTATTGTTACCAACCAAATTACCGCGAGTATCGTACTGTTGCTGGATGGAGGCGATCATTTCCAGTGATTCGTTTAATAAGTTTTTCTCGATAGAATTTTGTATTAGATTAACAGCGCTGGAGGGTGTGTTTGTTTGTTGGTGAAGAGTTTCAACAAGTCCAATGGATGTTACGCCATCACCAGTCGTGCTGTACTACCCCATATCTATCTCAGGTTTGAACTGTTTGAAAAATACACGGAAATGCCATATGTAACAAAACTTATTATACGATGTATGCTTAACAGGTGCCTTCGGTCAGCAAAATGTCATCCATAGTCCTATTTTCCACTAACCTTGTGTTCTGTCTGCTTAATATATCTGTTTGCTTCTGGAATAGGTTTTATTTTGGTCAGCGCCTGATGCTGTCTCAAAAAAACTTTCCTTCAGTGCCTTCGGCGAATCCAAACCAAGCTTGCGCCTCCTTCCGCGTGTCAGCAATCCAATTCCTGGGGGGAAGAACTCTTAATAGTTTTTCATCACTCAACTTTCTTATTGCTGTTACTTAGCCAAACGATTAACCAATGACCGTACAATAGCTGCAATTACCATGAACCGTTATTTTCATACACACTTCTCGACTTTTACGTCCAACAAGAGGCGCCAAATTCACTGACATCTGTCCAAATCAAAGTATACTGAACGCCATCACCTCCATGTGGCTGTCAAATCCACCAGTTGTCACATCGGACAAAACAGCTGTGTGTGGAATGGCACGCCATATGGCGGCAATGTGCCTCTCCAGTTGTCGCCAGTGGCATAGTTTTCTCGATGGCTACGGTGGAGGGGCATTTCCAGATGGCTATGTCTCGAAATGTGCCGGGGTTTGGGATTAATTCTATATTTCGAATATTTATATCCACAGATCTAAATATTTGGACAGAAAAAAAATATTTTCTGCGCAACGATATCCGCACGACAGATGAAGTCCGCTGGCACTTCGAGGACATATCCATCTGGCCGGTTGCAAGGGTTCGGGATCGGAATCACTTCGATTCCCGGGCGTAGGCGTCACATTACACATTCCCCCCCCCAAAATCGAAGTAATTACGATCCCGTCTCCTATATAAAAGGTCTTGGTTAGGGCCGTGGCGGGTCGAAGGTCGGTTTCGAAGGATAGGCTACAACCATGTTCGTGAAGACTCGACAGTGACTATATAGTAGGGAGTCAGGTGTTATTCGGAGGTCTTCGTCTGGGCAAAGATTGGGGTAAGCCAAGGTTTTTCGTGGGAAATAGTTGCACTTCATCGTCTAAGGTCTTTTGCGTGGTAAATTCCCAGGGTTTTACCAGTCATGTCCGCGATGAGGTATCGGGTGGGGCTTATTACTTGTAGAACTCGACACTTCACGAATTTCTTGTCTAGTTTGGCATTGTAATGGCGGGTGGCATCGCTCTGTCGGAAGTTTCGACGATATATCTCGTCGCCTACCTTAAAGCCAGAAGGATGAGATCGCAAGTTGTACCGCTCCTCTCCCATCCGTCTACTTTCTTCAATCTTCTCCCGCAGTTGATCTCGCAGAAGTTGGAGCTTTTAATGCGGTTCCAGAACCACGATTGGGTCCTCTAGCGATTTCAGTTGCCGCAATAGCCGGTAAGCGCTCCCATGACAGATCATGTACTGGCCGAACACTGCGAAATACGGCGAAATGCCGGTAGTGGCGTGGTACGACGAGCGCAGCGCACTAGTGATGGCGGACAATTTGCGATCCCAGTCCTTCTGATTCGGGTGGACATAGGCGCGGATGGCCGCTATGAGCGTACGATTCAGTCGTTCGGATGCGTTGGCTTGTGGTGAATAGACGGCAGTTCGTTGGTGGATGATGCCGTATTTGGACATTAGGTCTCGGAACTTGCTGGAGGTGAACTGGACCCCATTGTCGGAGACAAGTTTCTCCGGAACTCCAAACATGTGAAAGACTCGATTCTCCAAGAAGCTGATTATAGGTCCAGTGTGCATGTTACGTAGTGGTTCTATGATAGGGAATTTAGAGAGCTGGTCCAGGACCACGACAGCTCCCGTGTGACCAGAAGCAGATCGAGGGTAAGGACCGATAAGATCAATGTACAAGCGCTGGAACACGCGTTCGGGGACCTCAACCTTACCCATGGGTGGCCGAAGAATGGTGTTGGGCGCTTTAGTGCACTTGCATAGCTCACAAGAGGCTACGTACGCTTTTATCTGTTGTGCCATCTTAGGCCAAAAGAAACAAGTTTTCAACCGCCTAAGTGTACGACCGTATCCGCCGCGCGCACTTGTTGGGTGGTCATGAGCCCGTCTGATAAGATCAGTGGTTAATTCTTCGGGCACCCACAACTTCCACTGTTCTTCTTCTTGTATGGGGTCTCCGGATGCGTGTCCCATCCGCTTATAAATAAACCCATCCGTCAACCGCAGTTCAGGAAGCTGGGGCAGTTGATTCTGAATAGTGTGAATCAGTTGTGTGTAGGTTGCTGACTTGAAGGCAGGATGGTCCAGATCGATCAATTGGGGGCTGTCGTCCTCTTGGACCAACTCGGCTCCTTCAGGGGCGAACATTCTGGATAGGGTGTCGGGGACTACATGCTGGCTTCCTTTTCGGTGGCGAACTGTGAAGTCAAATGCCTGTAGTTTCAGTGCCCACCTGGCCAATCTGCCGTTGAGATCAGTCTGGCTCATTAGCCATTTCAGAGAAGCGTGATCCGTAACGATTTCAAAGGTGTGTCCCTCCACATAGGCTCGGAAGCGTTTCACTGCCAACACCAACACCAACCAACATTCCTGCTCGGAGACCGTGTAATTTCGCTGGGCTGGGTTCAACTTGTGAGACATGAAGGCTATAGGTCTCTCCTCGCCGTCTTGTGCAACCTGGACTAAGACTGCTCCCACCCCATGTTGACTCGCGTCACAATGGATTGAGAACGGTTTGTCAAAGTCCGGGCTGTGCAGTACGGGGGCTGTAGTCAGACTCTTCTTTAGCTCTTCAAAGGCTCGCAAGCTGGACTCTTCCCAGACGAATTTACGTCCCTTACGCAGCATGTCGGTCAAAGGAGTGGTAATGGTGGCATAGTCACGTACAAAACGCTGGTACCATCCGCATAAGCCTAAGAATCGGCGTAACTGTGTGGTGGTCTTGGGTAGTGGAAAAACGTCAATCGCTTGAGTCTTTTCCGGATCGGTCTTGATATGGCCATGCCCAATGATGTGACCTAAATACTTCACCTCCGTCATCACGAACTGACTCTTCCTTATGTTGATGGTTAATCTTGCCCTCCGGATGTGTAGAGCCACCTCCTGAAGCAGGTCGATGTGTTCGTCAAAGGTCTCGGTTATAAGCAACAGATCGTCCAAGTAAACGAAAACTTGGTGCCGCAAGTGAGGTGGTATTACCTTATCCATAAGGCGCGTCATTGTTTGGGGGGCATTACACAATCCGAATGGCATGGTCACGAATTGATATAGGGGCCGACCGGGGACTGTGAAGGCTGTCTTCTCCTTTGAACCGGGGTCTAAAGGAATTTTCCAGAAGGCGTCCTTGAGGTCTAAGCTCGTGATGAAATGGGCTTTAGGCAACCGACTCAAAATGCCTTCAATCAACGGTAGAGGGTATGCGTCCTTGACTGTGACGGCGTTCAAGCGTCTGGCATCTAAGCATAACCGGACCTTGTTCGGCTTGACAACTAAGGCGACTGGGGAAGCCCACGCGCTCTGTGATTCTTCGATTACGCCTAATGCTAGCATTCGATCCACTTCGGCATATAACGATTTTTCCTTCGCCGGAGATATGGCGAAATGTCTCTGTTTTATGGGTTTAGCATCCCCCACGTCTATCGTGTGGAATACCAGGGCAGTCCTCCCGAGACCTTCTTTCTCATGCGATGGAAAAGCCGATATAGCCGAGTCTAGACGCAGTTGCTGATTTACATCCAGAGTATGTCGTAGTAAGTTAGTGGGTTGAGATTGGTCAGGAACGGTGGTGACGGACTCCAGGGTCGAACCGGAAAATAGTGCCGGGGCCAAGTTAAATTTTCGAACGAAATCCACTCCTAAATAAAGATTCTGGGTTAACTGAGGTATGATGAAAAATTCCATAGGTTTAGTTCCTCCTTTAAAGGTGACCTCCGTCATAATTTTTCCCACTACAGAGTGACGAGTTCCGTCCGCCGTGCTTAACCAGGAGGTGAAATGACGGATTTGGTCCGCGTGCTTTGCCAGTACCTCCCCTGCAAACTCGGCAGATATGCAATTCACACTGGCTCCCGTATCGACTAAGCCTGATACTCGTTTTTGCAGGAGGTGTACTGACCCATATGGCCGAACATCATCCCTCAATAATTCGTCTAAGTATATGTCCTTCAACACTTTCCTCGACTGCCTGACTTTTCTCCAGAAGCTCCGCATCCGACGCGTGGCTCGCTTGCTTCGCGGTGGGACAGTTGTGGCCAATTCCTCATGGAAGATGCGCTGTCGAGTAGCCAAATAATTCCGCAGCCTGACATGAAAAGGTTTTACATGCCAAGGAACTTTCGCCTCGCTATCATTTCCCTGCGCGTTGGCCTCGGCGAAGGACGGCGTCGGTTGTGGAACTTCGGGAGAACTGTGTTTAGCGGTGTGAGTCAGCAGAGTTGGAGTCCTGTTGGGAGCTTGGTCATAGCGAGTGATAGGGTCAAAATTGGTTCGTCCGGGGCTTAGGAGTGCCGACGGGTGGTCGCGGCACTCGGTGGCAAGTTTTTTCGCCCTTTGCAATTTGCACAGTCAGGTGCGTATGTGTCGGCCTTTCCGCAGCGGTAGCAGAAAAGTGTCGGCTCCGCTGGAAATGCATAGAACCGATGTCCCGGTTGTCGGCAGTTCCAACAGACCGTCGGACTTGTAATTGCTTCAAGGGAGGGTCGATCAATCAAGGCTGGGTCCTCAAGCTCCGGTGGTGCTCTGCTCCTCGGTACTGGTACTGGATCAGCAAGCAGGTGGTCTGCTGCCATCAACTCCGCGGTGTGATGATTTCGGGGATTTGATCCCGTTATGCGAGGTTGTGGACGGAAGGTACCTCGTCGCTCATCCAAGTGTTCTTGTCTACGGGCATGGAGGCGCAATCCCTGTAAGGTGTTGATGGGAAAATGCAGAAGGCTGTTCTGGAGATCCCAGCGCATATTCTCTCTGATAATTTCTACCAGTTCGTCCTCGGGCATGGTATTTCGCAAGCGAGTGCTCAATCTCACCATACTTGTGTAGTACTGGTCGAACGGTTCGTGAGCGCCTTGTTTCCGTTTCTTTATTTGCTCCCTTAGCTCTCTCTCAGTGAAGCCATCCTCAAATCGATTGCGGAAGGCTGCACTGAAAGAGTGCCAAGTGGGACGTGGCGTTGACTCTTTAAAGCTCCAGTACCAGTCGGCAGCGTCGCCGCTGAACAAAAGATGTGCATGCCGGAGGAAGGCCGAGGAATCACCTCCCAGGGTGCTGGATACCAACGCCTGAATCCGGAAAAGGAACCGGTCCGCCGATATCATATCGTTGAACCCGGTAAAGTTCAGGCGCCAACCCTCCATGATACGAGGCGTCGGGTCTCGAAAAAGTGTCAATGCGTTCCCGGGGGGAATCACATCCTCTGTTGACCTGTTGTACTGTACTGCCTCGGGGGCTAGAGGTACCAACGGAGGTCCGGTACTGTGTCGTGGTCTATATTCGGGAGCTCTGGGATCCATTCCCGAGTTCCTTGGAGGTGGGACCCATTGCTCGGATTGTCGGGAGGGGGCATCGCCACACTGGGATTTGGCTCCCAGCCAAGCGGAGTTCTCACGCGACTGGGTGGTTGGCTCATAGGGAGATTCTGGAGCTTTCCCTCCAGGTTGCCAATCCTCTCCGACATATCCCTCATCAACGCCACGAGGGTGTCACTGGAGTGGGCGGAAGGCATGGGTGTCACCTCAGACACGACACTTGCGGCCGGAACTTCACCGCCTACGGCTCCTTGCAGGTCTAAAAGTGGTTGGGACTGTTCGGCCTCTGGAACTCCTTTCGCCACTGCTCCACGCGTTGGTAGGGGCGCTCCGATGGGGACGTCTAGGGCAGACCGCTCGATGGGTCGCCGACATAATGGGCAACTCTCTGACGTGAGGAGGAGCTGTTGTACACAGGCACGATGGAATAGATGTCCACTACGTCTTCGAAGCAGATCCCGCAGTTAGCTGGTTGGACCGTTTTGGATCTGGTCCAACGCTTGTCTGGGGTCCGCTTCGTTGCCATCTTTGATTTTTGCTGGGTGTGTTGCCAATGGGTATTCCTAAAAAAAAATAACAAGGTAAGTTACTCCTACTACTAACTTAATATATATGGAAACTTAGAAATATATTTTAGTGGCCGATAGTGGCGAGCTATTCCGATAAGATATAGAAAAAAAATTTATTTGATATACCTTTCCTTTCCAGTGGTCGACTCCTCCAACGGGAAAAGAGAGTGCGTGGTAATCTGCCGAAGAAAGGGTGCTTTCGATCGATTTACAAAATTTATCCCCTAAACCCACATACATTACAAAAAACCGTCTCTAAACTACGTTAAAGTGACTCGACGAGACAAGTGGTAGAGCTACCGTAACGACTTTGTACGCGGTCAAAACTCCCGACGCGTGGAAGCATTCCGGGCTTCGCAACTCCAGCGTACGCCACCGAACGTTGAACCGATACCACTCGTCTAACACGCATAAGAAATAGTTAGAATCCTTCCGCGACATAAAGGCAAGGTAGCCTTCTATTTTCTTGAGAGTCCATGCTGATAGGTAAACCCATCAGACTGGCAGTTCCATCAAGAAAATAGAAGGTCCTTACAGGGGTTAACCTAGGACAACACATCGGAAGGATTCTGTCACGAGAAAAAAAATCAAACAAAGGAGAGCGGAAGCTACAACTCACGTGAAGCGACTTCTAAGGTGTATCACACAACTCCACTGCTCCTGAAAGTGGGACTCGAGTACCAAAGTACCTTACATCCTCCGTAAAGGACCAACTCGTCAGAAGACGCGAAGTTCTTTTCCCCTTAGGATGTTTTTGGCCCCACGTTGGGCGCCATTTGTAATGATTTTCTACTTTTCAGATCGAACGCGGAACCGACCTCTCATCGGTTCTAGACGTTAAGTCTGAGTAGTGCCAACGGATGGTACCAACAGGTCAACCAATCCGTGCACCGTAACCCATTCACGCGGTGACTGCTTGTCGGCCAGCTAGTTCGGAGAGGGTTTCGGTCGCGGGTCTCCGAATGGGTTACGCTCAATTACAATATTTCAGTCACCTGGACATGCCCGTTTTCCAAACGCGTCAATAACTACTCATCCAGAACGAGGAACCTACATTACGTTAATTCTGGATGTGATCTCTCCACAGATCTCAAATCAAAAACGCTACAAAATCCTATAGGCGCGTTACCGAACCACCGACGCGGTACCGAAAAATATGCTACTCGAAATTAAACCGACTAAAACTACTCTAAGGAAATGACGAAACAATCAAAGGTACCGCGTACCGCGCGCGACGCGAAACCGACCTCAGCGGATTTGTCGAAACCCTACCCTCGCGTCGGCATACCTACCCTACACTCTCTGTTCCCACTGAAAAAGAACGAGCCACTGAAAAGGAAAGTCGTTAGTTATTTTAGCAATTCATGATTTTTATTTTGTATTTCAAATTTAACTATTTCAACTATAAGTTTATATTGTATGTATATCGAATTATGTGTAAAATTTCTCAAAAGGATCATATAATTAAATTTTCTTTTGCACTTTAGAAAGACTAATTTTGTTTTTACTGTAACTTCAAGCGGGTGAACAAATACAATTTTTCAGTTGGTTTGTGGATGGACATTAAAAATATATCTTTTATGAAATTCTACATTACTACACATATAAATTATGTTCTAAGTGGAAAAGTAAACATAAATCTACAAAAATCTTTCATCACACAAAGTCAATTTCAATTATGTATCGAAGTTACAATCTATTTTTTTTTTTTTGGTAAAATATACCCGTGTTAAAATATTGATATCGAACGGCCCTTCAAATGTTATTTATTTCCTTACATGAAGAATATTCTTCGTATTTCTCTTTCACTATTATGTTATACGATTAAAATTAAAATTGGGTATTAATTTATATCAAATTATCATGTGTGCGATTAAGACTAAAAATAAAGTATTAATTTGCATGAAAATGAAATCAGCTAAAATAAAATTAGCTAGTAGCTATGCACAGTCATCACCGAAAGAAAAAAACTCTCTAACTTAAATTACACAGATAGAATCTGACTAAAGGCCCAAGTAGATATTTTAACGTTTAGACGTATCCGATGACTACTTATAGATGTTTTAATGGAAATTCATGCTTGCAAGGTGCAAAACTTGCACTCAACTTTCAAAGTAAGGATATATTCACACAGAAAAATAAATACTCCAATACTATGTCAGGATTAATTAAACTAAGCTGCAACGTGACTTTCCACTCTTAATCACGAGCTTCCTCCGCCTAATTTTAATATATACGGAATCATGTGCTCAATCTGTACATGACCTATCAGATTGGAAAAGAATAGCTCCTCGATGAGCGTTGACTCAAACGACCTTAGCTGCATTAAACATAATAAAATTTTGCTGCGACGTTCATTCACGTCAGGATAATTTATACTATTCAAATGATTACGCAAACACTTCAGAGCGTAGAATTGCAATTTTTCCAGCAGCGTACGCTTGGTTTGATCTTTTATATTTAAATTATCTGGACTAAAAATTACTATCAACCGTATATAGGCACATTCGTGATCATCTAAGGCCATTGACGGTACGCTTTGCACAAATTCGTTAAGTTGAAATGCGTGCTCGGAGAGTTTCAATATTTTTTTATGCCTGTCCTTGACACTGGCCGTTCTGGCCAACTTTATTAATTTCTGACATTTGCAGAATATTCGTTACTAACGTAGACATTATTGTTGAGATCGATAAAGATCGAGAGCATTGCGCCAAGCCTATAGAAAACAGTTCTACCCAATGCCTTTTCAAAAGTTGACTTTTTATGTCTTCTGGTAATTGCTGAAACGACCGCACCCTTTTGATCCAATAGACTGAAAGGAAAAGAAGTCGACTGCCACTTTCACAAACGTAATGCACATTTAGGTACGATGGAACTAAAGTAGGAATTTGCAAATTGAACGGTACGTTCGCTTCGGAGAGTAGAGGACCATCAAATATTCCTATGGTAATTTCTGATTCTTCCGTTTCAGAGGCCGCAGTACGATCACGTCCGTTAACTTCGCGATCGATTCCATTACCAGCGCTTGAATCATCAAGCATTTGATTTGCATGCAGTCCTATTTCAGAATGGTCTTCTATGATGAGTTCCTCTTTCACAATAGTGTTATAAGTATACGAGTTTGATGTACTATTTTGCAAGCTATTATTGATATTCGTACTACTATTGTTACCAACCAAATTACCACGAGTATCGTACTGTTGCTGGATGGAGGCGATCATTTCCAGTGATTCGTTTAATAAGTTTTTCTCGATAGAATTTTGTATTAGATTAACAGCGCTGGAGGGTGTGTTTGTTTGTTGGTGAAGAGTTTCAACAAGTCCAATGGATGTTACGCCATCACCAGTCGTGCTGTACTACCCCATATCTATCTCAGGTTTGAACTGTTTGAAAAATACACGGAAATGCCATATGTAACAAAACTTATTATACGATGTATGCTTAACAGGTGCCTTCGGTCAGCAAAATGTCATCCATAGTCCTATTTTCCACTAACCTTGTGTTCTGTCTGCTTAATATATCTGTTTGCTTCTGGAATAGGTTTTATTTTGGTCAGCGCCTGATGCTGTCTCAAAAAAACTTTCCTTCAGTGCCTTCGGCGAATCCAAACCAAGCTTGCGCCTCCTTCCGCGTGTCAGCAATCCAATTCCTGGGGGGAAGAACTCTTAATAGTTTTTCATCACTCAACTTTCTTATTGCTGTTACTTAGCCAAACGATTAACCAATGTCCGTACAATAGCTGCAATTACCATGAACCGTTATTTTCATACACACTTCTCGACTTTTACGTCCAACAAGAGGCGCCAAATTCACTGACATCTGTCCAAATCAAACTATACTGAACGCCATCACCTCCATGTGGCTGTCAAATCCCCCGGTTGTCACATCGGACAAAACAGCTGTGTGTGGAATGGCACGCCACATGGCGGCAATGTGCCTCTCCAGTTGTCGCTAGTGGCATAGTTTTCTCGATGGCTACGGTGGAGGGGCATTTCCAGATGGCTATGTCTCGAAATGTGCCGGGGTTTGGGATTAATTCTATATTTCGAATATTTGTATCCACAGATCTAAATATTTGGACAGAAAAAAAATATTTTCTGCGCAACGATATCCGCACGACAGATGAAGTCCGCTGGCACTTCGAGGACATATCCATCTGGACGGTTGCAAGGGTTCGGGATCGGAATCACTTCGATTCCCGGGCGTAGGCGTCACATTACAGATCATCTAAAGCAGATTTTCCAGGCACAGCTAAGGCATCGGATGCAGAAGTCTGGTGAAACCCTACAGCAGCTAGCCCAAGACATTGAGCGACTAGCACTTTTGGCTTATCCAGCGTACGACCCAGAACATCGAGACTACGCAGCAACAGAAGCATTTATCAGTGCGTTAAAGGACCAGGAATTGCAACAAGCCATGCGGTTAGCTCAGAAGTAAACGGTTGAGGACGCATTGGTTTATAGTCTGAACTTTGAGGCAGCGAAAAATGCGACTCGTACCACTGCCCGGGTCCGTGAAGTAGTGGCAGACGAGTGCCGGTGTAAGTGCGTGGAAAATGAGCGAGAACTGCAGGTGAATGGTGCGCCTAGATGCTGGGATTGCGGAGAGGAGGGGCACCTGCAAAGAGACTGCAAGAAGTGAAGAAGACGGAGCTATTGTCCAGGATGGTGGAGATGCAGACCGTGTCAGGAGCCTAGAATGGAGGCCCATCAAACTGCAAGGGCCAACTTCGTGGGGCAAAGGTTAGCTAGGAGGATCGACATCCCCAGTACCCCCATCACCGTGCCAAGGCAACATCGTGGAGAAGCAGACAAATGCCTTCCTGGTCAAGTTGATGAAGAACATTGCACCATAACAAACGACACTGGTGCAACCCGATCGACGATCCGATCAGACCTAGTGAGGCCCCAACTACTTTACAAGGGCAGAGTGCATGGAAATGCTGACGCCCTATCTCGTCATCCATGTCCAGCTAACTGCAGGAATTGCTGGCGGATTGAGGAAAAGGAGCCGCCCGTTGATCTGCGAGTGATAACGGCCGAATTCGATGAAGGTTGGTCAGCGGAGGAGATTCGAAATGCCCAGTTAGCCGATGAGGATATCGGACCGTTGCTCGTATGGAAGGAGACGACTGGGCGACCTGAATCGAAAGACGTTTCAATGCATGGCGCAACCCTGAAAAGCTATTGGGACAATGGAACTCCCTTCAGGTGGAGGGTGGCGTACTCAAGCGGAAATGGGAAACGGCGGATGGCAGCTCCTATAGAATGCAAACTATACTACCCAAAAGCCGAATCCACGATGTGATTAAGGAAATGCATGAAGGATCCTCGGGAGGCCACCTTGGTGTTAACAAGACCTTAGCGAAATTGCGGGAAAGGTTCTACTGGCTCCACGCGCGAGAAGACGTAGAGGACTGGTGTCACAGATGCACAATTTGCGCTTCCGTCAAAGGCCCAAAGCGACGACAGAGAGGACAAATGCAAACCTATAACGTAGGCGTGCCATTCGAAAGGATTGCTGTTGACATCGCAGGACCCTTTCCTGAATCCGAATGGGGAAATCGATACACGCTGGTTGTAGCCGATTATTTCAGCAAGTGGCCTGAGGTCTATCCCATTCTCAACCAGGAAGCAACTACCGTAGCTGAACAGCTAATGTTAAATTGGGTCAGTAGGTACGGCGTACCTTGCGAATTACATTCAGATCAAGGCCGAAACTTTGAGTCACTAGTTTTTGGCGAAATGTGTGAACTACTGGAAATACGGAAAACGAGGACAACACCGCTGCATCCCCAATCCGATGGAATGGTCGAACGGTTCAACGGCACGCTAAATAAACACCTGGCCAAGATGGTTGACGAGAACCAAAGGGACTGGGACCGACATATCCCAGTATTTTTGATGGCGTACAGAGCTGCCGAACACGCATTGACGGGCCAAGCCCCAGCCAAAGTTATTTTTGGAAAGACCTTTCGTCTGCCCGCCGATATAAAGTTCGGAACACCCCCTGAGAAACCCTAAACGATCTCGGAGTACGCAAGTGATCTAAGACAATTTTTGAACCAGATACATCGGATAGTGCAAAATCACCTCGAATCGGCTACTGACCGCATGAAGACCAGGTATGATCTCAAGGCAAATTCTACTGGCTTCCAGCAAGATGACTTGGTGTGGCTATATAACCCGCAACGGCGAAAGGGTAGGTCTTCAAAGTTGCAACATAATTGGGAGGGACCATACCGAGTTGCAAAGCGAATCAACGACGTCGTATATCGAATACAGGAACATCGCAAGCCAAGAGCCAAAATGAAAATCGTGCACCTGGACCGTCTTGCCCCATATAACACCCAGGGAGAACTGACTACAAATAGCGACACATCTTTTCGGGGCGAAAAGAACTGAGGTGGGGGCAGTGTTACATGTACAAATAATTCTGCGAGCTACTGTCGCAATTGTTTTCACAACAATGAAGAACACGAATTTACTCGAAACCACGAGAACCCAACAAGCATGAACAACATCTGAAAGTGAGTCACTGCTCCATTCATTTGCAGTCGCTCGAATGTTTCCGCGAATTCGCAATGTACGAGAACTGGGTTGAATGACTACAGACCCTATATAAAGGCGAGCTGAATGAATGGGGGGACGATCATTCATTCGACCGCGATAAGAACTGCGATTGTGTGTGGGAAGCGATATTATTCGAGTAGTAGAAAAGTGATTTTCGTAATAGTGAAGTGATTTCGAAGACAATTGCGATAAGAAATTTATGGACAAGTGTTAGATTTTGCATAGTGAAAATTAAAATTAGTGAAAGTGTTAAATTGATCATTGTACACTTTTGTAATTAAATAAACTCTTTTAACTTAAATTAAAAGACATTGCGTTTTCACTTTCCCGGAACATTAAATTATTGGCCGCGAACCAAATACACGCGACAGTATGAAGGAATTATATATGACAGACCCTTACAGACACTGATCAAGTGCAACAACTTAGATATATGAACACAGCTTTGCGTAGCTGGAAAATAGACTAGGAAGAATGAATTCTGTATTTGAAAGTATTTGATTAAATCAATGGTTAATGATATCCTCAACTAAATTACACTTTCTTCTTGATAATTGAATTTTGAAATATATATTTGGCAAAGTGATCATCATTGTAATAGTATTAGACATCTTGCTGGATCATTTTAATATTTATCTCTTATTTACAAATCAGAAAACTACATTTGTAACCGCTATTCTCTGAAAAGGCCTCGAGCTTTGAAAGTAATTTTCCGCACACAACCTCTACTGCTGATACTAACTGTATGCGCATAGTCTTCGTTTTCACTATCGTATATCGTACAGTAAGTTTAGGGACTTTGCTTCAAGAGGACTTCAAGTAAATACCTGGGTAGCACAAGCGCTACGCTGATGGCATCCGAAGAGCCGATATTACTAAAGAAATAAAAGACACGCCAATTGTAGCAGTGTGCTTCAAGAACGATCAGTGATAGACTGTATTTTCCAATCACTTTTAAATTGCCCTAAATACAAATTCTATGATCTAAATTAGTTACTTCTAAATTCCTTAATGACTAATTTGTGAACAAGACTTCTTCACGTGACCAATGTGTCATCAATATGATTTACTAAATTGCTAACTCACAAATCCTCACTTTACATATTCATACTCCAACTATCATTTAAAAAACATTATAATGACCCAATCGCCGAATGAATGAAAATCCAGAAGTGTAATGTAATACAATATCTTAAGCCGTGCTTCTTGCATTGGTGCAATATGAAGCTTAGTACAATGCAAAAGGGAAAACATTTTATGATGGCAATGTACTGTAGAGAACATTTCTTGTGATCTGAGATATGTATACATGCTCTGAATTCAATGTCAAGGCATTTGTGTACGGAAATGAATTACCGTCACATGTTTTGGTTTTGAATGACAATGATAATGGGCAATTTCTTTTAGAATATGAATGAGTGAGTCGTTAATTCTAATTGTGTTTATTTTTAGATAGTGTGTATTATCACACTCTACACCCATACCCCAAAAAGTGTGGAGTACTAGATTCAAATTTAGTATGAAACACTCGAATTATCGTGAGTCTTATTCACATTGCAGATATAATACAAGAATTTATGGTAAATTCTTATCTACTTATTCTACATGACATGTATAAATCATTTTATTTTATTGTATGAATATTACTCTTGTTTACTTAATTAAGCTTATTGCCATAAATACTTAAATATCGACTTTTAAAATTATATATTTATTCAACAATTAATTTTCAGAATTACATTTGAACGATTTTTACATTATTTTTGTGGACTTCTTTTAATTTTTCATCAATATCTATTACAATGTTAACTCCTTTAATTTCAATTACATTATAAGGACCTATGTAGGGAGTTTCGTGTTTCTTTCTGTTGTACTTCTTCAAAAGTACTAAACCTCCTATTTTTAAATTTATTGGATGAACCTGAGTATATTTTGTTCGCTTCTCTTTTACTATTTGAATCATCTCTCGTGCTTTTCTAAGAGCGTGTTGCAATCTAATTTTTAACTCTTTAGCATAGTTATCTAGGTCGTAAAACTTTTCGTTTTTGTTTAAAATGTCATCTGGCAAAGATGGTAATTTTCCAAATATTAATTCGTACGGGGTATATTCGTTGTCTACACGGGGGGTTGTATTATATGCAAACGTGTAACACGAAATCCACTTATCCCAGTCTGAGTTTCCTGAAAACGCTAGAATGTATTCATTTAATACTCTGTTGTTACGTTCTACAGCACCTAACGTTTCGTGGTGGTATGGAGTAGAAAAGGCTTGCTTGATTTTCAATAGATTACAGATTTCCTGCATCGAATGATTAGTGAATTCAATACCTTGGTCTGATTTTAAAATTTTGAAGTGACCGTACTTTAGTATGAATTCATTGACTAATGTACAAGCTACGGTTTTCGCATCCTTGGTTTCCGTGGGTGCGGCTACTACGAACTTTGTGAGTTCGCACTGCATGGTTAGAATATACCTATAGTTATTTGAGATTCTAAGAGGCCCGACGACGTCGATAGCTATGGTTTCAAAACTCGTCGTTGGTGTGTCAGTCTTCACCATATTTTCTTTGGTATTTCTTACCTGTTTATTAATTTTGCATTTATCGCAATTGCTGAAATACCTTTTAACCATGCTGTTCATGTTTTTCCAGCAATATCGTTGCTTCAACTTAAGTAAAGTTTTTCGTATACCTAAGTGACTTCCTTGTGGTGTATCATGATATTCGCGTATTAACTGATTTTGTATTTCAGTATCTTTTATGTTCTTTGGGGGTTAATAAATTATAATATTAATTTTTGCACGCTGTTTATACTTATTTGTTTGTTGCAACATATTAATTATACTTTTAAGTTCAGCCTCACGCATGAATACAAATATCTCATCATCACTTGATAAAGCTAGTTCATAAATATTCATTTCAACTAATTCATCTAATAACTTATCCATGGTAAATACGTATATCATACTGGAATTATCGTTATGGATTGCTTTACAAGGTTTTCCTGTATTTGTAAGTACTGTAGGCTTGCCATTAACGGAAACTTGTTTCTCGTTCGATTTATCACCATTACAGTATACAATTACATCATCGTTTGTCCGGACAATTTCAAACAGATGATTATTGTGCAGTATAAATTTCAATTTCGTGACATCTTTTATGTCCGATAGTGACGTGCAATCCCAAACGTAAAGTTGATCAGGCTTTACAGTTGTCCTGGTTTCATCGTCTTTATTTTTACCTTTAAAGTCTGTCTTTTGTTTACCACACATTCCCCGTGTTAACGCTAATATCTTTTTCACCGTCTCATCTCGTACTAGCGGTATCATAGTCTTCAGTATGTTGGAATCGATCTTTATTCTCGACAGTGCATCCACATTACAATTCATTTTTCCTTGCTTGAATATGATTTCAAAATCAAAGTCAGACAAGTCGAGTCGTATTCTTGTTAGTTTGGATGATGGATTCTTATGAGAGAAAAGAGAGACTAAAGGTCTATGGTCAGTTACCACAATAAACTTTCTACCGTATAGGTACGGGCGGAAGAAATTTATTCCCCAATGTATTGCGAGTAATTCCTTTTCAATGATTGGCTTGTTTAAGTTATGCTTGCCAAGGGATTTACTAGCATACGATATAGGTAAATCTGACCCAATTTCACCTTGTGAGAGCACTGCTCCTAGAGCACTGCTTGATGCGTCTGTCGTCAAAACGAATGGTTGCTGAAATCCGGATATTGAAAAATTGGTGGTTGAAGTAATTTGCTCTTCAAATTATCGAAAGCTTGTTGACAGTTTTCGTCCCACACAAAAGTAACATTTTTTTTCAAAAGATTGTTCAAACATTTCGCTATATCCACAAAACTTGGTATAAAACGTCTGTAGTAGTTACAGAAAGCCACAAATCTCCTGTCTTTGTCCGAATTTTTAAGGAATGGGATAGTTCTTGACTGCTTTGTTTTTTGCAGTGTCCGTTCTAATACCTTCATCCGTGATAAGATGTCCTAAATATACAACTTCTGACCTAAGAAATTGACACTTATCCGGGTTCAACTTGAGATTATACTTACGAACTCTCTGTAGAATTTTGGTTGAATTCCGATTATGATGATCGATACTACAGCCAAAGACAATAATATCGTCAACATAGAGAAATGCTTCCGAGTTCAATCCTGACAAAGCAATTGTTAACATCCTCTGAAAACTGTTGGATGAAATTTTTAATCCAAAAGGTAACCGTTTAAATTGAAAATGACCATTTCCCGTGGAAAAAGCTGTCAAAGGCCTTGATTCCTTTTGTAACTCGATTTAGTGGAAAGAACTGGTCATATCTAGGGTAGAGAAATACTAAGCTCTACCTAGCCTGTCTAATACATCCTCCAATCTTGTTAATGGAAACTTGTCATTTACAATTTTATTATTTAGTCGGCGAAAATCTACCACTAATCGCCATTGCTTCTTGTCACCTGAACTCTTCTTCGGAACTACCAAAAGTGGTGAGTTGTACGGACTGATAGACGGTTCTATAATGTCGTTCTTCTCTAGCTCTCTGATTTGATTATCAATCTCTTCAAGCTGTGCATGAGGTAACTTGTAGTTTTTAATGTACACAGGAGTGCTGTCTGCAAGTTCAATTTTTTGTTTGTAAAAATTATTTACCGTTAACTTATCGCCATCCATGTGAAAAACGTAATGGTATTCTTCAATGATTACAGTAAGAGTACGCATCGCTCTCTCGTCATTACTATTTGAGTTAATTCTTTGCAGTAATTCATTAAGTCGACTGGGATCTATTCTCTCTTTCTTCTTGGTATTCATTATCATAAAATAATTATCTACAGGTTCAGCATCGACATTAAACTCTTTAAGAAAAATTGGATATTACTTAGTGTTTAAGACCTTGATGTGGCATATACCCGTGGCTGGTATAATGGTATTTCCTATGAAGACACCTTCTTCTAACTGTTTACTTAGAACAATACGACCCCCATCTCTATTCAACTCAATAGGTAAGATAACCTCAGTTCTCGCGGGCATATCAATCTTGTAAGTACTCAATGGTCTTATATCCAATGGAACTATTATCTCATCATTGCCGACATTAAAGGTTATCGTATATGCTAGACCAGGAATGGGAGAACAAGTTTGAGTGAATAAATAAACGTTGATTTTAGTTTAATAATTTTATTATTTTATTTAATAATATGAAGACGTTTCTTTGCGAGCGTGCTACTGGAGCGATCAAGACAAACTGACTTAATACAACGTCATTCGAGTATTTATAAAGAAGACTGAGTCGCACTCGGCTGCTACGTCGAGTACAGTTACGCACAAAAGTCGTGCGTCTGTACACTCCAATACAAAAACACGCTGAACTCAATCAGCTTTAATACTACTGCCGTTCAAGTGTTTCTCGTTTGCTGTTATCATGTTTAGCTTGTAACATAGATCCTTGAAGCGATCTCGCGGCAGCGCCTTCGAAAATATATCTGATCTTTGATTTGCAGTTGAAACGTATTCAACAATTTCTTTTTCGTTCACTTTCTCGCGAATAAAGTGAAAGTGAACATCTATATGCTTGGTTCTTTTGTGAAAAACTGGATTTCTGACTAGTTGGATTGCGCTTTGATTATCAACATAAAGCGTTGTTTCTTTATCGCAAGGACATCCGATGTCCGACAACAATTTTCTAATCCAGACTACTTCCCGAGCAGTTGCCGATGCAGCTACGTACTCGGCTTCTGTTGTGCTCAACGTCACCAGTTTTTGTCGTTGTGACGACCATGTTACGGCTCCGTTTGACAGACAGAATACACATCCGGTCGTCGATCTCCGCATCTCTACATCTCCGGCGTAGTCAGCATTTGAGAAACCTATCAGCTTTGCTTCGCTACCGCCGCTTTGATACTCGATGCCATAGTTAACCGTGCCTTTCAGATACAAGAATATTCTTTCAATCACCTGCCAATGGGATGAATCGTGCTCGTTCAAGAATATACTGACTGCATTTACTGCATAAGCAATGTCTGGTCTCGAAACGGCTGCTAGAAAAACTAAAGAGCCTACTGCTTCACCATATGGCACGTTGTTTATTTTTATTTCGCTTTCTACGACCGGGGTCAGTGCTGCGTGCGGACCCGCTGGCACGCTTACCGTTTTCGCGTCTACCATGCCGAATTTCTCGATTATTTTCTTTGTGTACGCGCTCTGGTGAATTACCATTTTTCCTTTTTCTCTATCTCTTTCAATCTGTAACCCGACAAAAATGTTAGAATCTTCAATCGTAATTCTGAACGTTTCGCTTAATCGTTGAATGATTTTCTTAAGTGTCTCTACATTGTCTGAAGCTACCAGCCCATCACCGACGAACAGCGCCAGATATACTTCGTCGTTTTTAAACTTCCCGGTAAACACGCACTTATCTGCTTCACATTTTTTGAAGTTAAATTCACTCAGAAACTTTGTAAATCTTTGGTTCCAACAGCGTAGAGCCTGCTTAAGCCCGTAGAGAGACTTCTCGAGCTTGCATACGACGTTTCTTGCATCTTCTTTCAGCTTCAGTCCTTCCGGAACTTTCATAAAGATTGTTTCTTCAAGTTTCTCGTACAAAAATGCAGTTTGAACATCGAACTGCACTACGTTGAGATTTTTCGCTGCTATCGTTGCCAGCAGAATCCTTAGTGAGTCATATCTCACGACTGGGGAAAATGTTTCTTTGAAGTCAATCCCTTCACGTTGAAGAAAACTTCTCGCGCACAATCGGGCTTTGAAGCGGTGTGACTTCCCGTCAACGTCCGTCTTCACGCGGAATACCCATTTCGCATCGATTAGCCTCACGTCCGGCGGTTTTGTTACAAGTTCCCTCGTACGATTTTCTTCATGCGCTTTAAATTCATCATGAATCGCACTTGCCCACTGCGTAGCTTCAGTGCTCTTTGTTGCTTCTTCGTATGTCAATGGAATCACGTATTCGGCTACATTTGCATCGTGCCGATACCTTCTCAGAGTTTGAATTGCGTTTCGATCTCGCAGGACTCTTCGATTTTCGCGATCTTCTTCTTCTTGTGCGTTGTCCTCGTTGTGATCTTCTTCTTTCCGTTCTCTGATGTCGACGTTGTCCTCACCGTTGTTCTCGTGTTCTTCTTCCTCGTCGATTTCATGCCCTTCGTTATCTTCTCGTGCCTCGTTCATTGGAAGAAATATTTCATATTCATCTTCCTTCTCGTTCGCTTCTACCGGCGGCGGCCCGATTTTCTCGTTGAATACCACGTTCCGAACAACGCTGACCTTTTTGTTTTCAGGATCGTATACCCGGTAATTTGTTGACTCTTCCGTGTATCCAACAAAAACTTTCTTGATTGCTCGAGCGTCAAATTTTCGCGTGAGTTGTTTCGGAGTGTGTACGTATGCATCTGATCCAAAGATTCAGAGATGCTTTAGGCTCGGAACCTTCCCAGTCCACGCTTCGTACGGAGTAACGGTGTCGCTCGTCCATACGGTTCAATTTAACACGTACACTGCACAATTTACTGCTTCTGCCCATAGAGTCAATATAAGATTCTTCGCGATTATCATTGTACGGGCAATTTCGACAATCGTCCGATTGTCGCGCTCGGCTTTTCCATTTTGCTCCGGGTTGTACGGCACTGTTGTTTCTCGTCTAATGCCACATTCCTCAAGATATTTGTCCATCTCTTTGTTACAGAATTCTCGACCATTGTCGGAGCGAAGAGTCTTCATTTTTCTTCCGAATTTGTTCTCGATCATTTTCTCGAAAGTTTTGAATTTTTCGAATACTTCGGATTTCCTTCTCATGAAATAGGCGTGCCTGTAGCCTGTTGCTTCGTCTTTGAATGTCAAAAAGAACCTTGATCCTCCGACCGAGTTCGTCGACATGGGCCCACAGACATCTGAGTGCATGTTTTCACCTGGCTTTATTCTCTTGTCGCGCTCCCTTTACTGAGATGCCGACTGACATCACGGATTCGATTTACACTCCGCACGTTTTCACTCTCGTTAACTTCGGCACAACCGAACAATGGCCGACTTCCGTTCCGCGCCACTTGGGACTCGTCGAGTTAATTTTTTTTAGTTTTTGTTCTCCTAATTTTCACAGTTACTACGTAAACTGGGCCCATAACCCGTTGGACCAGGAATGGGAGAACAAGTTTGAGTGAATAAATAAACGTTGATTTTAGTTTAATAATTTCATTATTTTATTTAATGATATAAAGACGTTTATTTGTGAGCGTGCTACTGGAGCAATCAAGACGAACTGACTTAATCCAACGTCATTCGAGTATTTATAAAGAAGACTGAGTCGCGCTCGATTGCTACGTCGAGTACAGTTACGCACGAAAGTCGTGCGTCTGTACACTCCAATACAAAAACACGCTGAACTCAATCAGCTTTAATAGTATATGTCTCATAGTCTATTTTACAACGATACCTTTCCAAGATGTCTCTTCCAATAATACCATCTGTCTGTATTGGAAATGATTCCTCGACTATCTGGACTGAGTGTGTTACAGCATAACTTCCAATGTTTAAATTTAAGTCAGCAGCACCTAAAGAGGTAATCGCTTGATTTGTAATTCCAGTGAATTTACATTTTTCATAGCCAGTGTATTATTAATCTTGCAGATTGATATATCTGCTCCTGTATCTATTAAGAAGGTTAGGTCACACTTTAATTTTTCACAATATATTCTTATAAAGTTAGGACAATTTTTTGTCACAGTATATACATCATAATTAATTTTGCCGGAGCTAGCATTATTTTCTACTATCACAACTCCGGGAGGGTGTGAAATATCTTTGCTATTTACTCCTCTCCGGAGGACTGTACGTATCCCTGTTCCTGGACAACGTGAACTCTACCCCTATTTTTACCATTTCCATTATTGTAGTTATTACTAGTATTGTTATCATTATTGTTATTACCATTATTGAAGTTGTTTCTATTTCTACGTTTCTTATATCTGGGTCTATTGCCATTGGACCTGTTATAATTATCCCTATTATTGTCATTATTATCCCTATTATTACTGCTATTATCATTCCTATTCCTATTGTTTTTATACATTTTATATCTACTATCGCTATCATTATAGTGTTTGCTATCGCCTTTACTATAATACATCACGTTAGTTGTTTGAATGCTTTCATTGTTTTCCAACTCTAGTGTAAGATTTACAGCATCCATTAAGTTCTGTGGTCTTGCTGCGAAAAGAATATTTTTATATTGGTCGTTCAGACCATTTTTAAATACAGTTAGCGCATAACTGTCATTCAAATTTGAGATAACCTGTTTCTGTGCAGGTGTGACGTTATTGCCTAATTCATTTATCTGTAGCTGATTTAATTCACTAACTAAAGATAAAATCTTCTCCTTATAATTAGTCACTGTAGACTTCCTTTGAGACACATTGCTCAATGAAGTATGCATGTTTCCTATTGTATTTGCGGGTTTTAATCTAGTCGTCAGAGTTGCCTTTAATTCATTCAAAGTACACGGAGTCTCAGTACTCAAGGCAGTTTGTACATTATCAGCCAGTTTGACATTTAAAACAAAATCGACAAGTTGTGGTTTGGCCTCACTTGATAAAGTCTTATCTATATATTCTACAATTTTAAGGAATGCATTAAGCTCTTTCCGCTTTCCGTCAAACAGCGGAATAGACTTGATCACTAAATGTAAATCAAAGTCACCCATTTTGCTTTTCTGTGCAACTGCAGCTTGCGCTAATTTATCACACAAGATCTTCTCTAACTCTGTTGCAGTTTTCTTAAATTATCATCAGTTGCTTCGAACAAGATACTCAAATTTCTCTCTGTTACTTTAAGCTTGTTTAGTTTCTCTCTTGAAGTTTCAATTTTACTCAACCTATTAACGATCTTCTTATCATTTGCCAAAACTCTTTCTATTTCCTTTATAAGCTCTTTTATAGTGTCCATTAATATTCAAATAACACAGGAGGAATATAATTGAATAGAATATATTGGAATAATTTATGATATTATTTTATACATTTACTAACCTAGCCACTTTCTTATTAACGTACTTATTATGTACCCTATTATACATATACATACAAACTAATATAAAAAATATAATCGTTTCTGTAGTCGTCACCTGTCGATATTCAACGAAAATGCTCTCATTTACGCTAGTCGAGCAACTGTTCTCCATCGTTATTTTTTGCTGTACGCCAATTCTAACTCCTTTATTTTTGTGAATAGCTTCTTTTGATCCTCTTTCCCGCTTATTGCTATGATTCTGTATATTGTACCTTTAGCCTGCCTTAAACGTGCTTTGCGGCCTCCTCTGCACTTCCTTTTGGGTGCCACTATTTTTTGCTGAACAGGTTGCTTCCTAATCTGCGTACGACGCCACTACTCCTCGATCGTGATCGGCTGTGGACCAGGTTTGCTTCCTCTTGATATAGATGTGGATGGTTGGTATTGCGGTATATCTGCCGCCACTGGTTCGGGCTCGTACTCCTCTGGTGGGCACTGCTTCGGCCTCAACTCTTCCCAAAGCTCGTTAAATCCGTCCATATTTGGTTGACCTAAGAGGAGTTGGCAGGATCGCCATATTGTAAGTTTAGGGACTTTGCTTCAAAAGGACTTCAAGCAAATACCTGTGTAGCGCAAGCGCTACGCTGATGGCACCCGAAGAGCCGATATTACTAAAGAAATAAAAGACACGCCAATTGTAGCAGTGTGCTTCAAGAACGATCAGAGATCGACTGTATTTTCCAATCACTTTTACATTGCCTTAAATACAAATTCTTTGATCTAAATTAGTTACTTCTAAATTCCTTAATGACTAATTTGTGAACAAGACTTCTTCACGTGACCAATGTGTTATCAATACGATTTACTAAATTGCTAACTCACAAATCCTCACTTTACATATTCATACTCCAACTATCATTTACAAAACTTTATAATGACCCAATCGCCAAGATTATGAATGAAAATTCAGAAATGTAATGTAATACAATATCTTAAGCCGTGCTTCTTGCATTGGTGCAATATGAAGCTTAGTACAATGCAAAAGGGAAAACATTTTATGATGGCAATGTACTGTAGAGAACATTTCTTGTGATCTGAGATATGTATACATGCTCTGAATTCAATGTCAAGGCATTTGTGTACGGAAATGAATTACCGTCACATGTTTTGGTTTTGAATGACAATGATAATGGGCAATTTCTTTTAGAATATGAATGAGTGAGTCGTTAATTCTAATTGTGTTTATTTTTAGATAGTGTGTATTATCACACTCTACAATCGATGCCCTCGTTGTTAACATTTACCATTCTTGCATTGGAATTGCTCGCCGCTGTGTTAAATCGTTGACGATAACAAGATTGTGGAGATGAAGATGAGATAGAACACATTCCAGTTCTTCTTTTTGGAGGATTGTCATCTTCTGGATAACTTTCACCTGAGTCTTCATTATAACGCGGTCTCTTTTGATTGTCCCTGTTTTGCGTCTACTTGGGCCGCGTTCATTATAGTCAGTGAACTCCTCGTCATTGTTTTCATTATAGTCACCGCTAGACATGAAGCGCTTGGAACGAAGCGACGATTGACTGTTCGATGGAATATTATTGACAACCGTTCGTGAATGTGGACCTGATGCCGATTTCACAGGCTCATTATCTTCTATCTCTGATTTCTCTTTGTCTTCTTCTTCCTTGGAAGAATTTTCGTCATCTTCATCCTCATCATCATTACGGTAGGAGTATTGCGGCTGTAAGTTTCGCCCACGTCCTAGAGGCCTTTCCGTTTCACAGTTGTTTTGTACCACATTCCCACTTCTTGGATTGTTTCACACTCTCAATCGCGATGAGATATTTTCTACGACTGATGATGGGTACTCCAAAGGATCAACTTCGTCGCATTTGCATTCCTATTACTCGTATGTCTAAATAGCATTCGTCTTGTATGAGGTATCGTTGATGAACCGGGTTCACCATAGTTATGATCAACCTGAACATAAGATCGAAATGTTGATGTTTGACTACAATTGCTGAAAATGAGGATGATCATACAGCATCATTACTAGTTTTTGAATTTGTATGCTTTCGGGTTACTGAGCCACCAAGTGTGGAACTACTCGACGTTTGACGATTGCGTATTGGTTGTGTTGATCTATGAGCCGCGCTAGCATTGTCATTGGTTATTCGATTCTCGACTGAAATCGAATTGTATACAAATTAGAATTGAATGACGACAATGTACAAGTATTTACCTATATTGCGAACAGGTCTGGCCCTTTGTTCAGTCAATGGTCGATTTTCTCGACTTAATGTCCATGTGAAATGGTTTAACATTATTCTGAGTCTCGCTTCTAGGGTGAAAAACCGATTAATATATTTGCTTCTAATTATCTTAACCCAAGCCTAATTACGTTCATGCACACGAAATGTACATGAAGGTACTTCCTTTTTCTAAATTAAAAAACAGAAGATTTAATTTGTAAGATTTATTAACAAAATCGTCGCTTTGCCAACAACTGAGGAATACTTACTGACTAGTTACAAAATATTCTTACGTATTTATACTTAAAATAATTTATCCTTTTTCTCATTTACGATATTCATTTACATAATGGAATTTACATTTACATATTACATATTATCTTAAACCTCTATAAAAGTTTTCTTATTTCCGAAGACATCATAAAGAGATTAGTCTGCTACATATCAAGGCATGAAGTGCCGACACCCTCATAAAATAATTAAAGGAAAAAAAAGGATAATGAGGTAATAAAAGGATAAAGGAAATGAGGATCATGAGGATGGTCAGCAAATGTGGTACATGTACATGTAACTCCTCCCTTCTTAAGTGAGAAATCTGTCCTCAGATTTAAGTTTTTAGGTCTATATTTGCATTCATAATATTCAGAAAAGGTGAAAAAAATACGAACTGGATCAGAGAGAAACATGGATGTGATATAGTAAAAGTGACAAGTAACACTTATGCTTGGAATTATGTTTTTTCGTTTTTGTTTTTTTTTATTGATTTAGAATGGGCTGTCGTAATAAAATATTTTTCTTTGATTTTCGATACCTCTGAGGGTGTATTTTAGTATTTCTTTTTGCAAATATAAATCGAGCTTGTAGTTTAGTGGGATTAGGATTTTTTATGAATTCCATGTCTAGGTCGACCTCTTTTCTTTTTTTATTGTGATAGGTGTTATTTTTTTGTTGGTTAGTAATTATGCGTTCTAAGATGGTCGAATTTGGGACTGCTGATTGTTGAAAGAATATGGCAGCAGGTTTTTCTTTATGAGCGGAGTGAATTGTATTATTGTAATATTTTACGCACTCTTGGACAGGATTAAGTTCCATTAAATTTCTATTTTCTTGCTGTTGTCGAAGAAGATAAGTTCGAGGGTTTTCATTTAGGCTTCTGTGAGCAACTTCAATGTCAAAATTTCCAGTTTTGTGTTGAGGTGACACAAAATAGTAAGATATAGGTATTATTACTACTTAGCCAGTCTTTGGTTTTTTGAGTGTTTAAAGCACTTTCGTTGTCGGAAATGATTTTTTTTGGCTGGCCGATTTTGTTAAATGCAGTTTGCAGTGCCTGATTAATGGTATCCCATTGTCTATTTTTTATTGGCTCAAGGACTAAGAACTTAGAAAGCTTATCCATCATGGGAAGGTATGGTGAGTTCTTATCTTTAAGCCAGATATCTACGTGATATGTATTCCTGATTTCTTCTGGATACGGTGGAAACTTAAGTAGAAGTTTGGCAGGATTTTTCTCATATTTTGACTGCTTGCATATTTTACAAGAATTTATATAGTTTATTATATGCGTTTTGAGACTAGGATAATAATATTTACCTTTTAACTCAAGATATGTTTTTTCAATTCCTTGGTGGTTTGAAATAACATGATGACATGCAATTATTTCTTTGATTTCTGCTTCGTTGCAGTTATGAAGGTTTTTTGTAGCCTGAACAATAGTAAATTTACAATTGGATGTGCGCAATTTTGAATATTCTTCCTGCATTAGAAGTAGGGATTCTTTATTTGGAAAATTTATTGCAGTGACTCCAGTTTTTTCTACGTGATTGCTCAGTATATATCTAATTGTCCTCAGAGAATGTTCCTGAAACGTTAGATGAAGTATTCGCTTGGCTTGGTATTTTATTAATTTAACTTGGTTTGTTTTGCCCAATTTTATAAATAATTGAGTACTGAAGAAATTAATCGGCTTTTCAGATATATAAATGTAGTTGTGATTGTCCTCCGGAGCAGTATGTTGAGTTGCAGCTAGTGTTTCATTGTCAATAGCATTTGCCAGTTGTATTCTCGAAAGGGCATCTGCCACCTTATTTTGTTTACCTTCGATATGAGAAATCTGAAAGTCAAATTCACTAAGTCGGAGGCGCCACCTTTGTAATTTTACATTATCTTCTTTGTTAGTGTCTAAGTACTGCAATGGCTTATGATCCGTCAGAAGTTTAAAATGGCGACCATATAAGTAGGGTCTGAAATATTTTGTCGCCCATACGATGGCTAGAAGCTCTTTCTCAATTGTCGAATAATTGATTTCAGATTTGTTGAGTGTGCGCGATGCAAATGCTATTGCATTTGAATTTTGCGATAATACAGCGCCAATAGCAAAGTTTGAAGCGTCTGTGGTAAGAGTGAATTGCTTCGGAAAATCCAGATGTGCCAAAATTGGATCATTGATAAGGTAGTTTTTTAATTGGTTGAAGGACTGAACGTAATCAGGATCGGTAATAATGATTTTGGAGTCTTTTCCTAATCTTACAGTCAAGGGCTTAGCAATTTTCGCATAGTCCTTGATGAATTTCCTATAAAAACCAGTTAAACCAAGGAAGCTTTTAATCTGCTTGACTGTAGTAGGAATTGGAAAATTTTGGATCGCTTTGATTTTGTCAGGATTTGCTTTAATGCCCGCTGCAGCTATTATATGGCCCAAGAATGATGTATGTTTAGATAGGAAATGTGTTTTTGAAAGCTGAATTTTTAGATTAGCATTTCGGAGCTCTGTTAGAATTTTTCTAAGAGCAACAGCGTGTTCTTGTAGGGAGGTACTCAAGACTAAAATATCATCCATATAAACAACACAGTCTTTGTTTACATGCTTATGTACGATATTTTTCATGAGTTTTTGAAAGGTAGCAGGTGCATTTTTAAGCCCAAAGGGCATTCTTAAGAACTCAAAGTGCCCCATACCTGTAGAAAATGCTGTTTTGTGCCTATCTTTAGGTTCGAGCTCGATTTGGTGAAACCCTTTTGCCAAATCAATGCTAGTAAAATATTGGCAATTTCCAAGTTTACCTAGTAAATCGTCGATGTTTGGGATTGGATATTTGTTTTCTACGGTTAGTTGATTTAATCTCCGGAAATCAATTACTAACCTATGCTTTCCACCTTTTTTTGGCACTACCCATATAGGATTGTTATAAGGTGATTGAGAAGGCTGTATAATTCCCTGTAGCAAATCTTCCTTTACTTGTTGATTCACGAAATCATTTACTAATTGGAGAATGTGATAATTCTTTTGAAATATTGGTTTATCAGATGTTAAGGTAAGTGCGTGTTTAATTGAGTGAGTGAACGTTAATCGCTCTCCCTCATTATACTCCAAATCAGAAAACTCTTTCTTTATACAGTTGAAGAGATAAGACTCTTCTATTGTATACTGCTCCTCAGGTTCTACCGATTCTTCCATTTCTGGAAAATGTTTAAGAGCCTGCGAGAAATACACTTGTTCTGTTTCTTCTCCGAAACACAAAACTTGCTTAGGAGTGATTATTGTATTATTTTTAAAATTTATAATGGTTCCTGTAGTTGAGAGGATGTTATTCCCTATGATTGCATGGAAGCTTTTGTGAGTAAACGGCACCCGGTGCCATTTGATCAACACATCTTTTCCGAATTCATCTGGTAGACTTGTCTGAATGTAATGAGTACTCATCGAATTTTCATTGATAGATGAAATTATAGTGCCATTTGGTGAAGGAATTTTTTGATTTTCAGGAATCAAATGTTCATCTAGAAGTGAAATTGAACATCCTGTGTCAAAAAGACAACGATGCTTCCTTCCATGAATGGTAAGCTCTATTACGGGTAATTTTGTGTTGAGGCACTTGGATGAAAATCCATGTTATGGAAACTGTGTTCAGCAGACCGAGCAGAATTCATTGAAATGTCACTATTATCGGGGTTATTCGGTAATCGGATGTTTTGGGAAGTTAATTTAGGTTGATAACTTGTTCTAGAAACTTTGGTTACTTGTTTATCTTCAAATTTATGGTATTTATTGAAATTCCGTGTTTGCTGGTTTTCGATTGAAAAGTTTTGATAATTCGTTTGAATCAAAATTTGAAACGCGGTTTCAAGGGTGTCGGGATTTCGTGCACAAAGGATACCACGTAGTGGCTCTGGACACTTGCTTATAAATATATCCCTAGCTAATGATGAGTTAAGATTGATTCGTAGAGACTTTTCTACTTCACTCAATTCACTGTTATTCCTAATTTTATTACATATTTTGTGCAAAAACTTACATATATATTCGTAGAACTTCGTCATTGTGGTGAAATTCGCTCCTTGTATTTTTGCCATGAGTTGAATTTCCGATTCCTGTGTGTGGAAATGTTGCAGCAGAATATTGCTAACCTCGTCCCAAGTTGAGACCATGTGGGAATTCAGCGTGCTTCGTGCTCGTCCAATGATTTTCATAATCACTTGTTGAAAAAGTACTGTCTGAAGTTCACTCCTCGAAATGTATGGAGAAACAGCGTTGATTGCCTCGATGAATGGGTGAAGGTCTTCTTGCTTTCCATCAAACGGCGGAATCCCTGCAATGTACCTTGATATACTTGCGAAGTCCATTTTGATTCGCTCCAAAAAATGTTTGCTTGGTACTGAATTCCAGCCGCAGAGCTAGCAGAACTTTGTTTTGTTTGGAAACCGACTGCGCCAATTACGTTCATGCACACGAAATGTACATTAAGGTACTTCCTTTTTCTAAATTAAAAAAAAGAAGATTTAATTTGTAAGATTTATTAACAAAATCGTTGCTTTGCCAACAACTGAGGAATACTTACTGACTAGTTACAAAATATTCTTACGTATTTATACTTAAAATCATTTATCCTTTTTCTCATTTACGATATTCATTTACATAATGGAATTTACATTTACATATTACATATTATCTTAAACTTCTATAAAAGTTTTCTTATTTCCGAAGACATCATAAAGAGATTAGTCTGCTACATATCAAGGCATGAAGTGCCGACACCCTCATAAAATAATTAAAGGAAAAAAAAATGATAGTGAGGTAATAAAAGGAAAAAGGAAATGAGGATCATGAGGATGGTCAGCAAATGTGGTACATGTACATGTACATGTAACTGCCTACGCAAGCGGAGAATCGCTCCGCAGAGAACATGGCGAGGACATTGTCCACAACGACGCAGTTTCTAAATCCGCAAAAATTACTTCGCGGAGGGAAGACTTGTAATGAAAACGCCAAGACAATTCAATCACGATTCCTGATTTTATTCAATCACACTTCAGTATTTGTACCCTTTTCTTTCACTTAACCTATGTCTTACGCAGCTAATTTGTTTTCTGTTTTTTTTACAAATGTAAGCAAAAATTCATTATTCGACACAATTCTACCTATGCTTTCCTTTAAATTGATTTTATTGCCTCATGATCAAAAACTCACATGTCTTGATATTACCTATGTGCAAACATATGTATTTATTTTCTTCATTGGATAGATATTCATATTTCATACATTATGCATGCACTCATATGTCAATAAATCATTTTCGTACGTTTCACTTGGGTATAGTCGCTGACCTCTGGATGAGTCATACAATTAGCGTGCGTGGAGTGTGGTCAGGGAATACCTCCACACGTGATGGGTTATGAATGAATTGCAACGTGATATGGGTACACTTGATATTTAGAATGAGTGTAGAAGTATAAAAGAAATTGCATTGTATTATTATGCAACTGGTATGTTTACATGAAGCTATGTGATAGGA
>OZ017743.1:39773275-39778275 GCA_963969285.1 Odontomyia ornata
TGTGTGTCTGACTTGCTTGCTCGTGCGACAAGTTTTGCGATTATTAACATGACGTTTAACCATTTCGTTTATGTTCTTCCAACAGAATTTTTTTTTAAGCTTGAGTAACGTTTTTCTTACTCCAAAATGTCCTCCATGAGGTGTATTTTGATAATCTTCTATCAATCTCTTTTGTTCTTTTTCATCGATTATTTTTCTGGGTGGCTCTTAAATTAATATTTTTAAATTCGTAAGTGTACTTCCTTGTTGCAACCTATTAAAAATTCTTTTAATTCATTCTTATCGATGGATTTAAATATCTCATCGGTAGAAGATAATGAATGTTCACGGATGCTTTCCTTCTTAGCAAATATCAATAGCATTTCTAACGTTGAAACGAATTTCAAATTAGACTTATCGCTATTACTCTCGTTATTGTATATGGTAACATCAGCGTTATCTGTTGATAGCTTAGTATTGGCAGAAAAGTGTTTCTTGCCAGATTTATTTATTTATTTGTACGTACTATTTTATCATTTGTATTATATTGTCGCGTGTTATGCCTCGCGGCCAATAATTTTAATGTTCCGGGAAAGTGAAAACGCACGGTCTTTTAAATTAAGTTAAGAGAGTTTATTTACTAAAAATTCACAATAATTGATTTCACTATTTTACTCATTTTACTTTTCCCTTCGTCTACAAATTTTTAGTTTAACTGTCTTATCTATCAACGAAAATCACTTTACTATTACTTGATCAATATCGCTTTTCAATTCGCACTGCACACTATCACAGTTCTTACTATCGCGGTTGTAATGAATCCCTCCATTCATTTAGCTCGCTTTTATATAGGGTATCTAGTCATTCACTCTATTTCTCGTACATTGCTGAACTACGTGGAATATTCGAGCAGCTTAATGAATGGGGAGTGACGTCACTTTCAGATGTTGATCATGCTTGGCGGGTTTTCGAGTACATTCGCTTGTTGATCATGATGGTTGTGAAAACAATTGCGACAGTAGCTCGCAGAATTATTTGTGCATGTAACAATATACATATAATTATATATATATATATATATATATATATATATATATATATATATATATATATATATATATATTATATATATATATATATATATATATATATATATACATATATATATATATATATATATATATATATATATATATATATATATATATATATATATATATATATATATATATATATACATATATGTATAGACTTTTTTTTGTGGTGAATGCCAATCACGCACAGAGTGTGGGACTCCCATGCGCGACTGGACTACCCACTAAACACCTCTTCTGTCAACCTGAGAACCCAGCCTCGAACCGTTTGACACATTACGTCGGGCCAGGTCTCGTTTTGTTACGCCGTGAGGCGCCTTCAAGCTGGGGAGTCCCTTTCCTAGCGGGAGGGGAGAGGGGAAGAGGAAATGCCAGAAAAGCGATCAACCAGCCCCAGCGCCCCCGGCTGCTGTGAGTCCCTTTCATATTTTAGGACTGCCCGAGGATAATGTGCCACCCGGTTCCATTTGTCAACCGATTCGAGCATCACCGCAACTTTATTATCCAGGGTGAGCTCTCCCGTCTCCCTGTAGAGTTCTCTTCGCAGCCTGGCCCATTTGGTACACGCAAAACATGTGTGTAATGAAAACCGACAATCAGGGGTCCGTGACTTACCGATCTTGTGCAGGTAAGACTGAAAACACCCATGCCCGCTCAAAAGCTGGGCCAGATATAAGTCAGTCTCACCATGCCTTCGATTTGGCCACGGTCTCACATCCGGGATGAAGCGTGCAGTCCGCCTTCCCTTCGTGCAATTGACCCAAGACTGCTGCCAATCGTTGAACGAGCGCTGCCTCTCCTCGTGGACAACCATCTCCCTCGCATCCTCGTTTCGGCACAGATAAATAGCGCGACGCTCTCTAGCAAGGAGGGCGACAGGTATCACGCCTGCAATAACTCTCACCACCGAGTCAAAGACTGTTGGATACGAAGATGCAATTCTCAGTGCTCGTCGCTTGCTGCGCCTATATGCCTTTGCCTTTTTGACCACGTTCACCACATCTGCAATCGCATCAATGGTAGAACGTCCTGCTCTAAAGCCGTACTGCCGAGTAGATAGTAGCACGAATCGCGTCAGTGAGTCTTCCCTTGATGAGTTCCTCTAGCACTTTCCCAGCCGTGTCTAGCATGCATAACGGGCGGTTTGCAGACGGTGATTCAGGATTTCTCTTCTCCTTGCTGATCAGCACGAGCCTCGCCACCTTCCATCGTACCGGGAAAACCCCGTCCCGTAGGCAAGCGTTGAATGTGCTGAGCAGCAAGTCAGGACAATGGTGATAGACGAGCCGCAACACCTCAGCTGGAACTCGCTTTCAATGAGAGGGCTGCCTCCTCCAGTTCCAGCTGTGTGAGGAGTGGGCACTCGACTGCTGTTTCACCATGGACAGCGTCAACACGGACGGGATGGGCGAAGAAGAGTCCCCGCACTATCGCGTCCATCTTTTCCGCGTCATGTATACAAGGCTTCCGTAGGGCACCAAGCTTTCTAATGACCAGCTTGTAGCCAAGACCCCACGGATCCTTGTTCACATTGTCCACTAGGTCTTGCCAGCAGGGAGCCTTGCTACTGTAGATCAGTTTGCGAAGGCATTTCCTGGCCGGCTTATATGCTGGCACCCAGTTGCATGCCTCGTCACCGTTCCACGCCCGTTGAACCTCACGTTGAAGCTTGTGACACTTCCTTCGCTTTTCAGTGATTTCAGTTGACCACCAGTACACTGGGGGCTTGTCTTTGACGGGGCATAGAAGCGCACTAAGCACTCGTAGTGATGCTCATAGTAGAGTTCACTACGTCTTGAGCTGCCAGTTCTTCCGTCCCCTCCAAAGCTCCCTGCAGCGGCTCACCTGCGACGAACCTCTCGACGTCCATCCTTCCGATGTTCCATCCAATTGTAGAAAGCTGAGAGCACGGATGTCGGGAGACAACATCACTTATCTCAAGCAGAATGCACTGATGATCACTGGCATAGTAGTCCTCTAATACTTTCCAGTTGTGTATCCTCCGTACTAAGGACTTCGAAGTGAATGTCATGTCCAGTATGGTTCCCTCACATTCGTATTATGCAACATAGTACATTTCAACTTTGGTATACCGGTGATGTCAGACAAACTAGTGCAATTCCAACAATAGTGTTGATCAGGTTCTATTTTGGCGTTGGTGCATTTGCCGTGGACTTCATTTTTCTTCTTATCATTCTTTGCTATGCCCCTGGTTACTACTTACAGCTTTCGTTTGACACTTTCATCGGTGTCTAGAGGAATCATTGCTTTTAACATGTCTGAATCTTATTCGATTCTAGATAAGGCGTCTGCATTGGAATTCATGCTGCCCTTTTTATAGACTATTGTAAAGTTGTAATCAGCTAGGTCTGCACGTACCTTGTTAATTTTGAAGAAGGATTTTTATGATTAAAAAGTCAAACAGGTGGCCTATGGTCAGTAACCACTATGAATTTTCGACCGTAAAGGTAAGCTTTAAAACAATTTATGGCCCAATGGATAGCTAGTAACTCTTTCTCTATGGTAGGTTTGTTGATAACATGCTTTGCTTATGATTTACTAGCGTAAGATATTGGAAGGTCGGAACCGATTTCATCTTGCGACAGAACTGCGCCCAATGCATGATTAGATGCGTCTGTAGTTAATATGAATGGTTTATCGAAATCTGGATATTGCAGAATGGGTGGTTCGATGAGCTTTGCTTGTAAAGTTTCATAGGCTTTCTGACACTCTTCTGTCCAATTGAATGAAACATTTTTTTTTTTTAAGAGAAAATGTAAACATTTGGCTGTTTCAGCAAAATTTTGAATGAAGCGTCGGTAGTTATTACAAAAAGCTACGAATCTACGAACTTCATCTGCGTTTTTTTGGCACTGGATAGTTTTTGATTGTTAATTACTTTGATGGGTCAGTTTTGACACCTTCACTAGTGATCAAGTGTCCTAGGTACACTACTTCCGATCTTAAAAATTGACTTTTTGATGGATTTAATTTTGGATTATATTTACGTAATCTTTTCAATACCTTGCGAAGATTATCATTGTGGTGTTTAATGCTGCAACCAAATACTATTATGACGTCAACATAAAGAAAAGCCTCATGACTCAAACCACTAAGTGCAATAGTTAACATCCGTTGGAAACTATTTGACGAATTTTTTAAACCAAAAGGTAATCCTTTAAATTGGTAATGTCCATCGTTTGTCGAAAATGCTGTTATTGGTCTAAAGCCTTTTTTAAGTTCGATTTGGTGAAAAGTACTGATCATGTCTAGAGTGGAAAAATATTCACCCCTCCCAAGCTAATCGAAAACGTCTTCAAGTCTTGTTAGAGGGAATTTATCGTTAACGATTTTATCATTAAGTTTTCGGAAATCGACTACCAATCGCCATTTTTGTTCTGAATTGTAGGGACTAACAGATGGTTCGATGATGTCGTTAGATTGTAGGTCTATTACTTGCTGCTTAATTTCATCGTTTTGGGCTTGAGGTAATCTATAATTTTTAATATAAACTGGAATTGCACCGATTGTTTGTAAACGTTGTTATAAAAATGTTTCCTAGTCGATTTTCCTCCTTCTAGATGGAACATTTCTTGGAATTCATCAATTATTTACAACAAACTGTTCATAGATGACATCCAAATTACCTTTATTTATTGTTTCTAGCAGTCTGATGTTCTTCATTGGGTATATGATTCGTTTGTATCATTTGGTCGTATGTCTGTATAGATAGAACATCATGATTTTTCAAAGGGTCAACTTGTGCCTTGAATTCTATTATGACAACGTCATTGTCTGTTGTGCTCAAAATTTTCACATGTTGGATTCCTTTTGCTGGTATGATAGAATTTCCAATGAAAATTCCCTTTTGAATTTCCGAGTTCAACAGAATGTAGTCTTCGTCCAGCGTCAAGTTTACTGGGACAA
>OZ017743.1:39780775-40065775 GCA_963969285.1 Odontomyia ornata
TTGAGAACATACCTGGTCTTCATGCGGTCAGTAACCGATTCGAGGTAATTCCGCACTGTCCGATGTATCTGGTTCAACCGTTGCCTTAGATCACTTGCGTACTCCGAGATCGTTTGGGGTTTCTCAGGGGTGTTCCGAACTTTATGTCGGCTGGCAGACGAATAGTCTTTCCAAAAAGGACTTTGGCTGGGGCTTGGCCCGTCGATGTTGGGCAGCTCTGTACGCCATCAAAAATAGTGGGATATGTCGGTCCCAGTCCTTTTGGTTCTCGTCGACCATCTTGGCAAGATGTTTATTGAGCGTGCCGTTGAAATGTTCGACCATTCCATCGGATTGGGGATGCAGCGGTATTGTCCTCGTTTTCCGTATTCCGAGCAGCTCGCACGTTTCGCTAAAAACTATTGATTCGAAGTTTCGACCTTGATCTGAATGTAGTTCGCAAGGTACGCCGTACCTACTGGCCCAATTTAACACTAGCTGTTGGGCTACGGTAGTTGCTTCCTGGTTGGGAATGGAGTAGACCCCAGGCCACTTGCTGAAATAATCGGCTACAACCAGCGTGTACCGATTTCTCCATTCGGATTCAGGAAAGGGTCCTGCGATGTCAACAGCAATTCTTTCAAACGGTACCCCCACGTTATCAGTTTGCATTTGTCCTCTCAGTTGTCGCTTTGGGCCTTTGACGGAAGCGCAAATTGTGCATCTGCGGCACCAGTCCTCTACGTCTTCTCAAGCGTGGAGCCAGTAGAATCTTTCCCGCAATTTCGCTAAGGTCTTGTTAACACCAAGGTGGCCTCCCGAGGATCCTTCATGCATTTCCTTAATCACATCGTGGGTTCGGCTTTTGGGTAGTATAGTTTGCATCCTATAGGAGCTGCCATCCGCCGTTTCCCATTTCCGCTTGAGTACGCCACCCTCCACCTGAAGGGAGTTCCATTGTGCCCAATAGCTTTTCAGGGTTGCGCCATGCATCGAAACGTCCTTCCACTCCGGTCGCCCAGTCGTCTCCTTCCATACGAGCAATGGTCCGATGTCTTCATCGGCTAACTGGGCATTTCGAATCTCCTCCGCTCACCAACCTTCATCGGATCTGGCCGTTATCACTCGCAGATCAACGGTCGGCTCCTTTTCCTCAATCCTCCGGCAATGCTTGCAATTAGCTGGACATGGATGACGAGGTAGGGCGTCAGCATTTCCATGAGCTCTGCCCTTGTGAAGTAGTTGGGGACTCACTAGGTCTGGTCGGATCGTCGATCGGGTTGCACCAGTGTCGTTTGTTATGGTGCAATGCTCTTCATCAACTTGACCAGGAAGGCATTTGTCTGCTTCTCCACGATGTTGCCTTGGCACGGTGATGGGAGTACTGGGGATGTCGATCCTCCTAGCTAACGTTTGCCCCACAAAGTTGGCCCTTGCAGTTTGATGGGCCTCCATTCTAGGCTCCTGACACGGTCTGGATCTCCACGATTCTGGACAATAGCTCCGTCTTCTTCACTTCTTGCAGTCTCTTTGCAGGTGCCCCTTCTCACCGCAATCCCAGCATCTAGGCGCTCCATTTGCCTGCGGCTCTCACTCATTTTACACGCGCTCACATCTGCATTCGTCTGTCACTACCTCACGGACCCGGGCAGTGGTACGAGTCACATTTTGTGTTGCCTCGAAGTTAAGACTATAAATCAATGCGTCCTTAACCGTTTGCTTCTGAGCTAACCGCACGGCTTGTTGCAATTCCTTGTCCTTTAAGGTGCTGATGAATGCTTCTGTTGCTACATCATCTCGATGTTCTGGGTCGTACGCTGGGTAAGCCAAAAGTGCCAGTCGCTCAATGTCTTGGGCTAGCTGCTGCAAGGTTTCGCCAGACTTCTGCATCCGATGCCGTAGCTGTGCCTGGTAAATCTGCTTCAGATGATCGTCTCCATAACGCATGTCCAGCGCATTCATTATAGCAGCCGAGTTTGAATGCAGCTCAACGGGGATAGTCTGCAAAAGCTCGGCAGCTGGGCCTCTTAGAGCAAGATTTAATGCAGTTGCTTGTTGCTGCTCATTCCAGTGATTTATCCTAGCGGCTGCTTCAAACTGGATTTTGTAAATACTCCAGACCGTTTTCCATCGAATATTGGTGCTTGCACATTTCTGGATGTGCTTTGCGACGCGGTTATAAGCGGGGCTGGTGAAGTGTTTACTACTGCCTTCGCTGCTTCCAATTCTTTTTTCACTTTTTCCATCTCGTGGTTCATTCTCTCTTCGACCTGGCTGACCTTTTCCTCGACCTGGTAAACCTTTTTCTCGACCTGGTCAACCTTTTCTTCGATGCATTTACTTTGTTTGTTAAGACTACTGAGCTCCGCTTTTATTTCGGTGGACTGTTTTTGAAAATCTGCCTTGATTTCGATCGCTTGTTGATCCAGCTTCGCTGATTGTTCATTAAGCTTCGATGACTGTTCATTCAGCTTCGCAGTCAGACTGGATGACATCACCATTAACATTTGCATTAGCGCATTTTCTGGCTCCTTTGATTTTGGTATTTCTACTTCTCCACCTTCTGCGCCTTTTTCCGCATCTGAGAGCTCACCCGAATCCAGATTCACGCCTTCCGACTCGATCGCGTCACGCAAGCGTGCAATCAGTATGGCCTATGTACCTTGTGTGGCCAGATTTTGTTGTTCCAACTCCTCTTTGAGCTCCGATATGCTCAATTGGTTAATTTTTAGATGTAAGTTTCCTGGCATTTTTATTGTTTTGGCTATTTTTCCACCAGTTTCCACGTTAATTCTCACTATTGTGCACTTCAAAAATGTTTATTCGTTTTCACTTCCAAAATTTTCTTTCTCACTTCTTGACACCATTGTCGCGTGTTATGGTTTGCGGCCAATAATTTTAATGTTCCGGGAAAGTGAAAACGCAATGTCTTTTAAATTAAATTAAAAGAGTTTATTTAATTCGTCAAAAATGCACAATCTCTTCACTAACAATTTCACAACTTTAATTTTCACTATTAAAATTCAACGTTCTACTTGTCCATAAATTTCTATCGCAATTGTCTACTTAAAATCACTTCACACTCAAACAATCAATATCGCCTGTACTTCGCGTATCGCAGTTTTCTATCACGGTTGCAATGAATGATCCTCCCATTCATTCAGCTCGCCTTTATAGAGGGTATCTAATCATTCAACTCAGTTCTCGTACATTGGTGAATTAGCGGGAACATTCCAGCAGCGTTATGAATGGGCAGTGACTCACTTTCAGATGTTGATAATGCTTTTTGGGTTCTCGTGGTTTCGAGTAAATTCATTTGTTGATGTTCTTAAAGGTTGTGAAAACAATTGCGACAGTAGCTCGCAGAATTATTTGTACATGTAACGATATATATATATATATATATATATATATATATATATATACATGCTTTTAGATGCAGATATATACATATGTGTATATATATATATATACTCGTATATATATATATATATATATATATATATATATATATATATATATATATATATATATATATATATATAAATATGTATATAAATATATACATATATATATATAGATATATATATATATATATATATATATATATATATATATATATATATATATATATTTATATAAATAATATATAAATAATATACATATATATATATATATATATATATATATATATATATATATATATATATATATATATATATATATATATATATATATATATATATATATATATATATATATTTATATTTATATGTATATATATATATATATATATATCGATATATATATATATATATATATATATATATATATATATATATATATATATATATATATATATATATACTCGTATATATGAGTGTGTGTATGTGTGTGGATGGTTGTTTGTGTGAGTATACATAGGATATAACAAATTTTGTGCCTGGGGGTCGCAGCTTTGCTTCGATTTTCGCCAAATTTTCAGCAATGTTACTGTTCCGTCCAAAGTACACCTCCAGTTTGTATCAAAACTAGTTCAAAGATTTATTCAATTGTGTGAAAAAGTTCTCAATAAAAAATCCAAAGTCGAACAATTTGAAACGAAATGGCGGCCGCTCAAAGGTCGAAAAAAGTTGAACGATAATCAAGCACTTCAGGGTCAAATCAGAATATCAAAATGGCGGCTAGGCAAAGTTCAAAATTCGAAAATTTCTCAAAGTTACAATTCATATTGGATTATTATGAAATCTAAAATCAAGGTAGACGTTGATGAGATCATGGATTAAATGTACCAGAGTTAAATTCGATTCCTATGAACGGTACAGATTTTAGCCGTAGTGGTTTTTGCATTGCGAAAAAAATTCTATTTTAATATACGAGAACATGATACAATGTATTCAAGAACGTGAGTTTTGAATGGTTTGAAATGAAAAAATTTGCCACGAAAAAGGCTGAAATACAAAACTTTTAAAAAAAAAAACGGGCATTCCGAATTCGGTTTTCTTTTTTTTTCTAATAGTTTTTGAATATCGTTAGAGCATAGCTATCATTGATGTTGCTTATTAATTTCTTTTCAGTAGCTGATGCTTCATTCCCAAGCTCCTGAATTTGAAGTTGATTTAATTCGCAAATCAAAGATGAAATTTTGTCTTTATAAGCTGTAACACTGGATTCCTTCTGTGTCGTGTTACTAAGTTGTGTATGTGAATAAGGGATTGTTTTGATACTTTTGAATTGTGATAGTGGAACATTTTTGAGTGTTGCTAAATTATCCATATCGCTATTATTGATAGAAAGTTTTACGAACACACTAAGTTTGACATTTTTTACAAAATCTATAAGTAAACATTTGACAGTTGGAGATAATATAGAGTCGAGTAGTTCTATAATTTTCAAGGAATGATCCAAACCATTTATATTTCCCTTCGATAGTTGGGATGATTTTAATCGCGGACTCGATTGAAAACTCGGCCTTTGTAAATTTGTCTTCCATAATAGGTAAACTTTCTTCTAGTTCTTCTTGGATACTAGTATCGATCTGAATGTCTTCTTCGGTGTATCCTTGTCTTCCTAACTGTAGCCAAAGTTCTGCTTCAAGAATGGCTACTTTGGCTCTAAACTTAAATTTTAAGTCTAAAACTTCCGAATTGCTCTCTGAAAGCTCATTGAATACAACTTTAAATTCTCCCTTTTGCTTTTTAAGTAAATGCAACTTCTTTTGTAATGTCGCGAAGGTATATAAATTCTTTGGGCTTTTTCTCAGATTTTTCAAATTTCTTTCGTTGTCGTCTACAATTTTCTTCAACTTGTCCATGAGAAGTGAACTTTTCATTATTTGATGTTTATACAAAAATTCCGAATATTTATTAAGAAAGTTTGAAGATTTTAGACATTATAGTAATTTTCAAATATTAGTAGTTCTATTTACACGTTTGATTACGTATTTCTTATTGTACCCATCATATGCGTAAAATATAACTAATCCTATGATAAAGATTGACGATGTAGTGATCGACTGTCGATATTCGTCGATGATTCCATTATTGGTTTTCGAACATTTCAACGACGGGGAACAACATCGTTGAAATGAAGCTGATTTCAATGCGAACAGCTGCTGTTATAATATCTTTTTTGATTCTCCGAGAACTTTCCTTATCACCCTGTGTAGTTCTGCTCGTGCTTGTTTTAGCTTTGTCTTCTGGCCTCCTCTTTTCCTTCGACGAGCAGGAATTCTAGTTAAGTCCTCCGTTTTCTTCTTGAGCTGATTTATTTTTCTCGGTTGAGGTCCCGCTCCGATTTTTGTCGGCTTATACTTTGGTATACCGCAGCTGTCTTGCATGTTGGGAAAATACCCCTCTGTTGATTTAGCTTGCAGCAGTTCCTCAGCTAATGAAAATAGCTAATCGAAGCGTTTATTTATCTCCACGTCAATATCTAAAATATCTTCGTCTTCCGAATGCTCTTCAAATAATTCCTTGAATTTTGCCTTAAGTTTAGCTGGATCGCCATGAAGTGGTTTAACATTATTTTGAGTCTCTCTTCTAAGATGGGAAAATCGATTAATATATTTGCTTCTAATTATCTTTACCCAAACCTACGCAAGCGGAGAATTGCTCCGCAATTTCTAAATCCGCAAAAATTACTTCGCGGACTTGTAATGAGAACACTAAGACGATTCAATCACAAATCTTGATTTTATTCAATCACACTTCAGTATTTGTACCCTTTTCTTTCACTAAACCTATGTCTTACGCAGCTAATTTGTTTCCTGTTTTTTTTTTTACAAATGTAAGCAAACATTCATTATTTGACACAATTCTTCCTATGCTTTCCATTAAATCAATTTTATTGCCTCATGAACAAAAACTCACATGTCTTGATATTACCAATGTGAAAACATATGCATTTATTTTCTTCATTGGATAGATATCCATATTCCATGCATTATGCATGCACTCATATGTCAATAACCCATGTTCGTACGTATCATTTGGGTATGGTCGCTGACCTCTTGATGATAAATACAATTAGCGTGCATTGAGTGCGGTCAGGGAATACCTCCACACGTGATGGGTTATGAATGAACTGCAACGTAATATGGGTACACTCGATATTTAGAATGAGTGTAGAAGAATAAAAGAAATTGCATTGTATTATTATGCAACTGGTATGTTTACATGAAGCCATGCGATAGGATTGATATTTCATGGTAGTCTTTTTTGTTTGCTTAGGTTGGACTTTTGTTGGTAAACAAATGAATTTTGCTAGTAAGCAAATGAATTGAATGGTGTACGATTGACCGTGTGTATATATGTTATTACGATTGTTGTTATTGTTCATGATATGTGAATTGAATCTACTATTATAGTAAGTGAATGAATGCGTACATATGTTTGCTTAAGATGTGTACGTATGGATAGTATTATGGTTGTTGTGTTTTGATATGTGAATTCGATCTATTACACATGGTTCATCCATGATTTTCAGGTTAAAACTCTGCCGTTGCGATCCGTTTGTGCTTGGCGTAGTTGGGGCGGATTTCGTCTGTTTGTTATGATTTCAGGAGCTATCGTTTCCTATAGATTTCTAAAAAAATTGACTGAAAGTTTAAAAAATAAGGCAAATTATATCAATGTCGTGATAACATACCTTTGTTTCTCATCTTTATCTTGTTCATCAGCAGTGTTTTGTCTTCCACTCCAAGTTTCTTCAGCGACAATTGATACATTTCGACATTTCGGAGACAATTTTTCACCGGAATGATAATCGCTAGCTTCGGTATTATTCTGCCGCGTTCTCCTTACTTTTCGATTCTTACTTATCACTTACTTTTTGCCTGCTTGCTTTGCCACTCACAGCATCTGATGCATCATTCGCATCTTCTGACGACTCTGGCGTTTTTTGTAGCGAATTTCCCTCGTTTTTGTTTTTTGCTGCCGGTCTACATGAATTTTCATCTAATTGTGAGTTTCTTCTTCATTTTGCTGTACGTGCTGTGGGAGAACTATTTCGAGCAGGTTTCTTTGGCTTCGCTTTTTTATCATTCGGGTTTTAGCTCTCTTCGGAATCGTTTGAGTGAATACGTGACGGCAGACATCGTTGCTGCCGAGAGTGGCCTAACTCAGAAGCCGGAACACCAGGGCTTTCTTCACTATCATCATCTGTAGAACTTGATGATAATGTTGTACTGCTTGTTTCGCTACTTGATTCCTCTTTGGGTAGTAGCTGTAGATGCTCCTAGCCGAGCGTTCTTCGACTTGGATCTGGTGCCGGTTCCGGTGGTAAGAGTGTTGACGATGAAACAGCGTTCAAGGTATTATTCCGTTGAGGAAGTCATGCACTTCGAGTTCATGTTGAGCCACGACTATTTTCGTTTCCGTTATCTTGATCCGTTTCATCATCAGATGTATTGTTATGACGTATAGTTAATTGTCCGGGTGCTTCGCTGCCATTTGAGGGTTTGCTTCTTGGTACCATTTTAAATGTACCAGACTTATTTTTCATAGCATTTAGCATCGGCGAGCCAAATTGTGATCTAAAATAGAATGAAGTTCAGTTTAACGTTGATTAAAATGTGTATCAAATACTAAATTGACTGCTTTACAACTTCCAACATGACTAGATAGATAGATTTTTTATTGAGTCTTTTTACGTACAAACATTTTCAACATGATAAGAACGTACATAGCTCGACAACGGCAGTATAGTCAAACAGCAATTATTAAAAGATTCGGTCATAACCAATTCAATGTGATTGAAAGATTGATAAAAATAATATTACACCAGTGCTCAATGGCTTATAAATCGAAAAATACGATTGAGAATTACTTGCAAAAACAGCAACAAAGGAATTTGCATGCATATGACACTTTGAACTTACAAAACATGATAAGATATTTAACAGTAATTATTAATGACAAGTAATACATATAATGAATTAAGTAAATGAAACCAGAACCAAGTGATAACGTACGAGTATACTGTAAAAAGTTTAAGCAATGGTATTGAAAGTAAAATAATGAGGAAAAGAGGAAGAAAAAAGTAATATATAAAAACTAAATTATTAACCGCGATCAGATGCGTAATAGTCGACACCCGGTCATTAGAATAAAGGCTTATGTGGATCTAATGAGGAAGGAGTTATTAACGAGGAATTATCTACACAAAGTGATTTGATAGGTCAGATATAATGACGAGCATTCTATGAAAGTACGTTTCGATCAAATAATTCGCTTACAACTGGGTCACGATGCGAACCCCAAGAGGCTAAGCGCTTCATACTCTGCTCGATCATGAAAAATAGAATTAGTCTAATTTTGGTCTGATCGTAAAGTATACTGTTTCTGAAATGTTTTTTGTTTGGCATTCTGTATTTTGATGAGCATGTTCTAAGGATTTTGTGTTCAAAAATTTGAATGTCATTAGCAACAGTTGAGGAAACAGAATGCCAAACAGGAAAACAATAGGTAATAATTGGACGAATAAGAGTTCTACTCATTAAAAGTTTAGTACTGCAACTTGAATTGAAGAGGCGCCAAAAATAGGAGACTGGACATCGCAGGAATGCTGCAAATAAAGCCTATTACTCCGTAGTTCCATCCTAAGGTCCAAAGTAATGCACAGGAAAAATAAGCTCCACACTTACAAAACACCACAACAATTAGTTATATGGAAGTGAAACATGGGCCCTGACGACCGAGTCCGAAAAGGCAGTGGACGAATTTGAACGCAAACTGGTCTGGCGGGAAGAACAAGAACTTGATGGGAAGACATGTTCAAAGCTGGCAGCAGATCCCTGTTGGGAGTAAACAACTGGTTGACAAGGTCGCGGATTGGAGGAGATTAATCCTGGAGGCCAAGGCCCAGCATGTGTTATTGCGCCACAGATGATGATGATGATATCCTCCATTGCGGTCATTTCATCTAAGTCTATGATGTGGATTCGTATTATATCAGACGTTACTTTCAAGTCCAGTTTTCTTTCCAGTCCTTCGATTCTTTCTTTTGTTTATCAGCTAATTCCGTGATAGTTGACTTCATGTAAAGCAACAATCTCTACGATGTGAATTGATTCAAGTTCATTTGTATACAATTTTGACGTAGCCACTTAAAATTACAAAGATGCAGAGCACAGAAAATCAACAGTCAACAGTCAACGAGCTCTGCTGTGTATCTTCTCGCTGTGCCTTGAAATTGACTAATTACCTAATATCTTTAATCAACCCACCGCTGAAGTTCTTTTGGTTAGTGTCTTTGGGTGATCTTATTTCTACCGCGTCAAGATGTTGTGTCTTTGCTAACAGTGACAGTGTGGTATCTGAAATTTAAATTTACTTTTCTTAATCCTATACAAATTTTTCTTTGTTCTCATTACAAGTAAAAAGCTTCAGTGTCATCAATTCGCGATATTATATTCAATAGTGTTTTGCTTATTGTGAACTCAAGAATTTTACTCGCTCCTAGTGTCTTGGTTAAAGTTTATGTCGTGGCTTAAACCATTTCACGAATTTCCACTTGGATTTTCCCTTGTGGGGTGTTTGTGGATCAGAATTTTATGTTCGTGTTTTAGCTAAGCAGAACTTTTCATACTCTTTGCTTTGCATATCTTTAGGCATTAATTCATCGTTTGAGCTAATTTATCAAAGACTCACCTCTACAAATTTATATAAATTTATTGATCTATAGTTGTAGTGCGTGAGTTTGTGCATGTGCTAAGTTCTAACTTTTTAATTGCATTATGTCTGTCTGCATGGCTACTACTTGCCAAGGTAGGCCGAATAAAACTAAAATGGTGACGTGTTTTGGCCTTTGTGGACTAACTTTCCACGCTAAATGCGTGAACTTAACTGGCCCAGTGGCTGATAATATTATGCGAGGCGGTTCTGGGGTATACTGGTACCGCGCCAGTTGCCACAAATATACCATTTCATCATTTGTGGACTGGCTTCGGTCAGCTAATGCTACAGTGGAGTCCCTTTCAACTTCATTTTCGAAAATGCAGGAGAAACTTAATGAGACTAAAACTTCTTTAGCGTCTCTTGTTTCAATTGTGCAGGCGGAATTATCGTCGACCTGTCGCATAAACCAGCAACTGGAACAGGGTGTTAATGTCCTTCCACCTGAAAATGAGCATGTTTTACTACAACACCAACCTGAGCTTGCTTTACAACAACAGCAACCAGAGCACGCTTTACAACAACAGCAACCTCAGCAATTGCTCCTGAGTCTGCCGCAGAGTGAGGATCAGCTACAGCAGTTTCCGGGTCAACCGTCTACACCTCAAAATCTTCTGCTCTCCCCGCACTTACTTTCACCCGGTGTGTGTGATGAGCTTGTATCGTCACGCCGTCACAGCATTATCAAAAATTCTGCCGTGTCACCTCTTGGGCAGCAGCGGCCTCTTACGCGAATTGTGCTTGCGCAACAACAGCTAGCATATAGTCAGGAGTCGATTCCGGTTCCAATTAATAAAGCTTCGGTTCTGCAACATAATAGTCGTATGCAGCAGTCTATCTTGCCAATTCAGCAGCAACAGAAAATTCGGCCTCAATCCGAGCTGTGCCTAACACAATCAACGGATCTTCAGCAAAATATCGTTTTGTCTTCAGCACCACAAAACTTTACAGATAGTGTATTAGCTGGTAACGGAGTATTACGAGCAGTCCCCCCACCTCTCCAGTGGTTCATATCAAGGCTCGCCTGCAACACAACCAGGGATACACTACGTAACATCGGAGCTTGTTTACACGCCTAGTCTTTTCAGGTGCGCAAAGTGAACAAAAGACCACCTTCCTGATCAGGTTATAAGTTCTTTCAAGCTGAAAGTTCCGGCTAAACTTTCTAGCCCACTTAGTTCCGATTTTTTTCCAAAGGGGACACTCATTAAAACTTTCGATACAAGGCAACCTAAGCGGCGATTTCGTCCTGAAAAAGGTTCCAAACTGCCTCAACAACCTTCAAGGATCATCGAACTCTGAAAGTAATTCGTCTCCTCCTAATCGTTCATCTATTTCTATTTACTATCAGAATGTTTGTGGCTTGAGAACCAAACTTGAGGACTTACTACTCGTGTCCCAATTAACTAACGATTCAGTTATCTGTTTAACTAAAACGTGGTTAAATGAGAATATTTCAAATGCGGAAATATTACCTGACTATTTAGTTTACCGATGTGACCGTGACCTTAACGTCACTAATAAATTTGATGGTAGGGGAGTCTTGGTGGCAGTCTGCAAAACCCGAAATAGTTCACTTTGTGCTGACTTCAATTTTGCTCGTGCTGTTGAGTGTGTAATTGTGAAACTCCCTCTTCCTCATAACTCCTCAATATTAATTTCTTCTGTGTATATTCCCTGTAATTCTCCCTTAACTGTGTACGAAGCCTTCTTCGATGAACTCTCTGCCTATCTTCTTGCTCGTCATCCACATTCCAAAATTATAATTTGTGGGGACTTCAATGGGACCACTTAACAACACCTGGCATTTCCTCAACAAATAATCCTTCTTTGTTACTTTCTTCCTTTCTTTCCCTTTGTTCTTTTTCACAGTTTAATCATATCCGTAACCCTAACGGTCGTCTTTTGGACCTCTCCATGTAAAATTTTCAAACTGGGTGTCTATCTATAGCTCACGTTTTACATCCTTATGTTCAACCTGATCTCCATCATCCACCTCTGTCGCTAGCACTAACCGTTGATACCCTTAAACCCCAGAGAACTGCCTCAGTTTGTCGTTACAATTTCTTTAAAGCAAACTATGAGGCGATTAAAACCAATCTGGACTCGGTCAACTGGTGTACCTTCTTCACTCGTCTTGACTGCGATAGTTCCTTGGACAAATTCTACGATTACCTTAATAATCTGATTGTTCTTTATACTTCACTCCAAGCTCCTCGCAAAGGGAAAATGAAGCCTTGGCTTACTCAAAGTGTTCTTCGTGCCTTAAGAGCCAAAGACAAGGGGCATAGGCACTATAAATTGACCGGAAATGATGATGCTAAACAGAATTTTTGTAGACTGCGCTCTTTGGATAAAAAAAGCTCAAAACGGCCATGAAAAACTACTAAAGCAGCTTAGAGAGTTCCCTCCTGACAAATAACCCTAAATCCTTTTGTTCATACATCCGATCCCTTAAATCTTCCTCTTCCATCCCACATACTGTCAAATGGAATAACACTGAAGCCTCCTCCCCTCAGGATATTTCTAATTTATTTTTCCTCTACTTTTCCCTCTTCTGACATACAACACTTCCCCATAAATTCAATTCAAACTTATCCAGCATGAAGTACATCCTATTCTACAGATCCTTCGGAAATTGAATCCCTTATTAACTTGGCGATCCGAATGTTAGTCCTGGTCCCGATGGATTGCCTAATATATTTGTAAGGTCACTTCGTTTCTCTTTGTGTTTTCCTCTATCCCTTACATTCAATCTCAGTCTTGGTACTGGTATCTTTCCAACGTACTGGAAAGATGCAAATGTTGTTCCTATCTTTAAAAACGGCGTCCCATCATCTGCCTCAAACTATTGTAATTAACCGTTAGCTCTTTTGTCGGAAATTTTTCGAAATGCTGTGATGCAACTTCGCTTCATCGATTAAGGAAGTCGGTTCGCGTGGAATCGTTGTTGTTAATGTACTGTACATGTTCCAATACAAATTCGGAAACTCCTCCACAATACTTGTTAGAAGAAGCGTGCACACAGAGATGAATCGTGAGAATACAAACAAACTGGAACGTTTCACAGAAGTACACAGAACACTTTCATGGAATAATTTCTGTGTTTGAATGGTGCATGCTTGGGGTGAAATGAACTAGTGAAGGATCAGAGAGCAAGTCTTCGAAGAAAAACCGGCAACCCGAACAAAATAAATACGCGTTTGATCGACAAATATCTCTTCGAATCTTCTCACGTTTCCCTATGTGGCAACGAAAAAGAAAAGTACGGTAGTTCGCAAATGTAGATTTAATTAGACACAAGAGAAAAAACTAGTAAATACACGGTGGATATTTGCGTGGAAAAAATAAAAGTGCGTGTGTGGTCGGAGTAAATTGATCGCGATAGAAATGCACAAAGTAATGCTTGCGAAGATTCTGTAGCAAGAAGTGAAGTGAAGGCCCAAATTTAAAGCACGTCGGCCAGTTGCACTAAACAACAAAGTGATAATAACGGTCCAGACATTGCCACACAGCACGCTCACCGTGGAAATTGATCCTAGCAAAACGATCAAAGAGCTGAAGCAGGAAATCGAGGCTGTCCATGCTTTTCGGGAATTGCAAGGAAAGGTTGCAGAATTGTCGGGAGAAGAGGAGGCTTTCACATTATTCGGCGCAGACATAACTTGAGTAGTTCACATTATTTCAAGTAATAGAAAATTCATATTAGCTTTTGCATGCATGTTCATTTTCGCGTCTTATTGGAATCCCGTATGAAGTTCAAGTCACAAAACCTTAGAATTAAAAGCGTCGATTGAAAGTGTAGTTGTAAGAAAAGCTTATCAGTCGTGTTCAGATACAAGACGACCTGAGCATTAAGAAACATAATCTTGAAGAGATAATTTTCTCTATAGAATGTTATGTGGCATTCAATGAATTTTGTCGAAATATTTTTGGATAAAGTTCGCATGAAAATTATAGCACCATGATGTAATCAATTGCATATAGAACTTTGCTATCACACGATTAATTTGAATGAATCTGTCTGAGTTCAGAGCGATTAATTTGCATGTATCCATTTTTATACTGATTACGTTGTGCATCCAGAGATTACGCCTGGTTTTAGTAATTCTTGTTCGTGAACTTCAATGTATTTCTTGCTATAGATTTTTTTTTGGCACTCTCAAATATCTGCACTTTACTAGTTTTCGATACCGGATATGTAAATGAGCATACTTATTGGTCTAATTTTGAAGGCTTAATTTTATATTCATACATATTTTAATCAGTTCTTGAAAGTGAACATTTTTTTCAATTTCATGAAAAATTTTGGATTTTTAATATAATAAAGAGTATGTTCAGTTTACGCTTTGTCGATGTACTTGAACATCAAAGGCATTATATCATTTGCATTTAGTGATACTCCGTTAAAAGTTCCCGAAATTTGAATAAAAAAAATAAGATAACATTACCTTATTATTTAATAATAATAATTATAAAATAATACTGATTCATTTATTTAAATAAACAAATTTACCTAATTATTTACCCTATAAATCTTTCTACTACCCATTTATATGACAGCACTGATTCAAATTCTTAGTAAAATTAAACCATAAGATAAAATATCACACCTAAAATAATAGCCTAAACCCATTCAATAAAAAGAATAACAATTTGAAATGATAAAAATCAAAGACAATATAAACAATAAATTTTGCACCATTCAAAAATATAAAAAGGTATTATAAATGACAGATAAAAAATTTAGATTAAATTCGAAGCTTTTGTGTTTAACGAGAGTTAATAATGATGTAATTTCTCAACTGGGATTTTAGAATGACAGTTCAGGTAAAATACAAGTATAAACGAGTATTTGTTGCAACAAAAAGAGATAATTATGGGACATGCAAAATAATCACTTGCAACATCGTTGTTCTGGCATTTTCCGCAGAAGTCTGTAATGTAACAGTATCTGAACATTATTCTTATAATTAAAAGTCAAAAATTTAATAAAGGGCGATAATTTTAGTCTATTAAATCGCTCTCTAAGAGCTTGGAATTAATTCTCAACCAGAGATTGCAATTTTGAAAACCCTGTTAACATCGCTCGTCAGAAAGGTAGATTGGAATTGAAACATTTCCTGTGTTGAAGATTATCTTTCTCAAATTGATTCATTACTAAAATTCTGCCTTTTATTTAAGTATTATTTATCACCATACAAAATGTACATAAGTGTAACATAAATAGTTCATTTATATTCAAATTCCAAATAAGATTTTGTGGTCAGCTATAGAGTATCAGAAAATGTGTAATACCGGAATTTAACCTGTTAGAAACCAATAAGTTAGATTAGGTATAGATGATCTAATGAATTGATTGAAAATTGAAAGAAAAAAAATAAAAATGAATTAAAAACGTACCCGAGGGTCTTTCCTTTCCTCCATTTCTAACCGGGTATAGGACCCGGTACGGTGGCAGGCTTCCCCCTCAAAATATGAGCCAGTCACCGGGTACAATTTAATCCTTTTTATTTCAGGTGACTTAATGGGTTGAGTGGCCCAAGCCAAGTGCCTTTTTATGGCATAAAGTTATGCAATTCCATTGTATAATTCTATGACATAAATTGGTCACCGGGGTACTCCCCTTCTGATGGGAAGGTTCATACAATTCAAGTTGTATGAGTTTTCCACTCAGAAGAGGAATACCTGGCCACTTCAACGATTTAACATTGGATTTATTCCGGTTGGGTGGGCATGAAGGGGCTCCACCACCACCCGGTTGCCCCTCTTTCATTTGTGGGCCCTGAATGTATTTGGGTAAAGACGAGGTCAACCCCAAATTAGTCTTTCTTGTCAGGTTGCACTTGTTCTCGCAACAAGTCGTAATTCCATCGTGGAGGTTACCTACTGATTTGCGACTTCGGTCGTCCTCTCGAACTCTGCAAGCAATTCGTGAATGCGAAATGTTTTGTAGTGAGTCCTCGTGCCGGGGAAACGAACCCGCCCCACGACACCGCAATGCTAGCCTGCCAGCGCATTCACGCGTCTCCGGACGAGGGCATTCTCGGCAGGAATCAACACCTTCCTCTGCCGAGGCAGCAGAACATCGCTGCGGTCCTTCACGGACATATTGAACACAATTATTCACTACAAATGGCGCCCAACGTGGGGCCCGAAAAGCCCGGCTGTATCATCAGTCGTGAGCACGAGACAGTCCATCGTCTCTAGGTGTCCCCACAAGGTGTTAGAAATTTTGGCGGGTAGATAACTCCCGAGGGTTTTTGCACTAATCGTGCCCCAGCAGCCGAGTAACTTCCGAACGTGTGTTGTCTTCGGACATCAATATCGTTTGGTCCTTCTTTTGATTTATACCTTGGTGGTTTACCACCATTGTATAACTAGTAAGGCCAAATTATATTAGAGTCCCTTTTTGTGTTCGGAGGTTATTATCCCAACATCTATTTTGCGGAGGATTCTGATCCGCTCCCCAAACCAGCGGTGCCTAAGTGTCTTAAATTACATGGATTTTGATTTCATGTGATTGGCTGATTAGCTAATCCATGACTATCCATGACAAGACACGCGCTGCTTGTGGATTAGAATCCCACCCTGGGCTAACAAGCTGTAACTTGAGAAGTTTGCTAATGAGGGATCACTTCGGAACCCTGATTTTCATGGTGCCACAAGAGAGTGTCCCTGAAACGTTTTAGAAGGATTGTGCCATGGTGTCCATACTTGGGAGGAAGGACGGAAAGGAAAGACCGATTATTTTTTTTGATAACTTAAAACTTTTTTGAAACTTTATCATACATTTTTTTTTTTTTGTGAGGTTCGACTATAGTTCGCCACTGACGGCCACTTACAAATCATAAATTTTGCATCATTTTTTTCACATTTTCATTATTTATATATATATATTTATTTAGGTTTTTAGTTAGCAATTTAAATTTCTTTTAGCATGCCCACCAAAAGAACTCCCGAAAGGAGAAAGTTGCGGTCGGATGCCGGACCAGCTCTATTGTGTTCCATCTGTCACGAGGACATGGACGAAACTACAAGCCAGAGGTTGCAGTGCGGACACAGGCTACATCAGCTGTGTTTGGCACAACTGCGGCAAACTTCATCCACGTGCCCGCTCTGTCGACAGCCTTTGGAAATCGCACAGCCAGCAACAGAACGACCTCAGTCCTCCAGTACAAGTGGAGCTGTCCCCAAAAGCGGACCCCTTCCATCCACTACAAGGAGTGCACGAGACGATGACTACAGGGCTGAAGCAGTTCCGCCTGCAGAAGAAGCGAGTCCACCGGTGGCTGTGGAAGCCACAGTTCCACGAGATCTAATGGCGCTCGTACAGGACATGTCCACCCGGCTCGCCTCTCTAGAGAGCCAGAGAGAGAACCCCGCACCATCCCGGCCAAGAACTCCTCCTATGTGGGATTCGGACCCAAATCCGTGGGACTTCCCAGTAGACTCGCGGCGTGATCCCGAACGGATCCGGCCAGGTACAGCCATGAATCCGTTGGCTCCAGTTTACCGGCCCCGATTGAGCCAAGCACCACCACCAAATCAGGCTCCCGTGATTCCGCCGGACCAACGCTTCCATCCACACGACATGTATCGGCTGAAGCCGACACAGATCCCCAGCATCATCCAGGGATGGAATCTACATTTCAGTGGGGAACCCAATACGATAACGGTGGAGGTTTTCATAAGTCGGGTGGAGTCACTGATTGAGCAGATGCTAGCAGGAGACCGCACAGCGCTCGCAGGATACCTGCCAATGCTGCTTAGGGGAGCAGCCCTGGAGACATATTGGAGGATACATTCAGCTCCACCATCCATACGCTGGTCACGGCTGAAGGAGGTACTCCGCATGGAATACCCTACGGTCGACATGGACGAATTAGTCCTGGATAAGATGAATGCTAGATGGCAGCGTCCGGACGAGTCCTTCCATAAATATCGAGCCGATATCCTTCGGTTGAATGACCAGCTGTCAGAGCCATTGTCTTCTACCCAAATTCTTCGCCTGCTAAAGCGCAATCTAAGACCGGAGATTCGTCGGCATATCGTGAACTCCGATCCACAGAGTATGGAGGCCCTGCTGAGAAATGTGCGTCGTATAGAAGGGTTTGAGGAAGACCTACGGGACCGGCCATACTTACTAACCAGGACGGGTCCTCGACGAGGAATCGCGGAATTGGCCCCAGATTATACCACCCTAGATCTGGAGCATGATTTGGACCCAGACCAGCTTGCTGTAGCGGCAGTGGGAAGTCTTACGACCTGCTGGAATTGTCACCAAACCGGACACCGGTTCATTTCATGCCGCGCAGAACGTAAGGTTTTCTGCTACGGTTGCGGCAAGCCGGACACTTACTTCCCGGACTGTTCTGAATGTGCCGCACGAAAAAACGGCCAAAAGAGTACCCGACCACCTCAGCGGTACTCGAAACCCCAGCAGTAGCTCCTCAGTCAGCGGCTCACCCCAACCAACCTGACGTTAACCCACCAGCCATAACCATTACGACTGCGGATGTTCACTCTCTTCCGGAGACCTCACCAACGACAATATTAAAACGACCATCGCAGTCACTGCCAGAAGAACCGCGGCAGCCTCAAGTACGCACTCTAAAACCTTATCATGTTAGACTGCAGGAATATCGGGTGGCTCGAGAGCGAATATTTGCTTCCGAAGTTGTCACTTCCCGTCCGTGCACGACAAAATGGTCAACCCGTCGTTGGCGGAATTTCCGCAAGAGAGTGCGCACCTGCCGTCAAACCGTAAACTCTTGTAACATCTCGGAGGTTGCTGAGAATGAGATCAGACCTTATCATCCAATTAAAGTGTTGGGCGAGACCGTGTTTGCATTGATCGACACGGGTGCCAGTATCAGTTGTCTTGCCTCGAGCTTTGGCTCGAAAGTGCTCCAAGAATACCCGAACTTGATTAAATCCTGGCGCACTGAAATCAGCACAGCTGATGGCACCAAACACCCTATACGAGGTAAACTAACAACACCCGTGACGTTCAGGGGTCAGACGAAGGATATTACCTTCTACATTATCCCGTCTTTGACTCAGAACGTATACCTTGGTGTCGATTTCGTCCTTCGCTTTGGACTGGCCTCCGATTTATTCACCGATTTGTCTTTAAAAACCAGAAATGTCAACGAAATCACTTCTACTCCCGATAGGCATGACCTGACGTCTAACCAACGGCAACGCCTGGAAGCATCCATTGCTGCTTTCCCATCTTACGCTACCCAAGGCCTTGGCCGCACCACCCTAGTCTCACACGCCATTGACGTTGGCGATAGTAAACCGATTAAACAGAGACACTACGCCATCTCGCCAGCCATGGAGAAATTGGTGTATGCGGAATTAGATAGGATGCTCGAGTTGGGGGTCATAGAAGAGTCCCAAAGTGCCTGGTCCTCACCGGTAACCTTGGTTGTAAAGCCAGGTAAAGTCCGCCTCTGTCTTGATGCCCGTAAGGTAAACGCGGTTACCATCAAGGACGCGTACCCTCTTCCACTCATCGATGGAATACTAGGGAGACTGCCGAAAGCCAATTATATCACCAGTCTCGACCTAAAAGACGCCTTCTGGCAAATTCCACTCGATGAGGGCTCGAGGGACAAGACCGCCTTCACAGTGCCTGGACGACCATTATATCAGTTCGTCACAATGCCCTTTGGCCTGTGTAATGCGCCGCAAACGATGACCCGGTTGATGGACAAGGTCATCCCACCTCACCTGAAACACCAAGTGTTCGTGTACCTCGATGATCTTTTACTCATCACGGAAACGTTCGATCAACACCTCCTACTTCTACAAGAAGTAGCCCTGCACATCAGTAAGGCGGGACTCACCATCAACGTACAGAAAAGTAAGTTTGTCATGAAAGAAGTCCGATACTTAGGCCATGTCATAGGACATGGCACTATCAAAACGGATCCAGACAAAACGCGTGCGATTGATGAGTTCCCCTTACCAAAAACTGTGAAGCAGCTACGACGTTTCCTTGGTGTGTGCGGTTGGTACCGAAGGTTTGTTCGGAATTATGCAACAGTTTCAGCGCCCCTGTCAGACATGTTGCGGAAAGGGAAGTTCGTTTGGACCGAACTCAGCCGAAAGGCATTTGAAGAGCTTAAACAAGCCCTCACATCAGCTCCTGTCTTGCACAGCCCCGACTTCACGAAGCCCTTCTCCATTCATTGTGACGCAAGTCAACATGGAGTAGGAGCCGTGCTGGTGCAATTGACCGACGAAGGGGAGGAAGCTCCCATCGCCTTCATGTCCAATAAGCTGAATTCGGCCCAAAGGAACTATACTGTTTCCGAGCAAGAATGTTTGGCAGCGGTAATGGCTGTGAAGAAATTCCGAGCTTATATCGAGGGCCACCAATTCGAGATCATCACGGACCACGCGTCACTACAATGGTTGATGAACCAGGCAGATTTAAGTGGACGCCTAGCCAGATGGGCTCTTAAACTGCAAGGGTTCAAGTTCTCCATCAAACATCGGAAAGGAACCCAGAACATCGTACCCGACACTCTCTCACGGATGTTTTCCCCAGAGGGAGCCGAAATAACAATAAATGACGAGGACCCCATCGAAATAGATTTGGACAGCCCACATTTCGAATCAGATAGCTACAAAGAGTTGAGGCAAACCATAGCGACCCAACAGACACAGCTGCCTGACTTGAAGGTAATAGACGGCTATGTGTATAGACGAAACGAATACGCCACTGGTGATCCATGGCAGGAAGAAGAGTCTTGGAAACTCTGGGTACCGGAGGAAATGACACAACAGCTGATCCTCCGCGCACATGATCATCCGTTAAGTGCCCACGGAGGTTACGGTCGAACACTACGGCGACTAAAAAAATACTTCTTTTGGCCTAAAATGGCATCCCAGGTCAAAGACTACGTGAGCGCCTGTGATACCTGTAAAGGCACCAAAGCGCCCAACCAGCCTCTTCGACCTCCTATGGGTCAACTCAACGTCCCAGAACGCGTGTTCCAGCGTCTATACATCGATCTACTCGGTCCATATCCTCGGTCTTCCATGGGACACATCGGAGCTATAGTCGTTCTAGATCAGCTCTCAAAATTCCCAACGGTGGAACCTATCCGTAAATTCACAACTCCATCGATCGTGAAATTCTTAGAGAACCGGGTATTCCATGTGTTCGGAGTTCCAGAGAGTGTGTACTCAGATAATGGAGTACAGTTCCGGTCTCGGCAGTTTAAGAGCCTACTTGAGCAGTATGGCATTGAACACCAACTGACGCCCATATACTCTCCTCAGTCCAACGCGTCAGAACGGTTGAACCGCACCCTATTGGCCGCGATCCGTTCCTACGTCCCCCCATCTCAAAAGGATTGGGATCGGCGATTGTCTGCCATCACATGCGCCCTGCGATCCTCGTATCATTCCGTCACCGGTGTCGCCCCTTACTTTGCCGCCTTTGGACAGCACATGATTTGCCACGGTAAATCATACCGACTGTTACGGCAATTAAAGTGTTTGGGAGACCCGGTCGTTGCGCTGGAGCCCCACGAACGTTTAGGAGACCTCCGCCAACAGATCGGACGGAAGATTAAGGCCGCAGGTAGTGCAAATGAAGCGCAGTACAATCTCCGGTCACGATCTGCTAATTTCAAAGAAGGAGATGAAGTTTTCCGGCGAAATTTCCGCCAAAGTGACGCCGCGGGGCATTACAACGCCAAGCTGGATAGGCGATTCCTGAAAAGCCGCATAAAGAAGGTAATGGGACCTAACCGTTACTTGATAACGGATCCATCGGGAAAAGAAGTGGGGATATACCACGCGAAAGACCTGCGCCGATAGATAATTGGGCACGTCTGTTTGTCCGTCCGCATATATTTTCAAAAACGCGCAAAGATTGTATACTTCCAGGCAAACATAGACATAAGTCAGTCCGTCCGTCTGTTAATTGTGTTCTTTTATTGTTCGTCATCTCTAGTCCCGACGCCGAAGGCAACCCGTGAGACACAGAAAGATCCTTCAGCTCCTTTTTCGTAATCCGCATTGCCTTGGGATCACGAGAAAATTAGCTGCCCTGTAGTAATCTAAGAACTATGGCTCTAAAAGCAGCGCTGACACAGGCACACAGCACGAACGCAATTTAATAAGGACTCAGTCGATTCAGTCACCTTCCCCATCGCAACACTCGTTTTTTTTTCGCAGGAATAATAAGTGGAAAAATTTCCTTTGTACTTAACACCCGGGAAACAAAATTCTAAAAATGTTTAAAAATTTCTAATGTGTAGTATCTTATTACAATATCTTTTGAAGATAATTTAACGAATTGCGGTGTAACGCGGTATGCAAATGCTTAGAACGAAACGGTTAACCCCTTTTAATTATGAATGCTAAAATCATTGTATCATTTAACCTGTTAATTATATGAACGCTAAAATCATTGTATCATTTAAACCCCTTAAAATTTGTCTAATTCTTCCGATTTTTCCCACCTAATTACGCCTAATTATCATAAACGACAAATTGCCTTCAATTGATAACTTAATTGAACCTACAAAAGACAGTGAAAAGGGAAATTGCAAATACCGCCGTCATAAACTACAAATGATAAGGAAAAAGTACATTTGATAGCAACAAAAACCTTCAATTGTGTGATTTCCCCCTTTCTGAATGGGTTCGTATTGTTCTACTTGCCCATAAAGTGTCGTAGTTGCTTGAGTGTGGAGAATATTAAATTGTGCTTGCGAAATTTGCATGCTATTGCGTCGTAAATCGTGAAAATGGGTGATAACTACATAACAACATTGGAAATTGGAATTATCGGGGAGAGTGGCGCCGGCAAGTCGAGTCTGATGCTTCGTCTGACAAACGAGGAATGGGATGGAGATCAGGAGTCTGCTCGAAACCGCCAGACAGCGCGGACGCCGCGTAAAGAAGAAGCGAGTTGGGAGTGAGAGGAGATTGCGGGCTGATCAGAATATCGCCGAGACACGTGGAAAAGTTTCTCGCGTAAAAGACAGTGAAATATTGTAAAAAAAATAGACGATAAAGTTATCGTGCAAATTGTGAACACCTTGTTAGTCGTGTGGGTTAGCGAAAAGTGGAATAAAACTCGTGTTCCGTCAAAATCTAGTGGAAGTGTTTTCGCTTGGGTGTCCAAAGGTTTCTCCCTCCCTTAAATCATTTGTCGAAAAGTTATTCTTTAGTTCCCAGAAATAATCAGGTCCCCAAAGGAGATATGAAACGAAGAAACAATTTGAAAATGTGGAAAAAGGCGTCATTGATTTGCCCCCGAATTTAGTAACAATTAGTTACTCAATGCACTTAGCATGTAACGGATTTGTAATTAACCGTTAGCTCTTTTGTCGGAAATTTTTCGAAATGCTGTGATGCAACTTCGCTTCATCGATTAAGGAAGTCGGTTCGCGTGGAATCGTTGTTGTTAATGTACTGTACATGTTCCAATACAAATTCGGAAACTCCTCCACAATACTTGTTAGAAGAAGCGTGCACACAGAGATGAATCGTGAGAATACAAACAAACTGGAACGTTTCACAGAAGTACACAGAACACTTTCATGGAATAATTTCTGTGTTTGAATGGTGCATGCTTGGGGTGAAATGAACTAGTGAAGGATCAGAGAGCAAGTCTTCGAAGAAAAACCGGCAACCCGAACAAAATAAATACGCGTTTGATCGACAAATATCTCTTCGAATCTTCTCACGTTTCCCTATGTGGCAACGAAAAAGAAAAGTACGGTAGTTCGCAAATGTAGATTTAATTAGACACAAGAGAAAAAACTAGTAAATACACGGTGGATATTTGCGTGGAAAAAATAAAAGTGCGTGTGTGGTCGGAGTAAATTGATCGCGATAGAAATGCACAAAGTAATGCTTGCGAAGATTCTGTAGCAAGAAGTGAAGTGAAGGCCCAAATTTAAAGCACGTCGGCCAGTTGCACTAAACAACAAAGTGATAATAACGGTCCAGACATTGCCACACAGCACGCTCACCGTGGAAATTGATCCTAGCAAAACGATCAAAGAGCTGAAGCAGGAAATCGAGGCTGTCCATGCTTTTCGGGAATTGCAAGGAAAGGTTGCAGAATTGTCGGGAGAAGAGGAGGCTTTCACATTATTCGGCGCAGACATAACTTGAGTAGTTCACATTATTTCAAGTAATAGAAAATTCATATTAGCTTTTGCATGCATGTTCATTTTCGCGTCTTATTGGAATCCCGTATGAAGTTCAAGTCACAAAACCTTAGAATTAAAAGCGTCGATTGAAAGTGTAGTTGTAAGAAAAGCTTATCAGTCGTGTTCAGATACAAGACGACCTGAGCATTAAGAAACATAATCTTGAAGAGATAATTTTCTCTATAGAATGTTATGTGGCATTCAATGAATTTTGTCGAAATATTTTTGGATAAAGTTCGCATGAAAATTATAGCACCATGATGTAATCAATTGCATATAGAACTTTGCTATCACACGATTAATTTGAATGAATCTGTCTGAGTTCAGAGCGATTAATTTGCATGTATCCATTTTTATACTGATTACGTTGTGCATCCAGAGATTACGCCTGGTTTTAGTAATTCTTGTTCGTGAACTTCAATGTATTTCTTGCTATAGATTTTTTTTTGGCACTCTCAAATATCTGCACTTTACTAGTTTTCGATACCGGATATGTAAATGAGCATACTTATTGGTCTAATTTTGAAGGCTTAATTTTATATTCATACATATTTTAATCAGTTCTTGAAAGTGAACATTTTTTTCAATTTCATGAAAAATTTTGGATTTTTAATATAATAAAGAGTATGTTCAGTTTACGCTTTGTCGATGTACTTGAACATCAAAGGCATTATATCATTTGCATTTAGTGATACTCCGTTAAAAGTTCCCGAAATTTGAATAAAAAAAATAAGATAACATTACCTTATTATTTAATAATAATAATTATAAAATAATACTGATTCATTTATTTAAATAAACAAATTTACCTAATTATTTACCCTATAAATCTTTCTACTACCCATTTATATGACAGCACTGATTCAAATTCTTAGTAAAATTAAACCATAAGATAAAATATCACACCTAAAATAATAGCCTAAACCCATTCAATAAAAAGAATAACAATTTGAAATGATAAAAATCAAAGACAATATAAACAATAAATTTTGCACCATTCAAAAATATAAAAAGGTATTATAAATGACAGATAAAAAATTTAGATTAAATTCGAAGCTTTTGTGTTTAACGAGAGTTAATAATGATGTAATTTCTCAACTGGGATTTTAGAATGACAGTTCAGGTAAAATACAAGTATAAACGAGTATTTGTTGCAACAAAAAGAGATAATTATGGGACATGCAAAATAATCACTTGCAACATCGTTGTTCTGGCATTTTCCGCAGAAGTCTGTAATGTAACAGTATCTGAACATTATTCTTATAATTAAAAGTCAAAAATTTAATAAAGGGCGATAATTTTAGTCTATTAAATCGCTCTCTAAGAGCTTGGAATTAATTCTCAACCAGAGATTGCAATTTTGAAAACCCTGTTAACATCGCTCGTCAGAAAGGTAGATTGGAATTGAAACATTTCCTGTGTTGAAGATTATCTTTCTCAAATTGATTCATTACTAAAATTCTGCCTTTTATTTAAGTATTATTTATCACCATACAAAATGTACATAAGTGTAACATAAATAGTTCATTTATATTCAAATTCCAAATAAGATTTTGTGGTCAGCTATAGAGTATCAGAAAATGTGTAATACCGGAATTTAACCTGTTAGAAACCAATAAGTTAGATTAGGTATAGATGATCTAATGAATTGATTGAAAATTGAAAGAAAAAAAATAAAAATGAATTAAAAACGTACCCGAGGGTCTTTCCTTTCCTCCATTTCTAACCGGGTATAGGACCCGGTACGGTGGCAGGCTTCCCCCTCAAAATATGAGCCAGTCACCGGGTACAATTTAATCCTTTTTATTTCAGGTGACTTAATGGGTTGAGTGGCCCAAGCCAAGTGCCTTTTTATGGCATAAAGTTATGCAATTCCATTGTATAATTCTATGACATAAATTGGTCACCGGGGTACTCCCCTTCTGATGGGAAGGTTCATACAATTCAAGTTGTATGAGTTTTCCACTCAGAAGAGGAATACCTGGCCACTTCAACGATTTAACATTGGATTTATTCCGGTTGGGTGGGCATGAAGGGGCTCCACCACCACCCGGTTGCCCCTCTTTCATTTGTGGGCCCTGAATGTATTTGGGTAAAGACGAGGTCAACCCCAAATTAGTCTTTCTTGTCAGGTTGCACTTGTTCTCGCAACAATTCGTAATTCCATCGTGGAGGTTACCTACTGATTTGCGACTTCGGTCGTCCTCTCGAACTCTGCAAGCAATTCGTGAATGCGAAATGTTTTGTAGTGAGTCCTCGTGCCGGGGAAACGAACCCGCCCCACGACACCGCAATGCTAGCCTGCCAGCGCATTCACGCGTCTCCGGACGAGGGCATTCTCGGCAGGAATCAACACCTTCCTCTGCCGAGGCAGCAGAACATCGCTGCGGTCCTTCACGGACATATTGAACACAATTATTCACTACACTATCGTCCCATATCACTCCTCTTCTGTTTTTCTAAGCTGCTGGAACGACTTGTACACAACAGGCTTTTTGAGTCCCTGAGTTTTTTTTCACACCACAGCAACATGGATTCTTGAAGGGTCGTTCAACTTCTAAGAACTTGGATGAGTTCGAAGATTATATTGCAAGAGCTTTAGATAAACAGCTTCAAGTAGATGCAATATTCACGGACTTCTCCAAAGCTTTTGACTCCGTGAACCATGTTCTCCTCTGTCAAAAGTTAGCTTTGCTCGGCATATCCGGTTCCCTTTATTCTTAGCTTTCATCATATTTATCTTCCCGTTCATGTCGTGTTATTCTCTATGGCACAATTTCCTTTCCATTCAATCCTACATCTGGTGTCCCTCAAGGGTCGATCCTTGCACCTCTTCTTTTCGTACTGTAAATCAATGATCTTCCCTCTGTAATTTCCTCTTCTTGTCTCTTGTATGCTGATGATTTTAAAGTATTCCGGACAATTAGATCCCTTGAAGATTGTCACCAACTCCAAACTGATCTTTTTAACCTGTATAACTGGTGTAATGTGAACTCCCTTCGTATCAATGTTTCCAAATGTTTTAAAATGACTTTTACTTTGAAAATTGTCCCTTTAACTTTTAATTACACCCTATATGATGTTGTTCTCTCCTCTGCAGACTCATGTAAAGATCTTGGTGTAATATTTGACCCCAAGCTTAAATTTGATGTTCACATTTTTAGCTTAATTACCAAGGCATCAAAAGTTTCGGGTTTTCTTATGCGGCATTTGCATAAGTTTGCAAATATTGCTACCGCTGTTCGCTTGTTCACATGTCTTGTCTGCCCGCTTCTTGAGTACTGTTCAATAGTGTGGTCTCCTAGGCATTTATATCTTGTGAACTCACTAGAAGCTGTTCAGCGTAAGTTTACTCGTATTGTGTTTTTCAAATTCAACGTAGCTTATGAGTCTTATGAGCGTCGTCTATCCATACTTCGTCTCCCTTCTTTGCCATCCTGTACAACCTTCTTAGATCAATGTTTCCTTTATAAGTTGTACCACCAACAAATTACCTCCACCCTAAGCGCAGACTTGCACTACAGACTGTATGCACGTTCTAGTCGGTCTAATCACATTCTCGAGGTTCCGTACACCCGGACAGATTTATATTTGCACTCAATTATGCCGCGAATCATCAGAACGCATAACAGCCTCGAGCTTGCCTCTCTATCCAAGCCCTACTTTGTTTTTAAAATTAAACTAAAGATGTTACTTTTTGCGAATAGTGATTAATGTTCCTTATCACTAAATTTTTTCAAACTTTGATCTAGTCTCTAACTTAATTTTTTACATGTTTTAATTAACTTTTTTTGGCTTGATTTGTTGTATTAATTTGTCTTACTCTAAATTATATTTAACTATATTTAATTATCTAAGTTTTTTTTGTCATTGGATTTCTGTCTGTTAAATGGATTTGAATAAATAAATAAAATAAATGAATTCTGATCCAGTAGCCTTCAAATACATATTACAATATTACATTAACTGACGAAATCCCAGGCAAAATCTCGTTTCATCGAAAACAAGCCAAGCTAAGTGACCAGCAATGATTGAAATAATGCTGAAACTATACAAAACCGCGTGAAATTTGAATGAAAGCAAGCCATCGTTGCTTTCTGTATATCTCTATTCTGTGATGATGAGATCCAGAGACATTGACCGAAAAACAAAAGAATGTACGAGTATTTAATACTATTGTCATAGTTACCTTTCTGCATTGCAATGATAAGCTCCTTGCAAATAATCCGTTTGAGATCAACACACTCATTTATAAGGGTCATAAATCTAAATTGGTTTTCTTTATATCTTTTGTTTACCAGAGTGTATACTATCGCCGCCTTACTGTATCTGTTGAATCCGTTGCGGAACAATGTAAAGTTAAAGGATTCGAAATCTGCCAAACCAATGGAGGAACTTCAGGATTGACGTTTGGAAGTTGAAACGGTCAACACGCGTGTGAATTGGTCAAGATCGAAATTATAAAAAAACCTATTAGAAAACGAAAATTTATAAGTATATTTCATCATACAAGATCATATACATAAAGTTTGAAGGTTGAAGACCGAAAAAAAGCAGAAACTTCATCTTGGGCGAGCACCCATAAAATACACCGTGGCTAGTATTACCAAGGCAGCAAAATGGAGTATTCACTGTCAACAAGCAAACACGATGGCGAATCAAGCGAACACGATAGCGGAGCAAGCGAACCCGATGGCAGAGCAACCAAAGACCAAAGCCGCCCGCAAGGAAATGCCTTCGGACATGTTGGACGCGGACGATACAACAGCAAAGAATTCAAGCTTCAATGAATATATTAACCTTAATAACTGTAAGGTAAATGAATTTATAGTAGCAAAGGGTAAATTAGTTACTAAACGTAAAACCCCGGTTCCTATGCCAATCCCACCCACACCTAGCACTAACCCTTTCAGCGCACTGGCAAACGATAATAATAGCTCAAACGCGGCTAACAGTCGAGTAAAGAAGGTATGGTTCCCACCAATATTCATTGAAAATTTAAAAGAAACGGTACTTAAAGGTATCATGGACAGATACACCCTAACAGATGGTACCCTCTAGAGTACCGAATCACAAAATTGTCGAACTCCCAAATTAAAGTCAAAGTGGACAGACTCGAGGCGCACAACTACATTATGAACCTGCTTAAAAACACGGAAGCAGTGAGATACTCGTTCACCCCCAAAGAAAAGACGAAATGTGTCGTTATTCTAAGGGGTATTAGTCCAGAATTTGAAGCGGAGGCTGTTCGAGAGGACATAGCCAGACGAATCCCGAATTTAGGCCTCCAGACTATTAGTCCACTTACCACTGCATGGTCGAGAGCAAATAAAATCGACCTAGATTTATTTAGCATTACAGTGGGATCGCAAGCTGATAAGAACGAGATGATGAAGCTGCACTACATTCTGAACCAGAGAGCCGTATGGGAACGCTCCAAAAGGAGTGGTCTGGTGCAATGCTATCGGTGTCAAAGATTCGGGCACGTATCCACCAATTGTGGATTGCACATGAGATGTGTAGCATGTGGGGAGGAGCATAATTCCGAAAGCTGCCCCAGAAAACATATGGACAAGCCGAAAACCGCGCCATTCTGCACCATGTGCAAGACCCATGGGCATCCAGCCAATTTTTCCGGCTGTCCCGAAGGAAAAAGATTGTTAGACAGGGCAATCGAAAATAAAGCCAAACGGATGACACCTCAGAACAGTTTCTCACCACTCCCCAGCTACCCAAATACCACACCAACCCCTACAACCTCACACCACTTTGCCCCTCCCTCCAATCGTACCTCATATTCAAATGTTTTAAGGAGTGGAACTCCGACCCATAGTTTTATTTCACCAATTCCTAATCCCGTCGAACGCCTGCAACAAATAACCGTGGAGTGGCTGGGAGTCTCTCTCAGTGAACTCCCATTCAAAGTCAGGACTTTCCTCCCATACTTTGACACCACTCTTGACCAAGAGAAGCCAATGGTGCTCCTCAATTTCTATTTCAATCTTTATGGTTGCAAATAGACTAACCATTCTATCCCTTAATATAAACTCCCTAATCTCACATGATAAGAGGCTCTACATCGCTGATTTGGTCAAATCCTCCCAACCCGATATCCTTCTTCTGAACCAAACAGTTTTTAACCATCGCCACAAAGTCCGTTTGGAGAACTACCATGTGCTTCGGAATGACAGTGGCAGACGTACTGCGATACTATTTTGGGATGATTTAGATATCCATCAGATCCCTTTTGAACAAAATAATTCCTCATGTACGTTAGCAACGCTCAACACCAAGCGACCCAATGGAAACGCAGCCAGAATCCTTATTGGCTCCCTATACCTCCCGTGCAATCTAGGTCCCCAGATCCCATTTACACTTAACCAAGTCCTCGCAACAGCCTCATCCCACGACTCATTTATACTAGGAGGAGACCTCAATGCCAGACACCAACATTGCGGGGACTCCACAAGAAATACCAACGGGAACTATCTATTTGAATGGCTCCATGCGAACGCGCTCCTCTCAGCATCCATAGCAAATGCTCCACATTTACCTCATTATCGGACCATCATGGCCTCCATCTCAATATAACCCTGAGATAACACATACCTGTTCCTACTTGCCACCTCACTATAGACCGTTTAATTCCATAGACTGACCAAACTTCAGAAAAGACCTCAAAGACCTCCTTCCGAGTCTCCCACCAGAAAATATCATTCTCTCGAACGCAGAAATAGACTCACGTATATCAGCACTAACATCTGCCATTATAGAGTGTCATGGACCAGCATGCCCCTTTCCAGAAACCGCGCAGCCCGCTTTATAGATGTCTAACTCAGGAGACTCTTCAAGTAATAAAAACTCGGAAGCATATGCTCCAACGGCTTAAGCGTATTTACCATCGAAGCTTTAACCGGTACAATGAGGAATATTTGGAACTTAAAACGCAAATAACGAGCATTTCTCGTGAAATCCAAAAACGCATCAGATCAGAAGTCAACAACTTCTATAAAAGGGGACTGATATCACTGCGACCATCTTCAGATGTTTTTAAAACGATAAATCAATTCACGGGCCGTAAAAGTTCCAAATTCAACATTGAGAAAGACCCTATAAAGCGAGGGAACGAAGTCTTCACTGCGCAATCTGAAAAGATCGTTGCATGTGAGGAATACTTCAAACAACTAAATTGTCGCCGTGAGTTATCCAACATCACTTTGAACAACAACGTTAAAGCAGAGGTTCTACTAACGACGGAAGGGTACGAGGGATCTTATTTAACTATATTCTCTAGTTATAATAAAGCATCCTCTCCACAACTTCCAATCTTCGCCGGATTTTTCACCTCGAAAGCGGAAGTAGAAGACCTCCTAAATGCCTTAAATAGCAAGCTATCCCACGGCCTTGACGGTATCCCGAGCAGAATGCTCAATAAGTGCAGAAAGACCACCTCCTCCTTCTTGACGATATTATACAATAATTGTATTAATAATGGATACTTTCCAAAACTTTGGAAAGTTAGCAAACTAATACCAATACCAAAACCAGGCTGCGAAGGTAGCATTAATAATTTTTGGCCAATTTCCCTTTTGCCTAACATGGGTAAACCCCTTGAAAAAGTTATTCTGCGAAACTTGAACGAATTTACTAGTCCCCTGATTCCCGATTTTCAGTTTGGATTTGAACGTGAACGATCTATGGAGCATACAATAATGCTATTGCACAATAAAGTCACCCGCAATCTTCGGCGGAAAGAGTGCACAGTGGCCTGTGCTCTAGACCTGAAAAAAGCGTTCCACTCAGTTTGGATCAACGGTCTCAAATACAAATTGGAAATGGCATCCTGTCCGGTCGCAATCCTCAGAATCCTATACAGCTTCCTTTCGGATAGAACATCCCTAATTAAACTGGGGAACCTCATTTAAAATCCTATCCCTATCAAATCGGGAGTCCCACAAGGCTCTATCCTTGGACCCGCCCTGTTCAACTTTTTCCTTCATGATATCCCACGTCCAAACTGCTCGACTATCAATATAGCAATGCATGCAGATGATATCTTCCTCACGGTCACCCATAGCCCCCCAGAGATGGACCAAATAAAGCTGCAGCGCTCTGTCCTCAATATCTTTCAATATCTGAAGTACTGGGGGCTCAAAATAAATGCCAGCAAATCGGAACTGATCTGCTTCAGAAAGGCCAGCGGGAGAGGGCACCGCCTTGCCGTGTCTCAAAGTAGGAATGTGCAAGCACATATTGCTGGTGAAATCATCCCTCTCAAGGAAAATATCAAATACCTTGGAGTCCATTTTAACAATCGACTTAAGGTGAATAGACACGCAAGGAAAATTCTCAATAAAGCGAAAGCAGCGTCCGTAATTATTTCGCCTCTCTTTTCTTCGAAATCAGTCTGCCCAAAAGTTAAGGTGTTAACGTACAAAACTCTTACTAGGCCGATCATTATCTACGCGTTTCCGGCATGGCTAACAATCTCGCCTACTGCGGCCGAAGAAATCCAAATCTTCGAGAGGAAGATCCTTAGGAAATGCCTATCCAAATACAGACGGCCTAATAAGAAGTACTACAGGAATTCTATCCTTTACAAAGATACGGAGATAGAACCGATTCTCCATTGCATGTTGGCAATGTCTAAAAAACGCCTAGAGAAGTGGCGGGAGCACCCCCTTCCAATGTATTCGCGCACTTTTCGAGCCTACCACCGCAAATAATAATCCCTACTACCTATGTCCCTTTAAAATCCTTGAACAATACCATCACGATCCCATTGATTCCGTAACTACCAATAAACCGGCGTTTTACGTTTCATCTGAACCGAACACATACCGTGGTTAAACAAAATATTTGTAAATTTAGTTAGTGCATAAGTGTAATAAAATAAAACCACAAGATAAATATACATAAATGTAAATAAATTCGAGTGCTGTACTAAACAGCTTATAGTTTTAGGTTAGATGTAGGAATAGATTTAATTTATATTAGGGTTAGATTTAGATTAAGTTTTAACGTATTTATTTGTCAAACTACTCAAGTCGTAAGCCATATGAGCAAATGGCAAAGTCTATATATCTAAAAAACACTGGTGTAAAATAAGTATACATATTTTCTAACCGTCAAAGTTTATTTGACATCCATATACTGTCAAATTTCACGTAGTCATTAAGCATACTCTGTAATGTCAAGTTATAAAAAGACTCAAGAAAGTTTACTTACTTACTTACTTATAAAGGAACTTCACAATCTTTATATGAACTTTAATTTATTTAGCTATTTTTCAAATAAAAAATTTAATTTAATTTAGTTTTAAACCAATCGCACCGACACATAAAATTGAACTGACTGAATTGAACAGAGCCTTTTAGAGTCACAAGGTGATTCTTCTCAAATGTTTATATTTTGCACCCACGGACCAAGCAATATAATAATAAACAATTTAGATAAAGAAAAGTATTTCACAGTACAAATGAAGTGGGAACCACGTTCGACAATTTTTGTTTATATAACAAACTAAAGATATGAATTCAAGTGCTCAATCTCTATTACCATGCACTTGTGCGTATTCAGCATTTTATTAACGATGCATGATAAGCAATTCAAACGCTCAATCTTTATTATCATGCACTTGTGCATATTACATTTTGGATTGTTAGGGTAAAGAGGCATTAAAGTGGTGAGTGTCTTTAGGCCTTAAATGTTTTTATGCGAAAGGAACGTTAAAGTGATAAGTATGTATTATTTGAAAGTTTTAAATAAGTTAAGTTTAGTTTATACAAATATGGGATACACAGTGGGTAGTTTAGGTGGTGATTTGGGTGTATGGGAGTATGAGGTGGTAGGTGGAGCAGTATCTGACGTAACTCCTCCCGCTTAGTTTGGAAATTGTCCTCGATTTTGTTTTGATTTTTTTCTAACATGTTCAAATTAATGTTGATTCTATTGTTATTTTGTTTTTTGTATTTTGTATAAAGATATAGGCAGATAGATGATACAAGAGTTGTGATAATTATGAAGAGGGTGATACTAATAACGTTTACTTTCTTTTTGTATTCATATTCTATCAATTTAATTTTTTCTATGTTTTCGATATGTTCTAATTTATAGACATCAAAATGTGATGTGTTTATAATTGGGGTCCTGTTATCAAACGAAGGTATAATGACCTTTTGAGTGAATTCTCTTTCAATACTTGAATATTCTCTATTGTTAATTTTAATTGAAAAGTTATCAAAATTGAGTAGATAGTTCACATTAATATTAAAGACTCTCTTGTCGCAAGTGGATTTTAGTTTACAATTTTAACAGTTCTTAACAATAACTAGTCCACTGTCTAGTTGTTCAATTTCTTGTTCTGTATTTTTTATATATTTACATTTGTTTTCGCAATAATATTATCTTTGCATGTGACTTATTTCTAAATTTTCTTCGTAATAAAATGTTTTATTTTCAAACTTAATTAAATTTACTCTAGGTTCTTTAATTTGTGCGTGATTAATACTAGGCAATGGAATAAAAAGTATTATTTCTGCAATAAAAGTATCTCGAGGGATTTTAATAATAATTTTCTTCATTGTGAGCAGCAATTCCAAGTTTGATTAAGGATAGCTTAAAGAGATCAATATCATATTCCTTTATTTCTTCGGGTATTTTTTGCAGTAGGGAGGTGAATTCCATTTGTGCACAAAGTGTGGGATTTTCATGCGCGACTGGACAACCCACTAAACAGCTCCCCTGTCAACCTGAGAACCCAGCCTGGAACCGTTTGACACATTACTTCTGGCCAGGTCTCGTTTTGTTACGCCGTGAGGCACCTTCAAGCTGGGGAGTCCCTTTCCTAGCGGGAGGGGAGAGGAAAGTGGAAGTGCCAGAAAAGCGATCTACCAACCCCAGCGCCCCCGGCTGCTGTGAGTCCTTTTTTTATTTTAGGACTGCCCGAGCAGAATGTGCCACCTGGTTCCATTTGTCAACCGATTCGAGCATCACGGCAACTTTATTATCCAGGGTGAGCTCTCCCGTCTCCCTGTAGAGTTCTCTTCGCAGCCTGACCCATTTGGTACACGCAAAAAATGTGTGACAGGGAAAACCGACTAGCCGATCTTGTGCAGGTAAGACTGAAAACACCCATGCCCGCTCAAAAGCTGGGCCAGATAGAAGTCAGTCTCACCATGCCTTCGATTTGGCCACGGTCTCACATTCGGGATGAGGCGTGCAGTCCACCTTCCCTTCGTGCAATTGACCCAAGACTGCTGTCAATCGTTGAGCGAGCGCTGCCTCTCCTCGCGGACAACCATCTCCCTCGCATCCTCGTTTCGGCACAGGTAAATAGCGCGACGCTCTCTAGCAAAGAGGGCGACAGGTATCACGCCTGCAATAACTCTCACCACCGAGTCAAAGACTGTTGGATACGAAGATGAAGTTCTCAGTGTTCCTCTTCTTTGTACCTGTGCCAAACGTTTTCGGTATACCTCCTTGCTGAGAGCGTCGCCCCATACCTCTGCTCCGTACAGTAGCACTGACCCTACAGCACTCATCAAGAGACGTCTTCTTGATGGGCTGGGTCCCCCTACGTTGGCCATAAGTCGACTCAGAGCCGATATTCCCAAAGAAGCCTTCTCAGCTGTTGCCCTGATTTGCTCAGAGAAACTCATCTTCGAGTCGGTCAGTAGCCCTATGTACTTCACCGCTGGCTTCGATTCGATTAGTATGTCTCCAATAGTGATCATCCTTGCTCTAGGGATTCTCTTTTTTGTCAAGATGACCACTTCGGTTTTCTCCAGAGCTAAACTGAGCCCACGAGCAGTCATCTAGTCCCTCACTCGGCACATTAGCAAACCTGGTCTAAGTTGCGCTTGTACAACTGCTGCAATAACGTCCACATAGCCGACCAAGCGCGATTCATCTGGCATCTCAAGTCTCAGTAGCCCGTCGTAAGACACGTTCCACAGGTCCGGACCAAGGATAGTTCCCTGGGCAACACCCGATGTAATTTCCATCCTTCGTTGGCCCTGTGTCGTGTCGTAGAGTAGGCTTCGGTCCTTCAGGTAGTCCCTCAAAAGCCGCATTAGATATTCTGGAATTTGAAAAAAGTTTTCCAGCGTATCCAGAATATCCACCCATTTAGCGGAGTTGAAGGCATTCCTGATGTCGAGTGTCACCAACAGGACGATCCGTCAATTGGTGCGAGTATATGCCTCTGCCTTTTGGACCGTCTTCTCCACCTCTGCAATCGCATCAATGGTAGAGCGTCCTGCTCTAAAGCCATACTGCCGAGGAGATAGGTCCCCAGCAGCACGAATCGTGTCAGTGAGTCTTCCCCTGATGAGTTTCTCTAGCACTTTCCCAGCCGTGTCTAGCATGCATAACGGGCGGTATGCAGACGGCGATTCGGGATTTCTCTTCTCCTTGTTGATCAGCACGAGCCTCGCCACCTTCCATCGTATTGGGGAAACCCCGTACCGTAAGCAAGCGTTGAATGTGCTGAGCAGTAAGTCAGGACAATGGTGATAGACGAGCCGCAACACCTCAGCTGGAACACCATCTGGACCTGGAGTCTTCCTCGCTTTCAATGAGAGGACTGCCTCCTACAGTTCCAGCTGTGTGAAGAGTGGGCACTCGGCTGCTGTTTGAGTCAACATCATTAGCGATGCTATTTTGTATTTGAATAATTATATTTTTAGGTGAATTTATTTGTGCAATGAAATTAAAATGTTATTTGTCATGATACCCAGTCAACATCATTAGCGATGTTGTTTTGAATTTGATTAATTATATTTTTAAGTGAATTAATTTGTGCAATGATATTTAAATATAAAATTTGTTTGGAGATGTATTTAAATTCGGAATTAAGTCGATGTGTCAGATCAATAATTTTAGCTCTATCTTGTTGTATTACTTATTGGAATGAATTTAACGATTTATTTAATTTGCTATAGATTTTAATGAGTGTGTTCATTGAAGATGCAATTATTTTATTATTTATTGAAGATGCAATTATTTTATTTTTGAAATAGGCTTCTAGTTCTTCTTTGTCGTCCGAATTTAAAGTTCCAAAAAGATATTTGTAAGTTTTTCTGACAAAATTGAATAATCCTCTTTTCAGTATATGCGGAAGTAATGTTAATAATTGGTACTTTAAATTTTCTAATTCAGTTAAAAGGTAAGTCCTCGTTTTTTGTGTCGTAAAATGTAAAGTAGAGTAAAGTGATGAAGCTAAAATATAATTTTTGTCGTAACATGACAATTTGTCATTTATAGAACGTTTTGCAATTTCCGATGGCCTTAATGATAGAAGACGATAGGTGTTGTTTAATTTATTCAGCAACGTTTTGGGTCAATTCAAGATCGGTTTTATTTTTAAGTTTATATTGACTGCACTCGTTAGCAAATTGTGTTAAAAATGCTAGATATATGTTGGAAGGTTAAAAAATTCGTGATTGAAAAATGAGAAATGCGTAGGGAACATTCATTAGATTTGATGGTAGGTATAGGATCAGGTTCATCTGCTACAATTAATTTATTTATATTTGTTTCAATAGTGTTCAGCATATTTTCTATCTCTTTCAAGTTTACTATATGTAAAAGCATATGATGATTAATAGGGACTCGTGTATTTTTGATGTTTATTTCTGCATAGCCTTTCTGTTCTTGAATTCGCTCAATGGCTAGGTTTGATTTGTCATAAATGATTGAGGAATTTAATATCAATACAATTAAATTATAAATTTTATCCATTTTCGTATGCTGTAGCCATTGTATTATTGTCCGTTTCGTTATTGTCACTATTTTAGTTGTGGTGAGCGCTGTAATTATTGTTAGTATCCCTATTAAAATCAGGAGTAATTTGTTCGCATGGTTGACCTGAAATATTTTGATATTTTTTAGTACGCTTTATATTGATAGGGTGTTGATTATGTAGTTCGCTTTCGATGAATCTAGGGCAATTGTGTTCAATTACTAATTTTGGATTTTTTATGTGACCTTCTGGTCAGTTTCTTCTCTTGTTCTGTTAAGTTTATCAATACGCTTTTCTCTAGTTTCGATAAGTTTGCTACATACGTCATGTTTTGGAATTTTACCTAGTTGTATGTCAGTGGGGCGTTCTCCAGTAGTTGAATGGATGCGTCTATTATATTTCAGAATTGCATAATGTACATTTTCATTTAAGGCCTGAGCTTCAAGGTCCTTGTTGCATTTAAGAATATCTTTTATTGTTGCATGTAAGCACTCTTTATCTGAATTCCCAGTGTGACTGTTGGGCTTAACAATATGAACGACAATGTTTTCTTTTTCGTACAATTCGCGACAAGCAAAATTGTCAAAGTCTCTATCAGCGATCAATTTAATAGGGGAGCCATATGTTGCAAAGTGTTTCAATAAAGTTTCCCAAAGGGTTATCATATCTTTACTAGAAATAATGGTGCTTGTAGCAAATATAGAAAATTTATCGATAGTGGAAAGATTAGTGAGACCGTCTGTAAAGTGTAAATCAGCGTGTATAATTTCGTTGATATCTTTTGGGGTTCCTGATATTTGAAATTTAGGCTCTAACGGATTGTGGTCGATCTTCATCAGATCACATGTATCACATAAGTTAATATATTTTCTTATTATTTCTTATAAATTCTTAAAGTAATAGATTTTTTTCAGGGATAAGTAATTTTCATTAATTCCAGCATGTCCTAAAACTTTAATATGACGGCCTTCGATAATTTTAATCATGTCTTCTCTCTTGTACACATCTTTTAAAATTCTTTGACATTTTATAAATTTAACTTTAGTTTGATCAAATAGTTTAATGCATATTTGCTGAACTTTGTTATATAATGGGTCGGATAATTCTGAATAAATTCCAACTATGCCAGGTTTAATCATTGCTTTTAATTTTCCTTTTAGATTGGCTATTTTGTTGATTCCTGCTGTACTGAATGTAATTCTTTGGAAATGTTTAAGAAAAGCGGGTAGTTCATATTTTTCTCTATTGTCTGTAAGTATTATTTACTGGTTGTATTGATTAATTAAGTCATTTTTTATTGGGATATGATCATATAAATCTTCTATGCCTGAATGAATAGTACCCAAATCTGTTTCATTTCTAAGTACTGAAGCTTGTTTTTGTTGTTGCCTTCTGTATTCCTGCGGTCTTTTATTAGAAGCTGTTGCTCTTTTACTATATTCCCTATTAAGTTGTAAATTTCTTTCATTTTGTATATCTTGTTTCTTTTTCCTAGCAATTTTTCTTTGCACTTGTGGCGGTAGAGTTTGATGTTGATTCGACAATGGTTTGGTTGAACACGTGGTACTAGCTGCTTCGCCGACCATGCATATTTCATCATTTTTGATCCTACTAGGAAAGTCAGCGACTTTATTTGTTCCTTTGATATAGTCAATTTTGAAGTTATATTCCCCAAGTTTAAGTAGCCATCCCTGCAATTTAGGATTGATATCTTGACATTGTAGTTTATCTTTAAGCCATTTCAAAGGTTGGTGATCTATTTCCAGGATGAACTGTCTATCATAAATATATGGTCTATAGTAATTTATCGACCAAATTATAGCAAGCATTTCTTTCTCAATGGTTGCATATTTTTTTCACAATCATTTAGCGTACGACTAGCATAGAAAATTGGGTGCTCATTTTGGGAAAGTACAGTGCCAATAGCAAATTGTGACGCATCTATAGTTACTTTAAATTGTTTATTAAAATCTAGATATTTGAGTATAGGTGGATTCGTTAGTAAAAGTTTCATGTTATCAAAGGCGTTCATGTAATCTGGATCATTTTTATTGACTTTGGTTTCTTTTTTTAGATATTTTGTCATAGGATAGGAATTTTCTGCAAAATCCTCCGACTCCCAAAAATGATTTGATTTATTTAGCTGTCCGAGGTAATTGTAAATTTTGGATTTTTTCCTTTTTTTCGTGGTTTCGTTTCATTCCATGATCAGTGAGAGTGTGCCCTAAGAAATTTATATGTCTTTGTAGAAATAAGCACTTATCCATTTGTATTTTTAAATTGAAATCTTCATTTATTAAAAATACGTTGTAATATTTCCATATGTTCCTTCAGTGAACTAGAGAAAACTAATATGTCATCCAAATATAGGATACATGATTTATTGATTTCCTCCCTTAAAACATTATTCATCATACGTTGAAACGTAGATGGAGCAATTTTTTTGCCCAAAAGGCATACGAACAAATTCGTAGTGTCCGTTAGGAGAGCTAAAACCGGTTTTGCAAATATCTTTTTCAGCCACCATAATTTGATGGAAGCCTTTGGCTAAATCTAGCGTCGAAAAATTTTGCGTAGTTCCCAATTTGGAAAGAATATTATCTCTTGTAAGTGCTTGTATTAGCTAAACTTTAATTGGATCATTTCACCCTTTTCACATCAACTTAATGGAAATCTATACGACAAATTCGCTCTACATTGAAGCTTTTCATTACGTCGCGCGGATATCGATCACTCTTTCGAATAGCTCCGATAGCTTTTTAAATTACTTTATGGAATTGTTTGCAGCTACCTGACTGAGTTGCCTATTTTTTTGATAATGATTTTTCTGAAAAACTATTAGAGAAGAAAAATGTTAGAAGGAGGTGGTTTCGACGTGTGTGCCAATTCTCAACAGGCCATCACTCTTAGATACACACCTGTGATGGTGACCGGTATGCTTAGCAGTGAAACAGTTAATTTTTCCTACTTATGCGAACTCAATATGTTTTTGTATCTGCAAGTTATCAACATTCGGGATTGGGTGTATGCCATTTCGTACGTTTTTGGACCTTATACAATCGAGTGGATTACTGTGAAGGGGCTTCGGCAATATACAATAAAACTGGAGGGAAAGATCATGTTGGCCATACTATTCATTTCGATATAGTTAGCAAGAAGGATATGATTACAGATAATATTAAAGGTAATATTTTCTTTACAGTGACTTACATACTGAAGTAAGCCTCAACAGGTCTTATGAAGGGAATGAATTATTCCAAATGTGCTACGTGTGATTTAGATCCGTTTAAAAATTGTACTACCGTGGACTGTGAGGAAAAGTATTTTGGGAACAGAAATTTTTTCAATTCAAAAACCAATTTTCGCAAACATGTCCCAAATTGTTCCGCAACGGGTGCAAGAGGTACAATAAGGCGGCGATAGTATAAATACTGGCAAATAAAAGATATAAAGAAAATCAATGTAGATTTATGGCTTCACTATAAATGAGTGTGTTGATCACAAAAGGATTATTTGCAATTAGCATATCATTTCAATGCAGAAAGGTGACTATGGCAATAATATTTGGGAGCCAAAGCATAATCTTGAGGTAAATACTCGTACATTGTTTTGTTTTTCGGTCAATGTCTCTGCATCTCATCATCACAGAATAGAGATATACAGAAAGCAACGATGGCTTGCTTTCATTCAAATTTCATGCACGTAGAGATTGTTGCTTTACACGAAGTCAACTATCATGGAATAAGCTGATAAACAAAAGAAAGAATCGAAGGACTTGAAAGAAAACAAAACTTGAAAGTAACATCTGATATAATACAAATCCACCTCATAGACTTAGATGAAAAGACCGCAATGGAGGATATCATCATCATCTACGGCGTAACAACACAAGCTCGGCCTTGGCCTCCAGGATTAATCTCCTCCAATCATCACCGTTCCGTGACCTTGTCAACCAGTTGTTTACGCCCAACAAGGGTCTGTTGTCAGCTTTAAACGTGTCTTCCCATCGAGTCCCTTACCGCTGGACTAGTTTGCGTTCAAATACGTCCACTGCCTTTTCGAATTCGAACGTCAAGGCCCATGTTTCACTTCCATATAACTAACTGGTGTGGTGTTTTGTAACTGCGGAGTTTATTTTGGCTGTGCATTACTTTGGACCTTACGATGGAAGTACGGAGTCCAATTATTACTTATTGTTTTCCTGTTTGGCATTTTGTTTCCTCAACTGATGCTGATGCCATTTAAATTTTTGAACGCAAAATCCTTAGAAAATACTTATAAAAAATGCAGAAGGTCAAACAAACAATATTTCAGAAACCTTACGATTAGACCAAAGTTAGATCAATTTTATTTTTCATGATGGAGCAGAGTATGAAGTGCTTAACCTCTTGGGGTTCTCATCCTGACCCAGTTGTAAGCGAATTATTTGATCGAAACGTACCTTTAGAGAATGTTAGTTGTTATATCTGACCTATCAAATCATTTTGTGTAGATAATTCCTCGTTAATTACTCCTTCCTCATAAGATCCACATAAGCCATTATTTTAATGACCGGGTATCGACTATTACGCATCTGATCGCGGTTAATAATTTCCTCATTATTTTACTATAAATACCATTGCTTAAACTTTTTACAGTATACTCGTACGTTATCACTTGCTTCTGGTTTCATTTACTTAGTTCATTATATGTATTACTTGTAATTAATTATTACTGTTAAATATCTTATCATATCTTGTAAGTTCAAAGTGTCATATGCATGCGAATTCCTTTGTTGCTGTTTTTGCAAGTAATTCTCAATCGTATTTTTCAATTTATAAGCCATTGAGCACTGGTGTAATATTATTTTTAATCAATCTTTCAATCACATTGAATTGGTTACGACCGAATCTATTAATAATTGCTGTTTGACTATAGTGCCGTTGTCAAGCTAGGTACCTTCTTATCATGTTGAAAATGTTTGTACGTAAAAAGACTCAATAAAATATCTATCTATCTAGTCGTGTTGGAAGTTGCAAAGCAGTCAATTTAGTATTTGATACACATTTTAATCAACATTCAACTGAACTTCAAATAATAAAGCCCATGCTAAATTGTCTCCTATGAAAAATAAGTCTGGTACATCTAAAATGGTACCAAGAAGTAAGCCCTCGAATAGCAGCGAAGCACCCGGACAATTAACTATACGTCATAACAATACATCTGAAGACGAAACGGGTGTGGATAACGGAAACAAAAATAGTCGTGGGTCAACATAAACTCAAAGTGCATGTTTTTCTCAGTAGAACAAACCCGTGAACGGTGTTTCATCGTCAAAACTCTTACCACCGATGCCGGTGCCAGGTGCAAGTCGATGGAGCGTTCGGCTAGGATCATTTACAGCTACTAGGCAAAGAGGAATCAAGTAGCGAAACGAGCAGTACAACATCATCATCAAGTTCTTCAGATGATGATATTGAAGAAAGCGGTTGTATCCCAGTTTTTGAGTTAGGCCACTCTCGGCGGCAACGATGTCTGCCGTCATGTAATCACTCAAACGATTCCGAAGATAGCTAAAAACCTTATAATAAAAAAGCGAAGCCAAAAAAACCTGCTCAAAACAGTAGAACTACACGTATAGCAAAACGAAGTAGAAACTCACAATTGGATGAAAATTCATGTAGATCGGCAGTAAAAAAAAACGAGGGAAATTTGTTAAAAAATCGCCAGAGTCGTCAGAAGATGAGAATGGTGCATCAGATGCTGTGATGATGTGATAAGTGAGAATCGAAAAGCAAAGAGAACACGCGATCATCATTCGGGTCAAAAATTTCCTGTGAAATTTCGAAATGTATCAATCGTCGCTGGAGAAATTTGGAGTGGCAGACAAAACACTGCTGATGAACAAGATGAAGAATGGGAATAAATATACGTAACTACGAGATTGACATAATTTACGTTATTTTTTAATTTTTAGTGAATTTTTCAGAAACTTAATAGAAAGCCGATACGACGAAAAAAGTCATCAGAATCGGAGCATACGGTCGAGCGAACGATGGTTCCCGAAATCATTAAAAACAGACAAAATCCGCCCCAGCTTTGCCAAGTACGAACGAATCGCAGTAGCAGAGTTTTACCTGAAGACGATTCAGGGGATGAACCACGGACATAAAGTCGACAAAATCGACCGTTGACTGAACAAATAGCCATCATGATGGAGCAGAGTATGAAGTGCTTAACCTCTTGGGGTTCTCATCCTGACCCAGTTGTAAGCGAATTATTTGATCGAAACGTACCTTTAGAGAATGTTAGTTGTTATATCTGACCTATCAAATCATTTTGTGTAGATAATTCCTCGTTAATTACTCCTTCCTCATAAGATCCACATAAGCCATTATTTTAATGACCGGGTATCGACTATTACGCATCTGATCGCGGTTAATAATTTCCTCATTATTTTACTATAAATACCATTGCTTAAACTTTTTACAGTATACTCGTACGTTATCACTTGCTTCTGGTTTCATTTACTTAGTTCATTATATGTATTACTTGTAATTAATTATTACTGTTAAATATCTTATCATATCTTGTAAGTTCAAAGTGTCATATGCATGCAAATTCCTTTGTTGCTGTTTTTGCAAGTAATTCTCAATCGTATTTTTCAATTTATAAGCCATTGAGCACTGGTGTAATATTATTTTTATCAATCTTTCAATCACATTGAATTGGTTACGACCGAATCTATTAATAATTGCTGTTTGACTATAGTGCCGTTGTCAAGCTAGGTACCTTCTTATCATGTTGAAAATGTTTGTACGTAAAAAGACTCAATAAAATATCTATCTATCTAGTCGTGTTGGAAGTTGCAAAGCAGTCAATTTAGTATTTGATACACATTTTAATCAACATTCAACTGAACTTCAAATAATAAAGCCAATGCTAAATTGTCTCCTATGAAAAATAAGTCTGGTACATCTAAAATGGTACCAAGAAGTAAGCCCTCGAATAGCAGCGAAGCACCCGGACAATTAACTATACGTCATAACAATACATCTGAAGACGAAACGGGTGTGGATAACGGAAACAAAAATAGTCGTGGGTCAACATAAACTCAAAGTGCATGTTTTTCTCAGTAGAACAAACCCGTGAACGGTGTTTCATCGTCAAAACTCTTACCACCGAGGCCAGTGCCAGGTGCAAGTCGATGGAGCGCTTGGCTAGGATCATTTACAGCTACTAGGCAAAGAGGAATCAAGTAGCGAAACGAGCAGTACAACATCATCATCAAGTTCTTCAGATGATGATATTGAAGAAAGCGGTTGTATCCCAGTTTTTGAGTTAGGCCACTCTCGGCGGCAACGATGTCTGCCGTCATGTAATCACTCAAACGATTCCGAAGATAGCTAAAAACCTTATAATAAAAAAGCGAAGCCAAAAAAACCTGCTCGAAACAGTAGAACTACACGTATAGCAAAACGAAGTAGAAACTCACAATTGGATGAAAATTCATGTAGATCGGCAGTAAAAAAAACAAGGGAAATTTGTTAAAAAATCGCCAGAGTCGTCAGAAGATGAGAATGGTGCATCAGATGCTGTGATGATGTGATAAGTGAGAATCGGAAAGCAAAGAGAACATGCGATCATCATTCGGGTCAAAAATTTCCTGTGAAATTTCGAAATGTATCAATCGTCGCTGGAGAAATTTGGAGTGGCAGACAAAACACTGCTGATGAACAAGATGAAGAATGGGAATAAATATACGTAACTACGAGATTGACATAATTTACGTTATTTTTTAATTTTTAGTGAATTTTTCAGAAACTTAATAGAAAGCCGATACGACGAAAAAAGTCATCAGAATCGGAGCATACGGTCGAACGAACGATGGTTCCCGAAATCATTAAAAACAGACAAAATCCGCCCCAGCTTTGCCAAGTACGAACGAATCGCAGTAGCAGAGTTTTACCTGAAGACGATTCAGGGGATGAACCACGGACATTAAGTCGACAAAATCGACCGTTGACTGAACAAATAGCCAGATCTGTTCGCAATATAGGCAAATACTTGTGCATTATCGTCATTCAATTCTAATTGGTATACAATTCGATTTCAGTCGAATAACAAGCAATGCTAGCGCGGTTGATAGATCATAATACGCAATCGTCAAACGTCTAGTAGAATCACACTTGGTGGCTCAGTAACAAGATAGTATACAAATTTAATAACTAGTAATGATGCTGTACGATCATCCTCATCTTCAGCAATTGAAGTCAAACATCAAATTTCGATCTCATGTTCAGGTTGATCATAATTATGGTGAACCCAGTTCATCAACGATGCGTCATACAAGACGAATGCTATTTAGACATAATAGGAATGCAAATGAGCTAGATATGCTGTGCGATGAAGTTGATCCTTTGGAGTTCCCATCATCAGTCGTAGAAAATATCTCATCGTGATTGAGAATGCGAAATAATCCAACAAATGGAAATGTGGTACAAAACAATCGTGAAACGGAAAGGCCTCTACGACGTGGGCGAAACTTACAGCCGCGATACTCCTACCGTAACGCGGCCGAAGTAGACGCCAAACAGGCGCAATCAAAAGAAACCACGAGTTGCGTCAGATTCTGGTCCACCTACCACCTCATAATCCCATACACACAAATCACCACCTAAACTACCCACTGTGTATCCCATATTTGTATAAACTAAACTTAACTTATTTAAAACTTTCAAATAATACATACTTATCACTTTAACGTTCCTTACGCATAAAAACATTTAAGACCAAAAGACAGTCACCACTTTGATGCGTCTGTACCCTAACAATCCGAATGGTACCCACATATCTTATAATTCATCGCCATAAAATGCCGAATATGCACAATTGCATGATAATAAAGATTGAGCATCGTTAATGAAATGCTGAATACGCACAAGTGCATGGTAATAGAGATTGAGCACTTGAATACATATCTTTAGTTTGTTATATAAACAAAAATTGTCGAACGTGGTTCCCACTTCATTTGTACTATGAAATACTTTTCTTTATCTAAATTGTTTATTATTATATTGCTTGGTACGTGGCAGCAAAAGATAAACATTTGAGAAGAATCACCTTGTGACTCTAAAAGACTCTGTTCAATTCAGTCAGTTCAATTTTATGTGTCGGTGCGATTGATTTAAACTAAATTAAATTTAATTAAATTTTGAAAAATAGTGAAAATAGTAAATTTAAGTTCATATAAAGATTGAGAAGTTCGTTTATTGTTTTGGCAGATTTCGAAACCTTATATTTACTGGCGCAGTCAGAAGTCCTTTTTCGAGTAGTGCTTAAAATTTCCGAAAGAAAATGCGAATCAACGCGTGTAGTGCGAAGTGAAAATAATGACAGTACCACGCTTAACTTAAAAAGAAAAATAAAAACAGCATTTACAAACGGCGTTACCAGTGTTTAGATAACGTTATGAAATCCCAAAATGCAGGACACACCGTAACTGATGTCTAATAGTTTTTACTTAGTTAAGACCGACTGAGGTGCCTGAATAGTGTAATTGACAAACGACAAAAGTGCAAAATAGCTACTGTACGACAAGTTAGTGAGCACGAATGCAAAACAACAGATTCATCGACAATATTTTGCCAAATAAGGAGAATTCAACGAAAATTCAATTTTTCTTTTTAAATATTTCCAGTTGTGAAATAAGGAAACAAAGAAGAGGTCTGCAATTGCCACTTCGCAGAAACGGCTCAAAACATCTGAATGTTTCGTATCTGAAGAATTTAGGACTACAAAAAAACAAGTAGCACAGCGTCTCTCTGTTAAGGCCAGCAATTTTACAACTACCGCAACTTCAACCGGCAAATCCGCAAAACCACGACATGGAATTACCCCAAATTCCTCCGACAGAAGTCCTTAAGCTATTGAACCACATCCCAATTTTCAACGGAGACAACGATCAATTCACAATCACGTCTTACATCAGGGAGGTGATATCAAAACTTAGCTTACTTCCCAACCATCAGTGGCAGCAATTAGCCGTGTAAAGCTAAATAATTAACAAATAACAAGGACGAGCTCTACAAGCAGTCAGACTAGTAGGCGAATCACCCAGTTAGCAGAACATCAAATTACGGCTAATAGTAGTATTTTCACCGCAGGAGGATTACATCAGCCTTTATCAAATGGCAAGTAATTTCAAGAATTTAAATATTGAAAAATATTATCAAAAACTTTGTTACTTTAATGAAAAAATTAATTTAAAATGGACTTATCAAACGACAAATCCTCTGGGTTCAGCTCCCAAAATTCAAATAGGATGATTTTAAATTTATTCAAAAATAATTTACATGTAAGCCAAAATAGTCTAATTAAGGCATTGCAATGTGTTTCCATTGAACAAGTCTATAATGTCCTCAAATATCAAAATTTACTTTACATAAGTGACAGATTTATTGATCCTCAAAGTGAACGCACTCAGTCCAGTTCTAGCAAAACAAATAAAAATTATAATAAAAACAATACTAATCGAACTCAAACCCGAAAACAAAATAACTACATAAATAACGAAACTAATAACTACAGAAATAACGAAGCTAACAATTATGGAAAGAATGATAATAATAATACCAGAAATAACGACAATAATAATTTTCGGTGTAATCCCAGACAAAATTTGGGTACTCATAGGCAAAATTTAAATCATAATAATAACAGTAATTTTTATCAACGTAATTCAGGCAACTTTTGAAATAATGATCAAAATCCATCAAATCAGGCTAGACAAAATAACTCAAGTCTAGAACCAATGGACATTCTTAATGTGAATGCTGAAAACAGAGTAGAAAATTTTCAATCAGTTGGCCCGGTGGAAATCTGCCAATAATAAATATATCAGTAGGAGACGAATGCCTCTCCTGCTTAATTGATACAGGTTTCTCAATTTCGATAATTGATTCTAAAAAACTCCTTAAAGATAAGTGAACAGAATTACCTAACCATCTAACAATCAATGCCATTCATGGTTCCTCGTTAATAAAATATCAAACTGTCACGGAACTGCCCTTTGAGTTTTATAAGGAGAAAGGGTACATGGTATGGAAAGTCTGTGACCTTAATTGAATGAATTTCGATTGTACGATTGTACGTATATTAGGGCAAAATATTTTAAATCCCTTATAGGCAAAAATAAACCTGGAAAACCAACATTTAATCATAAATGATCAAAAATTATACCTCAAACATACCTCCCCATATGAAAAAGAGGAAAAAAATTACATGGATTTACCCACAGTGGCCAACATTGACACAAAAGGGCTCAATCCTGTGGAGAAAAAACAGTTGAAAGCATTAATCAATTCAAATAGTCAAAATCTAACTTGCGTATCTAATATAAAGCATGAAATAAATACCATTAGTGCCAAACCTATTTACAATAAAATTTACCTATTTCCCCAAATTCATGAACAAGAAGTTGAAAGGCAAATATCGGGAATACTTAGCCAAGGCATTATACGAGAATCTATCAGCCCATACAACTCACCTTTGTGGATCGTACCCAAAAAAAAACTGATTATTCCGGCCAGAAAAACTGGCAAATCGTGATCGATTATCGTCGACTGAATGATAAATATCCAATCCCGAATATTGATAATATTCTCTCCGAATTGGGAACTGCGCAATATTTTTCGACGCTAGATTTAGCCAAGGTCTTCCATCAAATTATGGTGGCTGAAAAAGATATTTGCAATACCGGTTTTAGCACTCCTAACGGACACTACGAATTTGTTCGTATGCCTTTTGGGCAAAAAAATTGCTCCATCTACGTTTCAACGTATGATGAATAATGTTTTAAGGGAGGAAATCAATAAATCATGTATCCTATATTTGGATGACATATTAGTTTTCTCTAGTTCATTGAAGGAACATATGGAAATATTACAACGTATTTTTAATAAACTGAAGATTTCAATTTAAAAATACAAATGGATAAGTGCTCATTTCTACAAAGACATATAAATTTCTTAGGGCACAATCTCACTGACCATGGAACGAACTGAAACCACGAAAAAAAGGAAAAAATCCAAAATTTACAATTACCTCGGACATCTAAATAAATCAAATCATTTTTGGGAGTCACAGAATTTTATAGAAAATTCATTGAGGACGACGCAAAAATAATCTATCCTATGACAAAATATCTAAAAAAGAAACCAAAGTCCATAAAAATGATCCAGATTACATAAACGCCTTTGATAACATAAAACTTTTACTAACGAATCCACCTACACTCAAATATTCAGATTTTAATAAACAATTTAAAGTAACTACAGATACGTCACAATTTGCTATTGGCACCGTACTTTCCCAAAATGAGCACCCAATTTTCTATGCTAGTCGTACGCTAAATGATAGTGAAAAAAATATGCAACCATTGAGAAAGAAATGCTTGCTATAAATTACTTTAGACCATATATTTATGATAGACAGTTCATCCTGGAAACAGATCACCAACCTTTGAAATGGCTTAAAGATAAACAATAATGTAAAGAAATTTTGTTTAAGGAATGCTGTTGTCCTAAGTGAAAGAACTACATTGTTCTTTCACCCGAGCATTTTAGCTATCAATTTAATAGCATTTTTCGCTCGATGGACTTCAGCTGGTTCCAGCATATGGGCTGGTTCCATTAAAAATTTTGTAGTTTCGTACGAGGTGACCGATATACTCCTCAAGAGCTGCCACATCAGTCACCTCGGGGCAGCTCGACTGCGGGGGTTCCAGGTGACCACGAACCCATAATTATATATATATTTATATATATATATATATATATATATATATATATATATATATATATATATATATATATATATATATATATATTGTCGCGTGTTATTGGTTCGCGGCCGATAATTTTAATGTTCCGGGAAAGTGAAAACGCAATGTCTTTTAATTTAAGTTAAAAGAGTTTATTTAATTAAAATAAAATGCACAATAATCAGTTAACACTTTTCACTAATTTTAATTTTCACTATGAAAAATCTAACACTTGTCCATAAATTTCTTATCGCAATTGTCTTCTAAATCACTTCACTATTACGAAAATCACTTTTCTACTACTCGAATAATATCGCTTCACACACAATCGCAGTTCTTATCGCGGTCGAATGAATCATTCCCCCATTCATTCAGCTCGCCTTTATATAGAGTCTCTAAGTATTCACCCATTTCTCGCATATTGGCGAACGTTCTACCGAGAGGTACCTGGTAGGTTCGAGCAAATTAATGAATGGAGTGACGTCGCTTGCAGATGTTGATTATGCTTGTTGAATTTACTCGTGGGTTCGAGTAAATTCATTTGTTGACGTTCTTAATGATGATGAAAACAATTGCGACAGTAGCTCGCAGAATTATTTGTACATGTAATTATTTGTACATGTAACAATATATATATATATATATATATATATATATATATATATATATATATATATATATATATATATATATATATATATATGCTGCAGCATGGGAGTGCTGCAAGTTCTATCGAGCAATAATTTCCACTACACACTCCTTAAACAAAATTTCTTATAAGTTCGCCACCACTGCGTAATATTGGAAATTACTGCTCGATAGAGCTTGCAGCACTGCCATGCTGCAGCATATATATATATATATATATATATATATATATATATATATATATATATGGTTTCGTGGTCACCTGGAACCCCCACAGTCGAGCTGCCCCGAGGCGACTGATGTCACCTCGTACGAAACTGCGAAATTTTTAATGGAACCAGCCCATATGCTGGAATTAGCTGAAGTCCATCGAGCGAAAAATGCTATTAAGTTGATAGCTGAAATGCTCGGGTGAAAGAACAATGTAGTTCTTTCACTAAGGACACCAGCATTCCTTAAACAAAATTTCTTATAAGTTCGCCACCACTGCGTAATAGTGGAAATTATTGCTCGATAGAGCTTGCAGCACTGCCATGCTGCAGCAAATATATATATATATATATATATATATATATATATATATATATATATATATATATATATATATATATATATATACAATATATATATATATATATAGATATATATATATATATATATATATATATATATATATATATATATATATATATATATATATGGTTTCGTGGTCACCTGGAACCCCCGCAGTCGAGCTGCCCCGAGGTGACTGTTGTGGCAGCTCCTGAGGAGTATATCGGTCACCTCGTACGAAACTGCGAGAACAATGTAAAGATATCAATCCTAAATTGCAAGGATGGCTACTTTAACTTGGGGAATATGATTTCAAAATTGACTATATCAAAGGAACAAATAAAGTCGCTGACTTTCTTAGTAGGACCAAAAATGATGAAATATGCATGGTCGGCGAAGCAGCTAGTACCACGTGTTCAACAAAACTATTGTCGAATCAACATCAAACTCTACCGCCACAAGTGCAAAGAAAAATTGCTAGGAAAAAGAAAAAATTTACAACTTAATAGGGACTATGGTTAAAGAGCAACAGCTACTTATACAGAAGGCAACAACAGAAGGCAACAACAAAAACAAGCTTCAGTACTTAGAAATGAAACAGATTTGGGTACTATTCATTCAGGCATAGAAGATTTTTATGATCATATCCCAATAAAAAATGACTTAATTAATCAATACAACCAGTAAATAATACTTACAGACAATAGAGAAAAATATGAACTACCCGCTTTTCTTAAACATTTCCAAAGAATTACATTCAGTACAGCAGGAATCAACAAAATAGCCAATCTAAAAGGAAAATTAAAAGCAATGATTAAACCTGGCGTAGTTGGAATTTATTCAGAATTGCCCGACCCATTATATAACAAAGTTCAGCAAATATGCATTAAACTATTTGATCAAACTAAAGTTAAATTTATAAAATGTCAAAGACTTTTAAAAGATGTGTACAAGAGAGAAGACATGATTAAAATTATCGAAGGCCATCATATTAAAGTTTTAGGACATGCTGGAATTAATGAAAATTACTTATCCCTGAAAAAAATCTATTACTTTAAGAATTTAAAAGAAATGATAAGAAAATATATTAACTTATGTGATACATGTGATCTGATGAAGATCGACCACAATCCGTTAGAGCCTAAATTTCAAATATCAGGAACCCCAAAAGATATCAACGAAATTATACACGCTGATTTACACTTTACAGACGGTCTCACTAATCTTTCCACTATCGATAAATTTTCTATATTTGCTACAAGCACCATTATTTCTAGTGAAGATATGATAACCCTTCGGGAAACTTTATTGAAACACTTTGCAACATATGGCTCCCCTATTAAATTGATCGCTGATAGAGACTTTGACAATTTTGCTTGTCGCGAATTGTACGAAAAAGATAACATTGACGTTCATATTGTTAAGCCCAACAGTCACACTGGGAATTCAGATAAAGAGTGCTTACATGCAACAATAAAAGATATTCTTAAATGCAACAAGGACCTTGAAGCTCAGGCCTTAAATGAAAATGTACATTATGCAATTCTGAAATATAATAGACGCATCCATTCAACTACTGGAGAACGCCCCACTGACATACAACTAGGTAAAATTCCAAAACATGACGTATGTAGCAAACTTATCGAAACTAGAGAAAAGCGTATTGATAAACTTAACAGAACAAGAGAAGAAACTGACCAAAAGGTCACATAAAAAATCCAAAATTAGTAATTGAACACAATTGCCCTAGATTCATCGAAAGCGAACTACATAATCAACACCCTATCAATATAAAGCGTACTAAAAAATATCAAAATATTTTAGGTACTAAAAAAATATCAAAATATTTCAGGTCAACCATACAAGCAAATTACTCCTGATTTTAATAGGGATACTAACAATAATTACAGCGCTCACCACAACCAAAATAGTGAGAACAACGAAACGGACAATAATACAATGGCTACAGCATACAAAAATGGATAAAATTTATAATTTAATTGTATTGATATTAAATTCCTCAATCATTTATGGCAAATCAAACCTAGCCATTGAGCAAATTCAAGAACGGAAAGGCTATTCAGAAATAAACATCAAAAATACACGAGTCCCTATTAATCATCATATGCTCTTACATATAGTAAACTTGAAAGAGATAGAAAATATGCTGAACACTATTGAAACAAATATAAATAAATCAATTGTAGCAGATGAACCTGATCCTATACCTACCATCAAATCTAATGAATGTTCCCTACGCATATCTCATTTTTCAATCACGAATTTTTTAACCTTCCAACATATATCTAGCATTTTTAACACAATTTGCTAACGAGTGCAGTCAATATAAACTTAAAAATAAAACCGATCTTGAATTGACCCAATACGTTGCTGAAAAAATTAAACAACACCTATCGTCTTCTATCATTAAGGCCATCGAAAATTGCAAAACGTTCTATAAATGACAAATTGTCATGTTACGACAAAAATTATATTTTAGCTTCATCACTTTACTCTACTTTACATTTTACGACACAGAAAACGAGGACTTACCTTTTAACTGAATTAGAAAATTTAAAGTACCAATTATTAACATTACTTCCGCATATACCGAAAAGAGGATTATTCAATTTTGTCAGAAAAACTTACAAATATCTTTTTGGAACTTTAAATTCGGACGGCAAAGAAGAACTAGGAGCCTATTCAAAAATATTCAAGAAACTAATAAAATAATTGCATCTTCAATCAACACACACAATAGAAATCAATAGCTAAAATTATTGATCCGACACACCGGCTTGATTCCGAATTTAAATACATCTCCAAACAAATTTTATATTTAAATATCATTGCACAAATTAATCCACTTAAAAATATGATTAATCAAATACAAAACAACATAGCTGATGATTTTGACTGGGTATCATGACAAATAACATTTTAATACCCGAAGAAATAAAAGAATATGGTATTGATTTCTTTAAGCTATCCTTAATCAAACTTGGAATAGCTGCTCACAATGAAGAAAATATTATTTCTATTATTAAAATCCCTCGAGATACTTTTATTGCAGAAATAATACTTTTTATTCCATTGCCTAGTATTAATCACGCACAAATTAAAGAACCTAGAGTAAATTTAATTAAGTTTGAAAATAAAACATATTCTTACGAAGAAAATTTAGAAATAAGTCACATGCAAAGATAATATTATTGCGAAAACAAATGTAAATATATAAAAAATACAGAACAAGAAATTGAACAACTAGACAGTGGACTAGTTATTGTAAAGAACTGTAAAAATTGTAAACTAGAATCCACTTGCGACAAGAGAGTCATTAATATTATCGCGTGTTATAGTTCGCGGCCAATAATTTTAATGATCCGGGAAAGTGAAAACGCACTGTCTTTTAATTTAAGTTAAAAGAGTTTATTTACTAAAAATGCACAATCATTAACTTTAACAACTTCACCAATTTTACAACTTGTCCATCAATTTTCACTTCAACTGTCTATCGATTCACAATCAATATCGCTGTTAACTCGCACTCCGCACTATCGTAGTTTTACTATATCGCGGTTGTAATGTCCCCACCTTCATTCAGCTCAGCTTTATACAGGGTCCCTAGTCATTCAATCCATTTCTCGTACATTGGCGAGCTACCTGGAATATTCGAGCAATACTGAATGGGCAGTGACGTCACTTTCAGATGTTGATCATGCTTGGGGGTTTTCGAGTACGTTCGTATTGTTGATCATGATGTTGTTAATGGTTGTGAAAACAATTGTGACAGTAGCTCGCAAAATTATTTGTACATGTAACACTGCCCCCACCTCAGTTCTTTTCGCCCAGAAAATATGTGTCGCCAGTTGTTGTCAAGTCTCCCTGGGTGTAATATGGGGCGAGACGGTCCAGGTGCACGGTTTTCATTTTAGCTCTTGGCTTACGGTGTTATTATATGCGATATATGACGTCATTGATTCACTTTGTAACTCGGTATGGTCCCTCCCAATTATGCTGCTACTTCGGAAACCTACCCTTCCGCCGTTGTGGGTTATATAGCCACTCCAAGTCACCTTGGTGGAAGCCAGTGGAATTTGCCTTTAGATCATACCTGGTCTTCATGCGGTCAGTAGTCGATTCGAGGTATTTTTATACTGTCCGATGTATCTGGTTCAACCGTTGTCTTAGCTCACTTGCGTACTCCGAGATCGTTTGGGGTTTCCCAGGGGTGTTCCGAACTTTATATCGGCTGGCAGACGAATAGTCTTTCCAAAAATGACTTTGGCTGGGGCTTGGCCCGTCGGTGCATATTCGGCAGCTCTGTACGCCATCAAAAATAGTGGGATATGTCAGTCCCGGTCCTTTTGGTTCTCGTCAATTATCTTGGCCAGGTATTTATTGACCGTGCCGTTGAAATATTTGACCAATCAATTCGGCCGATATCACTTGCAGATCAACGGGCGGTTCCTTTCCCTCAATCCGTCGGCGATGCTTGCAGTTAGCTGGACATGGACGACGAGATAGAGTGTTAGCATTTCTATGAACTGCGCCCTTCCGATGAACGATTTCATAGCCGTATGACTGCAATCTTTCGATCCATCTTGCAACTTGTCCCTCAGGGTTTTTGAAGTTAAGCAGCGATCTCATCGATGCATGGTCCATTCGAAGAATAAGTTTCTGGTCATATAGGTACTTGTGGAATTGTTTGGTGCCCTCTATTATAGCCAATAGCTCCTTCCTGCTCACGCAGTAGTTCCTCTCACTTTTTGAACGCGAATGTAATACGAGAGGACTCTTTTTTTGCCATCGATTTGCTGGGAGAGTACAGCTCCAATACCGCCGTCACTCGCATCGGTATCAACTACAAACATTTTTCCGGGTTTTGGATATGCCAGCGTGGGTGATTCACACAGCTTCTCCTTTAAGGTCTCAAAGGCTGCCTGGCATTGTTCATCCCAGACATACGGACGATTTTTGCCGGTTAGCTGATGAGGATACTTACCTTTTTTGGCAAAGTCATTCACGAATCTTCGATAATAGGTCGCCAGACCCGGAAAACTTCGTAGTTGGCGCTTGTTGTTTGGTGTTGGCCAGCTTTTCATGGCTTCGATTTTTTCAAGGTCTATTTTGACACCTTCTGCTGATACAACGTGTCCCAGGTATTTTACTTCAGCTGCAAAAAGGGTAAGCTTGTAAGGACTAAGTTTTAGATTCACCAGTTGCAATCGGGAGAAAACCTCTTCTGAGCTCCGCACATGCTCTTCGAACGTTCTCCCGATGACAATGATGTCATTAAGGCACCCCAAGCAGGTTTGCCAGGTTAGGCCTGGTAGCACGTATTCCATCAGGCACTCTAAAGTGGCTGGAGCATTGCAAGGCCCAAATGGCGTCACCACAAATCGCCACAATCCAGTTCCAACTGAAAGTGTGGTCTTCTCTCGGTCCTTCTTGTAGATTTCTACCTGCCAGTAGCCACTGTTGAGATCGAGTGTAGAAAACCATTTTGCGTCGGCTAAAGTGTCCATGATGTTGTCGATGCGTGGAAGAGGGTAACTATCTTTCTTAGTGACGTCGTTAAGCTGCCTATATTCAACACAAAAACGAGTGCTACCATCCTCTTTCTGTACTGGAACTACTGGCGTGGCCCATGGACTGACAGATGGTACGATAACACCTTGTTTTTCCATTTCCAATATCGGTGTGCTCACTTCTCCTTGTTTGGCTATAGGGAGGTGTCTCAGTGCTTGTCGAATTGGCTTGGCTCCCTGTGTATCTATGACATGAGTCAGCATACTCGTTCGGCCTTGGTCACCCGAGCTTGTTGAGAAGATGTCACTGTACTTGGTGACCAGATCAGAGGCTCGCTTGAATAGCTGCACTGGCAATTTGACTTGCTTCAATATTGCAGACTTGGATTACCGGGCTTTGTCTGCGTCTTGCCTCCTTTTCCAATGATGGTCATGAGTGGCTTCCAAGGAGGTGATGGTGGAAACAGGCTGGCGCCTGCCAATGACTTCTCCCACTTTGATGCTCCTGGTTGAGTCTGCGGTGTTAAGGACTCTAACCGGCACGTATCCGTTCCTTATAGATCTTACAAGGCCTCGTCCTACAATCAAACTGCGCAACGCTGACGTCTTCGTTGGCCCTATCAGATAAGATCGGTGGTCTCCAGAATCACCATCAAGCTTGGCCCATACAATGCTTTCAGAAGGATTCGGTACATCAGTGTTGGTACAAACTACTATACTCATCTTGGGGATTTGGACGCTGGGATCCTCCATCAATACTTCGACATTCTGCCATTTCAATACCCGTTTGCCCAAATCCAACGTGATTCCATGTGGTCGCAGAAAATCCATTCCGGCAATGCAGTTATCCATAATGTTTGCGACCAGAAAATTATGTCGGAACGCAACGTCTCCCAACTGTATCTGGAGGTCGACCTCTCCATGAACAGGTGCAGTTTCTCCCGTAGCTGTCCGTAAGAAGAAAATTCTGCCCTTGTGAAGTTGTTGCCTCACTGGGCCTGGTCAGAGAATCAATCGGGTTGCACCAGTGTCAAGTGTTATGGTGCAATGTTCTCCGTCAACTTGACCCGGAAGGCACAAGTCTGCTTCTCCACGATGTAGTCTTGACACGGTGATGGTGGTACTGGGGACGTCGATCCTCCTAGCCAACCTTTGCTCCACGAATTTGACCCCTTCAGTTTGAAGGGCTTCCATTCCGGGCTTCTGACTCGGTCTGGATCTCCTCCACCCTGGACAATAGCTCGGTTTTCTTTGCTTCTTGCAATTTGCTTGCAAGTGCCCTTTTCACTGCAATTCCAGCAGCTAGGCGCACCATTTGCCGGCAGCTTTCGTTTAACTTCCACGCCCTCACACCTGTACTCACCTGTCACTACCTCGCGAGCCCGGGCAGTGGTACGACTCACATTTTTCGCTGCCTCAAAGCTCAGACTATAAGCCAATGCGTCCTTAACCGTTTGCTTTTGAGCTAAACGCACGGCTGGTTGCAATTCCTGGTCCTTTAGCGCACTGATGAATGCTTCTGTTGCTGCGTCATCTCGATGTTCTGGGTCGTAGGCTGGGTAAGCCAGAAGTGCCAGTCGCTTGTAAAGTGTAATGATTTTACGTTTACGTGCGAACGCGGAACCGACCTCTCATCGGTTCTAGACGTTAAGTCTGAGTAGTGCCAACGGATGGTACCAACCGGTCAACCAATCCGTACACCGTAATCCATTCACGCGGTGGCTGCTTGTCGGCCAGCTAGATCGGAGAGGATTTCGGTCGCGGGTCTCCGAATGGGTTACGTTCATTTACATAATTCAGCCACCTATACACGCCCGTTTTCAAACGCGTTACAAAACAAAACCATACGGAGAGGAAACCTATTCTACGTTACTCCGTATTTCTTCATTTATCAGTCAAAGATCAAACTCTAATTTTTACTTCGCGTTCCCGAATTTCCGACGTGGTACCGAAAAGTATACTACGTTAACTCATCCCGACGAAAGCTACTCTAATAAAACGGCAAAACAACAAAGATATCGCGTACCGCGCGCAACGTGAAGGTGACCTCAGCGGATTTTCTCAGACCCTACCCTCGCGACGGCATACTTACCCTGCACCTCATTTCCCGCTGAAAAGAAGAACTACTGGAAAGGAAAGTCATGTTTTTAGTTAGCAATTCATATTATTTATTGACTCAATTAATGTTCTAGGCTTCATCATGTGTATAAACTAAAGAGCGAATTCATTATGAAAATGTTTAAAAATATATATCAATAAAACAAAAACCAAAGGTATGTCTAAACATATTTTCATGAAGTACAGTATACGCATGAATAAATGATAATTGACTCATGATTTTCTAGACAATTTTCCCGGTTATTACGTATGTTGGTATGTTGAAAACTAATCGCGATTGATATTGTTCAATGTCTGATATTATTATAGAAAAAGGATAGCGGGTAGAATTGGTACTGACTATTTTTGCATATACGGTATCTCATTAATCGTTTTATTTGTTGACATACAAGTATGAAAGCAACGACACAGTATTGCAATAAATTATTCTGTCTTTTTAAAAGAAAATGAGACAAAATTTACGTAGGAATAGTGGGAATTGCGCACTTCCAACATTTATATGAAAGACTACATTCTCATCGTGAATATATTTTTTTGTTGTTATTATTCCCTCACCTTTTATATAATATGTTATTTGTTATGGTCGCTTCATTTATAACATGATGGAATGAATGCAGGGAAATTCAAGTATGACCTGAATTGTTTAAAACTTATTTTTCAGTTAAGTTTATAATGAAAGCAGCTTTATAAATAGTTCTCTTGTAATATCCTCATCAAACGATCGATGATGAATTTGAATACGTTAGCCAAATGCAATTAGAATCGTTTCCTTTTTCGTTGGGATGAATCTAGAATTCTAGGTATTTGATATTGCTTCTTAATTAGAACGAGCGAATGTTAGCAAAATTGAAATTTCAATTAGGGTCTCTTTTGGAAATCAAGTTGTACTCATGTATTTCATATCATCAATGATCATATATCTATTCAATAAATCTAATGTTGCGAACAAAAGGCTCAAATTTCATATGGCTGCCATAAATAAAACTGATTTATTTGGGTCCTTTAGTTTACGTTACTGAATCTAAGGTTCTTTCTGGTTTTGTCTTTCAACCAATTCTTTTAAAAGGAATAAGTCGGAAACATTAAGATTTTGAGAAAAAAAAAGATTGAATCTGTTTTAACTATTGTAGCAGCTTTCATGATCCTTATTATTGTTATTTATATCATTGGTTATTATTAATTATTTTGATATCTATTATGTCTTAATTATTATTGTTTGTCTTATTTTATTATTCATTAATATGGCTAGTATTAAGTTTTATTATTATTGGTCACTCATTATGATTTTAGTATTATTTCTCATTTTTTTTGTATTATTTGTTGAATATTAATGGTGTTCGTATTATTTTGTATAGTTATTTGTGTTATGAGCTATTTTTTAACATAGGTCGCATTATTTCTTATTATTATTGGTTATAATTTTCATTCCTATTTCATGAATCGATATTTAATTGATTTAACTGGGCATGAGTAGTCCATATCAGTTATCTATTTTAAATTGCTTAAAGCTTTCACTACACAAAAATGGATGCACCTCTCTAATTGAAGTTAATTTTCCGTAGATATTCTTCATTAAATTGTTGTAAACAAAAAATATTGACAATTTCTCATCTTCTCGGCCAAGCATAAATGTACAAATAGTAATAGCATAATATTATTTAAAGCTTACGTGCCGTCATAGAAGTTATACCGTTACTTAAGTCATCTATAGATAGTAATTAATCGTAATCTTATATACTACAGTTTGATTTTTATAATTTGTACATTTCCTTTTGCTTCCAACTACCACTGTTGGATATTAATTATACAATATAAAGTCTCTATGAGGAACTTGTCAGACGAGCATATAATTGTTTCATTTTAGTCTCACAGTATGAGAGGTTAGCTACTACGTTCGAAGATAAAATTAAGGAATCATTTTCTCTCGAGTCGAGTTTCGTCAATTTTGATTAATACGTTTTAAATGTATAGTTTATTTGTATGCAGGCTTGTGTGATGTTTATTTTCTATGCTAAACGGTTGATTAGTTTATTTTAATGTGCTTGGTATTAATGAAAAAAAAAAAATCCTACTTTGGTACTCACTATATGGCTGTGGATGACCGCCGTAAATTGGCTCCTGTAGTAGTGGAGTACGACCATTGCTCAATCCTTTGGCAGCTGTGGATAAAGTGTAATCCCAACTTGTATCTGAATCATTTTTGTATCCGTTAAGTTTTTCGGGCTTTGCATACTCAATTTTCAAAGTGCAACATCCTGAATATATGTCGGCTCCATGTAAATTGTCACGTGCTCTTGTGCTGATTCAAGACTGTCAAGACATTCTTTTTGAAGATTACAATTCTCTGCACTTGGCCGTGTGGGTGGCAAATCTTGTGTAGAATGTCCACTGTAACTGGATAAAATGGATTTATAATGGTGAACAGCAAAATATGATTTAGTCTGGTTGCTACCGGTCGCTTTGTAAATTTGCCGCGTTGCTGGTTCTTCGTGTAAGTGAAACCGAATGGTGGAGATCTGAGAATCAAATTTTGGCTGTGCCGTCAGTTGTTTATTTTAGATTCGAGCGTAGAAGACGTCGTGCCTGGCGCTTCTGTTAATCGCGAATAGTACAACTTAAACCGGAACTAGCGCCACGGACAAGTCCCCACATCGGCTGAGTCAGAGCGTACTTTCTTAAACTTATCTAGTCCTCGAATCAAATCAGTACGTAGCCTGTCGTTATCTTGGTGCACTCGTGCACGGTTGTCTTTTGTTGACGAGCGCTACATAGCTGTGACTTGACACGGTGGAGTAACTGAAATATCTCAACGGTGCTTCATGTAGATCGTGACATACAGTACGAACGGAAAGTAAATGGGCACGCTATAGGTTCTGTAGTATTTAGTCTTGCTAATGTTGCATGACGATTCCCTAAGGAAGCTTTAGTTAAGTTGAAAACTTATTCCTTCCTCGAGAAAAACTTTATACTCACTTTGTTCACGAGATATGTCTTCACCACTGGTTACGATCAGATGTTTAAGTGAATTTTAGCGTTTTTGCGAATATAGCACGTGCGTTTTCCTATTTGATGTAATAATTTAGTTGAAAAGAAGTCCTTTGTTAAAAATTATGCTCTAAAAGTACTAGACGGCCAACTTAAAACACGTCACAATCAGTTACTTCTCAACGGCACTCACTACCTCCACACTTCAATTCACTCCATGTGGCTGTCAATCTCTATTGGCATCCCACGACAAAATTGACGTGGGATGTGCACTGGTCGAAACCAACGTAAAATGACAAGCCACCTAGCAGCAAAGTGTGTCGGTAGTGGTCACCAGCGGCGTCGCATGATTCATTACAGGGCAGTGTCCACGATGCCTACCAGGCATGGGGAGACTGAAGGAAACGCTGCTTGGCCCTCTGATGTTTTTTTTTTCTTCTCTCTCAGCGTCGTAGGTCTTTGGCATGGTAGACTCCCAGCTCCCTTTCGGACATGTCCGCAATGAGGTACCGCGTGGGACTTAGAACTTGTAAGACTCGACACTTCACGAACTTCTTGTCTAGCTTGGCAGTGTAGTGCCGACCTGCTTCGCTTTGTCTGAAATTCCGTCGGTAGATTTCGTCGCCTGCCTTGAAGCCAGAAAGATGGGATTGCAGATTGTACCGCTCCTCCCCCACCCGCCTACTGTCTTCAATCCTCTCCCGGATTTGTTCTCGTAGAATTTGGAGTTTCTCGTGCGGCTCCAGCACCACTATTGGGTCTTCCAACCCTTTCAACTGTCGCAATAGCCGGTACGAGTTTCCGTGACAAACCATATGCCGGCCGAACACGGCAAAGTATGGGGAGATGCCTGTGGTGGAGTGATAGGACGAACGCAGGGCACAGGTGATGGCGGAAATCCTGCGGTCCGAATCCTTCTGATCCGGTTAGACGTAGGCCCGAATGGCGGCTATGAGGGTGCGGTTCAATCGCTCGGACGCTTTGGCTTGCGGAGAATAAACGGCAGTCCGCTGATGCGTAATGCCATACTTCTTCATTAATTCTCGGAATCTAGACGAGGTGAACTGAACTCCGTTGTCGGAGACCAGCTTCTCCGGTACTCCAAATATATGGAAAACGCGATTTTCCAGAAAACTGACTATGGGGCCGGTGTACAGGTTTCGAAGAGGTTCCACAATCGGAAATTTGGACAAGTGGTCCAGGACCACGACAGCTCCCGTGTATCCTGAAGTCGAGCGAGAGTACGGACCGATGAGATCTATATACAGGCGCTGGAACACCCGCTCCGGTAGTTCGAATTTTCCCATCGGGGGCCGAAGAACAGAATTGGGCGCTTTAGTGCATTTGCACAGCTCACAAGTGGCTACGTACTTTTTCACTTGCTGCGCCATCTTAGGCCAAAAGAAGTAAGTCTTCAGTCACCGAATCGTACGACTATAACCACCGTGTGCACTCAATGTGTGGTCATGAGCCCGCTTAATCAATTCGCATGTCAGTTCTTCGGGAACCCATAACTTCCACTGTTCCTCTTCTTGAATAGGGTCTCCGGAGGCGTGCCTCGTCCGCTTGTATATAAATCCCTCCGTCACCCGTAGTTCTGGCAGCTGTGGCAACTGGTCCTGGATCGTATTCACCAGCTGGGTATAACATGCTGACTTGAAGGCGGGATGATCCAAGTCGATCCATAGGGGGCTGTCGTCCTCCTGGGCCAACTCGGCTCCTTCAGGGGCAAACATCCTTGATAGTGTGTCCGGTATCACGTGCTGACTTCCTTTGCGGTGTATTATCGTGAAGTCAAACGCCTGTAATTTCAAGGCCCATCTGGCCAAGCGGCCGTGGAGATCAGTTTGGCTCATCAGCCATTTCAGTGACGCATGATCAGTGACGATTTCAAAAGGATGTCCTTCTACATATGCTCGAAAACTTTTCACTGCCAGCACAGCCACTAGGCATTCCTGCTCCGAGACCGTGTAGTTCCGCTGGGCCTGGTTCAGCTTGTGGGACATGAAGGCTATAGGTCTCTCCTCGCCGTCTTGTGCAACCTGGACTAAGACTGCTCCCCCCCCCCATGTTGACTCGCGTCACAATGGATTGAGAACGGTTTGTCAAAGTCCAGGCTGTGCAGTACGGGGGCTGTAGTCAGACTCTTCTTTAGCTCTTCAAAGGCCCGCAAGCTGGGCTCTTCCCAGACGAACTTACGTCCCTTGCGCAGCATGTCGGTCAAAGGAGTGGTAATGGTGGCATAGTCACGCACGAAACGCTGGTACCATCCGCATAAGCCTAGGAATCGGCGTTATTGCTTGGTGGTCTTGGGTAATGGAAAAACGTCAATCGCTTGAGTCTTGTCCGGGTCGGTTTTGATATTGCCATGCCCAATGATGTGACCTAAATACTTCACCTCCGTCATCACGAACTGACTCTTCTGTATGTTTATGGTTAACCCTGCCCTCCGGATGTGTAGAGCCACCTCCTGAAGCAGGTCGATGTGTTCGTTAAAGGTCTCGGTTATAAGCAGCAGATCGTCCAAGTACACGAAAACTTGGTGCCGTAAATGAGGTGGTATCACCTTATCCATAAGGCGCGCCATTGTTTGAGGGGCATTGCACAATCCGAATGGCATGGTCACGAATTGATACAGGGGCCGACCTGGGACTGTGAAGGCTGTTTTCTCCTTTGAGCCAGGGTCTAAAGGAATTTGCCAGAAGGCGTCCTTGAGGTCTAAGCTCGTGATGAAATGGGTTTTAGGCAACCGACTCAAAATGCCTTCAATCAACGGTAGAGGGTATGCGTCCTTGATAGTGGCGGCGTTCAAGCGTCTGGCATTTAAGCATAGCCGGACCTTGTTCGGCTTGACAACTAAGGTGACTGGGGAAGCCCACGCGCTCTGCGATTCTTCGATCACGCCTAATGCTAGCATTCGATCAGCTTCGGCATATAACAACTTTTCCTTCGCCGGAGATATGGCAAAATGTCTCTGTTTTATGGGTTTAGCATCCCCCACATCTATTGTGTGTAACAAAAGTGCCGTCCGCCCGAGACCTTCCTTCTCATGCGATGGAAAAGCCGATATAGCCGAGTCAAGTCTCAGTTGCTGATTCACATCCAGTGTATGTCGTAATAAGTGATTGGCTTGAGTTTGGTCAGGAATTGTGGTGACGGACTCCAGGGTCGTAACGGAAAACAGTGCCGGGGCCAAGTTAAATTTTCGAACGAAATCCACCCCTAGATAAAGATTCTGGGTTAATTGAGGTATGATGTAAAATTCCAGAGGTTTAGTTACTCCCTTAAAGGTGACATCCGTCGTAATTTTTCCCATTACAGAGTGACGAGTTCCGTCCGCCGTGGTAAAATGGTGGATTTGGTCCACGTGCATTGCCAGTACCTCCCCTGCAAAATCGGCTGATATACAATTCACACTGGCTCCCGTATCGACTTACCCTGACAATCGTTTTTGCAGGAGGTGTAATGTGACGCCTACGCCCGGGAATCGAAGTGATTCCGATCCCGAACCCTTGCAACCGGCCAGATGGATATGTCCTCGAAGTGCCAGCGGACTTCATCTGTCGTGCGGATATCGTTGCGCAGAAAATATTTTTTTTCTGTCCAAATATTTAGATCTGTGGATATAAATATTCGAAATATAGAATTAATCCCAAACCCCGGCACATTTCGAGACATATCCATCTGGAAATGCCCCTCCACCGTGGCCATCGAGAGAACTATGCCACTGGCGACAACTGGAGAGGCACATTGCCGCCATGTGGCGTGCCATTCCACACACAGATGTTTTGTCCGATGTGACAACCGGTGGATTTGACAGCCACATGGAGGTGATGGCAGTCAGTATACTTTGATTTGGACAGATGTCAGTGAATTTGGCGCCTCTTGTTGGACGTAAAAGTCGAGAAGTGTGTATGAAAATAACGGGTCATGGTAATTGCAGCTATTGTACGGACATTGGTTAATCGTTTGGCTAAGTAACAGCAATAAGAAAGTGAGTGATGAAAAACTATTAAGAGTCATCTTACCATGTGTTGTTTGTAGTTACTCGCCCCACGAATTGGATTCGCCGAAAACACCGAAGGAAATAGGAGCCTTGGACAAACTTGAAGCTTTGCACTCTGATAACTATTCTTCAAAATGCTTGTTGTAGTTCTTGGGGACTTGCACATTCCACATCGATGTAGTAGCCTGCCGTCAAAATTTTAAAAGCTATTGGTTCCTGGGCGCATGCATCATATCTTATGTACCGGCAATTTATGCACGAAAGAAAGTAATTGCTAGAGGCTGAATCAAGTGCCGCACAAAATCAGTTGCTGTATACATGCAGGTGAAAGCAGCAGTGCTGAAAAACCATCAGCAGTGGCAGAAGTTGAAGGCTTTAATAGTAGCATAACTGGTGTTGATACTAGTTCTAGGAGTAATTTTCTTTCTCGCAAACGTCGAATGTACTCGCATTTCGACGACTTCGTTTCATCCTATTTTTCAGCTCGAAGTCAGGAACTATATCTAGGCACTGATTCCAGCCAACTGAACGTGCTGAAAATTTATCGAGTTTTAAGTGTTGATAAATTATTTCTTTTATCCATCTACAAAAATTCTGAAGAATTAACCTGCTAATCATATGATTATCTGAAAACGCTGGCAAATGATGTGCACATAGTTCGTGGTGATTTTGATGAGAATCTCAACTATCCTGAGCTAAAGCTTATACTGAAAAGTAAGACAAGTACCCCATTGCACATACACTTCTTTGCTTTAAGGGGACCGTTCTCGGAAATGAAAGTAAACACTCAGATCTGCAAACACATATTCACAGATGAGAACAATGAAAGTGAATATTATCTCCTACCCTTGCCAGATAGTTCAGAGTACAATCGGTTATTGGCAGCTAAGGCAATTAACTTTAGATTACTAATGTTTCTTCTAGCTAAGTAATAAGCTAAGTAGAGAATTAAAAATGAGAATAATAATTGGATGATCTATAAATATATTTTTAGGGATTTTATTTAAACAAAAGAAGAAAAAGATTGACAAAATTCTATTTACATTTATTATTAGATTTATAAAATTTTAATATATTTGCTAGATATTTGTTTCGTACCATTGGAGGATAATTAATAGCTTGTCAAACTCAAGTTAATGATTTGTTGCACTATCTATGTGATACGTAGATGAACCAAAATAAATATTAATAATAACGATGAGATGTGCTATTGTCCGGAAAAAATTTATTTGATGCAATATTTATTTTCTGCCACGAGAAAGAAGTTTAAATAATGTTGATGATTACTTTTTACTAAATGATTGATGGCCTTTTTTCGAAAATTAAACTTTCTCGCTGTTTCTTTTCTCATTAAAGCTTCCTTAACATCCTTCAAAATCATCCACGATAAATGCTCCTTCCAAATGTAACTTGAACGATTATTCTAAAAAAAATCCTAAATAATTGGTAGTTCCTTCCAAAAATAGTTCCAATAATAATTAATATTGTATTTCTAATACAAGTCCACTAAACCATTCTAAGTTTTACTTAAACCAAGATCAAATTGACTTGTAGATTTTCAAAATAACTAAGGTGCGATACAACAAATATATATCAAATAGATAGAACATCCATGAATCAAGAAATAACTATAAATAAATGAGTATTGTTAAGCTACATAGCTACTTGATTATAATATTTTATTCTAATTTCACTTATATTTAAGAGTGATTTATGCTGTCGTATTTTTCTGAGGATGAAGGTTGAACGAAAGATGTAAATCACATAACGAATTTAATCTGGGTATTACAATATGTAACTTTTCAAACCTCCATTCAATTTTTTTTGATTTTATGATCTGTTAGATTTAAATAGTTTCATGTAAAGTTCCTTGCATATACTGAGTGCAAAACGAGGTTCTAATTTTTCGACGGAACAATTATTTCCATTAGTCACATAGTATAGGAGTTTCAGTAGACTAACATTTGATAAATACGTATAATAATTAATATGAGAGCTAACTATGATTAAACTTAACATTACTATGAATCAGATAATTTCAGATTACTTAAACTAAGTTGCATGAACCTAATACTCGTACTTCGACAATAACTTTATATTGCTTTGATTGCAAGCGATGTTCTAGTTTTCCTAAATTCACTAAATCCTCAGTTTATAAAACATAAATGCTTAAACTAATTCGCGTGTATGTTTCCTCCTGATGATTTACGGGTACAACGACTGCAAAAGTTAGGTTTTCCCATTATATAAGTATTAGGGAATTTTTGGATAATTTAAGTGCATGTATAGATAATCGTAGATAAACATAAACTTGCATGAGTTTCTTTAGTTTTTTTAATGGGAATAAATTTATCTTTCTCAGCGGATGGAGTGTAGTGAGTTAAGTTTAATATATTGAGCTTTATTTGGAAATTGTATTCTATCCCAAATTGGTCGGTTAAGACTATACCTTCAGAATTACTACTCTAAACTTTAAAATAGTTACGCACAAGTGCTCATAGGGAAATACCTTAGTGTAGGCATTTCTCTTGGATTTATACTCACCATAATTAGTAGAATTACAAGAACGAAAACGCTTAATAACTAGAAGTTAATGAAATTGTTTGATTTTATACTTACATCGATGTTTTGTTCAATATCTTTATAATTATTAAAAATGAATTGCTAAGATAACCCACGACTTTCCTTTTCAGTGACTCGTTCTTTTTCAGTGGGAACAGAGAGTGTAGGGTAAGTATGCCATCGCGAGGGTAGGGTTTCGACAAATCCGCTGAAGTCGGTTTCGCGTCGTGCGCGGTACGCGGTACCTTTGATTGTTTCGTTATTTCATTAGAGTAGTTTTCGTCGGTTTAATTTCGAGTAGCATATTTTTCGGTACCGCGTCGGTGGTTCGGTAACGCGCCTATAGGATTTTGTAGCGTTTTTGATTTGAGATCTGTGGAGAGATCACATCCAGAATTAACGTAATGTAGGTTCCTCGTTCTGGATGAGTAGTTATTGACGCGTTTGGAAAACGGGCATGTCCAGGTGACTGAAATATTGTAATTGAGCGTAACCCATTCGGAGACCCGCGACCGAAACCCTCTCCGAACTAGCTGGCCGACAAGCAGTCACCGCGTGAATGGGTTACGGTGCACGGATTGGTTGACCTGTTGGTACCATCCGTTGGCACTACTCAGACTTAACGTCTAGAACCGATGAGAGGTCGGTTCCGCGTTCGAACTTGAAAAGTTAAAATCATTACAGAGGTGCGCTGACGCATATGGTCGAACGGCATCCCTCAATAATCCGTCTAAGTGAATGTCCTTCAGCACCTTCCTCGACTGCCTGACCCTTCTCCAGAAGCTCCGCATCCGACGCGTGGCTCGCTTTCTTCGCGGTGGGGCAGTTGTAGCCAACTCCTCGTGGAAGATGCGCTGTCGAGTAGCCAAATAATTCCGCAGTCTGACGTGGAAAGGTTTGACATGCCAAGGAACCTTCGCCTCGCTATCATTCCCCTGCGCGTCTGCCTCAACAAAGGATGGCGTCAGTGGTGGAACTTCGGGAGAACTGTATTTGGCGGTGCGGGTCAGCAGAATTGGGGTCATGCCTGGGGCTTGGTCATAGCTAGTGATGGGGTCAGCATTGGTTCGTCCGGGTTTTAGGAGTGTCGACGGGTGGTCGCGGCACTCACTGGCAAGTTTTTTCGCAATTCGCAATTCGCGCAATCAGGTGCGTACGTGTCGGCCTTCCCGCATCGGTAACAGAAGAGCGTCGGTTCCGCTGGACATGCATAGAACCGATGCCCCGTTTGTCGTCAGTTCCAACAGACCATCGGGCTTGTAATTGCTTCAAGGGATGGTCGATCAATCATTGCTGGGTCCTCGAGCTCCTGTGGTGCTCCGCTCCTCGGTACTGGTACTGGGTCAGCAAGTAGGTGGTCCGCTGCCATCAACTCTGCGGTGTGATGATTTCGGGGATTTGGTCCCGTTATGCGAGGTTGTGGATGGAAGGTACCTCGCCGCTCATCCAGTTGTTCTTGCCTACGGGCATGGAGGCGCAATCCCTATATGGTGTTGATGGGAAAATGCAGAAGGCTGTTCTGAAGCTCCCAACGCATATTCTCTCTGATAATTTCTACCAGTTCCTCCTCGGGCATGGTTGTTCGCAAGCGAGTGCTCAATCGCACTATACTTGTGTAGTACTGGTCGAACGGTTCGTGAGCGCCTTGTTTCCGTTTCTTTATCTGTTCCCTTGGCTCTCTCTCAGTGAAGCCATCATCAAATCGATTGCGGAAGGCTGCACTGAAAGAGTTCCAAGTGGGACGTGGCGTCGACTCCTTAAAACTCCAGTACCAGTCGGCAGCATCTCCGCTGAACAAAAGATGTGCATGCCGGAGGAAGGCCGAGAAATCACCTCCCAGGGTGCTGGATACTAACGCCTGAATCCGGAAAAGGAACCGGTCCACCGATATCATAGCGTTGAAACCCGTGAAGTTCAGGCGCCAACTCTCCATGATACGAGGCGTCGGGTCTCGGAAAGGTGTCAAAGCGTTCCCGGGGGGAATCGCATCCTCGTTTGACCTGTTGTAAGGGACTGCCTCGGGGACTGGAGGTACCAACGGAGGTGCGGTGCTGTGTCGTGGTCTATACTCGGGAGTTCTGGGATCCATTCCCGAGTTCCTTGGAGGTAGGACCCATTGATCAGATGGTCGAGAGTGGGGCATAGCCACACTGGGATTGGGCTCCCAGCCAAGCGGAGTTCTCACGCGGCTGGGTGGTTGGCTCAAGGGAGGATTCTGGAGCCTTCCCTCCAAGTTGACAATCCTCTCAGACATATCTCGCATTAACGCCACGAGGGTGTCAATGGAGTGGGTGGAAGGCGCGGGGGTAACCTCGGCCGCGACAACTGCAGCAGGAACTTCACCGCCCACGGCTCCTTGCAAGTCCATCAGTGATTGGGGCGGTTCGGCATCTGGAACCCCTTTCGCCACTGCTCCACGCGTTGGGACGGGCGTTCCGAGGGGAACGTCTACGGCGGTCCGATTTATGGGTCGCCGGCATAGTGGGCAAAGCTCAGACGTGAGGAGGAGCTGTTGGACACAGGCACGATGGAAAAGGTGTCCGCCCTCCAATCACATGCTGTGTACGCCCTCCACTACGTCTTCGAAGCAGATCCCGCAGTTAGCTGGTTGGACCGTTTTGGATCTGGTCCAACGCTTGTCCTGGGTCCACTTAGTCGCCATTGTCGTGTGGGTTAATCTGGGTGTTGTTGCCAATATTACTAAAAAAAAAATATATAAAATATACTTATATCTACTATAACCCTACTATAACCCTAATATATACGTGGACAAAACTTACTACTAAATTAGTGGCCGATAGTGGCGAGCTATTAATGTAGAATGGAAGAAAAAAAATGTATTTAATACACACTCTCCTTTCCAACAGTCGACTCCTCCAAAGGGAAATGAGAGTGCGTGGTAATCTGCCGAAGAAAGGGTGCTTTCGGTCGATTTACAATAATTAACCCCATACCCACATACATTACAAAAACCGTCTCTAAACTACGTTAAATGACTCGACGAGACAAGTGGTAGAGCTACCGTAACAGTTTTGTACGCGGTCAAAATTCCCGACGCGTGGAAGCATTCCGGGCTTCGCAACTCCAGCATACGCCACCGAACGTTGAGCCGATACCACTCATCTATCACGCATACAAAATAGGTAGAATCCTTCCGCGACATAAAGGCAAGGTAGCCTTCTATTTTCTTGAGAGTCCAGGCCAACAGGAGAAACCCCATCTGGCTGACAGTTCCATCAAGAAAATAGAAGGTCCTTACAGGGGTTAGCCTGGGACAACACATTGGAAGGATTCTGTCGCGAAAAAAAAAATCAAACAAAGGAGAGCGAAAGCTACAACTCACGTGAAGCGACTGCTAGTGTGTATCACACAACTCCACTGCTCCTGTTGGTGAGGCTCGAGTACCAAAGTACCTTACATCCTCCGTAAAGGACCAACTCGTCAGAAGACGCGAATCTCTTATCCCTTAGGATGTTTGGGGCCCCACGTTGGGCGCCATTTGTAATGATTTTACGTTTACGTGCGAACGCGGAACCGACCTCTCATCGGTTCTAGACGTTAAGTCTGAGTAGTTCCAACGGATGGTACCAACCGGTCAACCGATCCGTGCACCGTAATCCATTCACGCGGTGGCTGCTGGTCGGCCAGCTAGATCGGAGAGGATTTCGGTGGCGGGTCTCCGAATGGGTTACGTTCATTTACATAATTCAGCCACCTATACACGCCCGTTTTCAAACGCGTTACAAAACAAAACCATACGGAGAGGAAACCTATTCTACGTTACTCCGTATTTCTTCATTTATCAGTCAAAGATCAAACTCTAATTTTTACTTCGCGTTCCCGAATTTCCGACGCGGTACCGAAAAGTATACTACGTTAACTCATCCCGACGAAAGCTACTCTAATAAAACGGCAAAACAACAAAGGTACCGCGTACAGCGCGCAACGCGAAACCGACCTCAGCGGATTTTCTCAAACTCTACCCTCGCGACGGCATACTTACCCTGCACCTCATTTCCCGCTGAAAAGAAGAACCACTGGAAAGGAAAGTCGTGTTTTAGTTAGCAATTCATATTATTTATTGACTCAATTAATGTCGTAGGCTTCATCATGTGTATAAACTAAAGAGCGAATTCATTATGAAAACAAAAACTCGTTTTAATCTAAGAGCAAAATATTTACTATCTACAAATAGCAAAAATCGCGAAAATGTTTAAAAATATATATCAATAAAACAAAAACCAAAGGTATGTCTAAACATATTTTCATGAAGTACAGTATACGCATGAATAAATGATAATTGACTCATGATTTTCTAGACAATTTTCCCGGTTATTACGTATGTTGGTATGTTGAAAACTAATCGCAATTGATATTGTTCAATGTCTGATATTACTATAGAAAAAGGATAGCGGGTAGAATTGGTACTGACTATTTTTGCATATAAGGTATCTCATTAATCGTTTTATTTGTTGATATACAAGTATGAAAGCAACGACACAGTATGGCAATAAATTATTCTGTCTTTTTAAAAGAAAATGAGACAAAATTTACGTAGGAATAGTGGGAATTGCGCACTTCCAACATTTATATGAAAGACTACATTCTCATCGTGAATATATATTTTTGTTGTTATTATTCCCTCACCTTTTATATAATATGTTATTTGTTATGGTCGCTTCATTTATAACATGATGGAATGATTGCAGGGAAATTCAAGTATGACCTGAATTATTTAAAACTTATTTTTCAGTTAAGTTTATAATGAAAGCAGCTTTATAAATAGTTCTCTTGTAATATCCTCATCAAACGATCGATGATGAATTTGAATACGTTAGCCAAATGCAATTAGAATCGTTTCCTTTTTCGTTGGGATGAATCTAGAATTCTAGATATTTGATATTGCTTCTTAATTAGAATGAGCGAATGTTAGCAAAATTGAAATTTCAGTTAAGGTCTCTTTTGGAAATCAAGTTGTACTCATGTATTTCATATCATCAATGATCATATATCTATTCAATAAATCTAATGTTGCGAACAAAAGGCTCAAATTTCATATGGCTGCCATAAATAAAACTGATTTATTTGGGTCCTTTAGTTTACGTTACTGAATCTAAGGTTCTTTCTGGTTTTTTCTATCAACTAATTCTTTTAAAAGGAATAAGTCGGAAACATTAAGATTTTGAGAAAAAAAAAAGATTGAATCTGTTTTAACTATTGTAGCAGCTTTCATGATCCTTATTATTGTTATTTATATCATTGGTTATTATTAATTATTTTGATATCTATTATGTCTTAATTATTATTGTTTGTCTTATTTTATTATTCATTAATTTGGTTAGTATTAAGTTTTATTATTATTGGTCACTTATTATGATTGTAATATTTTTTCTCATTTTTTTTTGTATTATTTGTTGAATATTAATGGTGTTCGTATTATTTTGTATAGTTATTTGTGTTATGAGCTATTTTTTAACATAGGTCGTATTATTTCTTATTATTATTGGTTATAATTTTCATTCCTATTTCATGAATCGATATTTAATTGATTTAACTGGGCATGAGTAGTCCATATCAGTTATCTCTTTTTAATTGCTTAAAGCTTTCACTACACAAAAATGGATGCACCTCTCTAATTGAAGTTAATTTTCCGTAGATATTCTTCATTAAATTGTTGTAAACAAAAAATATTGACAATTTCTCATCTTCTCGGCCAAGCATAAATGTGCAAATAGTAATAGCATAATATTATTTAAAGCTTACGTGCCGTCATAGAAATTATACCATTACTTAAGTCATCTATAGATAGTAATTAATTGTAATCTTATATACTACAGTTTGATTTTTATAATTTGTACATTTCCTTTTGCTTCCAACTACCACTATTGGATATTAAATATACAATATGAAGTCTCTATGAGGAACTTGTCAGACGAGCATATAATTGTTTCATTTTAGTCTCACAGTATGAGAGGTTAATTACTATGTTCGGAGATAAAATTAAGGAATCAATTTCTCTCGAGTTTTTTGATCCGTTTTACTCTTAACTGACTCGTCAATTTTGATTAATACGTTTTAAATAGTTTATGTGTATGCAGGTTTGTATGATGTTTATTTTCTATGCTAAACGGTTGATTAGTTTATTTTAATGCGCTTGGTATTAATGAAAAAAAAATCCTACTTTGGTACTCACTATATGGCTGTGGATGACCGCCGTAAATTGGCTCCTGTAATAGTGGAGTACGACCATTGCTCAATCCTTTGGCAGCTGTGGATAAAGTGTAATCTCAACTTGTATCTGAATCATTTTTGTATCCGTTAAGTTTTTCGGGCTTTGCATACTCAATTTTCAAAGTGCAACATCCTGAATATATGTCGGCTCCATGTAAATTGTCACGTGCTCTTGTGCTGATTCAAGACTGTCAAGACATTCTTTTTGAAGATTACAATTCTCTGCACTTGGCCGTGTGGGTGGCAAATCTTGTGTAGAACGTCCACTGTAACTGGATAAAATGGATTTATAATGGTGAACAGCAAAATATGATTTAGTCTGGTTGCTACCGGTCGCTTTGTAAATTTGCCGCGTTGCTGGTTCTTCGTGTAAGTGAAACCGAATGGTGGAGATCTGAGAATCAAATTTTGGCTGTGCCGTCAGTTGTTTATTTTAGATTCGAGCGTAGAAGACGTCGTGCCTGGCGCTTCTGTTAATCGCGAATAGTACAACTTAAACCGGAACTAGCGCCACGGACAAGTCCCCACATCGGCTGAGAGAGAGCGTACTTTCTTAAACTTATCTAGTCCTCGAATCAAATCAGTACGTAGCCTGTCGTTATCTTGGTGCACTCGTGCACGGTTGTCTTTTGTTGACGAGCGCTACATAGCTGTGACTTGACACGGTGGAGTAACTGAAATATCTCAACGGTGCTTCATGTAGATCGTGACATACAGTACGAACGGAAAGTAAATGGGCACGCTATAGGTTCTGTAGTATTTAGTCTTGCTAATGTTGCGTGACGATTCCCTAAGGAAGCTTTAGTTAAGTTGAAAACTTATTCCTTCCTCGAGAAAAACTTTATACTCACTTTGTTCACGAGATATGTCTTCACCACTGGTTACGATCAGATGTTTAAGTGAATTTTAGCGTTTTTACGAATACAGCACGTGCGTTTTCTTATTTGATGTAATAATTTAGTTCAAAAGAAGCCCTTTGTTAAAAATTATGCTCTAAAAGTACTAGACGGCCAACTTAAAACACGTCACAATCAGTTACTTCTCAACGGCACTCACTACCTCCACACTTCAATTCACTTCATGTGGCTGTCAATCTCTGTTGGCATCCCACGACAAAATGTGCACTGGTCGAAACCAACGTAAAATGACAAGCCACCTAGCAGCAAAGTGTGTCGGTAGTGGTCACCAGCGGCGTTGCATGATTCATTACAAAGGTTTCGCCAGACCTCTGCATCCGATGCCATAGCTGTGACCGATAAATCTGCTTTAGATGATCGCCTTCATAATGCATGTCGAGTGCATTTATTATAGCAGCCGGGTTGGAGTGCAACTCAACGGGGATCGTCTGCAGCTGGGCCTCTTAGAGCAAGAATTAGTGCAGTTGCTCGTTCCTGCTCATTCCAGTGATTTGTTCTGGTGGCGGCTCCAAACTTGGTTTTGTAGATGCTCTAGACCGTTGCCCGCCGAATAATGGCGCTTTCACATTTCGGGATGAGCTTTGCGCTGTGTTTGTAAGTGGGGCTGGTGAGGTGGTTACCACTGCCTTTGCTGCTTCCAATTCCATTTTCGTTTGTCCATCTCATGGTTTATTCTCTCCTCGACCTGGTGAACCTTTTCTTCAACGCACATAATTTGTTTGTTCAGACTACCAAGCTCCACTTTTATTTGGATTGACTGTTTTTGCAAATTCGCCTTGATTTTGATCGCTTGTTGGTCCAGCTTCGCTGATTGTTCATTAAGCTTCGTTGATTGCTTTTTCAGCTTCTGTGTGATGTCTGCCTTGATTTCGAATGCTTGTTGATCCAGCTTTGCAGTTAAACGGGATGACTGCTGTCGCTGCTCTTGCTGCATCAGGATCAATATTTGCATCAGTCCATCTTCTGTTTCCTTTGATTTTGGCGTTTCTGCCACTCCCTTAAGGTCCGGCATGGTAAATGCATTTAAAGTTAGCTTAGTGGAATTTTTATTAATTCGGAATGTTTTTTTTTTCGCCAGTTACCACGTTACATTTCACTATTGTGCGTTTTTAGAAAAATGTTTATAAGTTTTCACTTTCAAAGTTTTCTTTCTCGTTCTCGACACCGCTGTCGCGTGTTTTGGTTCGCGGCCAATAATTTTAATGTTCCGGGAAAGTGAAAACGCACTGTTTTTTAATTTAAGTTGAAAGAGTTTATTTACTGAAAATGCACAATCATTAACTTTAACAACTTCACCAATTTTATAACTTGTCTATCAATTTTCATTTCAATTGTCTATAACTTCACAATCAATATCGCTTTTAATTTGCACTCCACACTATCGCAGTTTTACTATATCGTGGTTGTAATAATCCCCCCATTCATTCAGCCCGGCTTTATACAAGGTCCCTAGACATTCAATCCATTTTTCGTACATTGGCGAACTACCTGGAATATTCGAGCAGTACTGAATGGGCAGTGACGTCAATTTTAAATGTTGATCATGCTTCATGGGTTTTCGAGTACGTTCGTTTTGTTGGTGATGATCTTCTTAATGGTTGTGAAAACAATTGCGACAGTAGCTTGCAGAATTATTTTTACATGTAGCAATATTAATGCGAATTATCTTCTCAATTTTAATAACTATTCAATTAAAATTAACAATTGAGAATATTCAAGTATTGCAAGAGAATTCACTCAAAAGATCACTATACCTTCACTTGATAACAGAACCCGAATTATAAACACATTACATTTTGATGACTATCAATAAATTAAATTGATAGAATATGAATACAAAAAGAAAGTAAACGTTATTAGTATCACCCTTTTCATAATTATCACAACTCTTGTATTATTTATCCGCCTATATCTTTATACAAAATACAAAAAACAAAATAACAATAGAATCCACATGAATTTGAACATGTTAGGAAAAAATCAAAACAAAATCGAGGACAATTTCCAAACTAAGCGGGAGGAGTTACGTCAAATACTGCTCCACCTACCACCTCATACTCCCATACACCCAAATCACCACCTAAACTACCCACTGTGTATCCCATATTTGTATAAACTAAACTTAACTTATTTAAAACTTTCAAATAATACATACTTATCACTTTAACGTTCCTTCCGCATAAAAACATTTAAGGCCTAAAGACACTCACCACTTTAATGCCTCTTTACCCTAACAATCCAAAATGTAACCACATATCCGATAATTCATCATCCATAAAATGCCGAATATGCACAAGTGCATGATAATTAAGATTGAGCATTTGAATTCCTTATCATGCATCGTTAGTAAAATGCTGAATACGCACAAGTGCATGCTAATAGAGATTGTGATATAAACAAAAATTGTCGAACGTGGTTCCCACTTCATTTGTATTATGAAATACTTTTCTTTATCTAAATTGTTTAATATTATGTTGCTTGGTTCGTGGAAACAACAGATAAACATCTATGAAGAGTCAACATGTGATTCTAAAAGACTGTTCAATTCAGACTGTTCAATTCAGACAAACCTCGAAAAAGAAGAATTGGAATGTGTTCGACGACACCTTCATCTCCACAATCTTGTTATCGTCAACGATTTAACACAGTGGCGAGGAGTTCCAATTCAAGATAGGTAAATGTTAACAACGAGGATATCGATAGTGAAAACGAAGACAATGCGCAAACATTATCAGCAGTAGAGGTCGTGTGCAGAAAATTACTGCGAAAGCACGAGGCCTTTTCAGAGAATAGCGGTTGCAAATGTAGTTCTCTAATTTCTAAATAAGAAAAAAATATTAGAACGATGCAGTAAGATGTTTAATACTATTACAATGATGATCATTTTGTCAAATGTACATTAAAAATTTAATTATCAAGAAGAAAGTGTAATTTAGTTGAGATTATCATTACTCATTAATTAAATAAAATGCTTTAAAATACGGAATTCATTTTTCATAATTTATTTTCAAGCTGCACAAACCTGTGTTAATAAATTTAAGTTGTTGTACTTGATCAGTGTCTACAAGGGTCTATCTTATATAATTTTTTCATAGATGACTGTATTACCAAGGCAAAATATAAATACATGCTAGGCTCCGAAACGAAATTCAAATCAATAAGCTCATCATTTGAATAATTATTGCCGGGAAAACATTATTGGAATCGGGACTGCATGTACATACAAGATTTTCAAATTCCAAATAAGTGCACATCAAATCTAGCAAGCGACCAAATTTTTCTGCATGGCTCAAAATCTAGAAGAAGGGAAAAGAAAGCGAATATGAGTGCGTCATTTATCGAAAGTTATAGTTTATAGAGTATCGTTATTTCAAAACGGAGGAGAAAAAAATTGCTGCACGCGATATGCGAAACAGCCTCAACTGCATGGCAAACTTAGGTATCTATATAACGCTCAAAGCAAAGACAAGAAAACCTGCTTGAAACAGTTTTCCTACAGCATGTACAGCAAAACGAGGAAGATACTCACAATTGGATGTAAATTAAAATAGATCGACAGCAAAAATGAGGGAAATTGGCTAAAAAATCGCCAGAGTCGTCAGAAGATGAGAATGATGCATCAGATGTTCACAGTGAGTAAGGAGTAAGTAAGTAAGGAAGCAAAAATGACTGACCGTATATCACCGGTGATACATGAGAATCAAAAAGTAAGGAGAACACGGCAGAATAATAACTAAGAAAGCAATCATTATTCGGGTGAAAAATCACCTGTAAAATCTCGAAATGTACCCAATCGTCATTATGAGTCCGATCACAGTTGCCACTTAACATCAGGGCCCCGGAGAGCAGGCATAGTGTCTGATACCGAACAAGAAGTTGCAAGACCTACAAAATGCATTATGCAACATGCTGGAGGAAGTTGGAGTGGCTGACAAAACACTGCTGATGAACAAGATGAAGATGAGAGCCCAAGACGAACAAGGGTATGTGATCGCGGCATTGAAATAATTTGACTAATTTTTTAGGTTTTCAATCAATTTTTTCACAATAATGCAGGTTCAAGTCAAAGGAGCACTCGGCCAGGAACATCTAGACCTAATGGCTAAGAGGAACCAAGCAGCGTAACGAGGAGTACAACACTCCTTCCTTGCTCGTATATCTCAATTTGTGGATAGTTCTTCGAGATAAAAATAAAAATTATCATACGCCCTAATATACTGCATTGTGAATCCTCAGAAGGTATCATTTCTTTGAATTTTTTGATGTTCCTTAAGTTAATTATATAAACGAGGGAGGAGTTTTTCGAAAGATGTCACGATTATTCTCTAAATATATTTTATTAGATAGATTACTGGAGAAGAGGTTGGATAAGCCCCGAAACTGTTGCGCGATTTAGGGAAAATTAAATTCGACCCGAGAACGGGACTGATTTTTTCTTACTTAGTTTTTGAAATGCTGCAAACATCCGAAACATGAAATTGACAATTATATGGTAACTTTAAAAAAGAATGATGTGCCTAACTTCCAATTATATTTATTATGTTACGAAGCATATGACAAAAGAATTATGACATCCTTGCTTCCTCGACACTTTGTAGGTGGGTCCTTCCAACGACAAATCCACATTCACTGTGGATTCTATAGCGTTCGTTCCAGGGAAATGATCCTTGGAATGCATGAAGCATTGAACTAAATGCCCTCGGACAACCGCTAACGTTTGATTATCAAACTCTGAAGTGAATCCGATTCCCATCAAATAGTCCACAAGGACAGTTCAGCGGCTTAATTCGTTCTCAATACGACGAATTTCACGGTTGTTTTTCCGATCAGCAAGGATTCTCAGACTGCAAATAATTAAATTAGCAATTAATTAACTAATTCAACATATATGTAAAGTACAATACTCACACTCCGCTAACATTTGATTATAAAACTCTGAAGTGAGTCCCATTCTCGTCAAATAGTCCACAAGAACACTCCAGCGGCTTAATTCACTCTCAATATGACAAATTTCTTTGCTGTTTTTCCGATCGGCAAGTACCTATTAAATTTCCAATGCTTCATCCTTTTGATCGAGCATTTCGTCTGCGTCGAAAAAACTGATTGTGTGATCTTCAATAGGAAGTCTTTGACTTTCTGATCAGGCAGCAACGAGTATTTTTCAGATTTAGGAGTGCCTTAGCTGTGCGGGCTGGACAGAACACGGCCGGATTCTCATCGAGTAGTTCTTGGAATGTTGTCTATTCTGCACGACTTTGCACATTTTTCACCATTTCTGGGTGCAAATTTCAATTCAATTTGTAAATCAACTTGCTGTTTGACATGAATTTTGACGTCTAATTGTTTGGAACTGCATTAGCTCTCAGGAGTTGTCAGTTTTACTTTTGGTTGACGTCATGTCACAAAAATTGCAGAGCAAAACGGCCAGGTTTAAGGAGGCAGTGGTTTCAGTGTACTTTGAAATTATCTTAGTTTCATGTTTATCTGCGTTCGTTGTAAATTATTTTTTAGATATGTTTAGTGCAGTTCATTTATTTCGTTTATTCTTTAATGTGATTGTATTTCAGTATTACTATCCAGGTGTGTATACATTAAATTATGTGGTTAGATGTATGTTTTTGTTTGCTCTTTTAATTGCATTGAACCTTCCCCATTACCTGTGAGACTCTGCACTTATCTCTATTTTTTAAGCCGAGGATGTGGTCAATGTGTGAAACGTAAGTAGATAGCGACTAAAGTTTGTACTGATCGCATAACATTAAATGCTCCCAGAAATTTATTCAAATGTATATTCAAATCGAAAGATAAGTCCTTATGATTCATGTGGTTACGAGTTATTGCGATTATTATTGTTTAAGTTGTTTAAGTGATAAATGGTATTATATTAACTTAAAGATGGGCATGCGTTAACTTGCTCGCTATTAAGTCTTCATTTTGCTTATTTGTGTTTAATGTTTACTTGTAATGTGTAGTGTTTTGCATGTTTGTTAATTGAAGCTTTATATCTTGTTAAGATTGTACGCTGTGTTTGAATCGTTTTGGAGTTTTTTGGTAGGATCTTCAAATGATTAAGGTCAGATTCTAGATATATGAATGAATCAGCGAATGAATTAACAATATGAATTGAAGGTTTCTCTGCATATATTATTGGATATTTGTATTATAATTTGGTTAATAAATTGGTCAATATGATTATTTGATTTAAAGCCTGGTTTACTAATATGGACTGTATAAATAGCATTAATATTATATTTGGATATTGATTTTATATTTTTGACGTGATGACCTTTTATAAATCGATGAACGCCAGCTGCACGATGAAAAACCATGACTCATTCTCACGTTCCGCCCGAGCTGAGCGTGCAAGTAAAAGCGCGGGACAAGCGATAGAGAGGCACGATCGGCCTTAGCGTTCAGCTTGTGACGCATCTATCTCTCTTTCACTCCATCGGCCGATGCGTCCGAGTAAAAGACACACAGTGGCAGCACACAACCTACACGTGAACTATTTAGTCAACCGTTTATAAAGTGAAGTGGAAAGTTAATGTGGTTTACATTGTTTATTACAACAACAATCGCGACACAAAGGTAATTAACTCTTGCATGATAAGAATTTGACGTAAACTGTTTTGTCAACTATTTATAAAGTGAAGTGAGAAGTTAATTTGGTTTCCATTGTTTATTACAACAACAACTGCGGCATGAAGGTAATTAAATTTCGCATTTTAAGAATTTGATTGGCGAGATAATCTCATACATTTGTTCTTTGATTATTATGCCTAAAAAGCATATAAACGATCGTATAAAAAGTAAACTGCTTTTATTTAGTATTCATTATAAAAAACAATTGTACGTAGCTATTAATATAAGGTTAAAAATTAACGTTTAACCTCATACATGTCATAAAAATGTGTCTGAAATGACAAGTTGAACAGGCCAACCACCATGCGAGAAAATCTTCTATAATATATTTTTAAAAATTGTAATTTTAAACTAACTCCTTCTTTGTATTAAACAAAATAATGATAATTCAATTCAATTCATAAAAGTATGCAATTTTTAATCAATGTTTTCTTATGACGTTAATACGTTAAAAAAATTTTGTTATTTAAATGATCAATATAATGATTTGATTTTTCTTAAAGGCTGATCTGGTTTGATGGTCAGTATGAGTACCATTGATATAATTTTTAGATATTGCGATTATTTTAAATCATCAATATGATTGTTAAATTTGATTGTATCACGCGCCACCAGGCCACTATATTTTCGCCTCAAGCTAATGCTTCTGAACGTTTAAATTGCACACTTTTGGCCAGTTTATATGCCTATATAGCTGTAAACAAGAAAGATTGAGACCGTAAGGTGTTCTTCATATCAAACCGCAACCGAAATCTCACCTTACTTTGCTGTAATCAGCCAGTACATAATTTGCCGCGGTAAATCCTTTAAATTGCTGCGGCAACAAAACTAGATGGAGGACCAAGTCTTCGCTCTGGAGCCTCAAGAGAGATCCGAGTATCATGTGACCAACTCCGAGGCAAAATCGAAGATGGCAGACATATGGGTGAGGAATTCTTAAACTTGCAATTCCGTCCTTCTGGTTTCAAGATGGGTGATGAAATATTTATACAAAATTTCCCTGCACCTGAGCACAAAAATGTCAGATTGGAAAAAAAGTTCGTGAAATGTCGAATGGTTCAGGTATTAATTCTTACATATTAATTCATAACAGGCATATCCGGCAAAGAACTGGGGATTCACCATTCAAGGGACCTGCGTCGGTAACCTGGATGAACTCTCCATGCTTACCCTAATTAGCACCGTCCTATGTGCCTCTTAATCATCAAGTTCTCTCAGCTATTTTTCCGCATTCTCAGCCTAAGAATGGCGCAAAGCCAGCTGCCCTGCAATTTCATCACTGCACTTTCTCCATTCAATCGCTAGTGTAACCTCGCCTTAAGGTGAAGTGGCAATGAATGCACAGCGCGCTGATTGACAGATTTCTTCGCAAGATCGTGACAGCAGACAGCCGAGCCAAAGATTCGCGGGCAAGAAATGTCAGTCTGACTTGAGGATGATAATTGAATTGTTAGCCCAGCCTGTCCAGGATTCTCATATTTTAGGGATTTGTGTTTGGTTAATTGTAAATTAAATCCGCAAAAATTGTTTCATCTGTGAAGTGTAGAATATAATAAGTCCGCACTCCCTGGAAATATTGCCTCTGAAGAATACGATTGTCATTTTATCATTTTTGGTGATGCTTTTAAGGTTGCAAGAATCTAGGTGTCTCTGATTGGGAAAAACCAAACTTTATTTTATGCTTACGCTTTTCACTTAGAAAATTATTATTGAAGCTGTGAATATTCAGTGCGTGCCAAAAGAAAGGAAAGGATATTGCAGTCAAAAGTCCCAGATGTAAGTCACTGCCTCCGTAAACTTGGCCATCTTGCTAGGTTTGATAATGCAGTGTAAAGTCAAACTGACAATCAGCTGTTTCATCAATGACGTCAATATTTTTTTGCTTTTTTTATCAGCTGTCGTGACATTGTGGAAGCAAAAGTTATTGGCGGCAATTTGTTGCTTGAGAATTTGTTCGGCAGGATTGCCTGAATTGTGTGCTGTGAATGTTTGAATGAACCTTGGATGCTAGGTGTGATATGTTCCCTCGAAGTAAATAAGAAAGTCTAATTTTAAAGTAAGTAATTGTATCTTTTAAAGTAGTCCACTGTGAATTCTATTGGATCTTTTATAGGTTACGAAGCCAATACGAGGGAATTTAGGATCAGTGGCTCCAGCATCTGCCAATGTTATTAGTCTAATGTGGCCAACAGTGGTAAGGGGCTGTTTAATATATACTCTATTTTAAAATATTTTCATATGATAAACCTTTAGAAGGATCCTATTTCTGCTTCATAATTCATGATTTATGCAATTTCTTATGTTTTTAGACCTTATACAATCGAGTGGATTACTGCAAAGTGCCTTCGGCAATATCCAATAAAACAGAAGGGAAAGATCATATTAGCCATACCATCCATTTTGATATAACTATCAAGAAGGATATGATTTCAGATAATATTAAAGGTAATATTTTCTTTACAGTGACTTGCATACTAAAGTAAACCTCAACAGGTCTTACGAAGAGAATGAATTACTCCGAATGTGCTACGTGTGATTTAGATACGTTTGAAAATTATACTACGGTGGACTGTGAGGAAAAGTATTTTGGGAACAGAAATTTTTTCAATTCATTAACCGTTTTCGCTAACCTGTCCCAAATTGTTTCGCAACGGATTCAACAAATACATACACATAGTATACATACTGGCAAACAAAAGATATAAAAAAAATCAATGTAGATTTATGACTTCACTATAAATGAGTGTGTTGATCTCAAACGGATTATTTGCAATTAGCATATCATCGCAATGCAGAAAGGTGACTATGGCAATAATATTTGGGAGCCAAAGCATAATGCTGAGGTAAATACTCGTACATTGTTTTGTCTTTCGGTCAATGTCTCTGCATCTCATCATCACAGAATAGAGATATACAGAAATTTCACGCGGCCTTGTATAGTTTCAGAATTATTTCAATCATTGCTGGTCACTTCGCTTGGTTTGTTTTCGAGGAAACGAGATTTTTGCATGGGATTTTGTCAGTTAATGTAATATTGTAATGTGTATTTAAAGGCTACTGGATCAGTAGAGTGAATTTGTTCAAACTATACCTTCTGTATATCTTTGTTCTGTGCTCTGCATTTTTGTAATTTTAAGTGGCTACGTCGAAATTGTGTACAAATGAACTTGAATAAATTCACATCGTAGAGATTGTTGCTTTACACGAAGTCAACTATCACGGAATAAGCTGATAAACAAAAGAAAGAATCGAAGGACTGGAAAGAAAACTGACCTTGAATGTAACGTCTGATATAATACGAATCCACATCAATAGACTTAGATGAAAAGACCCCAATAGAGGGTATCATCACCATCATCTCTGGCGCAACAGCACATGCTGGGCCCTGGCCTCCAGGATTAATCTCCTCCAATCATCACCGTTCCGCGACCTTGTCCGCCAGTTGTTTACTACCAACAAGGGTCTGTTGTCAGCTTTAAACGTGTCTTCCCATCGAGTCTTTCCGCCTGACCAGTTTGCGTTTAAATACCTCCACTGTCTTTTCGGATTCACTCGTCAGGGTCCATGTTTCACTTCCATAAAACTAACTGGTGTGATGTTTTGTAAGTGTGGAGCTTATTTTGCCTGTGCATTACTTTAGACCTTAAGATGGAAGTACAGAGTAATAGGCTTTATTTGCAGCGTTTATGTGACGTCCAATCTCCTATTCTCAGCGGCTCTTAAATTCAAGTTGGAGTACTAAACTTTTAATGTACAAAACCCTTATTCGTCCAATTATTACCTATTGTTTTCCTGTTTGGCATTCTGTCTCCTCAAGTGTTGCTGATTAAATTCAAATTTTCGAACATAAAATCCTTAGAAAATACTTATCAAAATACAGAAGGCCAAACAAAAAACATTTCAGAAACAGTATACTTTACGATCAGACCAAAATAAGATCAATTCTATTTTTCATGATCGAGCAGAGTATGAAGCACTTAACCTCTTGGGGTTCTCAGCTTGACCTAGTTGTAACGGAATATTTGATCCAAACGTACCTTTAGAGAATGTTAGTCATTATATCTCACCTATCAAATCATTTTATGTAGATAATTCCTCATTAGATCCACATATGCCATTATTTTAATGACCGGGTTTCGAATATTATGCATTTGATCACGGTTAATAGTTTAATTTTTATATATTACTTTTTCTTCCTCTTTTCCTCATTATTTTACTCTAAGTACCATTTCTTAAACTTTTTACAGCATACTCGTACGTTATCACTTGCTTCTTGTTTCATTTACTTAGTTCATTATATTACTTGTAGTTAATTATTACTGTTAAATATCTTATCAAATTTTTTTTAAGTTCAAAGTGTTATATTCATGTAAATTCCTTTCTTGCTGTTTTTTACAAATAATTCTCAATCGTATTTTTCAATTTATAAGCCATTGAGCGCTGGTGTAATCTTATTTATATCAATCTTTCAATCACAATGAATTGGCCACGACCGAAACCTTTTAATAATTCCTGTTTGACTATAGTGCCGTTGTCAAGCTTTGTTCCTTCTTATCATGTTGAAAATGTTTGTACGTGAAAAGATTCAATTAAATATCTATCTATCTAGTCTTGTTGGAAGTTAAAAAGCAGTCAATTAAGTATTTGATGCACATTTTAATCAACATTAAACTGAAATTCATTCTATTTTAAATCGCAATTTGACCCGTAGACGAAATTTTAAAGCCAATGCTAAATTGTCCCCTATGAAAAATAAGTCTGGTACATCTAAAATGGTACCAAGAAGTAATCCCTCCAATAGCAGCAAAGCACCCGCACAATTAACTATACGTCATAGCAATACATCTGATGATGAAACGGCTGTGGATAACGGAAACGAAAATAGTCGTCACTCAACATGAACTCGAAGTGCATGATCTCATCAGCGGAATAATGCCGTGAACAGTGTTTCATCATCAACACTCTTACCACCGGAGCCGGTACCAGGTCCAAGTCACTCAAACGATTCCGAAGATAGCTAAAAACCTAATGATAAAAAAGCGAAGCAAAAGAAACCTACTCGAAACAGTTCTCCCACAGCACGTACAGCAAAACGAAGTAGAAACTCACAATTGGATGAAAATTCATGTAGATCGGCAGCAAAAAAACGAGGGAAATGTGTTAAAAAATCGCCAGAGTCATCAGAACATGAGAATAATGCATCAGATGCTTTGAGTGACAAGGCAATCAATCAAAAAATAAGTGTTAAGTGAGAATAAAAGCGTAAGGAGAACACGGTAGAATAACACCGAAGCTAGCGATCATCTTTCGGGTCAAAAATTGCCTGTGAAATGTCGAAATGTACCAATAGGCGCTGGGGAAATTCGGAGTGGCAGATAAAGCACTGCGGATGAACAAGATGAAGACGGGGAATAAAGGTATGTTATCGTGACATTGATATAATAGGAGTACCGATTAATTCATGCGGTTTTCTAACAGATGGCGTAACCTGATTTTTATTCCAGTGATTCACCTTTCCAAATATGTGTTGAAAAGCTACTGTCATATAGTCTCAGAATCAGTATGTGTCATTTAGTTGAAATGTAAACAGCAATACTTATTTTAACTCTGAAAATGTTGGCTTTTGTGCCGAAGAAAGTGTTTTTCCGGGGTGTACTTCTTCATTACTTCAATATGGAGAGAAAAGCTGCCGGAAGTCATAATATTTTGGTGCAAGTGTATAGTGTGCATGCTCTAGCTGAGCGTACATGCCAGAAGTGGTTTGCGCGGTTTAAAAGTGGCAATTTTGACTTGGAGGACGATGAACGGCCGAGACAGCCAAAAAAGTTTGAAGATCACGAATTGAAGATATTGCTGGACCAAGATCCATCGCAAACTTGCAAAATCACCTGGTGTCACTCAACAAACTATTTCCAATCGTGTAAAAGCAATTTTTCACAATAAAGCTTCAATTTTTGAAAAAAACCACATGAATTAACCGGTACCCTATAAATTTTCAGTCAATTTTTTCAGATATACATAGGTAAATACTTGTGCATTGTAGTCATTCAATTCTAATTTGTATACAATTTGATTTCAGTCGAGAATCGAATAACCAATGGCAATACTAGCTCGGTTGATAGATCAGCACAACCAATACGAAACACACCACACTTGGTGGCTCAGTAACACGATAGCATGCAAATTCAAAAACTAGTAATGATGCTGTACGATCATCCTCATCTTTAGCAATCGAAGTCAAATATCAACATTTTGATCTCATGTTCAGATTGATCATAATTATGGTGAACCCAGTTCATCAACGATGCGTCATACAAGACGAATGCTATTTAGACATAATAGGAATGCAAATGAGCTAGATATGCTGTGCGACGAAATGGATCTTTGGAGTTCCCATCATCAGTCGTAGAAAATATCTTATCGCGATTGAGAATGCGAAATAATCCAACGAACGGAAATGTGGTACAAAACAACCGTGAAACGGAAAGGTCTCTACGACGTGGAAAAACGAAGAGAAACCGGAGTCGGAAGATAATGAACCTGTGAAATCGGCATCAGGTCCACATTCACGAACAGCTGTCAATAATATTCCATCGAAAAGTCGATCGTAGCTACGTTCCAAGCGCTTCATGTCCAACGATGACTATGATGAAGACAATGACAAGGACTAAAATGAGCGCGGCCGAACTAGACGCGAAACAGGTGGAATCAAAAGAGACCACGTTATAATGAAGACTCAGACAAAAGTTCTCCAGAAGATGACAAACCTCGAAAAAGAAGAATTGGAATGTGTTATATCTTACCTTCATCTCCACAATCTTGTTATCGTCAACGATTTAACACACCAGCGAGCAATTCCAATTCAAGAAAGCTAAATGCTAACAACGAGGATATCGATAGTGAAAACGAAGACAATGCGCAAACATTATCAGCAGTGGAGGCCGTGTGCGGAAAATTACTGCGAAAGCACGAGGCCTTCCAGAGAATAGCGGTTACAAATGTAGTTCTCTAATTTCTAAATAAGAAAAAAATGTAAAACCGTTGCAGTAAGATATTTAATACTATTACAATGATGATCATTTTGTCAAATGTATTTTTAAAAGTTTTATTATCAAGAAGAAAGTGTAATTTAGTTGAGGATATCATTAATCATTAATTAAATAAAATGCTTTAAAATACGGAATTCGTTTTGCTCAAATTATTTTCCAGTTGCACAAAGCTGCGTTTAAATAATTAAGTTGTTGTACTTGATCAGTGTCTATAAGGGTCTATCTTATATAATTTCTTCATAGATGACTGTATTACCAAGGCAAAATATAAATACATGCTAGGCTTCGAAATCAAAGTCAAATCAATAAGCTCATCATTTGAATAATTATTGCCGGGAAAACAACACTGGAATCGGGAGTGCATGTACATATAAGATTTTCAAATTCCAAATAAGTGCACATCAAATCTAGCAAGCGAACAATATTTCTGTATGGTTTAAAATCTAGAACAAGTTAAAAGAAAACGAATATGAGTACGTCATTTATCGAACATTAAACTTTATAGAGTATCGTTATTTTAAAACGGAGGAGAAAAAAAATCGCTGCACGTGATGTGTGAAACAGCCTCAACTGTATGGTCAACTCAGGTATCCAAATAACGCTCAAGGCAAAGACAAAAAAACCTGCTCGAAACAGTTTTCCTACAGCATGTACAGCAAAACGAGGTAGGAACTCACAATTGAATGTAAACTCAAATAGACCGACAGCAAAACAGAGGGAAATTGGCTAAAAAACTGCCAGAGTCGTCAGAAGATGAGAATGATGCATCAGATGTTCGTAGTGACAAAGTAAGCAAGCAAAAAGGACTGACCGTATACCACCGGTGATACATTAGAATCGAAAAGTAAGGAGAACACAGCAGAATAATAGCGAAGATAGCGATCATTATTCGGGTGAAAAATCACCTGTGAAATCTCGAAATGTACCAAATCGTCATTATGAGTCCGATCACAGTTGCTACTTAACATCAGAGCCCCGGAGAGCAGGCATAGTGTCTGATACCGAACAAGAAGCAGCAAGACCTACAAACACACACACACAAATACACGTAATCAATTTCCAATGCTTAATCCTTTTGATCGAGCATTCCCTCGGCATCGGAAAAGCTGATTGCTTAACGAGAAGTTATTGGAATTTTTCGGCAGTAGGATTCTCGGAATGCAAATAATTAAAGGAGTAATTAATTAACTAATTCAACCAATATGTAAAGTACAATGCTCACACTCCGCTAACATTTGATTATAAAACTCTGAAGTGAGTCCGATTCTCGTCAAAGAGTCCACAAGGGCAGTCCAGTGACTTAATTCGTTCTCAATATGACGAATTTTATGGCTGTTTTTCCGACCGACAAGTGCCTATTAAATTTCCAATGCTTCATCCTTTTGATCGAGCATTTCCTCTGCAACGGAAAATAGGAAGTCTTCGACTTTCTGATCAGGCAGCAACGAGTATTTTTGAGATTTAGAAGCACCTTAGTGGTACGGGCTGGATAACATGGCCGGATTCTCATCGAGAAATTCTTGGAATGTTTTGACAGAAGGATTCTCGGACTGCAAGCAATTAAATTAGCAATTAATTAACAAATTGAACATATATATACATATATATATATATATATATATATATATATATATATATATATATATATATATATATATATATATATGTATATAAATATATATAAATATAAATATATATATATATATATATATATATATATATATATATTATATATATTATATATATATATTATATTATATATATTATATATATATATATATATATATATATATATATATATATATATATATATATATATATATATATATATATATATATATATATATATATATATATATATATATATATATATATATATATATATATATATATATATATATATATATATATATGTGTGTGTGTACAATACTCACGGTCTTAATATTCCCAGCAACTCCTCTCCTTGTGTTGTCTATAGTGCATGACGATTTATTACTATGCTATAGTCTTGTATTGACATAATCAGAAGGATTACACATTATTTTGGAATGATTGCATATCGAGTGGTCTTCGTGGATGCATAACCATATATATATATATATGTACGTTTTTGAGGACGTGTCGAATTGGAGAAAGCGGTAACGTGGAGACGCGGATGGTGCACTAGGAAATGAGAGATGTCATTCTGGACGAAGCTATGAAATGCAACACTTTCGTCTTTTCTTCCGACCTACGCAAAACTTTTAACGTTAATTGTCGCTTATGGCTCTCAACCTATGGATGAATAATCTGATTTGTTTTCATACATGGTTTATTTGATTACAAATTTGATGAAGTGCGAGTAAATAGCTCAATGTATTTCACGTTTTTTTTTGGCTTAAGAATAAGTTTTTGCAGAACTTCTTACTCTCTCTCTTACGTAAGAATCGAAGAATTCTGCATTACCGCAAACATAATATTAATACATTTTTTTGTGAATTAGATGCAAAAGAGTTGATATTGTCGCGTGTTTTTGGTTCGCGGCCAATAATTTTAATGTTCCGGGGAAGTGAAAACGCAATGTCTTTTAAATTAAATTAAAAGAGTTTATTCAACTAATCAAAAAAAATGCACAATCACTTATTTTAGTATTTCACAATTTTAATTTTCATTTAGTCTATAAATTTGTCATTCAACTGTCCACTTAAAATCACTTCGCACTCAAACAATCAAACGCCTTTCCTTCGCGTTCCACTATATCGCAGTTTTCTATCGCGGTTGTAATGAATGATCCCCCCATTCATTCAGCTCGTCTTTATATAGGGTCTCTAATCATTCAACTCAGTTCTCGTACATTGATGAATAAGCGGGAAAATTCCAGCAGCGTAATTAATGGGCAGTGACTCACTTTCAGATGTTGATAATGCTTGTTGGGTTCTCGTGGTTTCGAGTAAATTCATTTGTTTGTGTTCTTAATGATTGTGGAAACAATTGCGACAGTAGCTCGCAGAATTATTTGTACATGTAACAATATTTTATTAGTGCAGTACATGATATCTTACAGAAAAAAAATTTAAACAGTTTGTTTTAAAGAATCGAGTTGTTCATTTTGAAAGTCATTTAATTTTTTCCCTATAAACAAATGAAATTTTTAATGTGTGAATTCTTAGCGCTAAGTTTTAAGACTCTGATGCGTCTTATTTTAAAATTGTCTGATTTAAATGGAAGATCAAACATATTTAAATGAAAGATCAAACATATTTCCGAATAGGTGCTTTATATGCATAAAGTGTGGAAAGCAGAAGTGTAAGTGTGAAATCAGTAATCATAGAGCCGGAGATCGAAATGGAACAGTAGAACTCATAAGTATTTGGATAATGGGTGCTGTTTCTCGTATGCAAAAGAAAGTGAAAAGAAATAAATTAAAAATTTGATTGTTTGACTAGGACAAGAATATATTCCCCTGATTTTCTAGTATTTTTCATTGCAACATAACCTTTAGCGTCTGGAAATAAGACGCCAAAGCATTTCGGCTTAAAATACCGTTACATAAAATGCTTTTAGTTTCGTAACTACAAAGGCATTTGAAAACCATTTCGGAATTGAGACGACTACTACAACCTTCCAACCGTTTCAATATTGGACACACATATTTACAATAATTTCCTTTATTTTTCGTGAGAGTATGTAATGAACAATTCTTTTGCTATGATGAGAGACTCGCTACTCGTTAATGTTTTTTGTTGGTTGTAAGTCTAGCATAAAATTTTTATGAAGTAGGTTTCAGGCAAACCGTTTTCAAGCATTACATGTATACTATAGTAATGCGTGGTTTAGAACAAAACATTGCTATGAAATTGTATGAATTCAACATACACGGTGTTTTATTTTCTTCATACTCGTATAAGCCAAAATTGATAACATTTTAGTTTTTTTGTTATTCCTCCAGTTGAATGTCAAATTTTCAAATTTTTCATTTTGGTGGCTAGTTAATCCGATCTTATATAAATTGTCATTTTTATATTTCTGAAGTCAATGTGAAGGTTCAAAAATCAAACAAAGTAGAAATTAAAGCAATCGAATATTTTTCACCCTGAATTCATACTCTGGCCACTATGTTTAGCTAGAACACAATTTGATATTGAGTTTTGTTGGATATGCATTATATATATATATATATATATATATATATATATATATATATATATATATATATATATATATATATATATAAATATATATATATATACATATATCTAAATAAATAATATATATATATATATATATATATATATATATATATATATATATATATATATATATCTGTATATATATATATATATATATATATATATATATATATATATATATATATATATATATATATATATATATATATATATATATATATATATATATATATATATATATATATATATATATTGTCGCGTGTTATGGTTCGCGGCCAATAATTTTAATGTTCCGGGAATGCGAAAACGCACTGTCTTTTAAATAAAGTTAAAAGAGTTTATTTACCAAAAATGCACAATAATTGATTTCACTATTTTACAACTTGTCTATCTATTTTAACTTCAACTGTCTATCACTTCACAATCAATATCGCTGTTAGTTTGCCCTCCACACTATCGCAATTTTATTAAATCGCGGTTGTAATGATTCCCCATTCATTCAGCTCGGCTTTGTATAGGGTCTCTAGTCATTCAATCCATTTCTCGTACATTGGTGAACTACCTGAAATATTCGAGCAATGGCGCAGTGACGTCACTTTCAGATGTTCATTATGCTTGGTGGATTGACCTGCTTTCGAGCACATTCGCTTGTTGATCATGATGTTGTTAATGGTTGTGAAAACAATTGCGAAAGTAGCTCGCAGAATTATTTGTACATGTAACACTGCCCCCCCCCTCAGTTTTTCTCGCCCCAAAAAGATGTGTCGCCAGTTCTAGTCAATTCTCCTTGGATATAATATGGGGCAAGATGGTCCAGGTGCACGATTTCCATTTTGGTTCTCGGCTTACGGTGTTCTTGTATGCGATATATGACGTCACTTTGTAACTTGGAATGGTCCCTCCCAATTATGCTGCATCTTTGAAGACCTACCCTTCTGCCGTTGTGGGTTATATAGCCACACCAAGTCATCTTGCTGGAAGGCAGTAGAATTCACCTTTAGATCACACCTGGTCTTCATTGGGTCACTACCCAATTCGAGGTGATTTCGCACTGTCCGATGTATCTGGTTCAACCGTTGCCTTAGCTCACTTGCGTACTCCGAGATCATTTGGGTTTTCTCAGAGGGTTTTCCGAACTTTATGTCAGCTGGGAGACGAGTAGTCTTGCCAAAAATGACTTTGGCTGGGGCTTGGCCCGTCGATGCATGTTTGGCAGCTCTGTACGCCATCAAAAATAGCAGGATGTGTCGGTCCCAGTCCGTTTGGTTCCCGTCATCCATCTTGGCCAGGTGTTTATTGAGCGTGCCGTTGAAGCATTCCACCATTTCATCGGATTGGGGATGCAGCGGTGTTGTCCTTATTTTCGGTACTCCCATCACTTCTCACATTTCACCAAAAACCAGTGACAACGTTTCGGCCTTGGTCCGAATGTAGTTCGCAAGGTACGCCGTACCTACTGACCCAATTTAATTCTAGCTGTTTGGCTACAGTAGTTGCTTCCTGGTTGGGAATGTGGTAGACCTCGGGCCACTTGCTGAAATAATCGGCCAAACCGGCGTGTACTGTTTTCCCCCTTTCGGATTCAGGAAAGGGCTCTGCAATGTCAACGGCAATCCCTTCGAACGGCACGCCCACGTTGTATGTTTGGATTTGTCCTCTCAGTCGTCGCTTTGCACCTTTGACGGAAGTGCAGATGGTGCATCTGCGGCACCAGACCTCTACGTCTTCTCGAGCGTGGTGCCAGTAGAACCTTTCCCGCAATTTCGCTGAGGTTCTGCTAACAATCGAATCTCCTCCGGTGACCAACCTTCATCGGATTTGGCCGTTATCAATCGCGGATCAACGAGCGACTCCTATTCTTCAATTCGTCGCTTGCAGTTAACTGGACACGGACGAAAAGATAGGGCGTCAGCATTTCCATGAACTCCGCCCTTTCGATGAACAATTTCATAGTCGTATGACTGCAATCTTTCGATCCATCTCGCAACTTGTCACTCGGGGTTTATGAAGTTAAGCAGCGATCTCAGCGATACATGGTCCGTTCGAAGAATGAGTTTTTGGCCATATAGGGACTTGTGGAACTGCTTGGTGGCCTCTATTATAGCCAATAGCTCCTTCGTGGTTACGCAGTACTTCCTCTCACTTTTTAAGAGAACTCAGCTGTAATACGAGAGGACTCTTTCTTCGCTATTGATCTGCTGGGAGAGTACAGCTCCAATACCGCCGTTGCTCGCATCGGTGTCAACTGCAAACATTTTTCCAGGTTTCGGATATGCCAGCACGGGTGATTCACACAGCTTCCCTTTCAAGGTCTCAAAGGCTACCTGGCATTGTTCATTCCAGACATATGGATGATTTTGCTCGGTTACCTGATGGAGACACTTAGCTATTTTGGCAAAGTCTTTGACGAATCTTCAATAGTAGGTCGCCAGACCCAGAAAACTTCGAAGTTGGCGCTTGTTGTTTAGTGTTGGCCAGCTTTTCACGGCTTCAATTTTCTCAGGGTCTGTTTTGATCCCTTCTGCTGATACGACGTGTCCCAGGTATTTCACTTCAGCTGCAATAAGGGTACACTTGTTGGGACTTAGTTTCAGATTCGCCAGTCACAATCGTGAGAAAACCTCTTCTGAGTTCCGCACATGCTCTTCGAATGTTCTTCCGGTAACAATGATGTCATCTAGGTACACCAAGCAGGTTTTCCACGTTAAGCCACGTAGCACGTCTTCCATCAGGCATTTGAAAGTAGGCTGGAGCATTGCAAAGCCCAAATGGCATCACCACAAATCGCCACAATCCGGTCCCAACTGAAAATGCGGTCTTCTCTCGGTCCTTCTTGTCAATTTCTACCTGCCAGTAGCCACTCTTGAAATCGAGTGTAGGAAACCATTTTGCGTTGGCTAAAGTGCCCATGATGTCATCGATGCGTGGGAGCGGGTAACTATCTTTTTTGGTGACGTCATTAAGCTGCCTGTAGTCAACACGAAAATGGGTGCTACCATCCTTTTTCTGTACTGGAACTACTGGCGTGGCCCATGGACTGACAGAATGTTCGATAACACCTTGTTTTTCCATGTCAGAGATCAGTGCGCTCACTTTTTCTTGTTTGACATCTTGGTGCTTGTCTATGACGTGAGTCAGCATACTCGTTCGGCCTTGGTCATCCGTGCTTGTTGAGAAGATATCACTGTACTTGATGACCAGATCAGAGGCTCGCTTGCATAGCTGAATTGGTAATTTGACCTGCTTTAATATTGTAGACGTGGGTTCCCGGGCTTGAACTGCGTCTTGCCTCCTTTTCCAATGATGGTCATGAGTGGCTTCCAAAGAGGTGATGGTGGAAACAAGCTGGCAGCTGCCGATGACTTCTCCCACTTTGATGCTCGTGGTTGAGTCTGCGGTGTTAAGGACTCTAACCGGCACGTATCCGTTCCTCACAGATCTTACAAGGCTTCGTCCTAAAATCAAACTGTGCAATGCAGACGGCTTTGTTGGTTCTATCAGATAAGATCAGTGGTTTCCAGAATCACCATCAAGCTGAGCCCATACAATGCTTTCAGAAGAATTGGGTACATCAGTGTCGGTACATACTATTCTATTCATGTTGGGGATTTGGACGCTGGGATCTTCCATCAATACTTCGACATTCTGCCATTTCAATACCCGTTGCCCAAATCCAATGTGATTCCATGTGGTTGCAGAAAATCCATTCCGAGAATGCAGTCATCCATAATGTTCGTGGCCAGAAAATTATGTCGGAACGCAACGTCTCGCAACTGTATCGGGAGGTTAATCTCTCCATGAACAGGTGCAGTTTCTCCCGTAGCTGCCCGTACTGAGAAAATCCTGCCCTTGATCGCGTCACGCAAGCGTGCAATCTGTATGGCCTTTTTACATTAAGTGGCCAGATTTCGCTGTTCCAATGCCTCCTTAAGCTCCGATATGGTCAATTCATCAATTTTTAGGTAAAAATTTCCTGGCATTTTTATTGTTTTGGCTATTTTTCCACCAGTTTCTACGTTAATTTTCACTATTGTACACTTTAAAAATGTTTAAACGTTTTCACTTCCAAAATTTTCATTCTCACTTCTTGACACCACTGTCGCCTGTTATGGTTCGCGGCCAATAATGTTAATGTTCCGGGAAAGTGAAAACGCACTGTCTTTTAAATTAAATTAAAAGAGTTTGTTTATTTACTAAAAATGCACAATCACTCATTTAACTAGTTCATTCTTCTAATTTTCACTTAGTCTATAAATTTTTCTAACAACTGTCTTCACTTAACAATCAACGAAAATCACTTCACTTTTTAATTTGATCAATATCGCTTTTCAATTTGCACTCCACACTATCGCAGTTTTTACTATCGTGGTTGAATGAAATCCCCCCATTCATTCAGCTCACCTTTATATAGGGTCTCTAGTCATTCAATCCATTTCTCGTAGATTGGCGAATTGCCTGGAATATTCGAGGAGCTAAATAAATGGGCAGTGACTCACTTTCAGATGTTGATCATGCTTGGCGGGTTCTCGAGTACATTCGTGTGTTGATGTTCTTTATGGTTGTGAAAACAATTGCGACAGTAGCTCGCAGATATCTTTGTACATGTAACAATATATAAATATATATATATATATATATATATATATATATATATATATATATATATATATATATATATATATATATGTATATATATATATATATATATATATATATATATATATATATATATATATATATATATATATATATATATATATAGATTTATATATAAATACGTGCACATACTTTTGTTCTTGAAAAACATCGGGCATTGCTTTGTTGTGTGAGCAGACACGTTCCGACTCCTTTGAGTTATCTTCAGTGTCAGAAGAAACTCCACATGTTCGAGTTTTTTAAGAGTAATTTTATTATTTACAAGACAATGTACGTTTGCAGAGGAAACTTCCAAGATTTGAAGACAAGTATTATTAAGGTAAAATTTAAAATTAGAATTGCTTAAAAATTAAAAATTCTTTTACGTAGAGGCCTTCCAGCGGAACAGAAGTGAAGGTGATTATGTCACCGATTAGATGGGGTTCAATGTGATCCGCGACAAGTTGGGTCGGCTTTCGGTTTGGCTACGCGGCGCCTGAACTTGTAGTTTGGCCATATTTATATAGCGTAGAATACTTTGGTAATAAATAAAGCAGATTATGCCTGGCACTGTGTCGGTTTATAAATTGGGAATGCGCGAGTTGAACTTCTTGTTCTTGTTAAATGTTTGGAAGCCTCTCAGGGGCTGCGGTAAAGCAACGAAGGTAGTTTTCTTCGAGAAATATTTGAACGCGTTTTGAACGAGAAATTTGAATCGGTGGCTGAAAGATTGTATTCAAGCAAATTCTACTTGGATGAATATCAACGGCTGAAATTCCTCTCTGAACTGTCCGACAAGCGGCCACCTCGGGGAAGACTGCGAGCATACGAACATATCGACCTTAAGAGGAACATGTTGTTGATGCGCCTCAAGACTTCACGTCTTTAACCAATGAAACGTCGGTTTTGATTTCTCTTGGAGAAATTGCGTACAAAGCAAAGGCAAAATCAATTATGATTGCGAGCAATTTTATCAGTATTTTGCTTCATTTTCTTAACAACACTTCATCACAATACTATCCGTTTTCCTCTACGATTGTAACTTGTTCAGAATTTTCCCCTTTTTTTCTTGTTTGAGTCTAATCTTGTAATTTTACTTTTATTTGTTATAGTGCTCACTATATTTATTTCTTTAACTATCTTTCCATGTCTATGCACATAATATTCTTGTTATCTCAGTGTTTTTACATTACTTCTATGTACTCGTATACAGCAAATATTGATACATGTTTGATTACTATTTACAATCTACTACCGTATACTGCTCAATTTGAAAAGAAACGGAACTTACTCGATCTCGAACTCATCTTTACATTGCCAATTTTCCTTAAATTAGTACCATATATTTCGTAACAATAATTAAAATTACAAATCAAGATGGTTTTAAAACACAATTACTACTTTTTTGTATGCGTTTGTTCAGAATGTTATTGAGAATCATGAACAAAAGTTCTAATCTTACTGGTTTTTATGAAATTCCTATTTTTGTGCCCGTATGCTCAGAATGTTATAGTGAATCACGAATACAAATCTGGCCTTCATTGGCTTTTACGAAATTACTATTTTCGTGATTATATACGAGTATATTGCAAAGTGGGACCTGAGCTTTTCTTAAAATAAGTATGGTGAATATTGTTTACGGGAGATATCGATCGAAGGTTTATATAATCGTTTTTTTGTTGCTTAATGCGCCTAGAAGTTAAGATGATCAGGAGAATAGCTCTGCTTCTACAAAGATGAATGAGCAAATTGAATGAAGTGAATTTTTGCTATAGCTTTCATGGTTGGCTGGTAATTGCCTTGAGGAGTAGTTGTTTCTAATTAAATTTGTTTAATAAGCATAGCTTACAGTCGAACAATACAGTTAATTATGTAGCTTTTAGAACATATGCACTTAATGGTCATTTGATTAGCTTCAATAGGACAGAAACTTGATCCGAAACATAGTCGCTATGTGATCGTTCGATAATAAGATCAACTCATAGCTACAAACCTTAACCCTGGAGGTATACTCATGTACCACGGCAGCTGATGAGCCTCTACCTTGGGATGGTCAGCTGATTGATTGCGGCTCTTCGGCGAGTATCGTGGTGGTTGTGGTCAAAAGCAAAGGTTTGCGCTGACCTTATAGCGTCAGGTAAAGCTAGGTCTCGTATCTACCAGTATAAAAGTTGAGAGCTCCCTCAATGTAAACTGAAACTGTGCTGAAGGGCGATGATTGGCGCTTAAATCAATCACCCTAGGGTAAGGTCCATTCATAGCTGGAACCCACGTAAATTTAGATTGACTTCGTGTCTATTGCAACTGATTATTTCATTTTTGGAGGTCTTCTTTATTATGTTTAAATAGGTTTGGGTTATTGCTAAATTGGAGTCTATTATTATTATGCAGAACTTTAATACGTTCAATACACCACATAGAGAATGCCGGTCGACAGAAATACTCTTGGAGGCTAGCACGTTTTGGGAAGTGCCACCCCTATGGACCCAAGGATAAAAAGGTCACCAAGAGGTTTCTCCTGGAATAAAAGGTAACTACCCTGACTGAATCTAGACTACGCTTCGGAAAATTAACTTAAATTGAAGCTATGGGCTGGTGGATAGAATGGTTTGGGCCTAGTTTCATCTTTTTTTTGTGGTAGGATGGTGAATGCCCATTTACGCGCAGAGTGTGGAACTCCCTCGCTAGCAAGAAGGTGACTGTGTAGTAAGCGAGCAGTCACACAAGCAAACTGCTCGAAAACCTTCCTTTGTCCTATTCGAAATTTTAATGCCAGATTTAGAAAAATAATTAATTATTTCTATTCATAATCGTCGTTTGTAAAATAGTTTTCTTCCTTATTATTATTATTGTTATCATTAAATGTAACTTTATATCAATTTCCTCTGTATTAAATTTAAACGTTTCACTTTAACTATATTTTTCATGAGATTTAATTTTTATGACTATTTAAAATTTCTTCATTTTTCTTTGCTTCAGTTAAATTTTGTTTTTAAAAAATTTAAATCTGACAAATTAAATTTCGAGTGTGCGAACGCTACTTGAGCGTGCCCCAACGGTGTATTGTCTTGCGGAAGACAATAGAGCTCAGCTGATGCGATTTACCGTATACACGGGATGCGAAAGAGAAAAGACAAGTTTTGGACGAATCAACAAGTGGAGGAGTCTGCTTCAAATCGCCAAGCAGCGAAGTCAACGGGAGATCGCGAGACTGCAAGCACGGCGGACGGGTTCGAGTGGCGCAAATGACCTGATGGCATGAAAAATATTGTTACATGTTCAAATAATTTTGCGAGCTACTGTCGCAATTGTTTTCACAACCATTGAGAAAATCATGATCAAAAAAATGAACGTACTCGAAACCACAAGAACCCACCAAGCATGTATTGTTCGAATATGCCAGGTAGTTCGCCAATGTACGAGAAATGGATTGAATGACTAGAGACCCTATGTAAAGGCGAGCTGGATGAATGGGGGATTATTATTACAACCGCGATATAGAAAAACTGCGATAGTGAGGAGTGTGCATTAAAAGCGATATTGATTGTTAAGTGATAGACATTTGAAGTAAAAATTGATCGACGAGTTGTAAAATAGTGAAATCAATTATTGTGCATTTTTAGTAAATAAACTCTTTTAACTCAATTTAAAAGTCAGTGCGTTTTCACTTTCCCGAAACATTAAAATTATTGGCCACAAACCATTACACGCGACATCGGTGTCAAGAAGTGAGAAAGAAAATTTTGAAAGTGAAAACCTTTTAAACAATTTTAAAGTGCACAATAGTGAAATTTAACGTGGAAACTGGTGGAAAAATAGCCAAAACAATTGAAATGCCAGGAAACTCACATCTAAAAATTAATGAATTTACCATACCGGAGCTTAAGAAGGAGCTGGAACAGCGAAATCTGGCTACACAAGGTACAAAACCGTACTAATTGCACGCTTGCTTGACGCGATCGAGTCAGAACGCGCATATATGGATTTTGGTGAGCCCTCAGTTGCAGAAAAAGGTGCAAAAGGCAGAGAATCGGAAACACTAAAATCAAAGAAACAAGAAAATGCGCTGACGCAAATGTCAATGCTGATGCAGCAAGAGCAACGACAAGCATTCGAAATCAAGGCAGACATCACACTGAAGCTGGAAGAGCAATCAACGAAGCTAAATGAACAATCAGCGCAGCTAAATAAACAAACATCCAGTTTAGCTGCGAAGCTAAATGAACAATCAGCGCAGCTAAATGAACAGAAAGCCAGTTTAGCTGCAAATTTAAATGAACAATCAGCGAAGCTTGACCAACAAACGATCGAAATCAAGGCAGGTTTGGGAAAACAGTCAACCCAAATTAAAGCGGAGCTCGGTAGTCTGAACAAAAAAATTAAATGCGTCGGGAAGAGAATGAGCCATGAGATGGAAAAAATGAAAATGGAATTGGAAGTAGCGAAGGCAGTAGTAACCATCTCACCAGCCTCACTTACGACCGCACCCCAAAGCTCATCCAGAAATGTGAAAGCACCAATTTGTGACAGGCAAATGGTCTGGAGCATTTACAAAACGCAGTTTGAAGCCGCCACTATGGCAAATCACTGGAATGAGCAGCAACGAGGCCCAGCTGCCAAGCTTTTGCAGACCATCCCCATTGAGTTGCACTCAAACCTGGCTACTATAATGAATGTGCTCGACATGTGTTATGTAGATAATTATACTATAATGAATGCGCTCGACATGTGTTATGTAGATAATTATCCGAAGCAGATTTATTGGTCACAGCTATGGCATCGGATGCAGAGGTCTGGCGAAATCTTACAGCGGCTAGCCCAAGACATTGAGCGACTGGCACTTTTGGCTTACCCAGCTTATGACCCAGAACATCAAGATGACACTGCAACAGAAGCATTCATCAGTGCATTAAAGGACCAGAAATTGGAACAAGCCGTGCATTTAGCTCAAAAGCAAACAGTAAGGGACGCATTGGCTTATAGTCTGAACTTTGAGGCAGCGAAAAATGCGACTCGTGCCCGGGTTCGCAAGGAAGTGGCAGACGAGTGCAGGTGTGAGCGCGCGGAAATTGAGCGAGAGCCGCATGTGAATGGTGCGAATAGATGCTGGAATTGCATAGAGAAGGGGCACCTGCAAAGAGACTGCAAGAAGCGAAGAAAACCGAGCTATTGTACAGGGTGTGCAGCTAGGAGGAGATCCAGACCGAGTCAGGAGCCTAGAATGGAAGCCCTCCAAACTGAAGGGTCGGGAAACATGTAAGAGCCAACTTCGTGGGGCAGAGGTTGGCTAGGATGATCGACGTCCCCAGCACCACCATCACCGTGTCAAGACTATAGCGTGGAGAAGCGGACTTATGCGTTCCGGGTCAAGTTGATGGAGAACATTGCACCATAACAATCGACACTGGTGCAACCCGATCGATTATCCGACCAGACCATGTGAGACAACTACTTCGCAAGGGCAGAATTTTCTCACTGCGGGCAGCTACGGGAGAAACAGCACCTGTTCATGGAGAGGTCAACCTCTAGATACAGTTGGGAGACCTTGTATTTCGGCATAATTTTCTGGTCGCGAGCATTATGGATGACTGCATTCTCGGAACGGGTTTTCTGCGACCACATGGAATCACGTTGAATTTGGGCAACGGGTATTGAAATGGGAGAATGTCGAAGTATTGGTGGAGGATCCGCGCGTCCAAATTCCCAAGATGAATAGAGTAGTATGTACCAGCACTGATATACCAAATTCTTCCGAAAGCATTGTATGGGTCAAGCGTGACGGTGATCCTGGAGACCACCGTCCTTATTTGATAGAGCCAACGAAGACGTCCAGATTGTGCAATTTGATTGTCGGACGAAGCCTTGTTAGATCTATAAGGAACGGATACGTGCCGGTTAGAGTCCTTAGCACCGCAGACTCAACTACGAACATCAGAGCGGGAGAAGTCATCGACAGCTACCAGCCTGTTTCCACGAACATCATAAGGAAAGGAGGCAAGACGCAGACAAAGCCCAGGAACCCGCGTCTGCAATATTAAAGCAGGTCAAATTGCCAGCTCAGCTATTCAAGCGAGCCTCTGATCTGGTCACCAAGAACAGTGACATCTTGTCAACAAGCCCCGATGACCAAGGCCGTGTAGTAATCTAAGAACTATGGCTCTAAAAGCAGCGCTGACACAGGTACACAGCACGAACGCAATTTAATAAGGATTCAGTCGATTCAGTCACCTTCCCCATCGCAACACTCGTTTTTTTTTCGCAGGAAAAATAAGTGGAAAAATTTCTTTTGTACTTAACACCCGGGAAACAAAATTCTAAAAATGTTTAAAAATTTCTAATGTGTAGTATCTTATTACAATATCTTTTGAAGATAATTTAACGAATTGCGGTGTAACGCGGTATACAAATGCTTAGAACGAAACGGTTAACCCTTTTAATTATATGAACGCTAAAATCATTGTATCATATAACCGTTTAAATTATATGAACGCTAAAATCATTGTATCATTTAACCTTTTAATTATATGAACGCTAAAATCATTGTATCATATAACCGTTTAAATTATATGAACGCTAAAATCATTGTATCATTTAATCTTTTAAATTATATGAACGCTAAAATCATTGTATCATTTAACCTTTTAATTATATGAACGCTAAAATCATTGTATCATTTAACCTTTTAATTATATGAACGCTAAAATCATTGTATCATTTAAACCCCTTAAAATTTGTCTAATTCTTCCGATTTTTCCCACCTAATTACGCCTAATTATCATAAACGAAAAATTGCCTTCAATTGATAACTTAATTGAACCTACAAAAGACAGTGAAAAGGGAAATTGGAAATACCGCCGTCATAAACTACAAATGATAAGGAAAAAGTACAATTGATAGCAACAAAAACCTTCAATCGTGTGATTTCCCCCTTTCTGAATGTGTTCGTATTGTTCGACTTGCCCAGAAAGTGTTGTAGTTGCCTGAGTGTACGAGTTCCGCAAGAGCCGTACAGTGGAAGATTTAGAATTGCGGAAAAGAAAAGAGCCCGTCGGAGATGGGGGAGTCGAAAGTGCACCGGCAGGCAGGGCGGTACGAAACAAAGAGACTGCTTTTGAGCGTGGTGTCCGCGAGATTTTGAATTCTATTGTCGCGTTTTGTTTGACTGCGGTTTAGAAAACTTTCCGTTCTAGTTTGTTTCGAAAGTTTATTCACATTTATCATTAAAAGGCCTTCGCTAATAGTTTTTGAATGAGTGTGTTGAGTCTCGCGTGAAAAATCATATTCCTGTTCTTCGTATGGTCCGACATTAGAATACCTCAACCGTCACGTACGTACGGTACACACTAGGCGAAAGAAAAAATAGTAACGGACACGTCCGGACTAGGGTGCCGGTGCGGTAGTTAAGTGTTCGAGGAGTGTGCCGGGGCAATGAGACTTGCGTGGTGTGAAAAACACAAATGGACATTATTCAGTGAAGAAATGAAAATTTTCTCCGGGAATTAATTAGAAATCTGATTTCTAGCGCTGATAGCCGAGTTCAAAATATTTTTTTAGTGGCATAAGAATGTTGGCTAGTCCTAGACAAGTGTGTGTGAACGAGCGAGAGAACGGTTTGCAAAGTGTGGTGGTTCGATGGTTTGCCGCTATTTTGATTTTTTTGCGAATTGGGGGGAGAGCACGCGATTTCTACACGACAGCCGATTTGCAAATTCATTTTGATTTTTGAATTTTATTTTGACTTAGTTCAAATTTCGATTTGCTTTTAAGTTCTCAAGCGCGAGGATATTGCCAAGAATTGTTTAGCTTGAAGTCAAGTGTTTTAAGGAAAAGAGAAACTCGTGTGTGCTTGTGTTAATTTTTTGGAAGTTCAAAGGAATTTTGTTACGCCCGGAATTTCTACTTTGTTCGAGGTCTCGCGCGAATTGACGTGTGCAGAAGTTGAAAATTTCTCGAGTGGTGAAGAGCGTAATTGTTCGAGTGGGCAATCAAACGAGGACCTTTGATACGCATCGCCAAGCAAGGCACACGCGCGAGTGTTGTGCCAGCGTGATACCTCCACTACGAGTGAAATTCGTGCAGAAATCCGACGTTCGCTCGGTTGCATGTATAGTGCGTGCATGCAACAATTTACTATTCGGGATGAAAATTTATCGGAACGTTATCGCATCGGACGACATGAAAAATTCGTAAAAGTTGACGCCAAACATTCTTTAACGACTCGCATCCGTGATTTCGCGACGATAAGTCTAGCGCCGCCATCTTACCGCTGTACTACAAGAGATTTCTTGACGACGACTCGATTGAACGAAAACGACAGCAAAATCGTTCGCAAGGAGGGAGAAGACGCGAGCGACTTAGAAAAATCGGTGAATTCACATCATATTCGTTATCGCGGAGCGCCAGCATACAAGTCAGCGACAACCGTCGAAATATCGCAACGACGTTGCATAGACGCGGGGAATCTGGCAACAGAGCACACATATAGGAAAACAAAAACACCAGTCGTCATCGATAGCAGCAAAACTTTTGTTATGCTGCTATCGATGACGACATTCGCGAAAATCGTATCTTATATGGACTTTTGAATTGTTCTCATTTTTTTTTGTTTTGTACCATGCACCATCTCTGAAGAAAGATATTAAGTCGCTTTATCTTACAAATTCCGTACTAAACACCTTTCGAGTTAGGATTATTAATTGGTACTGTTGTGATTGTGTGTGATTGCTTTTTATGTACGATTAAAACAACCAGTTGTTCTACGTTGTTAGAAGAAGTTACCTGCACCCATCGGGCGCTCGACGGAACATGCATGTAAGTACCTTTTTGTTTGCCTACTATTGTTATGCATAAAATATACACATATATTAACTCTAATTTTCTACCTGATCCGTTTGGTTAAGTAAGCACACACAAGACGTATTTCTGCAGGACAAGAAATATTTATTGAAAATGTGTAATTTTTAGATTTTTTTTATACGGATTTTATTAAATATCTTTCTTATATATACAACACAAGAAACATTGAAATTTTTTTTGAGATGAAGTATTAAATAAACATGAATTAAAAACGTACCCGACGGTCTTTCCCTTCCGGCTGTTCTCTAATCGGGTATAGGACCCGGTCCGGTGGCAGGCTTCCACCCCAAAATATGAGCCAGCCACCGGGTACTTAATAATTTTTCTGTTTCAGGTGACTTTATGGGTTGAGTGGCCCAAGCAAAGTGCCTTTTTATGGCATAGAGTTATGCAATTCAATTGTATAATTCTATGACATAAATTGGTCACCGGGGTACTCCCCTTCTGATGGGAAAGTTCATATAATTCAAGTTATATGAGTTTTTCACTCAGAAGAGGAATACCTGGCCACTTCAACAGTTTAACATTGGATTTATTCCGGTTGGGTGGGCATGAAGGGGCTCCACCACCACCCGGTTGCCCCTCTTTCATTTGTGGGCCCTGAATGTATTTGGGTAAAGACGAGGTCACCCCCAAATTAGTCTTTCTTGTCAGGTTGTACTTGTTCTCGCAACAAGTCGTAATTCCTTCGTGGAGGTTATCTACAGATTTGCGACTTTGGTCGTCCTCTTGATCTCTGCAAGCAATTCGTGAATGCGAAATGTTTTGTAGTGAGTCCTCGTGCCGGGGAAACGAACCCGCCCCACGACACCGCAATGCTAGCCTGCCAGCGCATTCACGCGTCTCCGGACGAGGGCATTCTCGGCAGGAACCAACACCTTCCTCTGCCAAGGCAGCAGAACATCGCTGCGGTCCTTTACGGACATTAAGGAAACTCTTATTCACTACAAATGGCGCCCAACGTGGGGCCCCGAAAAGCCCGGCTGTATCATCAGTCGTGAGCACGAGACAGTCCATCATCTCTAGGTGTCCCCACTAGGTGTTAGAATTATTGGCGGGTAGATAACTCCCGAGGGTTTTTGCACTGATCGTGCCCCAGCAGCCTATTAACTTTCGAACGTGTGTTGTCTCTGGACATCAATATCGTTTGGTCCTTCTTTTGATTTATACTTTGGTGGTTTACCACCATTGTATAACTAGTAAGGCCAAATGATATTAGAGTCCTTTTTTGTGTTCGGAGGTTATTATCCCAACATCTATTTTGCGGAGGATTCTGATCCGCTCCCCAAACCAGCGGTGCCTAAGTGTCTTAAATTACATGGATTTTGATTTCATGTGATTGGCTGATTAGCTAATCCATGACTATCCATGACAAGACACGCGCTGCTTGTGGATTAGAATACAACCCCGGGCTGACAAGTTGTAACTTGAGAAGTTTGCTAATGAGGGATCACTTCTGAACCCTGATTTTCATGGTGCCACAAGAGAGTGTCCCTGAAACGTTTTAGAAGGATTGTGCCATGGTGTCCATACTTGGGAGGAAGGTCGGAAAGGAAAGACCGTTCATATATATTTTTTCTTATAACTTAATCAAAACTTTTTTTGCGAGGTTCTGAGATAGTTCGCCACTGACGGCCACATAAGAATTTTAGTAACTTTTCTCACCTTTTCTTCATTATATTCATTATTCATATAGGTAATATTATATACCCATATTCTTCATTATTTATATATATTTATCTAGGTATTTAATTAGGAAAACCATTTGTATTTAGAATGCCCACAAAAAGAACTCCCGAAAGGAGAAAGTTGCGGTCGGATGCCGGACCAGCTCTATTGTGCTCCATCTGTCACGAGGACCTGGACGAAACCACAAGCCAGAGGTTGCAATGCGGACACAGGCTACACCAGCTGTGTTTGGCCCAACTGCGGCAAACCTCATCCACGTGCCCGCACTGTCGTCAGCCTTTGGAAATCGCACAGCCAGCAACAGAACGACCTCAGTCCTCCAGTGCAAGTGGAGCTGTCCCCAAAAGCGGACCCCTTCCATCCACGACAAGGAGTGCACGAGACGATGACTACAGGGCTGAAGCAGTTCCGCCTGCAGAAGAAGCGAGTCCCCCTGTGGCTGTGGAAGCCACAGTTCTACAAGATCTAATGGCACTAATGCAGGACATGTCCACCCGGTTAGCCTCGCTAGAAAGCCAGAGAGAGAACCCCGCACCACCCCGGCCAAGAACTCCTCCTATGTGGGATTCGGACCCAAATCCGTGGGATTTCCCGGTAGACTCGCGGCGCGATCCCGAACGGATCCGGCCAGGTACAGCCATGAATCCGTTGGCTCCAGTTTACCGGCCCCGATTGAGCCAAGCACCGCCACCTAATCAAGCTCCCGTGATTCCGCCGGAACAACGCTTCCATCCACACGACATGTATCGGCTGAAGCCGACACAGATCCCCAGCATCATCCAGGGATGGAATCTACATTTCAGTGGGGAACCCAATACTATAACGGTGGAAGTCTTCATAAGTCGGGTGGAGTCACTGATTGAGCAGATGCTAGCAGGAGACCGCACAGCGCTCGCAGGATACTTGCCAATGCTGCTCAGGGGAGCAGCACTGGAGACATATTGGCGAATACATTCAGCTCCACCATCCATACGCTGGTCACGGTTGAAGGAGGTACTCCGCATGGAATACCCTACGGTCGACATGGACGAATTAGTCCTAGACAAGATGAATGCTAGATGGCAGCGTCCGGACGAGTCCTTCCATCAATATCGAGCTAATATCCTTCGGTTGAATGACCAGCTGTCAGAGCCATTGTCTTCTACCCAAATTCTGCGCCTGCTAAAGCGCAATCTAAGACCGGAGATTCGTCGGCATATCGTGAACTCCGATCCACAGAGTATGGAGGCCCTGCTGAGAAATGTGCGCCGCATAGAAGGGTTTGAGGAAGACCTATGGGACCGGCCATACTTACTAACCAGGACGGGTCCTCGACGAGGAATCGCGGAATTGGCCCCAGATTATACCACCCTAGATCTGGAGGATGATTTGGACCCAGACCACCTTGCTGTAGCAGCAGTGGGAAGTCTTACGACCTGCTGGAGTTGCCATCAAACCGGACACCAGTTCATTTCATGCCGAGCAGAGCGTAAGGTTTTCTGCTACGGTCACGGCAAGCCAGACACTTACTTCCCGGACTGTTCTGAATGTGCCGCGCAAAAAAATGGCCAAAAGAGTACCCGACCACCTCAGCGGTACTCGAAACCCCAGCAGTAGCTCCTCAGTCAGCGGCTCACCCCAACAAACCTGACGTTAACCCACCAGCCATGACCATTACGACTGCGGATGTTCACTCTCTTCCGGAGACCTCACCAACGACAATATTAAAACGACCATCGCAGTCACTGCCAGAAGAACCGCGGCAGCCTCAAGCACGCACTCTAAAACCGTATCATGTTAGACTGCAGGAATATCGGGCGGCTCGAGAGCGAATATTTGCTTCCGAAGTCGTCACTTCCCGTTCGCGCACGACAAAATGGTCAACCCGGCGTTGGCGGAATTTTCGCAAGAGAGTGCGCATCGGCCGTCAAGCCTTAAACTCTTGTAACATCTCGGAGGTTGCTGAGAATGAGATCAGACTTTATCATCCAATTAAAGTGTTGGGCGAGACCGTGTTTGCATTGATCGACACGGGTGCCAGTATCAGTTGTCTTGCCTCGAGCTTTGGCTCGCAGGTGCTCCAAGACTATCCGAACTTGATTAAATCCTGGCGCACTGAAATCAGTACAGCTGATGGCACCAAACACCCTATACGAGGTAAACTAACCACACCCGTGACGTTCAGGGGTCAGACGAAAGATATTACGTTCTACATTATCCCGTCTTTGACTCAGAATGTATACCTTGGCGTCGATTTTGTCCTTCGCTTTGGACTGGCCTCAGATTTATTCACAGATTTGTCTTTAAAAACCAGAAATGTCAACGAAATCACTTCTACTCCCGATAGACATGACCTGACGCCTAACCAACGGCAACGCCTGGAAGCATCCATCGCTGCTTTCCCATCTTACGCTACCCAAGGCCTTGGCCGCACCACCCTAGTCTCACACGCCATAGACGTTGGCGATAGTAAACCGATTAAACAGAGACACTACGCCATCTCGCCGGCCATGGAGAAATTGGTGTATGCGGAGCTAGATAGGATGCTCGAGTTGGGGGTCATAGAGGAGTCCAAAGTGCCTGGTCATCACCGGTAACCTTGGTGGTGAAACCAGGTAAAGTCCGCCTCTGTCTTGATGCCCGTAAGGTAAACGCGGTTACCATCAAGGACGCGTAACCTCTTCCACTCATCGATGGAATGCTGGGGAGACTGCCGAAAGCCAATTATATCACCAGTCTAGACCTAAAAGACGCCTTCTGGCAAATTCCACTCGATGAGGGCTCGAGGGACAAGACCGCCTTCACAGTGCCTGGACGACCATTATATCAGTTCGTCACAATGCCCTTTGGCCTGTGTAACGCGCCGCAAACGATGACTCGGTTGATGGACAAGGTCATCCCACCTCACCTGAAACACCAAGTGTTCGTGTACCTGGATGATCTGTTACTCATCACGGAAACGTTCGATCAACACCTCCTACTTCTACAAGAAGTAGCCCTGCACATCAGTTAGGCGGGACTCACCATCAACGTACAGAAAAGTAAGTTTGTCATGAAAGAAGTCCGATACTTAGGCCATGTCATAGGACATGGCACTATCAAAACGGATCCAGACAAAACTCGTGCGATTGATGAGTTCCCCTTACCAAAAACTGTGAAGCAGCTACGACGTTTCCTTGGTGTGTGCGGTTGCTACCGAAGGTTTGTTCGGAATTATGCAACAGTTTCAGCACCCCTGTCAGACATGTTGCGGAAAGGGAAGTTCGTTTGGACCGAACTCAGCCGAAAGGCATTCAAAGAGCTTAAACAAGCCCTCACATCAGCTCCTGTCTTGCACAGCCCCGACTTCACGAAGCCCTTCTCCATTCATTGTGACGCAAGTCAACATGGAGTTGGAGCCGTGCTGGTGCAATTGACCGACGAAGGAGAGGAAGCTCCCATCGCCTTCATGTCCAATAAGCTGAATTCGGCCCAAAGAAACTATACTGTTTCCGAGCAAGAATGTTTGGCAGCGGTAATGGCTGTGAAGAAATTCCGAGCTTATATCGAGGGCCACCAATTCGAGATCATCACGGACCACGCGTCACTACAATGGTTGATGAACCAGGCAGATTTAAGTGGACGCCTAGCCAGATGGGCTCTTAAACTGCAAGGGTTCAAGTTCACCATCAAACATCGGAAAGGAACCCAGAACATCGTACCCGACACTCTCTCACGGATGTTTTCCCCAGAGGGAGCCGAAATAACAATAAATGACGAGGACCCCATCGAAATAGACTTGGACAGCCCACATTTCGAATCAGATAGCTACAAAGAGTTGAGGCAAACCATAGCGACCCAACAAACACAGCTGCCTGATTTGAAGGTAATAGACGGCTATGTGTATAGACGAAATGAATACGCCACTGGTGATCCATGGCAGGAAGAAGAGTCTTGGAAACTCTGGGTACCGGAGGAAATGACACAACATCTGATCCTCCGCGCACATGACCATCCTTTAAGTGCCCACGGAGGTTACGGTCGGACGTTACGGCGACTCAAGAAATACTTCTTTTGGCCTAAAATGGCATCCCAGGTCAAAGACTACGTGAGCGCCTGTGAGACCTGTAAAGGCACCAAAGCACCCAACCAGCCTCTTTGACCTCCTATGGGTCAACTCAACGTTCCAGAACGCGTGTTCCAGCGTCTATACATCGATCTACTCGGTCCATATCCTCGGTCTTCCATGGGACACATCGGAGCCATGGTCGTTCTAGATCAGCTCTCAAAGTTCCCAATGGTGGAACCTATCCGTAAATTTACAACTCCATCGATTGTGAAATTCTTAGAGAATCGGGTATTCCATGTGTTCGGTGTTCTAGAGAGTGTGTACTCAGATAATGGAGTACAGTTCCGGTCTTGGCAGTTTAAGAGCCTACTTGAGCAGTATGGCGTTGAACACTAACTGACGCCCATATACTCTCCTCAGTCCAACGCATCAGAACGGTTGAACCGCACTCTATTGGCCGCGATCCGTTCTTACGTCCACCCATCTCAAAAGGATTGGGATCGGCGATTGTCTGCCATCACATGCGCCCTGCGATCCTCGTATCATTCCGTCACCGGTGTTGCCCCTTACTTTGCCACCTTTGGACAGCACATGATTTGCCACGGTAAATCATACCGGCTGTTACGGCAATTAAAGTGTTTGGGAGACCCCGTCGTTGCGCTGGAGCCCCACGAACGGTTAGGAGACCTTCGCCAACAAATCGGACGGAAGATTAAGGCCGCAGGAAGTGCAAATGAAGCGCAGTACAATCTCCGTTCACGATCTGCGAATTTCAAAGAAGGAGATGAGGTTTTCCGACGAAATTTCCGCCAAAGTGACGCCGCGGGGCATTACAACGCCAAGCTGGACAGGCGATTCTTGAAAAGCCGCATAAAACAGGTAATGGGACCTAACCGTTACTTGATAACGGATCCATCGGGAAAAGAAGTGGGGATATACCACGCGAAAGATCTGCGCCGATAGATAATTGGGCACGTCTGTTTGTCCGTCCGCATATATTTTCAAAAACGCGCAAAGGTTGTATACTTCCAGGCAAACATAGACATAAGTCAGTCCGTCCGTCTGTTAATTGTGTTCTTCTTTTATTGTTCGTCATCTCTAGTCCCGACGCCGAAGCCAACCCGTGAGACACAGAAAGATCCTTCAGCTCCTTTTTCGTAATCCGCATTGCCTTGGGATCACGAGAAAATTAGCTGCCCTGTAGTAATCTAAGAACTATGGCAGCGCTGACACAGGCACACAGCACGAACGCAATTTAATAAGGATTCAGTCGATTCAGTCACCTTCCCCATCGCAACACTCGTTTTTTTTCGCAGGAAAAATAAGTGGAAAAATTTCTTTTGTACTTAACACCCGGGAAACAAAATTCTAAAAATGTTTAAAAATTTCTAATGTGTAGTATCTTATTACAATATCTTTTGAAGATAATTTAACGAATTGCGGTGTAACGCGGTATACAAATGCTTAGAACGAAACGGTTAACCCTTTTAATTATATGAACGCTAAAATCATTGTATCATATAACCGTTTAAATTATATGAACGCTAAAATCATTGTATCATTTAACCTTTTAATTATATGAACGCTAAAATCATTGTATCATATAACCGTTTAAATTATATGAACGCTAAAATCATTGTATCATTTAATCTTTTAAATTATATGAACGCTAAAATCATTGTATCATTTAACCTTTTAATTATATGAACGCTAAAATCATTGTATCATTTAACCTTTTAATTATATGAACGCTAAAATCATTGTATCATTTAAACCCCTTAAAATTTGTCTAATTCTTCCGATTTTTCCCACCTAATTACGCCTAATTATCATAAACGAAAAATTGCCTTCAATTGATAACTTAATTGAACCTACAAAAGACAGTGAAAAGGGAAATTGGAAATACCGCCGTCATAAACTACAAATGATAAGGAAAAAGTACAATTGATAGCAACAAAAACCTTCAATCGTGTGATTTCCCCCTTTCTGAATGTGTTCGTATTGTTCGACTTGCCCAGAAAGTGTTGTAGTTGCCTGAGTGTACGAGTTCCGCAAGAGCCGTACAGTGGAAGATTTAGAATTGCGGAAAAGAAAAGAGCCCGTCGGAGATGGGGGAGTCGAAAGTGCACCGGCAGGCAGGGCGGTACGAAACAAAGAGACTGCTTTTGAGCGTGGTGTCCGCGAGATTTTGAATTCTATTGTCGCGTTTTGTTTGACTGCGGTTTAGAAAACTTTCCGTTCTAGTTTGTTTCGAAAGTTTATTCACATTTATCATTAAAAGGCTTTCGCTAATAGTTTTTGAATGAGTGTGTTGAGTCTCGCGTGAAAAATCATATTCCTGTTCTTCGTATGGTCCGACATTAGAATACCTCAACCGTCACGTACGTACGGTACACACTAGGCGAAAGAAAAAATAGTAACGGACACGTCCGGATTAGGGTGCCGGTGCGGTAGTTAAGTGTTCGAGGAGTGTGCCGGGGCAATGAGACTTGCGAGGTGTGAAAAACACAAATGGACATTATTCAGTGAAGAAATGAAAATTGTCTCCGGGAATTAATTAGAAATATGATTTCTAGCGCTGATAGCCGAGTTCAAAATATTTTTTTAGTGGCATAAGAATGTTGGCTAGTCCTAGACAAGTGTGTGTGAACGAGCGAGAGAACGGTTTGCAAAGTGTGGTGGTTCGATGGTTTGCCGCTATTTTGATTTTTTTGCGAATTGGGGGGAGAGCACGCGATTTCTACACGACAGCCGATTTGCAAATTCATTTTGATTTTTGAATTTTATTTTGACTTAGTTCAAATTTCGATTTGCTTTTAAGTTCTCAAGCGAGAGGATATTGCCAAGAATTGTTTAGCTTGAAGTCAAGTGTTTTAAGGAAAAGAGAAACTCGTGTGTGCTTGTGTTAATTTTTGGAAGTTCAAAGGAATTTTGTTACGCCCGGAATTTCTACTTTGTTCGAGGTCTCGCGCGAATTGACGTGTGCAGAAGTTGAAAATTTCTCGAGTGGTGAAGAGCGTAATTGTTCGAGTGGGCAATCAAACGAGGACCTTTGATACGCATCGCCAAGCAAGGCACACGCGCGAGTGTTGTGCCAGCGTGATACCTCCACTACGAGTGAAATTCGTGCAGAAATCCGACGTTCGCTCGGTTGCATGTATAGTGCGTGCATGCAACAATTTACTATTCGGGATGAAAATTTATCGGAACGTTATCGCATCGGACGACATGAAAAATTCGTAAAAGTTGACGCCAAACATTCTTTAACGACTCGCATCCGTGATTTCGCGACGATAAGTCTAGCGCCGCCATCTTACCGCTGTACTACAAGAGATTTCTTGACGACGACTCGATTGAACGAAAACGACAGCAAAATCGTTCGCAAGGAGGGAGAAGACGCGAGCGACTTAGAAAAATCGGTGAATTCACATCATATTCGTTATCGCGGAGCGCCAGCATACAAGTCAGCGACAACCGTCGAAATATCGCAACGACGTTGCATAGACGCGGGGAATCTGGCAACAGAGCACACATATAGGAAAACAAAAACACCAGTCGTCATCGATAGCAGCAAAACAAAAACATTCGCGAAAATCGTATCTTATATGGACTTTTGAATTGTTCTCATTTTTTTTTGTTTTGTACCATGCACCATCTCTGAAGAAAGATATTAAGTCGCTTTATCTTACAAATTCCGTACTAAACACCTTTCGAGTTAGGATTATTAATTGGTACTGTTGTGATTGTGTGTGATTGCTTTTTATGTACGATTAAAACAACCAGTTGTTCTACGTTGTTAGAAGAAGTTACCTGCACCCATCGAGCGCTCGACGGAACATGCATGTAAGTACCTTTTTGTTTGCCTACTATTGTTATGCATAAAATATACACATATATTAACTCTAATTTTCTACCTGATCCGTTTGGTTAAGTAAGCACACACAAGACGTATTTCTGCAGGACAAGAAATATTTATTGAAAATGTGTAATTTTTAGATTTTTTTTATACGGATTTTATTAAATATCTTTCTTATATATACAACACAAGAAACATTGAAATTTTTTTTGAGATGAAGTATTAAATAAACATGAATTAAAAACGTACCCGACGGTCTTTCCCTTCCGGCTGTTTTCTAATCGGGTATAGGACCCGGTACGGTGGCAGGCTTCCACCCCAAAATATGAGCCAGCCACCGGGTACTTAATAATTTTTCTGTTTCAGGTGACTTTATGGGTTGAGTGGCCCAAGCAAAGTGCCTTTTTATGGCATAGAGTTATGCAATTCAATTGTATAATTCTATGACATAAATTGGTCACCGGGGTACTCCCCTTCTGATGGGAAAGTTCATATAATTCAAGTTATATGAGTTTTTCACTCAGAAGAGGAATACCTGGCCACTTCAACAGTTTAACATTGGATTTATTCCGGTTGGGTGGGCATGAAGGGGCTCCACCACCACCCGGTTGCCCCTCTTTCATTTGTGGGCCCTGAATGTATTTGGGTAAAGACGAGGTCACCCCCAAATTAGTCTTTCTTGTCAGGTTGTACTTGTTCTCGCAACAAGTCGTAATTCCTTCGTGGAGGTTATCTACAGATTTGCGACTTCGGTCGTCCTCTTGATCTCTGCAAGCAATTCGTGAATGCGAAATGTTTTGTAGTGAGTGCTCGTGCCGGGGAAACGAACCCGCCCCACGACACCGCAATGCTAGCCTGCCAGCGCATTCACGCGTCTCCGGACGAGGGCATTCTCGGCAGGAACCAACACCTTCCTCTGCCGAGGCAGCAGAACATCGCTGCGGTCCTTTACGGACATTAAGGAAACTCTTATTCACTACAGCCGAACGAGTATGGTAACTCACGTCATAGATACACAGGGAGCCGAGCCAATCCTACAAGCACTGAGACGTCTTCTTATAGTCAAACAAGGAAAAGTGAGTGCACTGATCTCGGCCATGGAAAAACAAGGTGTTATCGAACCTTCTGTCAGTCCATGGGACGCGCCAGTAGTTCTAGTCAAGAAAAAGGATGGTAGCTCTCGTTTTTGTGTCGACTATAGGCAGCTCAACGACGTCACTAAGAAAGATTGTTACCCCCTTCCATGCATCGACAACGTTACGGACACTTTAGTCGACGCAAAATGGTTTTCTACACTCGATCTCAACAGTGGCTACTGGCAGGTAGAAATCGACAAGAAGGACCGAGAGAAGACCGCATTTTCAGTTGGAGCCAGATTGTGGAAATTTGTGGTGATGCGGTTTGGGCTTTGCAATGCTCCAGCCTACTTCGAACGCCTGATGGAAGACGTGCTACGAGGCCTTACCTGGATGACCTGCTTGGTGTACCTAGATGACATCATTATTATTGGGAGAACTTTCGAAGAGCATGTGCGGAATTTAGAAGAGGTTTCCTCCCGATTGTGACTGGCAAATCTGAAACTTAGTCCCGACAAGTGTAACCTTTTCGCAGCTGAATAAAATGTCTTATCAGCAGAAGGGGTCAAAACAGACCCTGAGAAAATCGAAGCCGTGAAAAGCTGCCCAACACCAAACAACAAGCGCCAACTACGAAGTTTTCTGGGTCTAGTGACGTACTATCGAAAACTCGTCAAAGACTTAGCCAAAATAGCTTAGTGTCTCTATCAATTAACCGAGCAAAGTCACCCGTGCTGGCATATCCGAAACCCGGAAAAATGTTTGTAGTTAACACCGATACAAGCAACGGTGGTATTGGAGCTGTACTCTCCCAGCAGATCAATGGTGAAGAAAGAGTCCGCTCGTATTACAGTACAGTTCCACAAGTACCTATATGGCCAGAAACTCATTCTTCGAACGGAACACGCATCGCTGAGATGGCTTTTTAATTTCAAAAACCCTGAGGGACAAGTTGCGAGATGGATCGAAAGATTGCAGTCATACGACTACAAAATCGTTCATCGAGAGGGTGGAGTTCATGAAAATGCTGATGCCCTATCTCGTCGTCCATGTCCAGCCAACTGCAAGCATTGCCGACGGATTGAAGAAAAGGAGCCGCCCATCGATCTGCGATTGATAACGGCCGAATCCGATGAAGGTTGGCCATCGGAGGAGATTCGAAATGCTCAGTTAGCTGATGAAGACATCGGACCATTGCTCGTATGGAAGGAAACAACTGGGCAATCTGAGTGGAAGGACGTTTCAATGCATGGCGTTACTCTGAAAAGCTATTGGGCACAACGGAACTCCCTTCAGGTGGAGCGTGGCGTACTCAAGCGGAAACGGGAAACGGCGGATGGCAGCTCCTATAGGATGCAAACTATAGTCCCCAAAAGCCGAATCCACGATGTGGTTAAGGAGATGCATGAAGGATCCTCGGGAGGCCATCTTGGTGTTAACGAGACCTTAGTGAAATTGTCGGAAAGGTTCTACTGGCTCCATGCTCGAGAAAACGTAGAGGACTGGTGCCGCAGATGCACCATGCACTTCCGTCAAAGGTGCAAAGCGACGACTGAGAGGACAAATGCAAACCTACAACGTGGTTGTACCGTTTGAAAGGATTGCTGTTGACATCGCAGGACCTTGTCCTGAGTCCCAATGGGGAAACCGGTACACGCTGGTTGTGGCCGACTTTTTCAGCAAGTGGCCCGAGGTCTACCCCATTCCCAACCAGGAAGCAACTACTGTAGCCAAACAGCTAGTATTAAATTGGGTCAGTAGGTACGGCGTACCTTGCGAACTACATTCGGATCAAGCCCGAAGCCACGAGTCACTAGTTTTTGGCGAAATGTGTGAGCAGCTGGGAATACGGAAAACGAGGACAACACCGCTGCATCCCCAATCCGATGGAATGGTCGAACATTTCAAGGGCACGCTCAATAAACACCTGGCCAAGATGGTTGACGAAAACCATAAGGGCTGGGACCGACCCAGCCCATTATTTTTGATGGCGTACAGAGCTTCCAAACATGCATCGACGGGTCAAGCCCCAGCCAAAGTGATGTGAGACCGTGGCTAAATCGAAGGCATGGTGAGACTGACTTCTATCTGACCCAGTTTTTGAGCGGGCACGGGTGTTTTCAGTCTTACCTGCACAAGATCGGCAAGTCACGGTCTCCCGATTGTCGGTTTTGCCCAGGAGAAGAGGACAATGCCTGTCACACATTTTTTGGGTGTACCAAATGGGCCAGGCTGCGAAGGGAACTCTACAGGGAGACGGGAGAGCTCACCCCGGATAATATAGTTGCGGTGATGCTCGAATCGGTTGACAAATGGAACCAGGTGGCACATTATGCTCGGGCAGTCCTAAAATATAAATGGGACTCACAGCAGCCGGGGGCGCTGGGGCTGGGGGATCGCTCTTCTGGCAATTCCTCTTCCCCCCTCCCCTCCCGCTAGGAAAGGGACTCCCCAGCTTGAAGGCGCCCCACGGCGTAACAAAACGAGACCTGGCCCGAAGTAATGTGTCAAACGGTTCCAGGCTAGGTTCTCAGATTGACAGGGGAGGTGTTTAGTGGGTAGTCCAAAGGTATCCTCCATGGGAGTCCCACACTGCCAGACTCGGCGGGCATAAATGCCTTCACCTCCCTACCACAAAAAAAAAAAAAAAAAAAAAAAAGTCATTTTTGAAAAGACTTTTCATCTGCTGGAACCGGAACACCCCCGGAGAAACCCCAAACGATCTCAGAGTACGCAAGTGAGCTAAGGCAACGCTTGCACCAGATACATCGGACAGTGCGAAAACACCTCGAATCGGCTACTGACCGCATGAAGACCAGGCGTGGTCTGAAGGTGAATTCTACTGCCTTCCAGCAAGATGACTTGGTGTGGCTATATATCCCACAGCGGCGGAAGGGTAGGTCCCCAAAGATGCAGCATAATTGGGAGGGACCAAACCGAGTTACAAAGCGAATCAACGACGTCGTATACCGCAAATAGGAACACCGTAAGCCGAGAGCCAAAATGAAAATCGTGCACCTGGACCATCTTGCCCCATATAACATCCAGAGAGACTTGACTACAACTGGTGACTCATCTTTTCGGGGCGAAAAGAACTGAGGTGGGGGCAGTGTTACATGTGCAAATAGTTCTATTAGCTACTGTCGCAATTGTTTTTACAACCATTGAGAAAATCATGATCAACAAGACGAACGTACTCGAAACCACAAGAACCCACCAAGCATGATCAACATCTGAAAGTGACGTCACTGCCCATTCAGTATTGCTCGAATATTCCAGGTAGCTCACCAATGTACGAGAAATGGATTGAATGACTAGAGACTTTATGTAAAGGCGAGCTGGATGAATGGGGGATTATTATTACAACCATGATATAGTAAAACTGCGATAGTGGAGAGTGCGCATCAAAAGCGATATTGATTGATAAGTGATAGACATTTGAAGTAAAAATTGATCGACGAGTTGTAAAATAGTGAAATTATGAATTGTGCATGTTTAGTAAATAAACTCTTTTAACTTAATTCAAAAAACAGTGCATTTTCACTTTCCCGGAACATTAAGATTATTGGCTGCGAACCATAACACGCGACAATATCCAGGATTTCCTCATGTTTTCGAACGAAAAAATTTATCCCGGTGAACGATTGCAGAAAACTAATGCTCGGAGATAGTCGTTCTGCCTCGAACAAAGTGAAGTTTATCTGGGCAATTTTAAGTCGTGCTACTTTAATATATGATATAAAAATAAAATAGGACTTCGATTCGAACGAGACTCATACAGGTCCTGAAAACCGGGAACAAAATAATATTAATCAAAGGGAGTTCGGTTTTGTCGCTCGTGTGTGACTTATGTGTCTGTGTGTGATTAGTGTGCAACTCGTTGATGCGCAGTTTTTGCGTCTATTTCTGTTGACAGACGACATTTATGCACTCGAGCATTTGGTGGCACTGCGCTGAGCCACAGGCTATTTCAAGGTGGCATGAAAACAGTGAATAGTGCGCGTGGTGCAGTGGTTTGAGCACTAAGCTCGTAAGCCGAAAGTCTCTGGTTGGAGTTTCGTTGGCGTCAACGAGATTCAGTTCGAGTGATTTTTCGGATGGACTTTAAGCCTGTTCAGTTATGATACGTGCTGGTTTAAAATCAGAACGTATCGCAGCTGGGTGGACGGACACACGGCCAAAGCGTGATAATGATCATATCACCTTGTTGAGTGCCAATACATTCGATCATGACAATGAAATACTCTAACTATCTCTAAGCGGAAGCTCGATATGGGTTGTAGTGCTACGGAAAAAAAACAAAAAAAATGGAAACAGTGATTTATCCGAGCAGTGTTGTAATTTTTCGAAGTGTGGGAAATTTAAGCTGTTTAGTGAGATAGATCTTATCAATTGTGTGTTTTAAAATGATTTCCATAAAAAGAACAGTAAAGTTCAGCTCACAAATATATGATGTTGGAGTTGGATAGAAAGCATTAGAAAAGCTTGACGCTTCGTTCCCTGTTGCACACAGCAACGAAAATTCATCATTTTCTCCAATTTTCCTTCTCTCCGGTTTCCATCTATATTGTAAATGTAAAATTTCGCAACAAATCCAATCTACGCTGTCATCATTCATCCGAGTAACGAGACCTCAGAAATCATATAGTATACTAATCAATATTCGCGAATACTTGTGCCATCAAACTTCTTTTATACAAGCAACTCTTTTGACACGATTTTTGAGCTGAGAGAGTTCTCTCCAAGAAAAATAAAATAATAATCGCAGACTGTTTGAATAAGTCACAATAGTAATTGCGGAACGACATACCCAAAGATATCAATTTAGTGCGAACGCAAAAGGGATTATGCACGGCATTATCAAAGGGGAAGTCAAGGACGTAGAAATGTCGGATGGGATGGTGGACTTGATATAATATCCGAATGAATGGGATACTGCTTATCTTGCGAATCAATGATGGATGCGATGCTGTTCACGAAGTAATTGTCTGAAAGAAAATGCGATGATGTTTACAGTTAGTGGAATGTAAGGATAGAGCGAGGTTTATGCGTTTGATATAACCGTTATTCGAAAAGTAGCGATAACTGAACAACCCGTTGATGTAGTTGACCCAAAGTCTTGATATCATATTTGATAAGGAAAAATAATTAATTTAACAGTGCAGAATTTGTGTTTTGGAATTTTTCTCCGCATTTCAACTAAAGTTTCAGCTCACCACATCGTCAACGGGCGCTCGTCATGGATGCCGGTGAGTACGCCTTTTGTCTTTTCGTTTTTTTAATTTTTTTTGCAAATATTTAAATATATGTATACAAATTTAATAGGATACCAGTTATAATAATAACTTAAATTGAATCTCAAATTTATATAAACATTGAGGCTGTTTACATTTATTGAATGCAAAGGAAACTCCTGTTTAGCTTGCAAAAATAAATACCAAATGATAAATTCATGTTCGGGACGCAACGCAGAAGTCTGTGTGTTTCTCAGTAACAAATTGTGAAAGTTTTTATTCGGAACGTCCCTTCCTTGTTTGTTGAAAAGCCAGTTGTAAGTCAGTAGTTTACCAATATTCTTTCAAAGATATCGGAAGGGAAGTAAAAGAATATGAAATTATTCGCGATAAGTTATCTACCTTTGAGAAGTGCTTGATATCGAGTTTAAAGGATGGTGTCTCTTAATATTTCTAATTCTCACCGCTATTTACGGTATCAATGAATAGCACAAAATAAATAATAAAATGAATTATCAAACTGTAACTGACGGTCTTTCGATTCCATTATACCTGACCGGGTATTGGACTCGCATCGATGGTAGGCTCTTCCGCTCAAATGGGCTAGCCATCTAGCGCGCTCCTCCGTTTTTAGATGTTTAACAGAGGCTCTTGCCGGGTGGACTGACCTTCCGCTCGCATGCCCTTTTATGGTTTAGGGTTTTTTGATTCAATCACATAATTCTATAACATAAATTGGTCACGTCCATATTTCTCATTTGATGGGAGAGTTCATGCAAACTAGGTTTCTATGAGGTTTCCACTCAAATGGGAAATATATGGCCACGTCTACGTTTGGATCTTGATCCGGTTGGGAGGGTGCGAGGGAGCACCACCTCCATCTGGATGCCCCACCCTTATTTTTTTGCCATAACAATCGTGTAATGACGGAGTTCCCTTAAGTCCGTCTTTCTTCCCCAGGTTCAGTTCGTCTTTTTTCGTCTGCAATTTCTAATCCTTAGTTGCTTACCTCCTTCTTTCAACTTCGGTTGACTTCTATTTGACCTATGAATGCGTGGATGTGAAATTCGTTTGTAGTGGGTTCTTGTGCTGGAGGAAAGAACCCGCCTCTGGCACCACAACGCTAGCCTGCCAGCGCTTTCATGGGTCCCCAGACAAGGCCAATCTCGGCGGATCCCAACCTCCTCTTCCGGTGAGGCAGCGGACCATCACTGCAGTCCTCTACGGACATCTATCCAAACTATTCCACTACAAAATGGCACCCAACGTGGGGCTCAAAAAGCCCGGCTGTATCAACAGTCCTGTCCATGAGACAGACAATCGTCTCTAGGTGACCCTACAAGATGTCCAGATTTTTGGCGGGTAGGTAACCTCTAAAGGATATTGCACTAATCATGTCCCAGCAACTAACCACTTCCAAACGTATGTGTCCTTGGACATAAATATCGTTTGGACCTGCTTTTGACTCATACATTGGTGGTTCACCACCATTGTATGACTAGTAATGCCAAATGTTATTAGAGTCCTCCTGTGTACTCGGCAAATGTTATTAAGAGTCCTCCTGTGTATTCGGCAGTTATTATCCTAATATCATTTTTGCGGCGACTTCTGATCTGCAACCCAAACCAAGCGGTGCCTAATTGTCTTCCAGCACATGGATTTTGACTTCACGTGATTGGCTGCTTAGCTAGTCCGTGACTATCCGTGATAAGACACGCGCTGCTTGCGGGTCAGAATTCACCCTGGGCAGACAAATTATACCTGGTCGAAACTTGCGTATGAGAGAGCACTTCTGAACCCTGATTCTTATGGTGCCTCAAGAGAGTAGTACCTGTAACACAAAGGAAGAGCGTACCATTGGTGACCTTACTTTAGAAATGGAAAAATGAAATGGAATGACTGAGTTAGTTATTTGATATTGATACCGAGAATCGTTTTCCAATTTGGGATACAAAAAAAAAATTGATTAGATTTTAATCATAACTACGCATTTTAGCATTTATTTGACAATATTTACTTATCTGTCTTATATTTTTTGTGACCAATTTGTTTTCATAATTTAGAATAGTGTTTTTTCAGATTCAACACCCAAAATGTCACAGCTTCTAGACGCCATGCAGGTAATTGCTGCGAGCATGGAGCAAATGCGGTAGCAATTTGAGCAATACTCTAATCCACCACCTCCGGGCCCACCACCTCCTGACCCACCATCTTGACGCATGCCTGATGACACGTGGGATCATCCAACATCCACCCAGCCAGGAGATCTTCCACCATCGAAAGTATCCAAAATAGTGGCTGGCTGGAGGCTGGAATTAAGCTACACCCGTTGATGCCTTTCTGTGAAGGGATGAGAACAAGGCTTGGTTGAGCTTAGGGGAAAATATGAGAGCAATCACACGCTGCGCCCAGGTGTTATTAACTGGGAGAGCTCTCCGTTGGCTTTGGCGGTTTGTGGACCTCTCTCAAACGTTTGACTGGGAGACGTTGAGGCATGCAGCACTGCAGGAGTTCGATATTCTGAAGCAGCGGATCCGGAACAGACGCCAACAGGCACAGGAGACCATAGATGAGTACTACGAAGTCCTGTGTGGCCTGTTGGAACGTCTGATGATTCCCATGCCAAAATCTGAGTTTCTCAGCCTCTTCTGCGAGTGGATCAGTCCGGAGCTGTGAGAGTGACTGGTGTTCGCCACGCGTTGCAACGTGCATGCGCTTCGCGTGTCCGCGAAAGCGCTTGAAGCAATACAACACTCCCAGTGGTCCGCACCCCAAGGTAATACCTCTAGCCAACGAGAGCCACTAGAATGACGCGCAGTAGCTGAGCACAGAGTGCCTGCTCTACCCACGCCAGTTCGTCTCATTTCACCCAGAATGGACACCACGTCGAAGACCCTCTCTCCATCCTCCACAGAACTAGAACAAGAATATCCAATCGAATTACACGAACTGGCCCCTAGGTGTTGGAACTGCTGGCAGACAGGACATCATTTTACCGCATGACAGGCAGAGGCAAACGTCTTTTGTCTCCGTTGTGGAAAACCAGATATATATACGCCAGATTTTACAAATTGAAAGAAGTCAAAAAATTTGCTAGTGTGTGCTCGTAGCAGCCAGCAGCATTCGCGATAAACCAAGTAACGGAACAGCACTCTATCCCGTCTGCTAGCAGTTCCACCACGACAAGTTCCTTGCCAGTAAATCCATCAAATACGAACATCACGATACCTTTGCAGGTCCACGATGCAACAGATACCACATCTTCTCCGGAGGCCTCTCCAACGACTTTGTTGAAGCGACCACCTCAAGTACGGCCTGAGGAATATCGGCAGCCACAGACTTGTGTATTGAAACCATACCATATTAGGTTGCAGGAGTATATTGCTCCACGAGAGAAGATTTTGCCGCAGAAGAGGTCACCCCATGCAAGCACAAAACTAAGTGGTCAACTCGTCGTTAGAGGAGCTTCCGCAGAAGAGTGCGCACCTATTGCCAAACTTTAAAATTATGTAACATCTTGGAGGTTCCTATGAATGACACTCGACCTTACGCACCAATCAAAGTGCTCGGCGAGATCGCTGTTGCACTGATTGACACAGGTGCAAGTATTAGCTGTCTTGCCTCGAGCCTCGGCTCAAAGATGCTCCTTCAACACCCTACGGTGGTAAAACCTTGGCGCTCTGAAATTAGTACAGCTGATGGTACCAAACATCCTATCCAGGGTAGACTGACAACACCCGTGACATTCAGAGATCAAACGAAGGATATTACTTTCTACATTATCCCGTCACTGGCTGAGAACGTGTATCTTGGCGTCAATTTCGTCTTTCAATTTGGTTTGGCCCAAGTCTTATTGACAGATTTGCGACCGGCACGAATTAACGCCTAACCAACGACAACGTCTGGAAGCATCCCTCGCTGCTTTTCCATCTTACGCTTTGCAAGGCCTTCGCTGCACCACACTGGTCTCTCATGTCATCGATGTTGGCCAAAGCAAGCCAATCGAGCAGAGACACTATGCCATATCACCAGCAATGGAAAAGTTAATGTACGCAGAGTTGGACAGGATGCTCGAGTTGGGGGTTATAGAGGAGTCCCAAAGTGCCTGGTCCTCACCGGAAACTTTGGTGGTGAAGCCAGGTAAAGTCCGTCTTTGTCTAGATGCTCGAAAAGTCAATGCAGTGACCATCAAAGACGCTCACTCTCTTCCGCTCATCGATGGTATATTCAGGAGACTGCCGATAGCAAATTAAATTACCGGTCTCCGCCTAAAAGATGCATTCTCGCAAATTTCACTCTATGAGGGGTCGAGGGATAAGACCGCTTTCACAGTGCCCAGACGACCACTATACCAGTTCGTCACAACACCTTTTGGCCTGTGTAACGCTCCACAAATGATGACCCGGCTGATGAACAAAGTAATTCCACCGCATCTTAAACACCAAGTGTTCGAGAACTTGGATGATCTTCTACTCATCACAGAAACGTTTGACTAACACCTCCTACTATTGCAAAAAGCAGCCCTGCCTATCAGTAAGGCGGGACTCACTATCAACGTCCAGAAAAGTATGTTTGCCATGAACGAAGTCCGATATCTAGGATATGTCATCGGACATGGCACTATCAAAATGGATCCGGACAAAACTCGAGCGATTGATGAGTTCCCCCTATCGAAAACTGTTAGCAGCTAGGAGTGTGTGGTTGGTACCAAAAGTTTGTTCGGAATTATGCAACAGTTTCAGCGCCCCTGTCGAACATCCTTCGGAAAGAGAAATTCATTTGGACCGAGCTCAGTCGAAAGGCATTTGAAGAGCTAAAACAAGCCTTAACATCAGCTCCGGTCTTGCACAGCCCCGACTTTTAGAAGCCCTTCTCCATTCATTGTGACGCAAGTCAACATGGAGTGGTAGCCGTGCTTGTGCAATTGACCGGAGAGGGAGAATAAGCTCCCATTGCCTTCATGTCCAATAAGCTGAACTCGGCCCAAAGGAAATACACCGTATCCTAGCAAGAATGTTTGGCAGCGGTGATGGCTGTTAAAAAATTTCGGGCGTATAATGAAGCCTACCAGTTTGAAATCATCACAGACCACATATTCGCGCATATTTGAACCTCTGTATACAGATCTACTCGGTCCATATCCTCGTTCTTCTATGGGACACATCGGAGCTATCGTTGTGTTAGACCAGCTCTCGAAGTTTCCGCTGGTTAAACCTTTTCGCTAATTCACGAATCCATGCATCGTGGAATTTTTAGAGAGGCGGGTATTCCACGTGTTCGGGGTATCAGAAAGTGTATACTCGGACAACGAAGTACAGTTCAGATCTCGGCAGTTTAAGGGTCTACTCGAAAAGTACTGTGTCGAACACCAACTGACGCCCATATACTCTCCTGAATCTAACGCATCTGAACGTTTGAATCGAACTCTTTTAGCCACGATTAGTTCTTATGTCCATTCAACTCAGTAGAATTGGGACCGCAGATTGTCCGCCATCACTAGCGCTCTGCGGTCGTCATACCATTCAATCACCTGTATATTGCCTTACTTTGCCACCTGCAGACAGCACAAGATTTTCCATGGTAAACCATACAGGCTAATACGGCAGTTGAAGAGATCCCATGGTTGTGCTGGAGCCCCACGAGCATTTAAGAAATCTTCGCCAACAAACAGGATGAAAGATAAAGGCCGCGAGATCCCATGGTTGTGCTGGAGCCCCACGAGCATTTAAGAAATCTTCGCCAACAAACAGGATGAAAGATAAAGGCCGCGCGACGTGCAAATGAGGCGTAGTACAACTTGAGGTCACGACCTTCCGATTTTAAGGAAGGGGATGAGGTTTTTCATCATAATTTCTGTCAAAGCGGCTCTGCTTGGCATTAAAACGCCAAACTAGACTGGTACAGAAATTCGTAGGACCAAATCGTCGGGCTACATCATGCAAAAGACCTGAGTTGATAATTAAATACATACGTCTGTTTTGTCCATCTGTACTCAGTTTCAACCACGCGCAAAGTTTACATACATACAGCAAAACGTAAATGTACGTGTCAGTCTGTCCGTCCACTAATCGTTTTCTTCAATTATCCCACTCGGCGTTCCGACCCCGAAAACAATCGATTCTCCAGCTGAAAAACGTTCAGCTTCATTTTCGCAGCCTACGTCGCCTTGGGATCGCGAGAAAATTAGCTGCTGTATTAATCGAGCAGTCACACAAGCAAACTCCTCGAAAACTTTCCTATCTCCTATTTGAAATTTTAACGGCAGATTTAGAAAAATAATTAATTATTTCCATCCCTAATCGTCATTTGTAAAATGGTTTTCTTCCTCATCGTTATTATTAAATGTAACTCTTTACCAATTTTCCTCTATATTAAATTTAAACGTTTCACTTTCATTATATTTTTCGTGAGATTTAATTTTTATTACTATTTAACACTTTCTTTATTTTCTTTGCTTCAGTTAAATTTTGTTTTTAAAAAATTTAAATCTACCAAATTAAATTTCGAGTGTGCAAACGCTGTTTGAGTGTACCCTAATGGTGTTTTACGTTGCGGAAGGCAATAGAGCTCAGCTGATACGATTTACCGTACACACGGGATGTGAAAGAGAAAAGACAAGTTTTGGACGGATCAACAAGTGGAGGAGTCTGCTTCGCCAAGCAGTGACCTCAACGGGAGATCACGAGACTGCAAGCACGGCGGATGGGTCTGAGTGGCGCAAATGACCTGATGGCGTGAAACATATCTGGGGTTGCCTCATGTTTTCGAACGAAAAGATTTATCCTGGTGAACGATTGCAAAAACTAATGCTCGGAGATAGTAGTTCTGCTTCGAACAAAGTGAAGTTTATCTGTGCAATTTTAAGATCGTGTCACTTTAATATTTGATATAAAAACAAAATAGGACTTCGATTTGAATGACACTCATACAGGTCCTGAAAACCGGGAACAAAATAATATTAATCAAAGGGAGTTCGGTTTTGTCGCTCGTGTGTGACTTATGTGTGGATGTGTGATCAGTGTGCAATTCGTTGATGCGCAGTTTTTGCGTCTATTCCTGGTGATAGACGACATTTATGCACTCGAGCATTTGGTGGCACCACGCCGAGCCACAGGCTATTTCAAGGTGGCAAGGAAACAGTGCAAGTTCAAGTGTGGGAAATTTAACTGCCGAGGAGATAGGTCACCAGTAGCCCGAATTGTGTCAGCGAGTTTTCCCTTGATGAGTATCTCTAGCACTTTCCCAGCCATATTTAGCATGCATAACGTGCGGTATGCAGACGGCAATTCAGGATTTCCCTTACATTTCCTAATCAGCACGAGCCTTGCCACATTTCATCCTATCGGGAAAATCCCGTCCCGTAGGCAAGCGTTGAATGTGCTGAGCAGCAAGTCAGAACAATGGTGACAGACAAGCTGCAACACCTCGGCCGGAACACCATCTGCACCCGGAGCCTTCCTCGCTTTCAATGAAATGACTGCCTCCTTCAGTTCCAGCTGTGTGAAGAGTGCACAATTGACTGGTGTTTCACCATGGACCCCATCAACAAGGACAGCATGGGGGCGGAAGAGTCCTGCACTATCTGATTCATCTTTTCCGCATCATGTATGCACCAAGCTTCCGCATAACTAGCGTGTAGCCAAGGCCCCACGGATCTTTATTCACATTGACCACTAGCTCTTGCCAGCAGCGAGTCTTGCTGTTGTTAACCAATTTGCGAAGGCTTTTCCTGGCCGACTTATATGCTGCCACCCAGTTGCATGCCTCGTCACGGTTTCGTGCGCGTTGAGCCTCATGTTGAAGCTTGTGACACTTCCTTCGCTTTTCAGCGGTTTCAGTTGACCACCTGTACACTGGGGGCTTGCTTCGTTGAGGTTTTCGATGGGGCATAGAATCACAGCAAGTAGTCGTAATGATACTCATAGTAGAGTTCACTACGTCTTGAGCTGCCAATTCTCCCGTCCCCTCCGAAGCTCCCTGCAGCAGCTCACCTGCTGTGAGCACCTCGACGAACCTCTTGATGTCCATCCTGCCGATGCTCCATTCATTTGGAGAAAACCGATAGTATGGACGCCGGGAGACAACATCACTTATCTCAAGCAGAATACACTGATGATCACTGGCTGAGTAGTCCTCTCATACTTTCCAATTCTGTATCCTCCGACCGCGAGGTGAATGTCACACCCGGTATGGTTCCTACACAGTCGGACAGTCCGCATATGTCCAGTATTTAGTTCGACGAAGGCCATCTTGGCGACTTTTTCTAGGATTTATTTGAGGCATGCCCATTCGATTGCTTTAGCGTTGAAGTCTCCCCCAACAAGCACGTTGCCATCTGCGTTCGAGACAGCGCAATTGAAAGTATTAAACTTGGCTTGGAAAGATGATTTTGATTCGTTTGGCGTTGGGTACACACTAAAGAAGGTGGTCCCTGAACACCAAACCCACACGAAACCATCCCCCCATCTACAACTCTCCGCTTGGAAATCATTGTTCCGAACCCAGACGGCGGCAGTACTAGTTTTGTCAGGATATCATAATGCAGAACTTTTATCATGGTTTTGCTAACTCAGCAGCAATAAGACGGCTTCCATGACCCTCGCAAATTGCTTAAGCAGGTTTTGGGCGGTTGAACTGCGTTGTAGGTTTAGCTGCAGGATGCGGGTCATCTAAGTTCTGATTATGCTTTGACTAGGGCGTTCTGGAAAACCCGGCATTTTCCTGATTCCAAAGCGTGTCCAAAATTAGGTCTTGGATCAGCATCCTTGCAAAGAATACAGTTTGCCTCCTTCGTACAATCTTTTCTTTTATGTCCCATTTCACCACATTTGTAACATAGGGAACTCCTATCGGGTCTTTTGCATACTTGTGTGGTGTGAGCATAGCCAAGACATTTGAAACATTGATGAGGCATTGCTCTATACCGCATCCTACAGATGGCCCACGCTATTTGTACTTTGCCCTTGTTCAGGCCTAGTTAGTTTGCACGGTAATGCTAAGGCGACACTCGTGCGTGAACGCCTTGTGCGGGCCCCAGGGTACGCGTGAAGTTCACACCCCAGGGGGGTGGTGGAGTAGGTTCATTTGAGATGGGCTCCTGATTAGCGCTTTTCTGGCTCTGGGCAATTGCCCCCATTAGGACTTGTTCCACCGCTCGTATGGCCTTCCCGCCCAGCAAAAATAACCATGGGACCATAACGACGACTGCACATAAATATGGGGATAGCGGCTTCAAAGGGGGACCCAATCAAACTGGAGGAGTTTCAAATAAAAAAATTAAAAATAGATAAAAAATTCCAACCAAAGTTTCTTAAAAATTTTAGCGACGACGACGCAACCAGTGGCTGCAGCCTCGAACTTAACAGCATATTAGGAGCAGTACTAATGACGACAAAACTACGAAAAAAACATTGAGAGTAAAGACGGACAAAAACGGAGATTCGTGGACAGCTTTGCCTAGACTGATATTAATTCTGCGTTTGGCTGCAGCAGAAAGAAATGAAGTCGACGGCAGAGCATCCTAAAATGGAAGAGTGGGAAATACTGTAGGACGAGCCAGATGATCACATGGTGCGGGAAAATATAAAAATGTCACAAGATGGTTGCTGCTACGTTCGCTAGCATAGTGGCTGAAGCAAGGGTCTTAAGCCCCACAATAAAAATAAATAACACTAAAGCCCACAAAACTATCACGGCAGAAAAAGAAAGGAGCGATCAGACGAATTATATGCCAGTGTGTGATTTCACCGCACCCATAGAAAATGTGGCTCAGAAATGGAAGCCGATAACATCTCCCAAGAAAGGAGAATGCAAAGTACAATCGGCATCAAGTGACAAGAAGGAAAAGGGCTAATCCAAAATAATAATCATAAAGAGCAGCACCCCTTTAATGTTTCAAACAGGGTAGCTGTATTTACACTACACAAGTAAGTAAAGGATCGGATAGGAGTTCTCTATGTTACAGGTCTGGTAAAATGGGAAATACAAGAAAAGAGTATACAATGGAAGTACACTTTATGCGCCTTGGGATCAGGGTAATCTCGGGTTTTCTAGAAAGTCCTGGTCAAGGCGAAATCAAAACTTTAATTGCCCGCATCCTGCAGTTATACCTCCACCGCACTTTAAATGCCCAAACTCTGTTTGATCAGTCTGCGAGGGACATGAAAGCAGACTTCTTGCTGCTGAGCAAGCAACGGCAGTTCTGCATCATGCTATTCTAACAGAACTGTTACTACCGACATCTAGATTCGGAATAGTGATGCTAAGAGCTGTGGAAGGGGTTAGGTGCACAAGCACCACCTTTTTTGGTGTGTACTCAACGCTGAGCGAATTATTATCCTTCAAACCCCAGCTTAATACATTGAAGGGTGTTGTCTCTAACGCAGATAGCGACGTGCTCATTGGTAGAGATTTCAATGCGAAAGCAGTTGAATGGGGCGCGCCTCAAATAACGCCTAGAAATGGCAGCCAGGATGACACTCGCTGAACCAAACACCAGAAATACGCCGACTTCTCACCATATTGGCTATGAAGGAACCATACATGGCGCGATATTCACCTTGTAGTCCTTAGTACGGGGAGTGCACATTTGGAGCATATTAGAGGGCTACTCAGCCACTGATCATCAGTGCATTTTGCTTGACGTGCGTGATGTTGTCTCTCAACCTTCCAAAGATTAGTTGGAACAACGTGAGAATGAAAGTTAAGAGGTTCGTCTACGCGCTCACGGCAGATACTCCGCTGCAGGGTGTTTTGCAGGGGACAGAAAAACCGGCAGCTCAAGACAAGGTGAACTTAATTATGAGCACCACCACGACCGCATGCGGTACTTCTATGCCCCATCAAAAATCTTTGCATGGCAAGTCGAGAGTTTACCAGCGGTCGACTGAAGTTGCGTGAAGCCTAACGGGCATGGAACCGAGAAGGGCATGCAACTGGGCAGCAGCATAAAAGTGGGTCAGGAAATTCCCTTACATACTGATTAACAATAGCAAGGCTTGCTGGCAAGACCTAGTGGACAATGCGAACAAGAATCCGTGGGGCCTTGCCCACAAACTAGTTATGCGAAAGTTTGGTGTCCTGCGGATGCCTTGCATATATGATGCAGAAAGAACAGGTAAGATAGTGCGGGCACTCTTCTCCGCCCATCCCGTCCATGTTGACGCTATCCATGGCGAAACAGGATGCGATCTGGATTGGGAAGAGGCAGTCTTTTCACTGAAAGCAAGGAAGGCTCCAGGTGCAGATGGTATTCCAGCTGAAGTGTTGCAACTTATCTATCACAATCGTCCTGACTTGCTGCTCAGTAAATTGGACGCTTGCCTACGGGACGGGGTTTCCCCAATACGGTGGAAGGTAGTGAGGCTCATGATAAGCAGCAAGTTGACGGAAAATCGTGAATCGCCATCTACTGGGAATAAAGCTGCAATCTAAAGCTGGGAATAAAGCTGCAATCTCAAATTACCGTCCAATAACCCTGCTGTCTTCTTTTAGCAAGATTTTCGAACGCATAGTTTATAATTTAGCTATTCAGCAACACGGTTTTATCAAAGGCAGATCCACACTTTCTAATCTTCTCTCATACGGTGGCTTCTGCTATAGAGCAAAGTAATCAAGTAGATACTATTTATACTGACTTCTCAAAAGCTTTTGACTCTGTCAACCATGGTCTTCTATTGAACAAGCTCAAGGCATTAAATATTGACTCGATCCTTCTCTACTGGCTATACTCCAACCTCTATAATCGTGAGTGTGTCGTAACGTATAAATCTTGTAAGTCTTCCTCCTATTGTCCTCAGTCTGGTGTTCCTCAAGGCTCAGTACTTGGTCCCTTATTATTCTTAGCTTTCATAAATGATCTGCCATCCTTATTTAACTCTTCGTCGCTTATGTATGCTGACGATTTGAAAATTTTCAAAATTATTCATTCTCTAGATGACTGCTTGCGACTGCAAGCAGACCTAGATAATCTTGTTTCCCAGACTAGCTCTAACTTCCTTCCTTTAAATATTAGCAAGTGTCTCCTTATGTCTTACTCACGTAAAAAATCTCCATTTTCTTTTGTTTATTCGATCAGTGGCACTGCTCTTGAGGTACTGACCACTCATAAAGATCTTGGTGAAATTTTTGATGATAAACTCCGCTTTGATCACCACATTTCTTATATTGTTTTGAAGGCATCTAAAATGTCTGGTTTTATTTTAAGAACCTCTAAAGGCTTCAATAATATACGGTCTTGTACCTATCTATTTCTATCGCTGGCTCGTAGTCTATTAGAGTATTGTGCTCAAGTATGGTGTCCTCATCAGCGTTATTTAATTAATGCGCTTGAGACAGTGCAGCGTAGATTCACAAGATCTCTTATTTTCAAATTTCAGATTGCATACGTTTCCTATAGTGAGCGTCTCGTTATGTTACAGCTCCCCTCTTTACTATCTCGCAGGATCTTCCTGAATGAATGCCTCCTGTACAAACTTTATTACCATCTTTTGCCACCAGCTTTGTGCGACAATATATCGGCCTTTACTCCTGAACGTATGAGTAGATCTTCAGTAATCTTTAATATCCCGTTCGCCCGAACCGAGATTTTTTTAAACTCGCCTTTTGCTCGGATACCCCGCAATCACAACATTCGTGGTCTTGGTCCTATACCTTCTTCTTTTTACGAATACAAATCTCGTTTAAAACGGGATGTTCTTGAATTTGTTTTTATTAATTAAGTTTTCATTTTTACTGTTTAACGGATTATCAATTACTTTATGCTTTTATATGTTTTAATATAAATTCTTTTGCTTTTTTATTATTAATAATTTTTGCCTTTTTTCATTGTTTTTCTTACTTATCTATATTATAATTGGAGTTTACTCTGTACATAAAGATATTACAATAAATAAATACATACCGCCCTCTATGCATGCTAGACACGGCTGGGAAAGTGCTAGAGAAATTCGTCAAAGGAAAACTTACAGACGTGATTCATGCTGCTGGGGACTAATCTTCTAGTCAGTATAGCTTTAGAGCAGGACGCCCCACCATTGATGCGATTCCGGAAGTCATGAGCGTGGTCCAAAAGACACAGGTATATAGCCGCATCAAGCAACCGTTCGTTGTATTGGTGACACTCGACATTGGACCGAAGTCGAAAAAAGGAGGTAAGCAGCTAAGGGTTAGAAACTGCAGGCAAAAAAAGACGAACTGGACCTGGCGAGGATGGACGGACTTAAGGCGACTTCGTTGTTACCCGATAATTCTTATGCTCCACAAATAAGGGTGAGGCATTCAGATGGAGGTGGTGCCCCCTCGCACCCTCCCAACTCGATCAAGATCCAAACGTTGACGTGGCCATGTGTTTGCGATTTGAGTGAACAACTCATACAATAGCATTTTGTATGACTCTTTCCCTCAAATGAGAAGCACAAACGTAACCAATTTATGCATTAGTGTTATGAAATGAAATCACGTAACCCTATATCATACAAGGGCACGCGAGCGTAACGCCACTCTACCCGCTAAGAGCCCGTGCTAAAAAAAAAACGGAGGAATGCACCCGATGGCTAGCCCATATTAGGGGAAGAGCCTGCCATCGATGCAGGTTCTATACCCGGTTAAGTTGAAGGAAATGGAAAGACCGAATTTGTAAAGTTTTAACTAAACATTTCCTTTTATTCGGTTCTGTGCAAGTATTTTAGCAATTCATATTTTAAAGTTATATCCTATATATCCAACAATGAACAAAAAATGATTTTAAATATTTTCCAATTGGAAATCAGATTGACCTACAAAAGCCTTACGAAATTCGATTTAAAAAAAAATATTCGCAGTGGATTCTTCATTTAATTAGACTTTAGAGATCTCCACGCTGACTATGTATATAGCTCAAGTGGGTTGAATTGGATTCAATATTTCTTTACAATTTAATTGTATTCAGATTCTGTGTATTAAATGACTAATATGGATTTAAAAAATAATATATATAATGAATGAATCAATATGTGCATGAATATTGTCGCGTGTCTTTGGTTCGTGGTTGTAATAATTTTAATGTTCCGGGAAAGTGAAAACGCAATGTCTTTTAATTTAAGTTAGAAGAGTTTATTCAATTATAAAAGTGCAAAATTGTCAATATAACACTTTCACTAATTTTAATTTTCACTATGATAAATCTAACACTTGTCCATAAATTTCTTATCGCAATTGTCTTCTAAATCACTTCACTATTACGAAAATCACTTTTCTACTACTCGAATAATATCGCTTCCCACACACAATCGCAGTTCTTTTCGCGGTCGCATGAATGAATCCCCCCATTTATTCAGCTCGCCTTTATATAGGGTCTCTACCTATTCACCCATTTCTCGTACATTGTCGAATGTTCTACCGAGAGGTACCTGGTAGATTCGAGCAAATTAATGAATGGAGTGACGTCACTTGCAGATGTTGATCATGCTTGTTGGGTTCTCGTGGGTTCGAGTAAGTTCATTTGTTGACGTGAAAACAATTGCGACAGTAGCTCGCAGAATTATTTGTACATGTAAATATTTGTACATGTCATACTGCCCCCACCTCAGTTCTTTTCGCCCCGAAAAGATGTGGCGCTATTTGTAGTCGATTCTCCCTGGGTGTAATATGGGGCAAGACGGTCCAGATGCACGATTTTCATTTTGGCTCTCGGCTTACGATGTTCCTGTATTCGGTATACGACGTCGTTGATTCGCTTTGTAACTCGGTGTGGTCCCTCCCAATTATGTTGCAACTTTGGAGACCTACCCTTTCGCAGTTGCGGGCTATAAAGCCACACCAAGTCATCTTGCTGGAAGCCAGTAGAATTTGCCTTTAGATCATACCTGGTCTTGATGCGGTCAGTAGCCGATTCGAGGTGTTTTCGCACTGTCCGATGTATCTGGTTCAACCGTTGTCTTAGATCACTTGCGTACTCCAAGACCGTTTGGGGCTTCTCAGGGGGTGTTCCGAACTTTATATCGGCTGGCAAACGAATAGTCTTTCCAAAAATGACTTTGGCTGGGGCCTGTCCCGTCGATGCATGTTCAGCGGCTCTATATGCCATTAAAAATAGTGGGATATGTCGGTCCCAGTCCCTTTGGTTCTCGTCAACCATTTTGGCCAGGTGTTTATTGAGCGTGCCGTTGAAATGTTCGACCATTCCATCAGATTGGGGATGCAGTGGTGTTGTCCTCGTTTTCCGTATTCCGAGCAGCTCGCACATTTCGCCAAAAACTAGTGACTCAAAGTTTCGGCCTTGATCCGAATGTAGTTCACCAGGTACGCCGTACCTACTGACCCAATTTAACACTAGCTGTTCAGCTAAAGTAGTTGCTTCCTGGTTGGGAATGGGGTAGACCTCGGGGCCACTTGCTGAAATAATCAGCCAAACCAGCGTGTATCGATTTCCCCATTCAGATTCAGGAAAGGGTCCTGCGATGTCAACAGCAATCCTTTCAAAGGGTACACCCACGTTATAGGTTTGCATTTGTCCTCTCAGTCGTCGCTTTGGACCTTTGACGGAAGCGCAAATTGTGCATCTGCGACACAAGTCCTCTACGTCCTCTCGAGCGTGGAGCCAGTAGAACCTTTCCCGCAATTTCGCTAACGTCTTATTAACACCAAGGTGGCCTCCCGAGGATCCTTCATGCATTTCCTTAACCACATCGTGGATTCGGCTTTTGGGTAGTATAGTTTGCATCCTATAGGAGCTGCCATCCACCGCTTCCCATTTCCGCTTGAGTATGCCACCCTCTACCTGAAGGGAGTTCCATTGTGCACAATAGCTTTTCAGGGTTGCGCCATGCGTTGAAACGTCTTTCCACTCAGGTCGCCCAGTCGTCTCCTTGCATACGAGCAATGGTCCGATGTCTTCATCGGCTAGCTGGGCATTTCGAATCTCCTCCGATGACCAACCTTCATCGAATTCGGCCGTCATCAGTCGCAGATCAACGGGCGGTTCCTTTTCCTCAATCCGTCGGCAATGCTTGCAGTTAGCTGGACATGGGCGACGAGATAGGGCGTCAGCATTTCCATGAACTCCACCCTTTCGATGAACAATTTCGTAGTCGTATGACTGCAATCTTTCGATCCATCTCGCAACTTGTTCCTCGGGGTTTTTGAAGTTAAGTAGCCATCTCAGCGATGCATGGTCCGTTCGAAGAACAAATTTCTGGCCATATAGGTACTTGTGGAACTGCTTGGTGGCCTCTATCATAGCCAATAGCTCCTTCCTGGTCACACAGTAGTTCCTCTCACTTTTTGAAAGAACTCGACTGTAATACGAGAGGACTCTTTCTTCGCCATTGATCTGCTGGGAGAGTACAGCTCCAATACCGCCGTTGCTTGCATCGGTGTCAACCACAAACATTTTTCCGGGTTTCGGATACGCCAGTCCGGGTGATTCACATGGCTTTTCCTTCAGGGTCTCAAAGGCTGTCTGGCATTGTTCATTCCAGACATACGGACGATTTTTCTCGGTTAGCTGATGGAGACACTTAGCTATTTTGGCAAAGCCTTTGACGAATCTTCGAAAGTAGGTTGCCAGACCCAGGAAACTTCGTAGTTGGCGCTTGTTGTTTGGTGTTGGCCAGCTTTTCACGGCTTCAATTTTCTCAGGGTCTGTTTTGACCCCTTCTGCTGATACGACATCTCCCAGGTATTTTACTTCAGCTGCAAAAAGGGTACACTTGTCGGGACTAAGTTTCAAATTTGCCAGTCGCAGTCGGGAGAAAACCTCTTCTAAGTTCTGCACATGCTCTTCGAACGTTCTCCCGATGACGATGATGTCATCTAGGTACACCAAGCAGGTTTTCCAGGTTAGACCACGTAGCACGTATTCCATCAAGCGTTCGAAAGTGGCTGGAGCATTGCAAAGCCTAAACGGCATCACCACGAATTGCCACAATCCAGTCCCAACTGAAAATGCGGTCTTTTCTCGGTCCTTCTTGTCAATTTCTACCTGCCAGTAGCCACTCTTGAGATCGAGTGTAGAAAATCATTTTGCGTCGGCTAAAGTGTCCATGATGTCATCGATGCGTGGGAGCGTGTAACTATCTTTCTTAGTGACGTCGTTAAGCTGGTATAGTCGACACAAAAGCGAGTGCTACCATCCTTTGTCTTTACTAGAACTATAGGCGCGGCCCATGGACTTACAGAAGGTTCAATAATGCCTTGTTTTTCCATGTCCGAAATCAGCGCGCTCACTGCTCCTTGTTTGGCTATAGGGAGACGTCTTGATGTTTGTCGAATTGGCTTGGCTCCCTGTGTATCTATGACGTGAGTTACCAAACTCGTTCGCCTTGGTCATCCGGGCTTGTTGAGAAGATGTCACTGTACTTGGTGACCAGATCAGAGGCTCGTTTGAATAGCTGCACCGGCAATTTGACTTGCTTCAATATTGCAGACGTGGATTCTCGGGCTTTGTCTGTGTCTTGCCTCCTTTTCCAATGATGGTCGTGAGTAGCTTCCAAAGAGGTGATGGTGGAAACAGGCTGGCAGCTGCCGATGACTTCTCCCGCTTTGATGCTCGTGGTTGAGTCTGCGGTGTTAAGGACTCTAACCGGCACATATCCGTTCCTTAAAGATCTTACAAGCCTTCGTCCCACAATCAAACTGCGCAATGCGGATGTCTTCGTTGGCTCTATCAGATAAAATCGGTGGTCTCCAGAATCACCATCAAGCTTGGCCCATACAATGCTTTCGGAAGAATTCAGTACATCAGTGTCAGTACGTACCACTACATTCATCTTGGGGATTTGTACGCTGGGATCCTCCATCAGTACTTCGACATTCTGCCATTTCAATACACGTTTGCCCAAATCCAACGTGATTCCATGTGGTCGCAGAAAATCCATTCCGAGAATGCAGTCATCCATAATGTTCGCGACCAGAAAATTATGTCGAAACAGAAGGTCTCCCAACTGTATCTGGAAGTTGACCTCTCCATGAACAGGTGCAGTTTCTCCCATAGCTGTCCGTAGTGAGAAAATTCTGCCTTTGTGAAGTTGTTGCCGTCTAACAAAGTCTGGTCGGATAATCGATCGGGTTGCACCAGTGTCGATTGTTATGCTGCAGTGTTCTCCGTCAATTTGACCCGGAAGGCATAAGTCCGCTTCTCCATGATGTAGTCTTGACACGGTGATGGTGGTGCTAGGGACGTCGATCCTCCTAGCCCACCTCTGCCCCACGAAGTTGGCTCTTACATGTTTCCCGACCCCCTGTGTGAAGGGCTTCCATTCTGGGCTCCGGACTCGGTCTGGATCTCCTTCTAGCTGCACACCCTGGACAATAGCTCGGTTTTCTACGCTTCTTGCAGTCTCTTTGCAGATGCGCCTTCTCTCCGCCATTCCAGCATCTAGGCGCACCATTTACATGCGGGTCTCGCTCAATTTCCACGCGTTCACACCTGCACTCGTCTGTCACTACCTCCCGAACCCCGGCAGTGGTACGAGTCGCATTTTTCGCTGCCTCAAAGTTCAGACTGTAAGCCAATGCGTCCTTAACCGTTTGCTTTTGAGCTAAACGCACGGCTTGTTGCAATTCCGGGTCCTTTAGTGCGCTGATGAATGCTTCTGTCGCTGCATCATCTCGGTGTTCTGGGTCGTAGGCTGGGTAAGCCAAAAGTGCCAGCCGCTCAATGTCTTGGGCTAGTTGCTGTAGGGTTTCACCAGTCTTCTGCATTCGATGCCTTAGCTGTGACCAATAAATCTGCTTTAGATGATCGTCTCCATAACGCATGTCGAGCGCATTCATTATAGCATTCGGGTTTGAGTGTAATTCAACGGGGATCGTCTGCAACAGCTCGGCAGCTGGGCCTATTAGAGCAAGAATCAATGCAGTTGTTCGTTCCTGCTCATTCCAGTGATTTATGCGAGCGGCTGCTTCAAACTGGGTTTTGTAAATACTCCAGACCGTTTGCCCATCGAATATTGGTGCTTGCACATTTCTGGATGTGCTTTGAGCTGCGGTTATAAGCGGGGCTGGTGAAGTGGTTACTACTGCCTTTGCTGCTTCCAATTCTTTTTTCACTTTTTCCATCTCGTGGTTCATTCTCTCTTCGACCTGGCTGACCTTTTCCTCGACCTGGTAAACCTTTTCCTCGACCTGGTCACCCTTTTCCTCGACACCTTTAATTTGTTTATTAAGACTACCGACCTCCGCTTTTATTTCGGTTGACTGCTTTTGAAAATCTGCCTTGATTTCGATCGCTTGTTGATCCAGCTTCGCTGATTGTTCATTAAGTTTCGCTGATTGTTCATCTAGCTTCGCAGTCAGACTGGATGACATCACCATTAACATTTGCATTAGCGCATTTTCTGGCTCCTTTGATTTTGGTGTTTCTACTTCTCCACCTCCTGCGCCTTTTTCCGCATCTGAGGGCTTACCTGAATCCAGATTCACGCCTTCCGACTCGATCGCGTCACGCAGGCGTGCAATCAGTATGGCCTTTGTACCTTGTGTGGCCAGATTTCGTTGTTCCAACTCCTCTTTGAGCTCCGATATGCTCAATTGATTAATTTTTAGATGTAAATTTCCTGGCATTTTTATTGTTTCGGCTATTTTTCCACCAGTTTCTACGTTAATTCTCACTATTGTGCACTGCAAAAATGTTTAATCGTTTTCACTTCCAAAATTTTTCTTTTGCACTTCTTGACACCACTGTCGCGTGTTTTTGGTTCGCGGTTGTAATAATTTTAATGTTCCGGGAAAGTGAAAACGCAATGTCTTTTAATTTAAGTTAGAAGAGTTTATTCAATTACAAAAGTGCACAATCATCAATTTAACACTTGTCCATAAATTTCTTATCGCAATTGTCTTCTAAATCACTTCACTATTACGAAAATCACTTTTCTACTACTCGAATAATATCGCTTCCCACACACAATCGCAGTTCTTATCACGGTCGAATGAATGAATCCCCCCATTTATTCAGCTCGCCTTTATATAGGGTCTCTACCTATTCACCCATTTCTCGTACATTGGCGAATGTTCTACCGAGAGGTACCTGGTAGATTCGAGCAAATTAATGAATGGAGTGACGTCACTTGCAGATGTTGATCATGCTTGTTGGGTTCTCGTGGGTTCGAGTAAGTTCATTTGTTGACGTGAAAACAATTGCGACAGTAGCTCGCAGAATTATTTGTACATGTAAATATTTGTACATGTAACAATATAAATATGTTGTAAATAGAAGGAAAGCATACGGGTACTCACCAGCATCCTCGATGAGTGCCCGTTGATGATGTGGTGATGCAATACAGCTGAAATTCCATTGAACATACATATAAATTTAATTCAGACTTAATATAACAGATAGTGGCATGCATTTTTTAAATCTGGAAATCTCTACGTCCACAAGCCTCGAGAGGTAGGCAATGCTGAAACCAATCTTGTTATATTAGTTGAAATGCAAGTGCGATTATACATCGTTCATTACAACGGCACATAGTACCGTCTCCTCCAAGTTATAGAACAACGCCTTCCTACAACATCGGGCATAATAGCCAGAAACTCGAAACTAATACTTGGGCCAATAGTTTGCCAACGTTCTGATTAAACTGATTACTGCGTGCCCTTAATACGTACATTTCACATTCATGGTCTTAACTTAGACCTAATTTTATGTCCAACGCTCACGTCAGTGCATTTAAATATTACATTACTTCGATTAAACCGTCTTAAATGTGCCATCTCCTGTTTCTGCAAGACCTGGCATAATCAAGCTCACGATTAACAGCGCCCCAACCACTATCCTTTTTCTCGTCAAATTTTCAGTCCAACAAGAAGTTGCCATAGAAGATACGATACACAATTATCAATCCCTTTAGTCGCTTGCAGTTAACGAAACACACAATACTTCGAATTTAAGTATCCTTCATATGCAAAAATCCTATTACGTATCACCACCTCGAGCCATGCTTACACCCCTGATTAAACCTGTTTCATAGTGTAATTGCCTTTTTTTGTATTTTTCTTCGTGAGTACACTGAAAAATAATCCCCACTGCACTTTCGTAGCTCTTTTCCAATTTAAGCTATTTTAATTGTATCCCTAGCAACTCCTATTGGATTTGCGCCCATCAGATAAACATGAAGCTTGAACTTTGGAATATCGTCATTACTATCAATTTTGCATTTTCATCGGGTTCCATGGTTTTCTTAGTGCGGGCCAGTGGCCAAACTAAATTTTTAGCATCTACTTGATTCCTATTTTCTTTTGTGTCTACTTGTACATCCGGCCAGAAATTTCTAATTGATTTTCACTTTTTCCTATGCCGTTTTCATCACTGTTCTTTCCAACGTCATCTTTTTCTATGATTTTATCTCGCAAATTGTCAATACTTATTAACCAACTATAATTTAAATTGTATTATGGTTTTATTATGCACTAAATTCCCCCGGCACATCAACCAGAACTCATCACTCATGGACTGCTAGGAGCCTTTTCGCCTAACTGTTGACGCAAAGCATTGTCAAATCTATTACTTGCGGCCCGCCACTATTTCAATGACGAGACTACTAATATTTATGCCATTTGACGCTAATTTTTCATCCAAATAAACTCCATCACATTACCTACAGAACATCGTTTTATAAATTAAACCGTTTAAAGCGAACACAGCGTATAGTTACTCATTGGTTTTTTGCACTAGCTCCGTTGACAGCTTTTCCCACTTTCAACCTTTTTCCTTGTGGCGTCCGCGCTGTCTCGCGATCCGTCACAGACTCCCTCCTATTTTCAATCCAACGAAATTTGCATCCCGCAACGGTGGTTTTCTCGCGCCCAAGCAGATTCTCCTCTTTTCTTGTCCATCGTCTACCGTATCGTCACGCTGTTACGGTGGATGAAGACGGGCCCCTTGCTCAGCCACTATAAATTGCATTTGGCAATGCAATACGTGGAATGCTGTATTGTAGCAGCGTTCCCATACTCGAAATTCTATGTGCAGATTTAACATTTTTTTAAAACAAAATTCAACTACCATATAAAATTTTGAGTAGGGGATAGGAAGGTTATCGAGCAGTTTGCTTGTGTGACTGCTCGATTAATACAGGGTAGCTACTTTACTCGCGATCCCAAGGTAACGTGGGTTACGAGAAAAGAGCTAAAGATCTTCAGTTAGAGAATCGATCAACTTCGGGGCCGGAATGCGGAGTGGGACGAATGAAGCAAACGATTGACGGACTGACAGACTGACACGTATATTTACGTTTTGATGTGAGTATGTAAACTTGCGTGCGGTTGAAGCTGAGTACAGACGGACAAAACAGACGTATATATTTAACTATTGGCGGAGGTCTTTTGTGTGATATACCCCGACTTCTTTCCTCGATAGGTTGGTGATCAGGTAACGTTTGGGTCCTACAACCTTCTGTACACGGCTTTCAAATCTATCTTGGGATTGTAATGCCCAGCGGCGACGCTTTGGTGCAAATTACGTCGAAAAACCTGTCTCCTTCTTTAAAGTCCGTGACCTGAGGTTGTACTGCACCTCATTTGCACGTCGTGCGGCCTTTATCTACCGTTCCATTTGTTGGCGGAGGTCTCCTAAACGCTCGTGGGGCTCCAGCACAACCACGGGATCTCCCAAACACTTTAATTGCCACAGTAGCCTGTATGACTTGCCATGGAAAATTATGTGCTGTCCGAAGGTAGCAAAGTAAGGCGAGACACCGGTGACGGAATTATAAGACGACCGCAGAGCGCAAGTGATGGCGGACAATCTGCGGTTCCAATCCTTCTGAGTTGAATGGACATAAGAACGAATCAGGGCTAATAGTGTACGATTCAAGCGTTCAGATGCGTTAGATTGAGGAGAGTATATGGGCGTCAGTTGGTGTTCGACACAGTACTGTTTGACACAGTACTGTTCGAGTAGACCCTTAAACTGCCGAGATCTGAACTGCACTCCGATGGCCGAGCACACATTTTCTGGTACCCCGAACACGTGGAATACTCGGCTCTCTAAAAATATTACGATGCATGGATTCGTGAATTAGCGAATAGGTTTAACCAGCGGAAACTTCGAGAGCCGGTATAACACAACGAAAGTTCCAATATATCCCATAGAAGAACGAGGATATGGACCGAGTAGATCTGTATACAGACGTTCAAATATGCACGAATATGTGGTTTGTGATGATTTAAAACTGGTGGGCTTCGATATACGCCCGAAATTTTTTAACAGCCATCACCGCTGCCAAACATTCTTGCTAGGATACGGTGTATTTCCTTTGGGCCGAGTTCAGCTTATTGGACATGAAGGCAATGGGAGCTTATTCTCCCTCTCCGGTCAATTGCACAAGCACGGCTACCACTCCATGTTGACTTGCGCCACAATGAATGGAGAAGGGCTTCTAAAAGTCGGGGCTGTGCAAGACCGGAGCTGATGTTAAGGCTTGTTTTAGCTCTTCAAATGCCTTTCGACTAAGCTCGGTCCAAATGAATTTCCCTTTCCGAAGGATGTTCGATAGGGGCGCTGAAACTGTTGCATAATTCCGAACAAACTTTCGGTACCAACCACACACTCCTAGCTGCTAACAGTTTTCGATAGGGGGAACTCATCAATCGCTCGAGTTTTGTCCGGATCCATTTTGATAGTGCCATGTCCGATGACATATCCTAGATATCGGACTTCGTTCATGACAAACTTACTTTTCTGGACGTTGATAGTGAGTCCCGCCTTACTGATAGGCAGGTCTGCTTTTTGCAATAGTAGGAGGTGTTAGTCAAACGTTTCTGTGATGAGTAGAAGATCATCCAAGCTCTCGAACACTTGGTGCTTAAGATGCGGTGGAATTACTTTGTTCATCAGCCGGGTCATCATTTGTGGAGCGTTACACAGGCCAAAAGGTGTTGTGGCGAACTGGTATAGTGGTCGTCTGGGCACTGTGAAAGCGATCTTATCCCTCGACCCCTCATAGAGTGAAATTTGCGAGAATGCATCTTTTAGGCGGAGACCGGTAATTTAATTTGCTATCGGCAGTCTCCTGAATATACCATCGATGAGCGGAAGAGAGTGAGCGTCTTTGATGGTCACTGCATTGACTTTCCGAGCATCTAGACAAAGACGGACTTTACCTGGCTTCACCACCAAAGTTTCCGGTGAGGACCAGGCACTTTGGGACTCCTCTATAACCCCCAACTCGAGTATCCTGTCCAACTCTGCGTACATTAACTTTTCCATTGCTGGTGATATGGCATAGTGTCTCTGCTTGATTGGCTTGCTTTGGCCAACATCGATGACATGAGAGACCAGTGTGGTGCAGCCAAGGCCTTGCAAAGCGTAAGATGGAAATGCAGCGAGGGATGCTTCCAGATGTTTTCGTTGGTTAGGCGTTAATTCGTGCCTGTCGCAAATCTGTCAATAAGACTGGGGCCAAACCAAATTGAAAGACGAAATTGATGCCAAGATACACGTTCTCAGCCAGTGACGGGATAATGTAGAAAGTAATATCCTTCGTTTGATCTCTGAATGTCACGGGTGTTGTCAGTCTACCCTGGATAGGATGTTTGGTACCATCAGCTGAACTAATTTCAGAGCGCCAAGGTTTTACCACCGTAGGGTGTTGAAGGAGCATCTTTGAGCCGAGGCTCGAGGCAAGACAGCTAATACTTGCACCTGTGTCAATCAGTGCAACAGCGATTTCACCGAGCACTTTGATTGGTGCGTAAAGTCGAGTGTCATTCATAGGAACCTCCAAGATGTTACATAATTTTAAAGTTTGGCAATAGGTGCGCACTCTTCTGCGGAAGCTCCTCTAACGACGGGTTGACCACTTAGTTTTGTGCTTGCATGGGGTGACCTCTTCTGTGGCAAAATCTTCTCTCGTGGAGCAATATACTCCTGCAACCTAATATGGTATGGTTTCAATACACAAGTCTTAGGCTGCCGATATTCCTCAGGCCGTACTTGAGGTGGTCGCTTCAACAAAGTCGTTGGAGAGGCCTCCGAAGAAGATGTGGTATCTGTTGCATCGTGGACCTGCAAAGGTATCGTGATGTTCGTATTTGATGGATTTACTGGCAAGGAACTTGTCGTGGTGGAACTGCTAGCAGACGGGATAGAGTGATGTTCCGTTACTTGGTTTATCGCGAGTGCTGCTGGCTGCTGCGAGCACTCACTAGCAAATTTTTTGACTTCTTGCAATTTGTAAAATCTGGCGTATATATATCTGGTTTCGCACAACGGAGGCAAAAGACGTTTGCCCCTGCCTGGCATGTGGTAAAATGATGTCCTGTCTGCCAGCAGTTCCAACACCTAGGGGCCAGTTCGTGTAATTCGATTTGATGTTCTTGTTCTAGTTCTGTGGAGGATGGAGAGATGGTCTTCGACGTGGTGCCCATTCTGGGTGGAATGAGACGGACTGGCGTGGGTAGAACAGACACTCTGTGCTCAGCTACTGCGCGTCATTCTAGTGGCTCTCGTTGGCTAGAGGTATTACCTTGGGGTGTGGACCACTGGGAGTGTTGTATTGCTTCAAGCGCTTTTGCGGACACGCGAAGCGCATGCACGTTGCAACGCGTGGCGACCACCAGTCACTCTCACAGCTCCGGACTGATCCACTCGCAGGAGAGGCTGAGAAACTCAGACTTTGGCATGGGAATCGTCAGACGTTCCAACAGGCCACACAGGACTTCGTAGCACTCATCTACGGTCTCCTGTGCCTGTTGGCGTCTGTTCCGGATCCGCTGCTTCAGAATATCGAACTCCCGCAGTGCTGCATGCCTCAACGTCTCCCAGTCAAACGTTGGAGGGAGGTCCACAAACCACCAAAACTAACGGAGTGTGCTCCTTCTAAACAGCATTTAAGCACAGCGTGTGACTGCTCTCATATTTTTCCCTAAATTCAACCATGCCATGTTCTCCACCCTCCTCAGGAAGGCAGCGACTGTCATAGGGTCAGTCTGACCGGTGAACACCAGCTTCTAACCAGCCACTATCTTGGCTACCTAGCTGTGGGTGGTGGATGATCCCAGGTGCCATCAGACATGGGTCGAGATGGTGGGTCCAGAGGTGGTGGATCCGGAGGTAGTGGATGAGGCAATTGCTCTAATTGCTGACGCATTTGATCCATTTCAGCAGCCAATTCCTGCATGGTGTCTAGTAGTTGGGACATCTTAATGCTTGCTTCTGAGAAAAACTAATTTTAAATTAAAAAGGGTGGGCCGTTTGTGGCGAACTTCAAAAATAAAACTCACAAAAGAAATTAAGACCGATAAATAAATATAAAAAAAGAGATGTTAAAATGTTCTAATTGCGGATCGATTTAAGAGTTTTATGGGCTGAGTTTTAAGTTTTATAAGCGGTATCAATATCAGATTCTAACTCGGGCTTTTCATCCCACTTTTTGCTTCACAGGTAATGTTACCAATGGAGCACTCTTCCTTTGTGTTACAGGTACTACTCTCTTGAGGCACCATAAGAATCAGGGTTCAGAAGTGCTTTCTCATACGCAAGTTTTGGCCAGGTACACTTTGTCTGCCCAGGGCGAATTCTGACCCGCAAGCAGCGCGTGCCTTATCACGGATAGTCACGGACTAGCTAAGCAGCCAATCACGTGAAATCAAAATCCATGTACTGGAAGACACTTAGGCACCACTTGGTTTGGGGTGCAGATCAGAAGTCGCCGCAAAAATGATATTGTGATAGCAACGGCTGAATACACAGGAGGATTCTAATAACATTTGGCCTTGCTAGTCATACAATGGTGGTAAACCACCAATGCATGAGTCAAAAGCAGGTCCAAACAATATTGATGTCCAAGGACACATACGTTTGGAAGTTATTAGTTGCTGGGGCATGATTGGCGCAATATCCCTTAGGGGCTACCTACCCGCACAAAATTTGGACACTTTGTAGGGGCACCTAGAGACGATGGACTGTCTCATGCACAAGACTGATGATAAACCCGGGCATTTCGGGCCCCAGGTTGGGCGCCATTTCGTAGTGAAAGTAGGTATACGCATGTCCGTGGAGGACGAAAGAGGATGTTGGGGCCTTGTCCGGGAATGCATGAATGCGCCGGTAGGCTAGCGTTGTGGTATCGTGGGGCAGGTTCTTTCCCCTAGCACAAGGATCCACCACAAAAGAATTTCGCATCCACAGACTCCGGGGTCAAATAGAAGTCGGCCGAAGTCAAAAAAAGGAGGTAAGCAGCTAAGGGTTAGAAATTGCAGGCGAAAAAGGACGAACTGGACCTGGGGAAGACAGACGGACTTAAGGGGACTTCGTCATTACCCGATGATTCTTATGCCCCACAAACAAGGGTGGGGCATCCAGATGGAGGTGGTGCCCCCTCGTACCCGCCCAACCGGATCAATATCCAAACGTTGACGTGGCCATGTGGTTGCGATTTGAGTGTAAAACTCATAGAATAGCATTTTGGTTGACTCTTTCCCTCAAATGAGTAGCACAAACGTAACCAATTTATGTAATAGCGTTATGAAACGAAACCACATAAAACTATATCATAAAAGGGCACGCAAGCGGAAGGCCACTCTACCCGCTAAGAGCCCGTGCTAAACAAAAAACAAAGGAGGAGAGCGCCCGATGGCTAGCCCAAATATTTGCAGTGGATTCATCATTTAACTAGACTTTAGAGCTCTCTACGTTAACTATGTATATAGCTCAAGTGGGTTGAATTGAATTCAATATTTCTGTAGAATTTAATTGTACTAGGGGTTTTGTGTAGCGGTGATTTAAAAAATATAACAACAGCGGTGATTTAAAAAATATAACATATAATGAATGAATCAATATGTGCATAAATATAAATATATTGTAAATAGAAGGAGAGCAAACGGTTACTCACCAGTATCCTCTACGAGCGCCTGTTGATGATGTGGTGATTCAATACTGCTGAAACCCTATTGAATATTGTTGCGAATTCCGGCGTATCGCCACTCTCCCATTCGCAACTTCGATTGCCGCCGTAACATCTCCACCTTCTTTTGGGCACATATACCCTTTTCCTCAGTAAATTTGTTTATTTTTATTAACATTTAACAATTTCTCTTTAATTCTTATTTCCACATTATCGCAACCCTACTTTTTCCCTTATTTTCACTTACCAAAAAAAAATAAAGAAAAAAAATAGTATATAATAATAATTTTAATTTTTCCGTTAACAAAATTTGATTCGATACATTTTTCCTAACAAAACCTGATTCCTTCCTTCATACCAACTAATTTTAATTATTAGTTCCCACTAACAAATTTTATTTTTCATACTATCAAAATTCATTCACGTTTCCCTACTAACAAATTTCATTCCCATGCCCATCAAGAAAGAAGCATAGTTGCATATAATACAATGAATGGGAAATCCACAGAAGGTGGCTTCGTTGGCAGCGTCATGGATTCTCAACCGGGGGTCCACTGGGATCCTGGGTTCAAGTTCCCCGAGCACAGGAAAGCATTCTTTTTGGAGTATCGGCAAAAGCAATTGTTTCCGTATATAAACGCTATCATGGTTATCCAAAATGGAAATCGTTGCGTTTGTCGATACGGAAAAGATGTCTGGGTAGCGGAGTCAAAGTGTATGAACAAAGGTTGCGTTACCCAGATGCGGCAGCGGTAATTAGGAATGAAATGATTGCGGGATTAGATTTTCTGGGTGTGAAATTTTGGATTGGGTGAGGGGCAGTTCGTATTTGGCTTGTAAATAAGAGGGAGATTTTTGCGGTGTCGAGGTGATTTTGGGGTTTAAGAATACGAAAAAGGCAGTTTTGAGTTTGGATCTGGATTGGAAATTGAACGGAATTGAGTTTTGGTAGCGGAAGACGGGAATAGAAAAATTGGAAAAGTGAAGAGAATTTTAATTTTTAGGATAAGATTTTTGATTGAGAATTGAATGGAATTGAGTTTTAGTGACGGAAGACGAGAGTAGAAAAATTGGAAAAGTGAAGTGAATTTTAACTTGGCGGATAAGATTTTTGATTAAGGATTGAGTTCAGTGACGCAAGATGAGAGTAGAAAAAGTGGAAAAGTGAGCTCTAATTTGGAGGATAAAACATTGGTAGATAGAGAATACCAGTTCTGGAGCACCTTTTCCATACGAATTTGCGCACCACCTAGTGGCGGAAATTGGAACTAATGGCGCTTGAAGCGGCCGGCAATGTAACTAATGGCTTGTGTCTTGGGTATGTGGGTGCATGTTTTGGGTGTGTGGGAGCATGTATTAGGGTGGTATAGGTAGGTGCCTGGGATAAGAAGGCATGAGTCCGGAATAGGTGTGGATGTCATGGATGGTTGCGGCGATGGTGTGTGTCTAGGGTATGTGGACATTTGGATCAGACTTTTGTAGGTGTGGGCCTTAGGTATGTGGGTATGTGTACAAGATCGGTATAGGTAGGTGCCAGGGATGAGAAGGTATGGGTCTTAGGTAAATATACATCTGTGTCTAGGTCAAGTAGGTAAGTTCTCCGGGTCTTAGTACCCTCTAGCGGTTAGTAGAAGTAGTCATATGTCTTTAGATTACTGGTGCACATCCTTAGCCTTTACAGCCTATGATGGTAAATAGTGAAACTAGAAAGTTGATTTCTGTCTAGGATAGTCCTAAGTATTTCAATTAACCTAGATTTCTCAGCGTGTTTATACTTTGACGCTTTTAGCGATAGATAATTAAACTATCCATGTTTTTTATTCATCCATAGTGGAAGGATTCAAATATATTCATTGCTTCTAGTCTTGTCTTAGTTGTACAATAATAATCTTTAGAGCTTACATATAAATTTTATTTATTCATCGATTTATTTAATTATTTGAATTTTTCTCATTACAAAGAGAATACGGATATCAATTCCTATGTCCATGTGGTAAGAAGGTCAAGATATTTGAACCCATAAATCATTTACATGGTTGTCTATATTCTACAGACGATCCTCTACAATCTCAAGTACCTTCCGCAGCGTTTTTTCTTATCGCATGCACTTGCATGCATCCATATGTGACATATATTCTTGAGGGTGTTTTTTCCACACGTGATATGGAATGAATTGATCTTTCCCATGTTAGGGAAAGGCTATTAGAACTTGTGGTGAAATTGTATTAGGTGATAATTGGGCATCTTATTGATGAGAATAGAAGCTAGCCAAGTGAGACAAGCGCATGGTGATCATGGGCGCATGATTTATGAGGTGTCGCTTGTGGTAATCTCTAAGATGGGTACTTTGGGTTTTGTATGCATGTTACTTGATATATGTGGAAATTTGGGTACGAGAATTTTGAATGTTAGAGTAAAATAAAAAATTTTTTTCTTCTGTTTTTAAATAAACTTGTTTATTGTAGAATACCATTGACTAGCAAATACTAATAAATATTGATACAATTGTGTACTGCACATCGGATATACTGTTTTTTATCATTATGAATTCGACAATATGTTGAATGATTTTTAAGGTCACTTAACTTAGGTATATTTAATTGTATGATATCAGCAGTTGGCAAATATCGCTTGAGGATCTGTTCTTTTATATCTCCTTTGATGTATATTGTACTGTTTGTAAAGGTGCCCATTATGTTTGGTAATTCATTATAGCAAATATCTCCGTCACTCCAGTGCAATCCATTGATGTTTTCGATTTCATAATCGTTTTGACGACATGCCTTTGAAGATAGCTCCTGATGTGGATATGGTGGCTTGATGTGATAAAGTATAGGAGATATGGTTCCATGCGGAAGAATGACGAGCTCTTTGATGAAATGTTGATGGTTGTTTCCGGAAATAAATTGTATGACGAAGATAAACTTATCCATGGCAAGAAAGTTAACAACTAGTAAGAATTAGCATCATTCCCGTTATTTATATATCAATCCAGTTTGACTATGATTAATGTTTTGCAGTAGAAACGTAAGATATGAGTATAATGTATTGTTTTATAAGTTTAAAGATATATTTCGTTTCTCGCTCATATGCATGACATATACATGTATCGGCGCCTGATGTGGCATCAGAGTCAGACCATTCGCAGGATTCGAAATGCTTGCCGTATTGATTGCTTACTTGCTCTCCCATATTTTTGTATTCAAGTATATAGTTCTCTATGAATGCTCGATGCTCAGGAAAGATGTGAGGGTATTCACTCAAGAAATATTCGAGAATCATTTCAAAAGTCTTAACTGCTTGGTTGTTGATCAAATTCTAATGATATAATGCTTCTAGTTTAGTTTATATAAAGGGAAAGCAGCATAATGAGGCCTTTTTATTGATGTGGTGTATCTGTCCTTCTTCACAGGAAATATGTCGTGTTTCATGGCCTAGTTTGAAAGGACAAATAACTGGTAGCTTATTGCTTGTTACACATATTGCGCCCATTACAACAACATCTCCTCCTAGAAAAAATACACCATTCAGCACAGTAACATATGAAACTTGAATATAGTATACTTACCAAATGTCTCAAACTTAATATATTGCCATGGCTTGAATTTGTAATATATGTTGAAACTTACAGGGATAGGTTCTCTATTTCTTAAACGCAGCAGCAATGACTTATGACCTCCTTCACCCGTTCAATACAACTCGAAATATTAATCATTAACAATTATGTCTATCATTCGAAAATAAATCCATGAATGTTGACAAATACAGTATGGGATATGGCTTCGAATCACATCCACCCAAAACATTGGACACGTTCTTTTGTTGAGATCTCTTGAATGAATCTAGTATTCCATCTATGCGTTTCATGCTTATACACGTTTTGTTTTTGTTAAGAGTCACATTTATTGTGGATAAACATCTATGGTACATTTTTGTTGTTTTTGAAAATTGTTGAGCATTGTCCATCCAGTATTTATACGATTGCTTTATTCAATCTTAGTTTCTTTTTTCCTACTTATTGCTTCAATGTTTGAGTTCTAAGAGGGTTGTATGAAAATAGCTTATCATGTAAGAGCAGGCAATACGCAGAAGTATTCTCTGGGACATTCTTCGATGTACGGAATTCCACTCGAACATCCACAGGGCCTGTTTTGATTAACTCATTTTGTCGTGGACAGTCTATTACGACTAGGGGTGCTATTGATTTGAACTGCTCCCTGCTTATGAGTGGCTGTGGTATCTTATTGTAAAAGGATGATTGAAATTTACTGTACATATCGTAAAGTAGTGCAAACTGATCTTTATCGAAATTGATGTTTAAATCATGATATGGATAGATTTCTGAGTTCAGATGAACTTTAAAATCTGTCAAGCTACATGTATCAAACTTTGACGCATCCTTTGATCCATCGTTTTTTCCTGCAGTTTGAAAAGCGAATATTTCATAGCGTGGTTTTTCCAATTGGTTTGATGTTTTAACCGACCATGTATGATGAGTTGTTTGTGGAACTGATGGCAGTTCATACAAATCCCAGGATCTAAATGTTATGTTCAAAAAACTGCTTGTCTCTGTTATTTTCAGTAGGCTTAGTTTGTCTTGATCGGCTACAGTAACATGAGGCATATACCACTGCAGCTTATAAATTTTCATTGAACATAATGATTCGGTCATGTAAAGTTGTGAATTCACATCAGTTCTTGATCGAATTAGAACTAACTCATGCCGTGCATTAATTATATTTTTTTCAAAGTCTTCTGCGAATCCAAAGAGCATTTTCAGTGGAAAGCAGAAATTAAAAATTGCATCCGCGCTTACACTCAAATTTTTAATTGACCAGCAAGCGTTGACAAGCATTTTGCTTTCATTTTCTGACAGAGATATGGTATTTTTAATTGTTGATGTCACCCCTGGATTCTTAAAAAATTCTTCAAATAGAAAAGCGATAGCATTATTTGTTAGTTTAACTTCATTCGGCCTTGCAGTCTTGTCTCCTTTGCATATTTGTCCCTCAATGTAAATGTAGCTCTCGCTTGGGTGTAAATAGAGATCTTGATTTTGGATAGCAATTCGTATTTCATCATTATTGTTAAACGAGCTAATGAATGGTGAGTAGCTATGATATTCAATTTTCGATATACTATTATCGTAATAAACAGTTTCCATTGCATCTAGCATGTCGACCTTTCACTGAATTCAATTTAATTTCAGAATAAAACTCTGTGATGTTAGAAATCTTTTGTTCTTAGCTGATGTTTTTCGCCGAGCAGTCTCTGTTGCTTGATGTTTCGAAGCTATGGACTGAATGTTTTTGATGTAACTTGCGTTAAGGTTTTTATTTATTTTGACGTTATAAATTTGCATAGTCTATAGGTTTCAAGTGAAGTCTTATTGTAATACTCTCGCCTCTAAAATTCACTAAATCACCGTCCTGGTCCACAAGTCGTTAGACGATTTTGCTTATTCTCCTAGAGTTGACTGGTAAATATATCACATTCCTTGGCACTTCCACTATTTTATACCCTGGCGCAACTGTTGGTGAGAACACGTGAGCTGTATGTACCTTTGAGCTGTTTGAAAATGATCCACTTATAATATTACATTCCACCCGAATTGTACTGACTTTGGTTATATTGACAGGCAGGTCTGATTTATGTGTAAGATTTGGGGTGAGTACTTGCTTACTGAATCCAAGTAGTGGCCCAATAGAATTTTTCTTATTGAAATACATATATAGGTGAATTGCTCCTGATTTCAACTTGTAGCTTGTTGTTATTTGCAATCATAAATACATGAAAATTTTCTCCGGACTTGTCCAGGGCATCGGTAATATAATCGGCAATATCATCAATTTCATATGATCCTATTGGTATTTCGATCAATAGATTGCCGATATGAAATAAGTTATTTGTTGAGTCAACGTTAGGAATCGAGTTATAATTCTGAAAATCAACCAGCCCACACACGTAATCAGATTGAAGTTTCAGTATGGGGAAGTAGTCAGCGCTTAGCACTGATTCATTGCCTGTGAAAGTTAATGCATAGGACATGATTACTTGAAACAAAATAGCAATTTTTCTGTAAATTACCTTTATTTATATGATTTATCTCTCCCATGCTGACACAATAAAAACAATAAGTACATATGACCACAAACTACTGTATCAAAGCGCTGATCTTCATATAGTTATAACTAATATTTCGTCCTAGATACTTTATGATCACCATTGAAGGCTGAAGATTTCCAAAGCTGTCAAAGTATTCAATATTTTTGTTCTTTTTGCTGTATGCTACCCAATGTGTTCCTGGTCCTGAAGAGTTATCTAGATTCACTATTCCACTTTCATATTTTCTTGGTTTTCTCGGTAAAGCGTCACGCATAAACACTCCTCTAAAATTTTTAATGTGTTTTCGACAGAATTTATTCAGGTCTAGTTCATTTAATGGTCTGTTGGGTAGCGTCTCTATAAGTTTTTTGCAGGTTTCAGGAAAAGTCCAAGTCCTTTTTTGTATGGTTTCAAATAAACCCCATGGCCGATTGCTATTTCTTTCATTTTCTTATTGTGTCGAATAGCTTCTTCCAATTTTTTTTGCATTTTGTGCCGTATTAATAGCATTTGCAACTGCTGACCCACCACCAATAAGTGATACAATAGCAGCGAGTATCGGAATTATGGGTAGCACTCTTCCAGTTTTCGGGATAGGTATGACCCGGGGAATCTCGATGGGCTTCTTACGATCTTTTAAAACATCTTTTGCTGCATTAGTAGCGATTCTAATTGCATCTGCAGTACTTTGAGGGTTGTATTGCTTCAATACATGATATGTTCGTCTCAGAACATGCTTGAAAGATGGAGCTTTATTATTTTTTATAACTTTTGTCTTTTTCATTCCCTGTTTTTTGATGTTTTTCTTCCGTCGTTCAAGTCCCATCCCTAATTTGGCCTTCGCATTCATTAAACTAGTAACGAGCCATGCACTTGCACGCTCACCTAAACTTGCATCCCTAGATTCAACTCGCTCCCAGGCCTTTGCGGCTAAGGTGCGGTCAGCAATATTCCGATTTTCTGTATCTTTGTGTTTAGAATATGTTTAGAATAGGCTATATCATGGTCTTCGCAAGCCTTATCCAATGGGTTTATTCCAGGATCCCCTCGTTCTAAACGGTCTCTTAGTTTTGTACCAGGCCCACAATATTGATAACCGGGAATATGTAATTCAAACGGGAGATTCGTAGTAATTGAGTACGTTCTCGAAAAAGAAAACAGAGCCCCGGATGGTTGGTATCGTGTGATGCACTTAATTTTTAAATATCCTTTTCATCAATAATGGATTTAGAACTATTAACTAATAAGCTGAATGGAGATTGCGATGTAAATTTAAAATATTAGAGTAGAGTAGTAAAAGAACTTTAACTTAATTCTACTGGTGATTATCCAATGCAAGTTATTTAACATAACAAGGCAAATATAAAAAGGAAAATGTGAAAAAATTATGCAGCAGTATGTACTCTAAGTAAGTTTAGGGAATAAGTTGAAAACAACCGCAAAGTAATATTTATATGTATGTAAAAAATCAAGTAAATAGACATACATATGCGTATTATTTTAGTAAACAACTAGCGAAAAAAAAAACATTTCTTCTATTTTGCGTAACTCTCCTTCCATTACGATTTAGTTTATTTAAACATTCCCTCATTTAAATGTACATCGCCCGTTTTCGCTCTCTATTTTCAGCCTACATTTAGTACTAAATATCTTAATACAATTTGCGTGGAACAAGATCAGGAATTTCATGAATTCATTGTTTATAACAACACAGTAGCATTGGTAAAATATTAAGTTGGTAGTGAATTCTTTTCAAAAAATCTATGAATTAAAATAAAAACAGTCCTCATTTTCACAAAAAAAAAGATAAAAAACGAACATAGGTACGTTAAGTTTAAATGATTTTGTCTTAATGTTAATGACATAGAATGAAAGAGAAGAAAATTCAAGATAAAATAGAAATTATTGAACATACTATTGATAACAATAGTGAACATGCATCTATATCATCACCGCGACCTTCTCATTTCCAAACACTAAATTTAAGTTATAGCAAACTCAAGAATAATAATACGCGGTTAATTGTAAAAGCAGGAGAAAAATGCTTTAAACAAAATCCAAATAGTCTATGCCATGTAAATGACAAATTACAAATTCCGAAACAATCAGCGATTGAGCGAAGGAAGAGCGGTGGCGGTAGCGGCGGTATGACCGGTTGGTGCTGCTGGTGCTGTCGCCGAGAGATTTTTCGAGGAGTCTGCTCGAAACCGCCACACAGCGCCGACGCCGCGTAGAGGAAGAAAGAAAAGAACGGTAGTAATATTGGAGTAGAAATAGCGCATTCTTAGTGATTCGTGCCTATATATTTATGCGTGAAAAGTGCTAATAATCTCATTAAGTATCGAAACTACATGCAAAATGAATTACCAAATGTGTAAACAACTTGTTAGCGCGCAGGCAGTGATTAATACGGCATTGGTGAAAGTACAGCGATCACCAAACACAACGGGCTCATTACAAATGCTCTATTGCGGTGATGTTTGAGAAAAAATAACGTTTGTGTGAATACCGGTTGCATTATTTTTGCCCGAAATGCTTGAAAAGCCCGACAAAATAAGATTGTGTAGCTTGCTTGCGAAGCAAAGGATGCAATTTTGTGTTTTGTGGTGCTCGCCTGTTTTGTGGGTGGAAATTGCGAGGTTTCTAAGTATACGCTCCGCTTGTGGCTGTTTTGTTGCCAATTATTGCAGAAAAATCATCTCCACGCGCTTTGTGCTTTATTAGCCATACACATTTCGTAAAGTTTGCATGGATGTTGCAAACACTTCTTCTTTCTCAGTGCCTACAATACGCCCTATGCTTGCTTTCACAGCCTTGGGACACTCAATCTTGGGAATACTACACCAAAATCTCGGTTCTTTCTCATTCAGCAAGGACTTTGGTGTATTTGATTGTCTGCTTGGCAATTTGTTGGTTTGGACTTCATTGCGTAACAACGGCCTATGCTAAACGATGAGCGCCAGTTGGGATTTGGTGCGTACGCTCAAGTCAAGGACGTGACGAATTATAAGCTGGGATAAAAGAAAATAAAAAGTAGAAATAGAACGGATTCAGGTTAACCGAGTACACAATCAGTATTGGACGTTGCTACGAGTGCAATTCTGTGTATCCCCCTAAATAAGTGAACTTGTATGGAAATATCCAAGTCCTTTGAAAATCAGATGTCAAAGAAAGATTATATTGCCTTAGTAAATGTTCATATGAAGCAAGATTTTGTTACAGTTTGTATTCATATAGGAGAAAAGCACCCGCATCGTCATCGAGCGCTCGACGGACCATTTCGGGTAAGTTTTATTGCCGTAATTTTTCATATATCAAATTTTGCATTTAATTCTTTTTTCATGTGTATTTCAAATTTTGTATTGAATTTTTTTTTCTCATGTATATTTCAAATTTTGTATTTAATTTTTTTTTTCATATATATTTCAAATTTTGCATTTAATATTTCTTTCATGTATATTTCAAATTTTGTATTTAATTTTTCTTTCATATATATTTCTAATTTTTGCCTCGTGTTTTTTTAAATTGCTTTCTTTTCATAATTTGGCCCTTTTTAAATTAGTATTTTTTTTCTATTTTTGTAGCAACAGATTTTTTTTGTAAAAATATTAGTATATTGAACTAACCAACTTTCTTTGCTTCAATTATATTGAGATTTTCCCTTGAAGTTTAAAAATTATTTAAATTATAAATTATAAGAACAAAATGAAAATAATGAATCGCTAAAATCTAAAAACCTTCGGTCTTTTCATTTCTTGCAACTCTGACCAGGTATAGGACCCGGTACGGTGGCAGGCTTCCACCTCAAAACATGAGCCAGCCGCCGGGTACTCTTTAACCCTTCTTCTGTTTCAGGTGACGTCGCGGGTTGAGTGGCCCAAGCAGAGTGCCTCTTTATGACATAGAGTTATCCAATCGAATTGCATAATTCTATGGCATAAATTGGTCACCGGGGTACTCCTCTTCTGATGGGAAAGTTTATACAAGTCAAGTTGTATGAGTTTTCCACTCAGAAGAGGAATACCTGGCCACTGCAACAAATATGGATTTAAATCCGGTTGGGTGGGTGCGAAGGGGCTCCATCACCACCCGGTTGCCCTTCTCTCATTTGTGGGCCATGAGCTCCGTCGGGTAACGACAAAGTTACCCTAAGTCCGCCCCTTTTTACATGTTCCACTTGTTCTCGGTACAAGTCCTTTTTCTCTCGGTGTAGTTACCAACACTTTTTGCGACTTCGGTCGCCTCGTTTTAGTTTGACCAGGAGAAATTCGTGAGTGCGAAATTTTCTGTAGTGGGTCCTCGTGCTGGGGAAATGAACCCACCCCACGACACCGCAATGCTAGCCTGCCAGCGCATTCACGCGTCCCCAGACGAGGGCATTCTTGGCAGATATCTCCATCTTCTTCTGCCGAGGCAGCAGAACATCGCTGCAGTCCTTTACGGACTTTTGAAACTTCTAAATTCACTACAAGTGGCACCCAACGTGGGGCCCGAAAAGCCCGGCTGTATCATCAGTCGTGAGCACGAGACATTCCATCGTCTCTAGGTGTCCCCACAAGGTGTCAAGATTATTGGCGGATGGGTAACTCCCGAAGGCTTTTGCACTAATCGTGCCCCAGCAAGTCTAATAACTTCCAAGCGTGTGTTGTCTTTGGACATCAATATCGTTTGGTCCTGCTTTTGAATTATACTTTGGTGGTTTACCACCATTGTATGACTAGTAAGGCCAAATGATATGAGAGTCCCTATTTGTATTCGGAAGCTATTATCTCAACATCCATTGATGATCCGCTCCCCAAACCAGCGGTGCCTGAGTGTCTTACATTACATGGATTTTGATTTCATGTGATTGGCTGATTAGCTAATCCATGACTATCCATGACAAGACACGCGCTGCTTGTGGATCAGAATTCAACCCTGGGCTGACAAGTTGTAACTAGTAAAAGCTTGCGGATGAGGGAGCACTTCTGAACCCTGATTCTCATGGTGCCGCAAGAGAGTAGTCCCTGAAACGCTACAGAAGAATAGTGCCATTGGTGTCCATACTTGGAAAGAAGGACGGAATGGAAAGACCGATTATTTTTTTTGATAACGGAAATTTTCGATCACCAATTAAATTTTTCATACTTTTTTTTTGTGAGGATCTTTTATAGTTCGCCACTGAAGGCTACATAAAAGTTCTATATTTTTCATTAATTTTTTCACATGAAGGCTATTTTGTTAAATTTTATGTTCGAACTTTATATAAATATAAACCTGTTACTACAAATTTCGTTTAACTGTGGTAAAGAAAAGTCATCTTTCAGTTAAAGTGTATATTTTATTTCAGCATAACAGGTGAAGGTAATTTGGAATACTGTATTCCAAATTACCCGCACCATAAGTAAGTTTACGTTTTCTGAAGTTTTTAGTTTAGTTTCAATTTTGAGTTAGTTCCTAACCTTTGTTTTGTTTGACTATTTATATTCAATAAATAAACTATTTTTTCATTCTTATAATACTCGTTTCAATTGCCAGACCCGTTTCCACTTCGACTTATTCCGGAAAACAAATTGGTATTCCAAATATGCTGCACTTCCTCTACATACTGTGAAGAATATCAGACAAGCATAAAATTATAGTTTTACTCTATATTATACTGACACTCATGAAACTACCTAAACTAAATAATACAGACCTACAACAACAACACGTAATTCAAAGTAAATATAAAAATTCATTCAATCTAGTATAGCATATAATGCCATCATACTCGTATAGGACTAAAAATATTTTTTCATGCATTATGGACATAACCAAAGAATAATAACATAATACCAACAAACTCCTAATCTCAATGGCTTACCGCATTCTCTTTTTTCTATATTAGCTTCTTCCTTTCAGTACGTACCAAAAATTTATCAATGAAAATGCGTAAATATTCCCACTCATTAGGACCACCACGATGATTTCTACATCCATCATACATAAATTCCATAAAAAAGTAGCATCCCAGAAGCCATAAATCGTAAAATCTTTCCTAGACAACATCCATAAATAATCTGAAATTGGGAACAAATACCCAAAACATATATGTCAACATAGTGATCTAAAAAACTTAACGCATCTCTACCATACGCTTATCAAAAGGGGCAAATCATATGATCATTAATTTGAAAAAATAACTCATCTTGAAAGAAATTATGAGAAGTTTTGAACAAAACCAATGAGCATCTTATAGTAAAGAAAAAAATGAATGAATATAGTGCCATACTTCTACATAATAGTAAAATCAGAGAATGAAGTATAAAAACTGCTTTAAGAAATAAGTAATGATGATGAAGACAAACAAAATGGTGCTACAAGCAAACTAAAATTTAATACTATACTTAATATCAAGAACGCATTACAACAACAATTAAGATCTCTTTCACTGCATCCATAGATTTGAGCAATCAACATAGTAGTCTAACCGAACAAAATACACTGTAGCACTATTGACATGAAACCAATAAAAGCAATAATATACAACAGCAATGAGTCACAAAACAAAGAAACGACGTATCCAAGCAAAAAGAAACTGAAAACGATCAATGTAAATAATAATCAGCAAACTAGAACAAGCGCATCTGTGAATGGACATTTATGAAAAGACGTCTCAATGCCGCGCATCACGTTGCCCGCTGCTCACGGCCAACACAACAAAAAAACCGCCTCCATCAAGCAAAACCATATTGCAATGCAATGTACACCATGCAACTTCTCTTCCACGCTGTAGATTCCGATGCCCTAAAGCTCCCGCCAACAGGGAAGTCTATGCGTACGAAACACTACTCTTAAAAAGCAAAATCACTTGCACATACCACGCATCCCCGAGGTCAATTTCCATGCCTAACAGTATTCACTGCCGAACAAATCTACACGCCAATCACGATCCTCCAAAAAGCGATGCATATCAATCCGAATCGCCAACAAGGCCGTCCATACTTGAAGACAGGCACCCTTTGATGAGCAACGCAATAACTTGACCAACCGCTCACGAGACAAATTTCTACGGCTCATAACATCCGCCTCGGTAGAAACGTACACCTCAAATTACTTCCTACAACAAGCGACGCGCATCACATCTACAATACCGCCCATCTTTAACCACAGACATCAAACGAGGAGCAAAAACCTACCTTAAGCAAGCACCCTCTAAGTAAATTCTCATGCCTTAGAGCACCCGACGAAAGGCAAGCCCGTCGCCCATCCATAATGCAAAGTCACCCGTCTATAGCAGCGCCCTCCATCACCACGCAACTACTCGCATCATAAAAACTTTCGGCGCGGCTAGCATGATCAAGCGAATCGGCTATTTCCACACGCGGCCGTCTATTCTTAGCCACAGCAACAGACGCTGAGCAACGCGTTCCTTGTCCAAGCACCCATAAAGTAAATTCCCATGGCTTAGAATACGCGCTGACAGACAAGTCCATCACCCATCAATATTGCAGCCATCCGTCTATACAAACGCCCGCCGTCACCACGCAGCCAATCACACCATAAAAAACGTTCAGCATCACTCGACCGGAAGCCCCTCAGTAGTGAGATACGCTAGAAATTCTCAAGCCCTATAAGCGGTAAACCTATCGCCCAGAGCGCCGCCTATCAATAAAACTTCCCTAATGGATTAGCAACCCTAATACTTCAAGCTATCAACTCTAGACATGGACCTCCTAGCATATACATTAAAGCAGTCATGGGTAAAAAACTATCCACCACTAGAAGCGTTAAAGACCCGAGAAGCACTTCCACTAAAGATTATAACAACTATGAATAATAAAACCACTCAAACCACTAACCGCTAGAGGGTACTAAAACTCGGAACGCTTACTTACTTAACCAGGACACTGATCTCTTACTAACCTTAAACTCCCACATACTTATCCTAGTCGTATACCTATGCTAATTCAATACATATATCTACATACCTAAGGTCTCCACCTAAACTAATCTGATACATACACACATACCCTAGATCGACACCCTCGCCGCAACAATCCATGACATACACACCTATCCCGGACCCATACCTTCTTATCTCATGCACCCACTTATGCCTCTCTAAATGGGAGCGAAATGAAACGGAACTCGGACATGCAAGAGACACATCCTCCCCGGCAACCACCTGAAAAACTCGCACCTATCCCGGACTCGCACCTTACTATCCCAGGCGCCCACTTATGCCACCCTAAATTGGAACGAAATGAAACGGAACAAACGGACATCCAAGAAACATATCCTCCCCGGCAACCACCCGAGAAACCCGCACCTATCCCGGACTCGCATCTTACTACCCCAGGCACTCACTTATGCCACCCTAAATAGGAACGAAATGAAATGGAACAAACTACATCCAAGACACACACCCTCGACAACATTTGAAGTTTGTATGGAAAAAGTGCGTTAGAACTGGTATTCTATACCTACTTAGGGCATCCAGATGGAGGTGGTGCCCCCTCACACCCTCCCAACCGAATCAAGATCCGAACGTAGACGTGGCCATTTATTTCCCATTTGAGTGAAAAACTCATGCAAACATAATTTGCATGAATTTTCCCATAAAATAAGAAATATAGACGTGGCTGATTTATTTTATAGAATTATGTGATTGAATCTCATAACTCTATGCCATAAAAGGGCACACGAGCGAAAGGCCACTCTTCCCGGCAAGAGCCTCTGTTAAACAACAAAAAACGGAGGAGCGCGCCCGATGGCTACCCCATACTCGCGGAGGAGCCTGCCATCGACGCGGGTCCTATACCCGGCCTGGTAAAACGAAATGGAAAAACCGAAAGGTATAGTGTTTAAAAATTAATGGTCTTATTAATAATGATCGTGTACTATATCAAAATATAATACTAAAATGGCATTCTATCAATTGAAAATAAAACAAAAAAAAACATAAACTTATTTGTTTGAAACTGGGGTATTTTTTGACTTGTCCAGAGATTACGTTCTAATATTGCAATATTAGGATTATATAACTGTTGTTTGTTTTCATTTATTGTCTTACATTCAATACAAATCACAAAAACTATAAAAGTTATAGTGCCATATGTTTGTGATAATTGTTTCATAAGTGCAAAAAAACAATTGGTACTACTTTATGATTTTTATGGACAAAAATATTAGCTATCGTCCAAGTTATTTTTAAGAAAGACGTTAAGAGAATTAACTCCGCAATAGTAAGTTTTGCAGTGGACAAACCATTGAAAAACCTTTCACTTCGATTTAATTCTGCCAAATGAAATGTCGTTGACAAGAAGTGATTGTGGCATAGTTAGTAAAGTGATTGTGCATTTTTAAGCAATTAAAATAAACTCTTTGTATTTAATTTAAAAACATTGCGTTTTCACTTTCCCGGATCATTAAAAATTATTGGCCGCGAACCATAACACGCGACAGTGGTGTCGAGAAGTGAGAAAGAAAATTTAGGAAGTGAAAACTTTTAAGCATTTTTAAAGTGCAAAATAGTGTAATTGAACGTAGAACTGGCGGAATAGTAGCTGAAACAATAAAAATGCCACGAAGCTGGCATTTTTATTGGCCAGCTTCCATACAAGGTACAAAGGCCACACTGATTGTACGCTTGCGTGACGCGATCGAGTCGGAAGGCGTGAATCTGGATTCGGGTGAGCTCTCAGATGCGGAAAAAGGCGCAGAAGGTTGAGAAGTAGAAACACCATAATCAAAAGAGCCAGAAAATGCTGATGTTATCCAGTTTAACTGCGAAGCTAGATGCATAATCAGCGATGCTAAAGGAACAGTCATCCAGTCTAACTGCGAAGCTAGATGAACAATCAGCGAAGCTAAATGAACAGTCATCCAATTTAACTGCAAGAACAAATGAACAGTCATCTAATTTAGCTGCGAAGCTGGACCCACAAGCGATCGAAATCAAGGAAGTGCAAAAACAGTCAACCAAAATAAAAGTGGAGCTCGGTAGTCTGACCAACCGAATTAAATGCGATGAGGAAAAGGTTTACCAGGTCAAGGAGAAGCTCAGCCAAGTAGAAGAGAGAATCAACTATGAGATCAGCCAGGTCGACGAGAGAATGAACCATCAGATGGAAAACATGAAAAAGGAACTGGTAGCAGCGAAGGCAGTAGTAAGCACCTCACCAGCTCCGCTTATAACCGCAGCGCAAAGCTCATCCAGAAATGCGAAAGCACCAATATTCGACGGGCAAACGGTGTGGAGTATTTACAAAACCCATTCACTGGAATGAGTAGTAACGAGCTACTGCATTAATTCTTGCTCTAAGAGGCCCAGCTGCCGAGCTTTTGCAGACGACCCCCGTTGAGTTGCACTCAAACCCGGCTGCTATAATGAATGCGCTCGACATGCTTTATGGAGACGATCATCTGAAGCAGATTTATCGGTCACAGTTCAGGCATCGGATTTAGAAGTCTAGTGAAACCCTACAGCAGCTAGCCCAAGACATCGAGCGACTAGCACTTTTGGCTTACCAAGCCTATGACCCAGAAAATCGAGATGATGCAGCAACGGAAGCATTCATCAGCGCACTAAAGGACCCGGAATTGCAACAAGCTGTGCGTTTGGCTCAAAAGCAAACGGTTAAGGACGCATTGGCTTACAGTCTGAACTTTGAGACAGCAAAAAATGTGACTCGTACCAATGCTCGGGCTCGCGAGGTAGTGGCAGACGAGTGCAGGTGTGAGCGCGTGGAAATTGAGTGAGTGCCACAGATAAATGGTGCGCCTAGATGCTGGAATTGTGGAGAGAAGAGGCATCTGAAAAGAGACTGCAAGAAACGAAGAAAACCGAGCTATTGTCCCCGGTGTGCAAGTAGGAGAAGATCTAGACCGAGTCAGGAGCCCAGAATGGAAACCCTTCAAACAGAGGGGTCGGGAAACATGTAAGAGCCAACTTCATGGGGCAGAAGTTGGCTAGGAGGACCGACGTCCCCAGCACCATCATCACTGTATCAAGACTACATCGTGAAGAAGCGGACTTATGCCTTCCGGGTCAAGTTGACGGAGAACATTGCACCATAACAATCGACACTGGCGCAACCCGATTGATTATCCGACCAGACCATGTGAGGCAACAACTACTTCACACAGGCAGGATTTTCTCACTACGGACAGCTATGGGAGAAACTGCACCTGTTCATGGAGAGGTCAACTTCCAGATACAGTTGGGAGACCTTGCGTAATTTTCTGGCCGCGAACATTATGGATGACTGCATTCTCGAAATGGATTTTCTGCGACCACATGGATTAACGTTGGTCTTGGGCAAACGTGTATTGAAATGGCAGAATGTCGAAGTATTGATGGAGGGTCCAGCGTCCAAACTCCCAAGATGAATGTGGTAGTATGTACCGAAACTGATGTACCGAAATCTTCCGAGAGCAGTGTATGGGCCAAGCTTGATGGTGATTCTGGAGAACACCGATTTTATCTGATAGAGCCAACGAAGACGTCCTCATTGCGCAGTTTGATCGTAAGACGAAACCTTGGAAGATCTTCAAGGGACGGATACGTGCCGGTTAGAGTCCCTAACACCGCAGACTCAACCACAAGCATCAAAGCGGGAGAAGTCATCGGCAGCTGCCAGCCTGTTTCCACCATCACCTCTTTGGAAGCTACTCACGACCATCATTGGAAAAGGAGGCAAGACACAGACAAAGCCCGGGAATCCACATCTGCAATATTGAAGAAGGTCAGCCTCTGATCTGGTCACCAAGTACAGTGACATCTTCTCAACAAGCCCGGATGACCAAGGCCGAACGAGTATGGCAACTCACGTCATAGATACACAGGGAGCCAAGCCAATTCGACAAGCACCAAGACGTCCCCCTATAGCCAAACAAGGAGAAGTGAGCGCACTGATCTCGGGCATAGAAAAACAAGGTGTTATCGAACCTTCTGTCAGTCCATTGGCCGCGCCAGTAGTGCTCGTAAAGATAAAGGATGGTAGCACTCGTTTTTGTGTCGACTATAGGCAGCTTAACGACGTCACTAAGAAAGATAGTTACCCGCTCCCACGCATCGACGACATCATGGACACTTTAGCCGACGCAAAATGGTTTTCTACATTCGATCTCAATAGTGGCTACTGGCAGGTAGAAATCGACAAGAAGGACCGAGAGAAAACCACATTTTCAGTTGGGAATGGATTGTGACAATTTGTGGTGATAACATTTGGGCTTTGCAATGCTCCAGCCACTTTCGAACGCCTGATGGAAGACGTGCTACGTGGCTTTACCTGGGAAACCTGCCTGGTGTACCTAGATGACATCATCGTCATCGGGAGAACGTTCGAAGAGCAGGTGCGGAACTTAGAAGAGGTTTTCTCCCAATTGCGACTGGCAAATTTGAAACTCAGTCCCGACAAGTGTACGCTTTTTGCAGCTGAAGTAAAATGGGACACGTCGTATCAGCAGAAGAAGTCAGAACAGACCCCGAGAAAATCGAAGCCGTGAAAAGCTGGCCAGCACCAAACAACAAGCGCCAACTACGAAGTTTTCTGGGTCTGGCAACCTACTATCGAAGATTCGTGAAAGACTTTGCCAAAAGAGCTAAGTGTCACCATCAGCTAACCGAGAAAAATCTTCCGTATGTCTGGAATGAACAATGCCAGACAGCCTTTGAGACTTTGAAGGAGAAGCTGTCTGAATAACCCGTTCTGGCATATCCGAAACCCAAAAAAATGTTTGTAGTTGACACCGATGCGAGCAACGGTGGTATTGGAGGTGTACTCTCCCAGCAGATCGATGACGAGGAAAGAGTCCTCTCGTATTACAGTTGAGTTCTCTCAAAAAGTGAGAGGAACTACTGCGTAACCAAGAAGGAGCTATTGGCTTTAATAGAGGCCACCAAGCAGCTCCACAAGTACCTATATGGCTAGAACTTTGTTCTTCGAACGGACCATGCAACATAGAGATGGCTACTCAACTTCCACAACCCCGAGGAACAAGTTGCGAAATGGATCGCCAGATTGCAGTCATACGACTACGAAATTGTTCATCGGAAGGGCGGAGTTCATCGAAAGGCTGACGCCTTATCCCGCCGTCCATGTCTAGCTAACTGCAAACATTGCCGACGGATTCAGGAAAAGGAACCGCCAGTTGATCTACGATTGATAACGACCGAATTCGATGAAGGTTGGTCACCGGAGGAGATCCGAAATACCCAGTTAGCCGATGAAGACATCGGACCATTGTTTGTATGGAAGGAGACAACTGGGCGACCTGAGTGGAAAGACGTTTCAACGCATGGCACAACCCTGAAAAGCTATTTGGCACAATGGAACTCCCTTCAGGTGGAGGGTGGCGTACTCAAGCGGAAATGGGAAACGGTGGATGGCAGCTCCTATAGGATGCAAACTATACTTCCCAAAAGCCGAATCCACGATGTGGTTAAGGAGATGCATGAAGAATCCTCGGGAGGCCACCTTGGCGTTAACAAGACCTTAGCGAAACTGCGGGAAAGGTTCTACTGGCCCCATGCTCGAGAAGACGTAGAGGACTGGTTCCGCAGATGCACAATTTGCGCTTCCGTCAAAGACCCAAAGCGACGACTGAGGGGAAAAATGCAAACCTACCACATGGGGGTACCATTTGAAAGGATTGCTGTTGACATCGCAGGACCCTTTCCTGAATCCAAATGGGGAAATCGATAAGCGCTGGTTTGGCCGATTATTTCAGCAGCTACTGTACTCGAACAGCTTGTGTTAAATTGGGTCAGTAGGTACGGCGTACCTTGCGAACTACATTCAGATCAAGGCCAAAACTTTGAATCACTAGTTTTTGGCAAAATGTGCGAGCTGCTGGAAATACGGAAAACGAGGACAACATCACTGTATCCCCAATCCGATGGAATGGTCGAACGTTTCAACGGCATGCTCAATAAATATCTAGCCAAAATGTTTGACGAGAACCAAAGGGACTAGGACTGACATATCCCACTATTTTTGATGGCGTACAGGGCTGCCGAACATGCATCGACGGATCAAGCCCCAGCTAAAGTCATTTTTGGAAAGACTATTCGTCTGCCGGCTGATATAACGTTCGGAACACCTCCTGAGAAACCCCAAACGATCTCGGAGTACGCAAGTGAGCTAAGGCAACGGTTGAACCAGATACACCAGACAGTGCGAAAACACTTCGAATCAGCTACTGACCGCATGAAGACCACGTATGATCTAAAGGCTACTTCTACTGGCTTCCAGCAAGATGACTTGGTATGGTCTTGGTAGGTCTCCAAAGTTGCAACATAATTGGGAGGGACCATACCGAGTTACAAAGCGGATCAACGATGTCGTACGCCGAATACAGGAATATCCTAAAACAAGAGCCAAAATGAAAATCGTGCACCTGGACCATCTTGCCCCATATTACATCCAGGGAGAATTGACTACAACTGGCGACGCATCTTTTCGGGGCGAAAAGAACTGAGGTGGGGGCAGTGTTACATGTACAAAGAATTCTGCGAGCTACTGTCACAATTGTTTTCACAACCATTAAAAACACCAACAAAATTAATTTACTCGAAACCCCGAGAAACCACCAAGCATGATCAACATCTGAAAGTGAAAGACTCCATTCATTAATTTGCTCGAATCTACCAGGTACCTCTCGGCAGAATATTCGCCAATGTACGAGAAATGGGTGAATGGGTAGAGACCCTACATAAAGGCGAGCTGGATGAATGGGGGGATCATTCATTCGACCGCGATAAAAACTGCGATAGTGTGTGGAAAGCGAATTGAAAAGCGATCAAGTAATAGCAAAGTGATTTTAGAAGACAATTGCGATAGAAATTTATGGACAAGTGGAAGGCAGAATTTTAATAGTGAAAACTAAAATTGTGAAATAGTATATATATACATATATATATATATATATATATATATATATATATATATATATATATATATATATGTATATATCTGCATACAATATATATGTAAATATATATATATATATATATATATATATATATATATATATATATATCTATATATATATATATATATATATATATATATATATATATATATATATATATATATATATCTGCATACAATATATACGTAAATATATATATATATATATATATATATATATATATATATATACATATATATATATATATATATATATATATATATATATATATATATATATATTTAGATATATATATATATATATATATATATATATATATATATATATATATATATATATATATATATATATATATACATATATATATATATATACATATATATATGTATATATATATATATATATATATATATACATATATATATATATATATATATATATATATATATATATATATATACGAGTATATATATATTGTTACATGTACAAATAATTCTGCGAGCTACTGTCGCAATTGTTTTCACAATCATTAAGAACATCAACAACTGAATTTACTCGAACCCACGAGAACCCAACAAGCATTATCAACATCTGAAAGTGAATCACTGCCCATTCATGCTGGAACGTTCCCGCTTATTCACTAATGTACGAAAACTGAGTTGAATGATTAGAGACCCTATATAAAGGCGAGCTGAATGAATGGGGGGATTCATTCGAACGCGATAAGAACTGCGATAGTGTGTGGAAAGTGAATAGAAAAGTGATTTTCGTAATTGTGAAGTGATTTAGAAGACAATTGCGATAAGAAATTTATGGACAAGTGTTACATTTTTAATAGTAAAAATTAAAATTAGTGAAAGTGTTAAATCGATTATTGTGCACTTTTGTAATTAAATAAACTCTTTTAACTTAAATAAAAAGACATTGCGTTTTCACTTTCCCGGAACATTAAAATTATTATTGGCCGCGAACCGATAACACGCGACAGTGGTGTCAAGAAGTGCGAAAGAAAAATTTTGAAAGTGAAAATTTGAACATTTTTATAGTGCACAATAGTAAAATTTAAAGAAACATTAAAAATGCCTTGGAGCTTAAACTTAAAAATTAATGAATTGACCATGTCGGAGCTTAAAGAAGAGTTGGAACAGCGAAACCTGGCTACGCAAGGTACAAAGGCCACACTGATTGCACGCTTGCGTGACGCGATCGAGTCGGAAGGCGTGAATCTCGATTCGGGTGAGCTCTCAGATGCGGAAAAAGGCGCAGAAGGTGGAGAAGTAGAAACACCAAAATCAAAGGAGCCAGAAAATGCGCTAATGCAAATGTTAATGCTGATGTCATCGAGTCTGACTGCGAAGCTAGATGAACAATCAGCGAAGCTAAATGAACAGTCAGCGCAGTTAAATGAACAATCAGCGAAGCTGGACCAACAAGCGTTAGAAATCAAGGCAGACATCACACAGAAGCTGGAAAAACAGTCAACCGAAATAAAAGCGGAACTCAGTAGTCTCAACAGCCAAATTATATGCGTCGAGGAAAAGGTATACCAGGTCGAGGAGAGAATCAACCTTGTGATCAGCCAGGTCGAAGAGAGAATAAACCATGAGATGGAAAACATGAAAAAGAACTTGGAGGCAGCGAAGATAGTAACCGCTTCACCAGCCCCACTTATAACCGCAGCAAAAAGCTCATCTAGAAATGTGCAAGCACCAATATTCGATGGGCAAACGGTCTGGACTATTTACAAAACCCAGTTTGAAGCAGCCGCTCGCATAAATCACTGGAACGAGCAGGAACGAGCAACTGCATTGATTCTTGCTCCAAGATGCCCAGCTGCCGAGCTGTTGCAGACGATCCCCGTTGAATTTCACTCAAACTCGAATGCTATAATGAATGCGCTCGACATGCGTTATGGAGACGATCATCTAAAGCAGATTTATCGGTCACAGCTAAGACATCGGGTGCAGAAGTCTGGTGAAACCCTACAGCAGCTAGCCCAAGACATTGGGCGACTAGCACTTTTGGCTTACCCAGCCTACGACCCAGAAAATCGAGATGATGCGGCGACAGAAGCATTCATCAGCGCACTAAAGGACCCGGAATTGCAACAAGCCGTGCGTTTAGCCCAAAAGCAAACGGTTAAGGACGCGTTGGCTTACAGTCTGAAATTTGAGGCAGCGAAAAATGCGACACGTATCACTGCCCGGGTCCATGAGGTAATGGCAGACGAGTGCAGGTGTGAGCGCGTGGAAATTGAGCGAGACCAGCATGGAAATGGTGCGCCTAGATGCTGGAATGGCGGAGAGAAGGGGCACCAGCAAAGAGACTGCAAGAAGCGAAGAAAACCGAGCTATTGTCCAGGGTGTGCAGCTAGGAAGAGATCCAGACCGAGTCAGGAGCCCAGAATGGAAACCCTTCAAACAGAGGGGTCGGGAAACATGTAAGAGCCAACTTCGTGGGGCAGAGGTTGGCTAGGAGGATCAACGTCCCCAGCACCACCATCACCGTGTCAAGACTACATCGTGGAGAAGCGGACTTATGCCTTCCGGGTCAATTTGACGGAGAACACTGGACCATAACAATCGACACTGGTGCAACCCGATCGACTATCCGACCAGACCTAGTTAGACAGCAACAACTTCACAAGGGCAGAATTTTCTCACTACGAACAGCTACGGGCGAAACTGCACCTGTTCATGGAGAGGTCAACCTCCATATACAGTTGGGAGACCTTGTGTTCCGACATAATTTTCTGGCCGCGAACATTATGGATGACTGCATTCTCGGAATGGATTTTCTGTGACCACATGGAATCACGTTGGATTTGGGCAAACGGGTATTGAAATGGCAGAATGTCGAAGTACTGATGGAAGATTCCAGCTTCCAAGTTCCCAAGATGAATGTAGTGGTACGTACTGACACTGATGTACCGAATTCTTCCGAAAGCATTGTATGGGCCAAGCTTGATGGTGATTCTGGAGACCACCGATCTTATCTGATAGAGCCAACGAAGACGTCCGCATTGCGCAGTTTGATTGTAGGACGAAGCCTTGTAAGATCTTTAAGGAACGGATACGTGCCGGTTAGAGTACTTAACACCGCAGACTCAACCACGAGCATCAAAGCGGGAGAAGTCATCGGCAGCTGCCAGCCTGTTTCCACCATCACCTCTTTGGAAGCTACTCACAACTATCATTGGAGTAGGAGGCAAGACACAGACAAAGCCCAGGAATTCACGTCTGCAATATTGAAGCAGGTCAAATTGCCAGTGCAGCTATTCAAACGAGCCTCTGATCTGGTCACCAAGTACAGTGACATCTTCTCAACAAGCCTGGATAACCAAGGCCGAACGAGTCTGGTAACTCACGTCATAGATACACAGGGAGCCAAGCCGATTCGACAAGCACCGAGACGTCTCCCTATAGCCAAACAAGGCGAAGTGAGCGCGCTGATCTCGGACATGGAAACTCAAGGCGTTATCGAACCTTCTGTCAGTCCATGGGCCGCGCCTGTAGTTCTAGTAAAGACAAAGGATGGTAGCACTCGCTTTTGTGTCGACTATAGGCAGCTTAACGACGTCACTAAGAAAGATAGTTACACGCTCCCACGCATCGATGACATCATGGACACTTTAGCCGACGCAAAATGGTTTTCTACACTCGATCTCAAGAGTGGCTATCGGCAGGTAGAAATCGACAAGAAGGACCGAGAGAAGACCGCATTTTCAGTTGGGAATGGATTGTGACAATTTGTGGTGATGCCGTTTGGGCTTTGCAATGCTCCAGCCACTTTCGAACGCCTGATGGAGTACAATCTACGTGGCCTCACCTGGAAAACCTGCTTGGTGTACCTAGATGACATCATTGTCATCGGGAGAACGTTCGAAGAGCATGTGCGGAACTTAGAAGAGGTTTTTTCCCAATTGCGACTGGCAAATTTGAAACTTAGTCCCGACAAGTGTACCCTTTTTGCAGCTGAAGTAAAGTACCTGGGACACGTCGTATCAGCAGAAGGGGTCAAAACAGACATTGAGAAAATTGAAGCCATGAAAAGCTGGCCAACACCAAGCAACAAGCGCCAACTACGAAGTTTTCTGGGTCTGGCAACCTACTATCGAAGATTCGTCAAAGATTTTGCCAAAAAAGCCAAGTGTCTCCATCAGTTAACCGAGAAAAATCGTCCGTATGTCTGGAATGAACAATGCCAGGTAGCCTTTGAGACCTTGAAGGAGAAGCTATGTGAATCACCCGTGCTGGCATATTCGAAACCCGGAAAAATGTTTGCAGTTGACACCGATGCGAGCAACGGCGGTATTGGAGCTGTACTCTCCCAGCAGATCGATGGCGAAGAAAGAGTCCTCTCGTATTACAGTCGAGTTCTTTCAAAAGGTGAGAGGAACTACTGTGTGACCAGAGGGGAGCTATTGGCTATAACAGAGGCCACCAAGCAGTTCCACAAGTACCTATATGGCCAGAAATTTGTTCTTCGAACGGATCATGCATCACTGAGATGGTTGCTCAAATTCCAAAACCCCAAGGGACAAGTTGCGAGATGGATCGAAAGATTGCAGTCATACGACTACGAAATTGTTCATCGAAAGGGTGGAGCTCATGGAAATGCTGACGCCCTATCCCCCCGTCCATGTCCAGCTAACTGCAAGCATTGCCGACGGATTGAGGAAAAGGAACCGCTCGTTGATCTGCGACTGATAACGGCGGAATTCGATGAAGGTTGGTCACCGGAGGAGATTCGAAACGCCCAGTTAGCCGATGAAGACATCGGACCATTGCTCGTATGGAAGGAGATGACTGGGCGACCTGAGTGGAAAGACGTTTCAATGCATGGCGCAACCGTGAAAAGCTATTGGGCACAATGGAACTCTCTTCAGTTGGAGGGTGGCGTTCTCAAGCGGAAATGGGAAACGGCAGATGGTAGCTCCTATAGGATGCAAACTATACTACCCAAAAGCCGAATCCATGATGTGATTAAGGAAATGCATGAAGGATCCTCGGGAGGCCACCTTGGTGTTAACAAGACCCTAGCGAAATTGCGGGAAAGGTTCTACTGGCTCCACGCTCGAGACGACGTAGAGGACTTGTGCCGCAGATGCACAATTTGCGCTTCCGTCAAAGGCCCAAAGCGACGACTGAGAGGACAAATGCAAACCTATAACGTGGGGGTACCGTTTGAAAGGATTGTTGTTGACATCGCAGGTCCCTTTCCTGAATCCGAATGGGGAAATCGATATATGCTGGTTGTAGCCGATTATTTCAGCAAGTGGCCTGAGGTCTACCCCATTCCCAACCAGGAAGCAACTACTGTAACCGAACAGCTAGTGTTAAATTGGGTCAGTAGGTACGGCGTGCCTTGCGAACTACATTCGGATCAAGGCCGAAACTTTGAGTCACTAGTTTTAGGCGAAATGTGCGAGCTGCTCGGAATACGGAAAACGAGGACAACACCGCTGCATCCCCAATCCGACGGTATGGTCGAACGTTGCAACGGCACTCTCAATAAACACCTGGCCAAGATGGTTGACGAGAACCAAAGGGACTGGGACCGACATATCCCACTATTTTCGATGGCGTACAGAGCTGCAGAACATGCATCGACTGGCCACGCTCCAGCCAAAGTCATTTTTGGAAAGACTTTTCGTCTGCCAGCTGATATAAAGTTCGGAACACCCCCCAAGAAACCCCAAACCATCTCGGAGTACGCAAGTGAGCTAAGACAACGGTTGAACCAGATACATCGGACAGTGTGAAAACACCTCGAATCGGCTAGTGACCGCATGAAGACCAGGTATGATCTAAAGGCAAATTCTACTGGCTTCCAGCAAGATGACTTGTTGTAGCTTTATAACATCGTAAGCTGAGAGCTAAAATAATGAAAATCGTGCATCTGGACCGTCTTGCCCCATATTACACCCAGGGAGAATTGACTACAAATAGCGACACATCTTTTCGGGGCGAAAAGAACTGAGGTGGGGGCAGTGTTACATGTACAAATAATTCTGCGAGCTACTGTCGCAATTGTTTTCACAATCATTAAGAACATCAACAACTGAATTTACTCGAACCCACGAGAACCCAACAAGCATTATCAACATCTGAAAGTGAGTCACTGCCCATTCATGCTGGAACGTTCCCGCTTATTCACTAATGTACGAAAACTGAGTTGAATGATTAGAGACCCTATATATAGGCGAGCTGAATGAATAGGGGGATTCATTCGAACGCGATAAGAACTGCGATAGTGTGTGGAAAGCGAATAGAAAAGTGATTTTCGTAATTGTGAAGTGATTTAGAAGACAATTGCGATAAGAAATTTATGGACAAGTGTTACATTTTTAATAGTGAAAATTAAAATTAGTGAAAGTGTTAAATCGATTATTGTGCACTTTTGTAATTAAATAAACTCTTTTAACTTAAAAAGACATTGCGTTTTCACTTTCCGGGAACATTAAAATTATTACTGGCCGCGAACCGATAACACGCGAGAATATATATATATATATATATATATATATATATATATATATATATATATATATATATATATATATATATATATATATATATAAATATATATATCTGCATACATTATATATGTAAATATATAGATATATCTATATATATATATATATATATATATATATATATATATATATATATATATATATATATATATATATATAAATATATATGTATATGTATACAGCGTGCGTACGGTATTTGAGGACAACGGGAGATTAAAATTAATCAGCTTGTATGTTTAGCAATATTTAATCAAATTTCAGGAATTTTTTAATACAACGTTAAATTAATATATCGCTATAAGTTATTCAATAAAATCACCATTAGCAGCAATAACCTCTTCGATCAAGGTCCGGAAACGATTAGATTCCCGAAACAAATGCTCGTTGTTCATATCGACCATAACGGCATTAATAGCAGTCTTCAGCGGTGAAGTGGTATTATGAGGACGCTTATTGTGCTCACGCTCAACTACGCTCCATAGGTAATAATCCAAAGGATTAAGGTCTGGGGAGCTAGGTGGCTATAGGTTCGGTGTTATGTGGTCATGAAAATTTTCGGCCATCCAATCCTGTGTCACCATCGCTTTATCTGAAGGAGCAGAGTCTTGCTAAAAAATGTATGGTCTGCCGCCGCTTACATTGTCTATCCAGGGTTTCACTACCGTCTGCAAAACCTAGATGCATGCAGCAGATTTTACTCGAAGTCCTTGAGTAGGAAGGTGTGGTGGCATAACATGTCTTTCGTTGCTGACAACACCTAAAACCATAACAGTGGCTGAAAATTTTGTGTGCATAACAACAGGAACCTCCGTAGGATTTGAACATAGCCATCTGTCATTTCTGCGATTGATCTTTTGATCTTTGTCAGCATTTTTTTCGTCGGAAAAAAACCATAACATTTTGGGCACCTCAGGGTGTTTGATTTTGTTTAAAATCACGTAAGGCTTATATCGAAGGTCATCGTGGACATTCTACGAATAAGGCGCTCAGAAACATGAAGCTCACTCGCAAGGACTCTCATTGACTTGGAAGGGTCCTCGTCTATAATTGCTTGCACTTGCTCTGAAATTCTGCAGATCGGACAGTGTCAGAACTTTGTTCGTGCTTTATGCGTTTTGCAACCGATTCTGTATCACCTCCTGATGCTTACAATTCACGGCGAACCTTATGCACGAATGAACGGGCGCAATTAAGAAAATTAGAGATCTCTAAATCTGTATGGTTCGCATATATAGCGAAGATGACAGCATGTCTCTTCATTTCTTGAGTGATGTTGTAGTCCGCCCTTTCTTATCTGAAAAGGAAAAAAAATAAAAAAAAATTCGCGAAGTTATAGTCACATTTATGTATGTCCTCAAATACCGTACGCACCCTGTATATATATCATATATATATATATATATATATATATATATATATATATATATATATATATATATATATATATATATATATATATATATATATATATATATATATATATATATAGATATATATATATGTATATATATATATACATACATATATATATATATATACATATATATATATATATATATATATATTTATATATATACATATCTATGTATATATATATATATATATATATATATATATATATATATATATATATATATGTATATATGTATATATGTATATATATATATATATATATATATATATATATATATATGTGTATACACATATATATATATATATATATATATATATATATATATATATATATATATATATATATATATATATATATATACATATATATATATAGATATATATATATATATATATATATATATATAAATATATTTACGTAGGCATATATATATATATATATATATATATATATATATATATATATATATATATACATATATATATTTATATATATATATATATATATATATATATATATACATATATATGTATGTATATATAAACAATATGTATATACATACACTGCCGCGTGTTATGGTTTGTGGCCGATAATTTACGTAGGCATATATATATATATATATATATATATATATATATATATATATATATATATATATATATATGTATGTATATATAAACAATATGTATATACATACACTGCCGCGTGTTATGGTTTGTGGCCGATAATTTTAATGTCCTGGGAAAGTGAAAACCCACTGTCTTTTAAATTAAGTTAAAAGTGTTTATTTACTCAAAATTCACCATAATTAATTTAACACTTTCACTAATTTTATTTTTCACTTAGTCTATAAATTTGTAATTCAAATTGATTGTGGTCTCGGTGTTTTTGCGCTTATTTAAAAATATGTTTAGAAAATGTTTTTCTCCTTAGACGCAAATAAAATATTTTGTTTTTTATACATATATATATATATATTTCGAGGGTAAGTTTTCCCTCTTCTTCAGTGTACTGATGGTCTAGTTACAATTTTCTTTGCTTAAGTACCTAACATGTCTAGCTATACAGGAGTGAGTTTAATTGCTATTTAATTATACCTTTTTATTTTTCTTACTCTACTTTTTAAAACGTTTTGGTTTTATTGGTTTAGTCCTTTAATTACAAGCTTAATAAATGTTATTTAATGACAGTCAATGGAAAAGGTTATTACGAAAAATTTTTTAAATTACTTTATTACCTCTAGTAGTTTTGAATATCCGTGCCCGACGTCATCATTCAGCCTCGATTGTTCCGGTTGTCTCAAAATGCACAGGCTTTCATACGCATCTAATTTCTTGCGGCTTTTGACCTGCTGTACTACCTCGACGTCTTCCCAATTGATCTTATGGTTGCTTGAAACGATGTGCTTTGCTACCGATGATTTTATCGCTTCAATGGGTCGTTGTTTCTCGATGCACTTTTCCGCTTCATTGATGTGCTCCGTAAACCTTGCTTTAAGCGGGCGTTTCGTTTGTCCTATGTAGCTTTTGTGGCATGTCTGGCACGTGATTTTGTAAACACCACATTTTTCGTGTTTATGTTTCTTATCTTTGGGTGTTCCGAATATTGTGCTCAATTTCGATTTTTGGCTTGTTGGTACTGCTATTATGTTTACTTTTTTTAATCTCTTTTTGATTTTGTCGAAAGCTTTCGAATATGTTAATGCTGCTCGTTGGGTCTCTTTTGATCTTTCTTGTGAGTAGAGTGTAGTGAGTGACTCCAATTTTAGTTTTTTCTCCATTCTTCTTATGATCGCCTGTATTGATCTTTCGTCAAAACCATTCAAAACTGCTGTGCCAAGGATGAACTGCTTCTCTTGATTGTTCATAGGCGTTGTCAACATCCTGTAAATCCAACTATTGTAGCTGGCCAATTTCGTTGCGTGGGAGTGATTGGACGTCACTGGTATCGTTCGTTGAGTGCTCGTTGTCTTCCTGTGGATTCCAAACTCGATTTCGTTTTCACCTCTGATGATCTTCACGTCTAGAAAGGCTATTTCATTTTTGTTCTCCACCTCCATTGTGAACTTTATATTCTTGTGGATACTGTTGATTTTCGTCATCGTGCTTTCCAGATTTGCTTTCTTGACTATCGCGAATACGTCGTCTACATATCGTAACCAAACTCTCGGCAATGCACCTTCATCCGCAATTCGTTGTTCTATCCATGTCATGAATATCTCGCTTATAAGTGGAGATAATGGGTTCCCCATTGCTACGCCAAACTTCTGTTTGAAGTATCTGCCTCGAAACGTGAAGTATGTTTCTGACATGCAGAGTGCTTCGAGTTTGTATAGCTGTCTTGCCTTCTTCATCTGTGATCTATTCTTAGCTTGGGTCAGCAGCCAGTCTTCAAATAAAGCCATAGCTTGTTTTACTGGAACGCTGGGAAAAAGTGCTTTCACGTCAAATGAGACGAGTATTTCATCTGGTTCAATGTGTTGGACCAGTTTTAATTTTTCAATGAGTTCACTTCTATTTTTAACTGAATGGACACTAGAGGGATCACCCCATTTTTTGCATTCATCCACCAGCCACTTCGCGATATTGCTCGTAGGGGCTTCCGTTGCTGTAATGATCTCCCGCATTTCGTTGCCGGGCTTGTGGATTTTCGGTAAACATTTGATACGGGGAAGAACTGGGTCTGAAACTCGGAGCACTGTTTTGCTTGGGATGACGTCTTTGCATTCTGTAAATGCTTTTTCTACCCTTTTAATTGAATCGGGAAGGGGATCATGTCTCAGCTCAAAGTAATCACCGTTGTTGAGCTTTTCAAATACTCGTTCGTCGTAGGTCTCCTTGTTCATTATTACAACTTTACAACTTCACAAGAAAGATCAAAAGAGACCCAACGAGCAGCATTAACATATTCGAAAGCTTTCGACAAAATCAAAAAGACATTAAAAAAAGTAAACATAATAGCAGTACCAACAAGCTAAAAATCGAAATTGAGCACAATATTCGGAACACCCAAAGATAAGAAACATAAACACGAAAAATGTGGAGTTTACAAAATCACGTGCCAGACATGCCACAAAAGCTACATAGGACAAACGAAACGCCCGCTTAAAACAAGGTTTACGGAGCACATCAATGAAGCGATAAAATCATCGGTAGCAAAGCACATCGTTTCAAGCAACCATAAGATCAATTGGGAAGACGTCGAGGTAGTACAGCAGGTCAAAAGCCGCAAGAAATTAGATGCGTATGAAAGCCTGTGCATTTTGAGACAACCGGAACAATCGAGGCTGAATGATGACGTCGGGCACGGATATTCAAAACTACTAGAGGTAATAAAGTAATTTAAAAAATTTTTCGTAATAACCTTTTCCATTGACTGTCATTAAATAACATTTATTAAGCTTGTAATTAAAGGACTAAACCAATAAAACCAAAACGTTTTAAAAAGTAGAGTAAGAAAAATAAAAAGGTATAATTAAATAGCAATTAAACTCACTCCTGTATAGCTAGACATGTTAGGTATTTAAGCAAAGAAAATTGTAACTAGACCATCAGTACACTGAAGAAGAGGGAAAACTTACCCCCGAAATATATATATATATATATGTATAAAAAACAAAATATTTTATTTGCGTCTAAGGAGAAAAACATTTTCTAAACATATTTGTAATTCAACTTTCCACTAAAATCACTTCACAATTAACGAAAATCACTTTACAATTAATCGATCAATCCTCACTCCACACTTTCGCATTGTTTTCTTATGGCGGTCCTAATGAATGATCCCCCCATCGATTCAGCTCGCCTTTATGTAGGGTCTCTACCTATTCAACCCATTTCCTGTACATTGGCAAATGTTCTGCCGAGAGGTACCTGGTATATTCGAGCAGCTTAATGAATGGAGTGACGTCACTTTCAGATGTTGATCATGCTTGGTGGGTTCTCGGGGTTTCGAGTAAATTCTTTTTGTTGATGTTCTTAATGGTTGTGAAAACAATTGCGACAGTAGCTCGCAGAATTTTTTGTACATGTAACACTGCCCCCACCTCAGTTCTTTTTGCCCCGAAAAGTTGCGTCGCCAGTTGTAGTCAACTCTCCCTGGATGTAATGTGGGGCAAGATGGCCCAGCTGCACGATTTTCATTTTGGCTCTTGTTTTACGATGTTCCTGTATTTGGTGTACGACTTCGTTGATTCGCTTTGTAACTTGGTATGGTCCCTCCCAATTATGTTGCAACTTTGGAGACCTACCCTTTCGCCGCTGTGGGTTATATAGCCACACCAAGTCATTTCGCCGGAAGCCAGTAGAATTTGCCTTTAGATCATACCTGGTCTTCATGTGGTCAGTAGCCGATTCGAGGTGTTTTCGCACTGTCCGATGTATCTGGTTCAACCGTTGTCTTAGCTCACTTGCGTACTCCGAGAGGGTTTGGGGTTTCTCAAGCGGCGTTCCGAACTTTATATCAACTGGCAGCCGAATAGTCTTTCCAAAAATAACTTTGGCTGGGGCTTGGCCCGTCGATGCATGTTGGGCAGCTCTGTATGCCATCAAAAATAGTGGGATAGGTCGATCCCAGTCCCTTTGGTTCTCGTCAACCATCTTGGCCAGGTGTTTATTGAGAGTGCCGTTGCAACGTTCGATCATTCCATCCGATTGGGGATGCAGCGGTGTTGTCCTCGTTTTTCGTATTCCCAGTAGTTCACACATTTCGCCAAAAACTAGTGTAGCAAAGTTTCGGCCTTGATCTGAATGCAGTTCACAAGGTACACCGTACCTGCTGACCCAATTTAACACTAGCTGTTCGGCTACAGTAGTTGCTTCCTGGTTGGGAATGGGGTAGGCCTCGGGCCACTTGCTGAAATAATCGGCCACGACCAGCGTGTATCGATTTCCCCATTCAGATTCTGGAAAGGGTCCAGCGATGTCAACAGCAATCCTTTCAAACGGTACCCCCACGTTGTAGGTTTGCTTTTGTCCCCTCAGTCGTCGCTTTGGGCCTTTCACTGAAGCGCAAACGGTGCATCTATGGCACCAGTCCTCTCGAGCGTGGAGCCAGTAAAACCTTTCCCGCAATTTTGCTAGGGTCTTGTTAACGCCAAGGTGGCCTCCGGAGGATCCTTCGTGCATCTCCTTAACCACATCGTGGGTACGGCTTTTGGGAAGTTTAGTTTGCATCCTATAGGAGCTGCCATCCATCGTTTCCCATTTCCGCTTGAGTACGCCACCCTCTACCTGAAGGGAGTTCGACTGTGCCCAATAGCTTTTCAGGGTTGCGCCATGCATTGAAACGTCCTTCCACTCAGGTCGCCCTGTTGTCTCCTTCCATACGAGCAATGGTCCGATGTCTTCATCGGCTAACTGGGCGTTTCAAATCCCCTCCGATGACCAACCTTCATCGAATTCGGCCGTTATCAATCGCAGATCAACGGGCGGTTCCTTTTCCTCAATCCGTCAGCAATGCTTGCAGTTAGTTGCACGTGGATGACGAGATAGGGCGTCAGCATTTCCATGAACTTTGCCCTTTTGAAGTAGTTGGTGCCTCACTAGGCCTGGTCGGATCGTCGATCGGGTTGCACCAGCGTCATATTTTATGGTACAATGTTCTTCATCAACTTGACCAGGAAGGCATAAGTCTGCTTCTCCACGATGTTGCCTTGACACGGTGATGGGAGTGCTGGGGATGTCAATCCTCCTAGCCATAAAGTTGGCCCCTGCAGTTTGATGGGCCTCCATTCTAGGCTCCTGACACGGTATGGATCTCCACCATCCTGGACAATAGCTCCGTTTTCTTCGCTTCTTGCAGTCTCTTTGCAGGTGGCCCTTCTCTCCGCAATCCCAGCATCTAGGCGCACCATTCACCTGCGGCGCTCGCTCATTTTCCACGCGCTCACACCTGTACTCATCTTGCTCTACTTCACGGACCCGGGCAGTGGTACGAGTCGCATTTTTCGCTGCCTCAAAGTTCAGACTGTAAGCCAATGCGTCCTTAACCGTTTGCTTTTGAGCTAAACGCACGGTTTGCTGCAATTGTTGGTCCTTTAAGGCGTTGATGAATGCTTAGGTTGCTGCGTCATCTCGATGTTCTGGGTCGTAAGCTGGATAAGCCAAAAGTGCCAGGTTCTCAATGTATTGGGCTAGCTGCTGTAAGGTTTCACCAGACTTCTGCATCCGATGCCGTGACTGTGCCCGGTAAATCTGCTTCAGATTATCGTCTCCATAACGCATGTTGAGAGCACTCATTATAGTAGCCAGGTTTAATGCAGCTCAACGGCGATTGTCTGCAACAGGTCGTTAGCTGGGCTTTTTAGCGCAAGAATCAATGCGGTTGCTCGTTCCTGCTCATTCCAGTGATTTATGCGAGCGGCTGCTTCAAACTGGGTTTTGTAAATACTACAGACCGTTTGCCCATCGAATATTGGTGCTTGCACATTTCTGGATGTGCTTTACACTGCGGTTATAAGCGGGGCTGGTGAGGTGGTTATTTTTGCCTTCGCTGCTTCCAATTCCATTTTCATGTTTTATATCTCATGGTTGATTCTCTCCTCTCCTCCTATCATGGTTTATTCTCTCCTCGACCTGGCTGATCTCATAGTTAATTTTCTTCTCGACCTGGTAAACCTTTTTTTTCGACGCATTTAATTTGTTTGTTCAGATTACCGAGCTCCGCTTTTATTTCGGTTGACTGTTCTTGCAAATCTGCTTTCAAATCGGTGATGATTTCGATCGCTTGTTGATCCGGCTTCACTGATTGTTCATTTAGCTTCGCAGCTAAACTGGATGTCTGTTCATTTAGCTGCGCTGATTTTTCATTTAGCTTCGCAGTTAAATTAGATGACTGTTGTTGCTGCTCTTGCTGCATCAGCATCAGCATATTTTCTGGTTCCTTTGGTTTTGGTGTTTTGGCTTTACTACCTTCTGGACCTTTTTCCGCATCTGAGGGCTCACCCGGCATGGTAGATTCATTAATGTTAGCTTCGTGGTGTTTTTATTATTTCGGCTATTGTTTCTGTTTTTTTAAGCAGTTTCCACGTTACACTTTCAAAGTTTTCTTTCGCACTTCTTGACACCACTGTCGCGTGTTATGGTTCGCGGCCAATAATTTTAATGTTCTGGGAAAGTGAAAACGCACTGTCTTTTAAATTAAGTTAAAAGCGTTTATTTTCTCAAAATGCACAATAATCAATTTAACACTTTCACTAATTGTATTTTTCACTTAGTCTATAAATTTGTAATTCAACTATCCACTAAAATAACTTTGCTATTACTCGATCAATTCTCACTCCACACTTTCGCATTGTTTTCTTATCGTGGTTCTAATGAATGATCCCCCCATTCATTCAGCTCACCTTTATATAGGGTCTCTACCTATTCAACCCATTTCTCGTACTTTGGGAAATGTTTGGGCGAGAGGTACCTGGTATATTCGAGCAGCTTGATCAATGGAGTTACGTCACTTACAGATGTTGATGGGTTCTTGTGGTTTCGAGTAAATTCATTTTGTTGATGTTCTTAATGATTATGAAACAATCGCGACAGTAGCTCGCAGAATTCTTTGTACATGTAACAATATATATACATATTGTTTGTATATATTTCTGGAATCAAAAAAATCAGTTCGGCACATGAATAGTGCCATTTTCAAATGAAATGGGAAGCCTCCACACTAAAATTTCTTGTTGGAAAATATTACAGCTTGTTCTTGTTGTGCGCTGATTAAGATTCAATTGAATCAATTTGAAGAATTAGTTAGTTGCAGAAGGTAAACTTTGAGCTTACTAAGGTTGTTGAAGGTATAATTCTAGGATTAAAATTATGTTAAATGGGCCATAGACCTTACTGAAGTGCAGAGGGGAGGGAAGAAGATTTGTTCATCAGCTCCAAGATGAGTAGAAAACTACAAATTCACTGCTGCATCGATTGGATGGTCTAAAAATGTTGTTAAAAAGGCTCTCAAACCAGCAAAATCCATTAAGATCCATAAAGCACCTAAAAAAAAACTTCACCAGTGAGCGACATTCGTATCGTCACACTAGCTAAACGCGCACCGTCCACATCATCCAGGACGATTGCAAGCAGGATTGGGAATGCTGTTTCATTACGAACCGTTCGACAGCGATTAGTAAATGCAAAACCATTCGGTAGTATACTGACGAAGCGTAGGCTAAATAGCCTTATTGAACTCAAAAATATCATCATAGTTGCTAACAAAGGTCTACTATTGAGAAAAAATCAGATTTCGACAACGGACTTGGATAACGAAAAAAGAATTCGAAACGACCGGTGAAAGAAGCTAAATGCTTATATTTCTCAACAAAAATGGAAACAGCGGCGGAAAACTCCCATGATATATGGAAAATAATAAATGAGGTGAAGGATAACTCGTCACCCCGGACTATATTAAAAAACTTTCAACTGAATCTTCACGGGCCCTTTAATACATCGTATTCACGTGACGCGACAAACCCATTAAATAATATATTTTCAACAAATCGTGGAAGAACCACTAAAAAAGTCGTTATCAGTTCAGTTAACAATTTAAATAATACAAAACTCTCAACAAATTCCGTCCTTCACATTCATCAAATAAACATAAGGGAAGTCTTAAATGTAATCAATGGATTGAAAAAGAATACGGTGCCCGGCACAGATAGCATTACAATGAATGTGATGAGTGTAATCAGAAAGGAAATAGCCGAGCTTATAGCAAATTGTATAGACATGCATAATAGGAATGGGTCATTTCCAGAAAGTGAAAAACTTGCCAAAACAGTTCCTATATTTAAGGGTGGGTGATCATCTTGATGCGAATAACTACCACCCAGTTGCGTTGCTGACGGGATTAAGTAAGATATTTTAAAAAATACTGAAAAACCAATTGACATCATTCTTAGTTATAAACTCTATTTGAAGCAAACATCAGTTTGGATTTCAAAAGAACAAGAGGACTTTAGATGCACTACTTTCTGTCATATGTTTTATCAATGTAGGACTTGACAGAAGTGATTGCGTCATTGCGATTTTTGTGGATTTGAAAAAGCATTTTTCACAGTTGATCACGACCTCTTGCCTCATAAATTTGAGTTGTATGGTATTCATGGTAGTCTTAAGCAGTTATTTAAAAGTTACTTGGAGGGAAGATTGCAGAGAATTTTAATCATCCATGCCTTGAGTGACTGAGCACGTACTAAAACAGGAGTTCCCCAAGGCTCAAAACTTGGTCCAACTTCATTCCTGCAATACACAAATAACATAAATATATATGGACTGACGGGATATCGCACATTATATGCTGATGACACAGTTCTACTTTATTCAGGACGAGACAAGCCTGACACTGACATCACCATCAACGAGAATCTAGGAAAATTCCATTAGTGGTTAATCGAAAGCAAACTAGTATTGAAGATTACAAAGAAAAAATATACAAGTATTGTTAATAAGCAAAAGAACAAAGGAGACATAGATGTCGACCTAAATATTAACGGCGAAAACTTGCAAAAAATGCTTGAAATGAAATATCTTGGTCTTATCATAGATCATCGAATGACCTGGTTGTCACACATAAATAGCATATGGAGGCAATTAGCCCCAATAATAGGTTTGTTGAGAAGATGTAAAGTTTTTTCAATGCACATCCAGAAGCTTGTTCTAAATGCATTTGTGCTGGCGAAATTATATTATGGAGTATTTATTTGGAGTCAATCGGCAGAGCATCATCTTAATAGTATATTTAGGCAACTGACCAAACCATATAAAAACATTCTGAAACTACCAATGCTTACTCAAACTAGTTTGGTTTACCAATTAGCAAAATCATTAACGTTTAGTCAAATCACTATAATAGAGAAAGCTTAGTTAATCTACAAAAATTTAAAAACTAATCGATTGGACCAAGCACCGTTAATTAAGGTATCACAGATCAACCCATATAATGCGAGGCTTGCAGATCAATTCGTAATACCTTTTGCCAGAATGGATCGTTTTAAGAACGATGCAACGAATGATGCTCTCGTATATATAACAATCTACCAGAAATGGTTAAGAAAGCAAACTTGCTTCTGGTATTTAAAAAAAGACCTAGGGAGCATTTAATGAACACTGATTGAAGCGTGGACCTGAACTTCGACTTTCAAAGCTCAGTATCTTAGGAAATTTTTGACACTATCGGCGAGATACTGAAGAAACAGTTATTCAGAGTTTTTTTTTTTTTTGAATGCGGTGTATTAAATGGAATTTTGTTTATCTCTGAGAATTGATGATTTTGGACAGATATTCATGAAAGAATTAATTCATATTATTTTGTGTATCCCCTTATACCGATGTGTCAAACATTGTCTAGGTGGCATACTTGACAAAGGGACTTGACATTAATGCAGATTGCACGAGCGTTGTGCGACGAAGAAAGTGTGATGGTGATAGTGGTAGGGAATGGAGGTATTAAAAAAAAAAACACTCGATATCATCTATGCCCGAGGCAAGCGAAAAAGTCATTAGGATTTATAGTGGGTATCCAAGGCATTAGAGCTTAGCTAATTTCGTATAAAAAGGGACCATAACTATTGAAATTTCTATGTTAATTAGGATGTTTCTCGGGTACAGCTATCATTCTGGCCATTTGATAATTGTCACATTTTATGAATTAGTTACATGTGGTTGTTTTAAGAAGTTTGTGAAGCATTTTGTCTTTCATTACGAAGGTACAGTGTTCTTTTCTAAACTTAATTTTTCAATGATAATAAAGAAAAATATGAAAATTAAGTTTGTTAAAAAAAAAACTGCTGACACCTATTTTTTTTCCAGTTGTGTACATATGTCCTGAGGCAAATCATCGAAGCGAACCTAGGAGGGGACTAATGGCGAATGCGATACAACCCTGAGCTGTATAATTTTTTGACGAGCCGGAGGTCTCAACAATTGTAAGACTGCACAAGCTGCAATGGGCTGGCCACGTAAATCGCATCGATGAACAACGGATACCCAAAAAGGTATTCGTTGCGAGAACACCAGAGAGGTTGGTCTGACTTGGCCGACGAAGACAGCTCGTCGTTACTCGGATTTTGAAATTGGAGGACGTGGTCAATGAGCCGATATAGTTGTAGGCGCTTGTTGCAAAAAGCGAAGGCCCAATAGCGCTAGATGTCTATGAAGAAGAGGAAAATATATATATATATATATATATATATATATATATATATATATATATATATATATATATATATATATATATATCTATATATATCTATATATATATATATAAATATATATATATATCTATAAATATATATATATATATATATATATATATGTATATATATATATATATATGCATATATATATATATATATATATATATATATATATATATATATATATATATATATATATATACGCATATATTGTTAAAATATATATTTATATATACAAACATATCAACATATATATATATATATATATATATATATATATATATATATATATATATATATATATATATATATATATATATATATATATATAAATATATATATATACGAGTATATATATATATAATATATATATATATATATATATATATATATATATATATATATATATATATATATACATATATATATATATATATATATATATATATATATACATATATATATATATATACATATATATATATATATACATATACATAACTACATATATTGTTACACGTCTAAACAATTCTGCGAGCTACGTATTGAAGCAAAAGATAACCACAGTCAATATGCCTTAAACAGAATGAAATAAATTTTATGGAAGCGGTCAGTTTTTCCCTAATTCTTCTCTAACGATACAAAAGTTTGTTGGAAGTTTTTATGTTGTTAAAATAAAATTGATTTGGCATCGCTTCCATAAAATTTATTTCATCCTTTTTAAGGTAAATTGAAGTCGATTTTCTTGTTTTTCTAAGAGTCATTTTATTTTATCTGGCATCTACAATATCAAAACTCAGGTTCTTGAATATATTGTAGCCTGTATTTAATTTATTGACTGCAGTGCAAAACTCACTACTGCTGAAATCTGCAGCGTTAATAGGAATCGGATTCTAATCTAGCGCACTTCAGTCCAAGATCTCATCAACGTTTACCTTGATTTAAGATTTTATAAAAAACCAATATAAACTGTAGCTTTAAGAAACTTTTGAATTTCAAACTTTGCCTAGGTGTCATTTTGATACCTTGACTTGATCCTGAATATTTTAGTTTTTACAGTTACCTAGATGTTACGGTATCTACCACATTACCAAGTCTCATCCACATTTTTTCGAATGTTCGTTCAAAACTACAGAAACTATATTTTGCACGTTCTTTGACTTTTGAGCAGCCACTATTTTGTTTCAGAAACACTTTTCTATTGTGCGCTTCAACACACTTGAATGAACCTTTGCATCAATGTCAGTGCAAATCAGAGCTTTATTTTGGTCACGGATTTTCATCTAAAATAGCCACCATTTCATTTTCGCATAGCTATTTTAAATTGTTAACAAAACTAGCACAAATTTTACACAACAAATCATTTCTGAAAATTTCGTGAAAATCGAAGCAAAATTGCGACCTCCAAGCGCAAATTTCCCTATATTCCGTATATGAATATGTATATATATATATATATATATATATATATATATATATATATATATATCTATATATATATATATATATCTATATATATATATATATAAATATATATATATATATATATATATATATATATATATACATATATATATATATATATATATATATATATATATATATATATAGGCATATATATATTGTTACATGTACAAATAATTCTGCGAGCTACTGTCGCAATTGTTTTCACAACAATGAAGAACACGAATTCACTCGAAACCACGAGAACCCAACAAGCATGATCAACATCTGCAAGTGACGTCACTCCATTCATTAATTTGCTCGAATCTACCAGGTACCTCTCGGTAGAACATTCGCCAACGTACGAGAAATGGGTGAATAGGTAGAGACCCTATATAAAGGCGAGCTGAATGAATGGAGGGACCAGATCATTCATTCGACCGCGATAAGAACTGCGATTGTGTGTGGGAAGCGATATTATTCGAGTAGTAGAAAAGTGATTTTCGTAATAGTGAAGTGATTTAGAAGACAATTGCGATAAGAAATTTATGGACAAGTGTTAGATTTTTCATAGTGAAAATTAAAATTAGTGAAAAGTGTTAACTGATTGTTGTGCATTTTATTTTAATTAAATAAACTCTTTTAATTTAATTTAAAAGACATTGCGTTTTCACTTTCCCGGATCGTTAAAATTATTGGCCGCGAACCAATAACACGCGACAATGGTGTCAAGAAGTGCGAAAGAAAAATTTTGGAAGTGAAAACGTTTAAACAGTTTTAAAGTGCACAATTGTGAAAATTAACGTGGAAAAATAGCCGAAACAATAAAAATGCCAGGGAATTTACATCTCAAAATTAATCAATTGAGCATATCAGAGCTCAAAGAGGAGTTGGAACAACGAAATCTGGCTACACAAGGTACAAAGGCCATACTGATTGCATGCTTGCATGACGCGATCGAGTCGGAAGGCGTGAATCTGGATTCGGGTGAGTTCTCAGATGCGGAAAAAGGCGCAGAAGGTGGAGAAGTAGAAACACCAAAATCAAAGGAGCCAGAAAATACGCTAATGCAAATGTTAATGCTGATGTCATCGAGTCTGACTGCGAAGCTAGATGAACAACCAACGAAGCTTAACGAACAATCAACGAAGCTAAATGAACAATCAGCGCAGCTAAATGAACAGACATCCAGTTTAGCTGCGAAGTTAAATGAACAATCAGCGAAGCTAGACCAACAAGCGATCGAAATCAAGGCATATTTTCAAAAACAGTCCACCGAAATAAAAGCGGAGCTCGGCAGCCTGAACAAACAAATTAAAGGCGTCGAGAAAAAGGTTTACCAGGTCGAGGAAAAGGTCAGCCAGGTCGAAGAGAGAATGAACCATGAGATGGAAAAAGTGAAAAAAGAATTGGAAGCAGCGAAGGCAGTAGTAGCTACTTCACCAGCCCCGCTTATAACCGCAGCGCAAAGCACATCCAGAAATGTGCAAGCACCAATATTCGATGGGCAAATGGTCTGGAGTATTTACAAGACCCAGTTTAAAGCTGCCGCAACGGCAAATCACTGGAATGAGCAGGAACGAGCAACTGCATTAATTCTTGCTCTAAGAGGCCCAGCTGCCGAGCTTTTGCAGACGATCCCCGATGAATTGCACTCAAACCCGAATGCTATAATGAATGCGCTCGACATGCGTTATGGAGACGATCATCTAAAGCAGATTTATCGGGCACAGCTACGGCATCGGATGCAGAAGTCTGGCGAAACCTTGCAGCAGCTAGCACAAGACATTGAGCGACTGGCACTTTTGGCTTACCCAGCGTACGACCCAGAACATCGAGATGACGTAGCAGCAGAAGCATTCACCAGCGCCTTAAAGGACAAGGAATTGCAACAAGCCGTGCGGTTAGCTCAAAAGCAAACAGTCAAGGATGCATTGGCATATAGTTTAAATTTTGAGGCAGCCAAAAATGTGACCCGTACCACTGCCCGGGTTCGCGAGGTACTGGCAGATAATTGCAGGTGTGAGCGCGCGGGAATTGAGCGAGAGCTGCAGGTGAATGGTGCGCCTAGATGCTGGAATTGCGGGGAAAAAGGGCACCTGCAAAGAGACTGCAAGAAGGGAAGAAGACTGAGCTATTGTCCAGGGTGGTGGAGATCCAGAACGTGTCAGGAGCCTAGAATGGAGGCCCATCAAACTGCAAGGGCCAATTTCGTGGGGCGAACGTTGGCTAGGAGTATCGACATCCCCAGCACCGTGCCAAGGCAACATCGTGGAGAAGCAGACAGATGCCTTCCTGGTCAAGTTGATGAAGAACAATGCACCCTAACAAACGACACTGGTGCAACCCGATCGACGATCCGACCAAACCTAGTGAGGCCCCAACTGCTTCACAAGGGCAGAGTTCATGGAATTGCTGACGCCCTATCTCGTCATCCATGTCCAGCTAACTGCAAACATTGCCAACGGATTGAGGAAAAGGAGCCGCCCGTTGATCTGCGAGTGATAACGGCCGAGTTCGATGAAGGTTGGTCATCGGAGGAGATTCGAAATGCCCAGTTAGCCGATGAAGACATCGGACCATTGCTCGTATTGAAGGAGACGACTGGGCGACCTGAGTGGAAAGACGTTTCAACGCATGGCACAACCCTGAAAAGCTATTGGGCACAATGGAACTCCCTTCAGGTGGAGGGTGGCGTACTCAAGCGGAAATGGGAAACGGCGGATGGCAGCTCCTATAGGATGCAAACTATACTTCCCAAAAGCCGAGTCCACGATGTGGTTAAGGAATTGCATGAAGGATCCTCGGGAGGCCACCTTGGTGTTAACAAGACCTTAGCGAAATTGCGGGAAAGGTTCTACTGGCTCCACGCTCGAGAAGACGTAGAGGACTGGTGTCGCAGATGCACAATTTGCGCTTCCGCGAAAGGCCCAAAGCGACGACTGAGAGGACAAATGCAAACCTATAACGTAGGCGTGCCATTCGAAAGGATTGCTGTTGACATCGCAGGACCCTTTCCTGAATCCGAATGGGGAAATCGATATACGCTGGTTGTAGCCGATTATTTCAGCAAGTGGTCCGAGGTCTACCCCATTCCCAACCAGGAAGCAACTACTGTCGCCGAACAGCTAGTGTTAAATTGGGTCAGTAGGTACGGTGTGCCTTGCGAACTACATTCGGATCAAGGCCGAAACTTTGAGTCACTAGTTTTTGGTGAAATGTGCGAGCTGCTCGGAATACGGAAAACGAGGACAACACCGCTGCATCCCCAATCCGATGGAATGGTCGAACGTTGCAACGGCACGCTCAATAAACACCTTGCCAAGATGGTTGACGAGAACCAAAGGGACTGGGACCGACATATCCCACTATTTTTGATGGCGTACAGAGCTGCCGAACATGCATCGACGGGCCAAGCCCCAGCCAAAGTCATTTTTGGAAAGACTATTCGTTTGCCAGCCGATATAAAGTTCGGAACACCCCCTGAGAAACCCCAAACGGTCTCGGAGTACGCAATTGATCTAAGACAACGGTTGAACCAGATACATCGGACAGTGCGAAAACACCTCGAATCGGCTACTGACCGCATGAAGACCAGGTATGATCTAAAAGCTAATTCTACTGGCTTCCAGCAAGATGACTTGGTGTGGCTTTATAACCCGCAACGGCGAAAAGGTAGGTCTCCAAAGTTGCAACATAATTGGGAGTTACAAAGCGGATCAACGACGTCGTATACCGAATACAGGAACATTGTAAGCCGAGAGCCAAAATGAAAATCGTGCATCTGGACCGTCTTGCCCCATATTACACCCAGGGAGAATTGACTACAAATAGCGACACATCTTTTCGGGGCGAAAAGAACTGAGGTGGGGGCAGTGTTACATGTACAAATAATTCTGTGAGCTACTGTCGCAATTGTTTTCACAACAATGAAGAACACGAATTCACTCGAAACCAAGAGAACCCAACAAGCATGATCAACATCTGCAAGTGACGTCACTCCATTCATGAATTTGCTCGAACCTACCAGGTACCTCTCAGTAGAACATTCGCCAATGCACGAGAAATGGGTGAATAGGTAGAGACCCTATATAAAGGCGAGCTGAATGAATGGGGAGGATGATTTTCATTCGACCACGATAAGAACTGCGATTGTATGTGGGACGCGATATTATTCGAATAGTAGCAAAGTGTGTTTCGTAATAGTGAAGTAATTTAGAAGACAATTGCGATAGTAAATTTATGGACAAGTGTTAGAGTTTTTTTTAATAGTGGCAATTAAAATTAGTGAAAGTGTAAACTGATTATTGTGCATTTTGTTTAATTAAATAAACTCTTTTAACTTAAATTAAAAGACATTGCCTTTTCACCTTCCCGGAACGTTAAAATTATTGGCCGCGAACCAATAACACGCGACAATGGTGTCAAGAAGTGCGAAAGAAAAATTTTGAAAGTGAAAATTTGAACATTTTTATAGTGCACAATAGTAAAATTTAAAGAAACATTAAAAATGCCACGAAGCTTAAACTTTAAAATTAATGAATTGACCATATCGGAGCTCAAGGAGGAGTTGGAACAGCGGAATCTGGCCACATACGGTACAAAGGCCATACTGATTGCACGCTTGCGCGACGCGATCGAGTCGGAAGGCGTGAATCTGGATTCGGGTGAGCTCTCAGATGCGGAAAAAGGCGCAGAAGGTGGAGAAGTAGACACACCAAAATCAAAGGAGCCAGAAAATGCGCTGGTGCAAATGTTGATGCTAATGTCATCCAGTCTGACTGAGAAGCTAGATGAACAATCAGCGAAGTTAAATGAACAATCATCGAAGTTAAATGAACAATCAGCGAAGTTAAATGAACAATCAGTGAAGCTGGACCAACAAGTGATCGAAATCAAGGCAGACATCACACAGAAGCTGGAGAAACAGTCAACCGAAATAAAAGCGGAGCTCGGTCATCTGAACAAACAAATTAAAGGCGTCGAGGAAAAGGTTGACCAGGTCAAGGAAAAGGTTTAACAGGTCGAGGAAAAGGTCAGCCAGGTCGAGGGAAAGGTCAGCCAGGTCGAAGAGAGAATAAACCATGAGATGGAGAAAGTGAAAAAAGAATTGGAAGCAGCGAGGGCAGTAGTAACCACTTCACCAACCCCGCTTATAACCGCAGCGCAAAGCTCATCCAGAAATGTGCAAGCACCAATATTCGATGGGCAAACGGTCTGGAGTATTTACAAAATCCAGTTTGAAGCAGCCGCTAGGATAAATCACTGGAATGAGCAGGAACGAGCAACTGCGTTAACTCTTGCTCTAAGAGGCCCAGCTGCCGAGCTTTTGCAGACGATTCCCGTTGAGCTGCATTCAAACCCGGCTGCTATAATGAATGCGCTGGACATGCGTTATGGAAACGATCATCTGAAGCAGATCTACCGGGCACAGCTACGACATCGGATGCAGAAGTCTGGCGAAACCTTGCAGCAGCTAGCACAAGACATTGAGCGACTGGCACTTTTGACTTACCCAGCGTACGACCCAGAACATCGAGATGACGTAGCAACAGAAGCATTCACCAGCGCCTTGAGGGACAAAGAATTGCAACAAGCCGTGCGGTTAGCTCAAAAGCAAACAGTCAAGGATGCATTGGCATATAGTTTAAATTTTGAGGCAGCCAAAAATGTGACCCGTACCACTGCCCGGGTTCGCGAGGTAGTGGCAGATAATTGCAGGTGTGAGCGCGTGGGAATTGAGCGAGAGCTGCAGGTGAATGGTGCGCCTAGATGCTGGAATTGCGGGGAAAAAGGGCACCTGCAACGAGACTGCAAGAAGCGGAGAAGACCGAGCTATTGTCCAGGGTGGGTAGATCCAGACCGTGTCAGGAGCCTTAAAACTGCAAGGGCCAACTTCATGGGGCGAACGTTGGCTAAGAGTATCGACATCCCCAGCATCGTGCCAAGGCAACATCGTGGAGAAGCAGACAGATGCCTTCCTGGTCAAGTTGATGAAGAACATTGCACCCTAACAAACGACACTAGTGCAACCCGATCGACGATCCGACCAAACCTAGTGAGGCCCCAACTGCTTCACAAGGGCAGAGTTCATGGAAATGCTGACGCCCTATCTCGTCATCCATGTCCAGCTAACTGCAAGCATTGCCGCCGGATTGAGGAAAAGGAGCCGCCCGTTGATTTGCGACTGATAACGGCTGAATTCGATGAAGGTTGGTCATCGGAGGAGATTCGAAATGCCCAGCTAGCCGATGAAGACATCGGACCATTGCTCGTATGGAAGGAGAAGACTGGTCGACCTGAGTGGAAGGACGTTTCAATGCATGGCGCAACCCTGAAAAGCTATTGGGCACAATGGAACTCCCTTCAGGTGGAGGGTGGTGTACTCAAGCGGAAATGGGAAACGGCGGATGGTAGCTCGTATAGGATGCAAACTATACTACCCAAAAGCCGAATCCACGATGTGGTTAAGGAAATGCATGAAGGATCCTCGAGAGGCCACCTTGGTGTTAACAAGACCTTAGCGAAATTGCGGGAATGGTTCTACTGGCTCCACGCTCGAGAAGATGTGGAGGACTGGTGTCGCAGATGCACAAGTTGTGCTTCCGTCAAAGGCCCAAAGCGACGACTGAGAGGACAAATGCAAACCTATAACGTGGGGGTACCGTTTGAAAGGATTGCTGTTGACATCGCTGGACCCTTTCCTGAATCTGAATGGGGAAATCGATACACGCTGGTTGTAGCCAATTATTTCAGCAAGTGGCCCGAGGTCTACCCCATTCCCAACTAGGAAGCAACTACTGTAGGCGAACAGCTAGTGTTAAATTGGGTCAGTAGGTACGGTGTACCTAGCGAACTACATTCGGATCAAGGCCGAAACTTTGAGTCACTAGTTTTTGGCGAAATGTGCGAGCTGCTCGGAATACGGAAAACGAGGACAACACCGCTGCATCCCCAATCCGATAGAATGGTCGAACGTTTCAATGGCACGCTCAATAAACACCTGGCCAAAATGGTTGACGAGAACCAAAGGGACTGGGACCGACATATCCCACTATTTTTAATGGCATATAGAGCCGCTGAACATGCGTCGACTGGCCAAGCCCCAGCCAAAGTCATTTTTGGAAAGACTATTCGTTTGCCAGCCGATATAAAGTTCGGAACACCCCCTGAGAAGCCCCAAACGGTCTCGGAGTACGCAAGTGATCTAAGACAACGGTTGAACCAGATACATCGGACAGTGCGAAAACACCTCGAATCGGCTACTGATCGCATGAAGACCAGGTATGATCTAAAGGCAAATTCTACTGGCTTCCAGCAAGATGACTTGGTGTGGCTTTATAACCCGCAACGGCGAAAGGGTAGGTCTCCAAAGTTGCAACATAATTGGGAGGGACCATACCGAGTTACAAAGCGAATCAACGACGTCGTATACCGAATACAGGAACATCGTAAGCCGAGAGCCAAAATGAAAATCGTGCATCTGGACCATCTTGCCCCATATTACACCCAGGGAGAATTGACTACAAATAGCGACACATCTTTTTGGGGCGAAAAGAACTGAGGTGGGGGCAGTGTTACATGTACAAATAATTACATGTACAAATAATTCTGCGAGCTACTGCCGCAATTGTTTTCATCATCATTAAGAACGTCAACGAATGAATTTACTCGAACCCAAGAGAACCCAACAAGCATGATCAACATCTGCAAGTGACGTCACTCCATTCATGAATTTGCTCGAACCTACCAGGTACCTCTCGGCAGAACATTCGCCAATGCACGAGAAATGGGTGAATAGGTAGAGACCCTATATAAAGGCGAGCTGAATGAATGGGGAGGATGATTTTCATTCGACCGCGATAAGAACTGCGATTGTATGTGGGACGCGATATTATTCGAATAGTAGCAAAGTGTGTTTCGTAATAGTGAAGTAATTTAGAAGACAATTGCGATAGTAAATTTATGGACAAGTGTTAGAGTTTTTTTTAATAGTGGCAATTAAAATTAGTGAAAGTGTAAACTGATTATTGTGCATTTTGTTTAATTAAATAAACTCTTTTAACTTAAATTAAAAGACATTGGGTTTTCACTTTCCCGCAACGTTAAAATTATTGGCCGCGAACCAATAACACGCGACAATATATTTATATGTATATATATATATATATATATATATATATATATATATATATATATATATATATATATATATATATATATATATATATATATATATATACATATATATATATGTATAAAGACATATATTTACGTCATATATATGCATATATGTATATATATATATATATATATATATATATATATATATATGTATATATATATATATATATATATATATATATATATATATATATATATATATATATATATATATATGTATATATATATATATATATATATATATATATATATATATATATATAAATATCTATATATATATATATATATCTATATATATATGTGTATATATATATATATATATATATATATATGTATATATATATATATATATATATATATATATATATATATATCTATATATATATATATATATGCAGACATATATATATTACATAAATATGCATATATTTATATATATATATATATATATATATATATATATATATATATATATATATATATATATATATATGTATATATATATATATATATATATATAGATATATATATATATATATATATATATATATATATATAGATATATATATATATATATATATATATATATATATATATATACACTGTGGATTTCATTCATAACGACCTCGGTTGTAACGACGTTTTGGTTATAGCGACGTCAAGCTTAAGTCCCTGGAATTTAAAGCATACCTCCGTAAGAAATTCTTTCGGTAATAGTGACTTCGGATATAGCGTCAATTTTGTGTATAGCGACTTGTTTTTATGAACCATTCATTACAGATTCCTCCAAATCCCATGCGGATATTGCGACAGAGTCGGCGAAGGCACAAAAACTCATTCATAGATCAATTAAACTTTCTTATCTTTTGTTCACATTCACAAATGGTCAAACAAATGCTTTGTTTGTATGTAGGACTGCTTAGCAGGTGTACGAAGTTAAACTTTTGAATCAGTTAGATAGCAAATTCCAGTGAGTGAACAGTGTTTCTTAAACTTGTAAAAATGGTTCCTCAACGTACATTTACTGTGAAAGAAAAAGTGGACATAATTTCGAGACTGCAAAAAGGAGAAAACAATGTTGATCTGTGTAAACAATTTGGAGTTTCACATTCTACAATATCAACAATGTGGAAAAACCGTACTAAAATTATGGAGTGTTTTACAGATTTAAACAACGTCATGATATAGTGGTCGGTGAAGTTTGTAGAGAAGCCGCCAGTGTGTCGCAACATAATTGTGACAATTTTTTGCGAACAGTTTTACCAAAATTAACTGAAGGGTATACCGACAGTCAAATATGGAATGCTGATGAGACGGGATTATTTTTTAAATTGACTCCCGATAGATCGCTAAAATTCAAAGGAGAAAAGTGTATTGGTGGCAAACTATCAAAAGATAGAATAACCGTGCTTGTTGCTTCAAGTATGGCAGGTGAAAAGCAAAAATTGATAGTTATAGGGAAGGCGAAAAAACCAAGGTGTTTCAAGAATGTAAAAACTTTGCCGGTTGATAATGAGGCCAACAAAAAAGCATGGATGACATCGGAAATTTTTGAAAAAGTTTTACGGGAATGGGACTCTGAGTTAAGAGGAAACAATGAGAAGATCATTTTGTTTATTGATAATTGTCCAGCTCACCCACAAATTCAAAATTTAACTAACATCAAGCTGGCATTTTTGCCATCGAATACCACATCAGTTATCCAGCCTATTGATCAAGATGCAATTAAGACTCTTAAAAACCATTATCGAAGGCTTCTTGTGCAGAAAATGGTAAACGACACTGAAAAATGTTCTACCCCATGTGCCGTCAATCTTCTGGATGCCATTGAAATGATTACAACAGCATGGGCACGAGTTAGTCCAGATACGATTAAAAAATGTTTTTCACACGCTGGGTTTGGTAAATTTTCAACTTTAAATTCAGCTGATGACGAATCTGATGATGAATTTGACAATTTGCCATCGGCGAGATTATCATCAGTGGAAGCAACATTTACGGATTGGGAAACTTATATGAATATTGACGACCAAGTTATCACTACTGATAACTTGACTGATAATGAAATTATTGAGTCTGTGCTTCAAACACAAGAAAAGGAGGAGGAAGAACATTGCAATCTACATGAGATTCCAACAACCAGAGATGCATTATGTGCTCTAACAACGCTCAAATAGTACTGTTTATTTGGTGAAGGCCAAAATAATTTAGATGTAGAAGGACTTATGTTGCAAAAAGCGAGGGCCCAATAGCGCTAGATGTCTATGAAGAATAAGAAGATATATACATATACTCGTATACATATGTATGTATATATGCATATATATATATATATATATATATATATATATATATATATATATATATATATATATATATGTGTACATATATATATTTATATATATATATATATATATATATATATATATATATATATATATATATACATATATATATATATATATATATATATATATATATATATATATATATATATATATGCATATATTGTATAAATATATATTTATATATACATACATACTCGTATATATATATATATATATATATATATATATACATATATACATATATATATATATATATATATATATATATATATATATATATATATATATATATATATATATATATATATATATATATACTAGGGTGTCCCAAGATATAAGGGAAGATTTTTTTTCTCGAAAATAAAATCGCATACCCTCTTTTATTTTTCTAAATGGCCTTATTCGCTTAAATAATAAATATTATTGCGATTGGATCATGACAACCCGTGCCGACTTGATACCAAACATAAAATATAAATTTTTGTTCCGGGTTGGTGTAGAAGATTTCTGGAAGTTCGAGTTTGTTTGGTAAATAAAACACTCATATACCCAAAACATATTACTATTTAATATTTAACATAAAAAAACATTATTTTACAAATTTCCTTTTTAAGGTTTGTTTTTTACAGTCTGGATAAATTTTCCGGTGTTCTTGTACGCAGCGTAATAAAAATTGCTTTTGTTCTTCTTCAACTGTAATTAAACCATGAAATTCTTGCATCATCTTGACTGCTCTTTCAGCTGTATCGTTTACTGCCCTTCGCACTTAAACCTTCTTCTTGGCATCTTGAAATGAAGCATTATTTGGCCATAAGGACGGTTCTTCGTTCAGAAAACTGTCATCAATTTGAAGCCGGGTGAACAACGCTTTACTTTTGACTGATACAAAGTCGTAGATGTTTTTGTATAAAATAAAAAATGAAAAGAATTTGTAATTTAAAAAAAGTGGAATATAAAAGAAACAATACTATATTTACTAATGAAACTTACCATACAATGAACCACAGAGTTCTTCTTTGGATGGGATGTAGCGTTTATCATGGGTTGATGGATTCTCTTTGGTTAAACTTTCAATCAATCTTATTTTAATTTCTTGGTCCACATCGTCCTCAAATAATTATAAGGCAGCTATTTCATCGGTTAAATACCATAGATGCTGGCTTAATTTCTGTAAAGCTGCTTTCGAGATGTTTGTATCAATTTTTTCGTAAGCCTTCATCGCCTTCAAAAAGCATAAATCCTGATAAGGTGCTTTTACAGCCAAAATACATTGGAGCCATGGCTTAACGTAGGATGTCACGATGAATAAGCAAACATCAAACAGTGCCGCCTTATCTTTGTTCGTCATTTTCAGTTGAGCGCTAAAAAGTGATATTTTCAGTGCATAAATCGCTCTCGCCATCCACCTGGCTTGGTGCATGGCACCTGGAGGTCGGATTTTAAATTTTCGATCTTTATCCCCGCCTAAAAATATCACTGAGAGCTCAATTAGTTCTCGATAGTCATGTCGGACTATATCTTTGGTCAATTCAGATTGGTAAAATTTGGTCATGTTTTCTATTTCGGAAACAGTCAGATGCAAATCTAGCTTATCTTTATAGCACTGTATTTTATTCGGGTCGACACTCTTCCAGTTATCTCGAAAATTTTTGAAAAGCGCAATATCCGAATTTGCTGTCACTTGACTGATTTTTGCTTCAAATACGCTTTTTAATATTAACTCATACATATGATGGCGGCAGGCAAAAATTAGCAATTTGTAGTGAATTATATGTTCAAAAAGTCCGTGAAGGACTGCAGCGATGTTCTGCTGCCTCGGCAGAGAAAGGTGTCGGTATCTGCCGAGAATGCCCTCGTCTGGAGACGCATGAATGCGCTGGCAGGCTAGCATTGCAGTGTCGTGGGGCGGGTTCATTTCCCCAGCACGAGGACCCACTACAAAAAAATTTCGCATTCACGAATTGGACTACAGCTCAAAAGGCGACCGAAGTCGCAAAAATTGTAGATAACCTCACAGAGGGGGATGGAACTTGTTACGAGAACAAGTGGAATTACCCAACGAAATTCATAGCCCACAAATGAAAGAGGGGCAACCGGGTGATGGTGGAGCCCCTTTGTACCCACCCAACCGGAATAAATCCATAGATATCTTGTTGAAGTGGCCAGGTATTCCTCCTCTGAGTGGAAAACTCATACAACTTGAATTGTATGAACTTTCCCATCAGAAGGGGAGTACCCCGGTGACCAATTTATGCCATAGAATTATACAATTTGATTGCATAACGCTATGCCATAAAAAGGCACTCTGCTTGGGCCACTCAACCCAAAAAGTCACCTGAAACAGAAAGATTAACTTGTACCCGGCGGCTGGCTCATGGTTTTAGGGGCAGCCTGCCACCGTACCGGGTCCTATACCCGGTCAGAATCTTTGGAAAGGAAAGACCAACAATTGCAGGTTACTCAACCATTATTATTTTATAATATATTACAAATATCCTCGCCGATACACAATTCATCAAACAAAACTAAAGGTATTAAGGTTTATCAGAAGTTACGTTATCAAACAAAACTAAAGGTATCAAGGCTTATCCAAATTTACGTTATCAAACAAAACTAAAGGTATCAAGGTTTATCCAAATTTTTAAAATTCAATTCATTTATCCCGTGATGGAGAAAATATTTCACTAATATACTGCTAGGGTCGGTTCTATTTACGCGCTCTTCCAATAAAGACAACCAAAAAAAACGAACTTCGTTTAGGTGTCAAAGCACCAAATGTACGGCTGGCATCATTCAATAGAGGAAAAATAAAATAAAACATGAAAAAAGGGAAATCTCCTTTTTTTTCTTTTTTTTTTGTGTTTGAACAAAAGAAAGGGTACTTACCACGACCTCCTGTTACGAGCGCTCGTGTTCGGGGCGGGTAAATCCTGCAAATTGGTGTTAAAATTGTTTTTGATTTCCTTTTTTCCTTTTATGTATAGTAACACTTCGCGCTCTTTTTTCCCGAGTCCACTAATTTTCTCCGACACGTTTACATAAACTACGACAACAAATCTACGTTTTGGACTATAAATATTGAAAGTAATGCGTTCCAATTCAGCCTCCCGAATACTACTCATGAGCTATTTGAGAGCTCTAATAAAAAAACTAAAATCAGAAGTCTCATAAATGCTTTTATCCAAGCCCAGCGGCGTTCCTCGTTTAGCACCGGCCGTTGCTACGCGGCGGAGTCCCAAGGCTGCGAAAGCAATCCTATGGTGCGTGGTAGCCAATGAGAACGGAAAAGTGGTTGCAACGTCCATGCAACCTCACGAAATGAGTATAGCAACTAAAGCACAGAGCGCATGAAGATGATTTGTCTACGTCAATTGGCAACAAAACCGCCACAAACGGAGCGTACACTTGAAAATCTCGCGATTTCCGTACACAAAACAGGCGAGCACCACAAAACACCGAATTGCATCTTTTCTTCCAAAGCAAGCGACACCTTTTATCTCGTCGGACTTTGCAAGCGTTTCGGGCGAACAAAATAGTGCAAACGCTATTCACACAACCGTTTTCTACAACCTTCCCGAAATAGCGCACTCTCTTGAACCCGTTGTTCTTGGTGACCGCTAACTTTCACTAATCCCGTTTGCTTTTCTTCCGTTCAAACCAACTTTACCTACGACGAAGCTGCCACTCATATCGTCTCTAATTCAATTCTGTTACCCACGTTCACTTTGTATATCACAATCGCTTTATCCTTGCTTTTGTTTTATTTTCTTTTTTTTTCTATTCACTTCTTTTCGTTATTCTTCAAGTTTGGTAACTTTGCTAATCACTTTACGGTTTCTAATTGAACTCTTATCTCTTCACTTGTAATTTTTAGCACCAGCTTTTCTTCCTATCACATATCCGTTAACTACCGATCCACGAAAGAAGAATAATCACACACTTGGCACTTTTCACTTTCCGTTTCTATTCATCTTTTCTTGTTAAGATTTTCAAAAACTTTTCAGGGGCTAGGTCGCGTTGAAAACTCACTCAAGTCAAGTTGTTTTTACTTCAAAATTTCACAAAGTTTCAATGCGGCTACTTGTTCGCTTTGCTCGCTATTCCTCCGTCCACGCGCGTTGGCGATTGCAACTTGACTCCTCGTCTATCTCCAATCGATCGCCGTGCAATTCTCGTTTTTTTCGCTTAGCCAGTTTCCCGAACGATTCGTCCCTTGCATTTGTTGCATTTGCCGTGCTTGAAGCATTTGTTGTTGCTCTACCGTTTGCAATTGCTTCTCCTGCCATATGCTGGCTAAAGCTATGCGAGTTACACTCTGCTGTAACATTATTTTTATGTACAGTGAGTGTTGTGTATGTTAGTTGTATCGTTTATACGAAATGTAAATTCTATACTTTTGCTTATCACAATCAGTTGTTGGCGTAGATGTGGGAAGACTTGATGATGTTTTATCACTTAAATTGTGACCACTGACATGGCTTGTTTCTAAATTATAAAAATCCTTTTTATCAAAGACCTTTTCATCCTGATTTAGATCGTTAATATCGTTATTTTCTTTGACATGTATTTTCAGGTGCATGTGTGTTATTATAGTAGACTGGAGGTGATAAAATATCAGTTTTTTTTCTTTATTAACAATCCCATTCAGATGATCCATTTGATTTAATTTATTTAGAAGTGGAATATTTTGTGGTTGCTGGTACGACATGTATTGAGGATTTGTTTGTAAATACTGAAAATTTTGCCAATTCTCAATTGGAAATTGGGGTTTGCTTAATAAATGGTGATGTAAAAAATTATTGTATCCGTAGCTAGCAGCACTAGGCGTTGAAAGTCTATAGCAATTTTGCATTAAGTTTTGTTGTAACGCATGCTGCACTTGCTGCTGTTGTCTATATAATTGTGACTTCGACGAATCTTTTTTTTCCCCAATTTGTTACTTTTATTTGGCTTTTTAATTTCGTCGACTTTATTCGATTTAATGCTGCTGTCATCTAAATGAATCGGTTTCGGAGTTTTCTCATCGGTCTTTTTGGATGACTGAGCTGGCATATGTTGCAATTGAACATGAGTTTCCGCTGGTTGCTGCGATGGCATTTTGAGCCATAATTCCTCGATTACTACAGGGCAGCTAATTTTCTCGCGATCCCAAGGCGATGCGGATTGCGAAAAAGGAGCTGAAGGATCTTTCTGTGTATCATGGGTTGGCTTCGGCGTCGGGACTAGAAATGACGGACAATAAAAGAAAAACACAATTGACAGACGGACAGACTGACTTATGTTTGTGCTTGACCGGAAGTATACAACCCTTGCGCGTTTTTTTTTTTTTTAAATATACGCGGACGGACAAACAGACGTGACTATTTATCTATCGCGCAGGTCTTTCGCGTGGTATATCCCCACTTCTTTTCCCGATGGATCCGTTATCAGGTAACGGTTAGGTCCCATTACCTTCTTTATGCGGCTTTTCAAGAATCGCCTGTCCAGCTTGGCGTGGTAATGCCCCGCGGCGTCACTTTGGCGGAAATTTCGCCGGAAAACTTCATCTCCTTCTTTGAAATTAGCAGATCGTGACCGGAGATTGTACTGCGCTTCATTTGCACTTCCTGCGGCCTTAATCTTCCGTCCGATTTGTTGGCGGAGGTCTCCTAAACGTTCGTGGGGCTCCAGTGCAACGACGGGGTCTCCCAAACACTTTAATTGCCGCAACAGCCGGTATGATTTACCGTGGCAAATCATGTGCTGTCCAAAGGCGGCAAAGTAAGGGGCGACACCGGTGGCGGAATGATACGAAGATCGCAGGGCGCATGTGATGGCAGACAATCGCCGATCCCAATCCTTTTGAGATGGGTGGACGTAGGAACGGATCGCGGCCAATAGGGTGCGGTTCAACCATTCTGATGCGTTGGACTGAGGAGAGTATATGGGCGTCAGTTGGTGTTCAACGCCATACTGCTCGAGTAGGCTCTTAAACTGCCGAGACCGGAACTGTACTCCGTTGTCTGAGTACACGCTCTCTGGAACCCCGAACACATGGAATACCCGGTTCTCTAAAAATTTCACGATAGATGGAGTTGTGAATTTACGGAAAGGTTCCACCAGTGGGAACTTTGAAAGCTGGTCTAGAACGACTATAGCTCCGATGTGTCCCATGGAAGACCGAGGATATGGACCGAGTAGATCGATGTATAGACGCTGGAATACGCGTTCTGGGACGTTGAGTTGACCCATAGGAGGTCGAAGAGGCTGGTTGGACGCTTTGGTGCCTTTACAGGTCTCACAGGCGCTCACGTAGTCTTTGACCTGCGATGCCATTTTAGGCCAAAAGAAGTATTTCTTGAGTCACCGTAACGTCCGACCGTAACCTCCGTGGGCACTTTAAGGATGGTCATGTGCGCAGAGGATCAGATGTTGTGTCATTTCCTCCGGCACCCAGAGTTTCCAAGACTCTTCTTCCTGCCATGGATCACCAGTGGCGTATTCATTTCGTCTATACACGTAGCCATCTATTACCTTCAAATCAGGCAGCTGCGATTGTTGGGTCGCTATGGTTTGCCTCAACTCCTTGTAGCTGTCTGATTCGGAATGTGGGCTGTCCAAATCTATTTCGATGGGGTCCTCGTCATTTATTGTCAATTCGGCTCCCTCGGGGGAAAACATCCGTGAGAGAGTGTCGGGTACGATGTTCTGGGTCCCTTTCCGGTGTTTGATAGAAAACTTGAACCCTTGCAGTTTAAGAGCCCATCTGGCTAGGCGTCCATTTAAATCTGCCTGGTTCATCAACCATTGTAGTGACGCGTGGTCCGTGATGATCTCGAATTGGTGGCCCTCGATATAAGCTCGGAATTTCTTCACAGCCATTACCACCACCAAACATTCTTGCTCGGAAACGGTATAGTTTCTTTCGGCCGAATTCAGCTTATTGGACATGAAGGCGATGGGAGCTTCCTCTCCCTCATCGGTCAATTGCACCAGCACGGCTCCAACTCCATGTTGACTTGCGTCACAATGAATGGAGAAGGGCTTCGTGAAGTCGGGGCTGTGCAAGACAGGAGCTGATGTGAGGGCTTGTTTTAGCTCTTCAAATGCCTTTCGGCTGAGTTCGGTCCAAACGAACTTCCCTTTCCGCAACACGTCTGACAGGGGCGCTGAAACTGTTGCATAATTCCGAACAAACCTTCGGTACCAACCGCACACACCAAGGAAACGTCGTAGCTGCTTCACTGTTTTTGGTAAGGGGAACTCATCAATCGCACGAGTTTTCTCTGGATCCGTTTTGATGGTGCCATGTCCTATGACATGTCCTAGGTATCGGACTTCTTTCATGACAAACTTACTTTTCTGTACGTTGATGGTGAGTCCCGCCTAACTGATGTGCAGGGCTACTTCTTGTAGAACTAGGAGGTGTTGATCGAACGTTTCCGTGATGAGTAACAGATCATCAAGGTACACGAACACTTGGTGTTTCAGGTGAGGTGGGATGACCTTGTCCATCAACCGAGTCATCGTTTGCGGCGCGTTACACAGGCCAAAGGGCATTGTGACGAACTGATATAATGGTCGTCCAGGCACTGTGAAGGCGGTCTTGTTCCTCGACCCCTCATCGAGTGGAATTTGCCAGAAGGCGTCTTTTAGGTCGAGACTGGTGATATAATTGGCTTTCGGCAGTCTCCCTAGTATTCCATCGATGAGTGGAAGAGGTTACGCGTCCTTGATGGTAACCGCGTTTACCTTACGGGCATCAAGACAGAGGCGGACTTTACCTGGTTTCACCACCAAGGTTACCGGTGATGACCAGGCACTTTGGGACTCCTCTATGACCCCCAACTCGAGCATCCTATCTAGCTCCGCATACACCAATTTCTCCATGGCCGCTGAGATGGCGTAGTGTCTCTGTTTAATCGGTTTACTATCGCCAACGTCGATGGCGTGTGAGACTAGGGTGGTGCGGCCAAGGCCTTGGGTAGCGTAAGATGGGAAAGCAGCAATGGATGCTTCCAGGCGTTGCCGTTGGTTAGGCGTCAGGTCATGCCTATTGGGAATAGAAGTGATTTCGTTGACATTTCTGGTTTTTAAAGACAAATCTGTGAATAAATCGGAGGCCAGTCCAAAGCGAAGGACGAAATCGACGCCAAGGTACACATTCTGAGTCAAAGACGGGATAATGTAGAAAGTAATATCTTTCGTCTGACCCCTGAAAGTCACGGGTGTGGTTAGTTTACCTCGTATAGGGTGTTTGGTGCCATCAGCTGTACTGATTTCAGTGCGCCAGGATTTAATCAAGGTCGGATATTCTTGGAGCACCTTCGAGCCAAAGCTCGAGGCAAGGCAACTGATACTGGCACCCGTGTCGATCAATGCAAACACGGTCTCGCCCAACACTTTAATTGGATGATAAGGTCTGATCTCATTCTCAGCAACCTCCGAGATGTTACAAGAGTTTAAGGTTTGACGGCAGGTGTGCACTCTCTTGCGGAAATTCTGCCAATGACGGGTTGACCATTTTGTCGTGCGCGGGCGGGAAGTGACTACTTCGGAAGCAAATATTCGCTCTCGAGCCACCCGATATTCCTGCAGTCGAACATGATAAGGTTTCAGAGTGCGTATTTGAGGCTGCCGGGGTTCTTCTGGCATTGACTGCGGTGGTCGCTTTAATATTGTCGTTGGCGAGGTCTCCGGAAGAGAGTGAACATCCGCAGTCATAGTGGTCATGGCTGGTGGGTTAACGTCAGGTTTGTTGGGGTGAGCAGCTGGCTGAGGAGCTACTGCGGGGGCTTCAAGTACCGCTGAGGTGGTCGGGTACTCTTTTGGCCGTTTTTTCGCGCGGCACATTCAGAACAGTCCGGGAAGTAAGTGTCCGGCTTGCCGCGACCGTAGCAGAAAACCTTACGCTCTGCTCGGCATGAAATGAACTGGTGTCCGGTTTGATGGCAACTCCAGCAGGTCGTAAGACTTCCCACTGCTGCTACAGCAAGCTGGTCCTGGTCCAAATCTTCCTCCAAATCCATGGTGGTATAATCTGGGGCCAATTCCGCGATTCCTCATCGAGGACCCGTCCTAGCTAGTAGGAATGGCCGGTCCCGGAGGTCTTCCTCAAACCCTTCTAGACGACGCACAGTTCTCAGCAGTGCCTCCATACTCTGTGGATCGGAGTTCACGATATGGCAACGAAGCTCCGGCCTTAGATTGCGCTTCAGCAAACGCAGCAATTGGGTAGAAGACATCGGCTCTGACAACTGGTCATTCAGCCGAAGGATATCGGCTCGATATGAATGGAAGGACTCGTCCGGATGCTGCCATCTAGCATTCATCTTGTCCAGTACTAATTCGTCCATGTCTACCGTAGGGTATTCCATGCGGAGTACCTCCTTCAACCGTGACCCGCGTATTGATGGTGGGGCCGAATGTATTCGCCAATATGACTCAAGTGCTGCTCCCCTAAGCAGCATTGGCAAGTATCCTGCGAGCGCCGTGTGGTCTCCTGCTAGCATCTGCTCAATCAGCGACTCCACCCGACTAATGAAGACTTCCACCGTTATAGTGCTGGGTTCCCCGCTGAAATGCAGATTCCATCCCTGGATGATGCTGGGAATCTGCGTCGGCTTCAGCCGATACGTAGCGTGTGGATGGTTGCGTTGGTCCGGCGGAATCACTGGAGCCTGATTTGGTGGCGGTGCTTGGCTCAATCGGGGCCGGTACACTGGAGCCAACGGATTCATTGCCGCACCGGGCCGGATTCGTTCGTGATCGCGCCGCGAGTCTATCGGAAAATCCCACGGATTTGGGTCCGAATCCCACATCGGAGGCGTTCTTGGCCGAGGCGGTACTGGATTCTCCTTCTGGCTTTCCAGCGAGGCTGTCCGGGTGGACAGGTCCTGCATGAGCGCCAGTAAGTCTTGTAAAACTGTCGCCTCCACAGCCACAGTGGGTCTCGCCTCTTCCGCAGGCGGAACTGCTTTGGCTCGGCCCATTAAGTCAGGCTCATCAGCCGCTGTTGGAACCTGCTCCCGCCGGTCCTTTGTTTTGGGCACCGCCCCTTGAGCAGCTGGAAGCTCTAGGTGGCTGGAAGGTCGCTCCGCTGAGGTGGCTGGTTGTCGGCATAGAGGGCAAGTCCGGCTGACTAGTAAATGCTGGGTCACGCAGGCTTCATGGAACTCATGTCCGCACGCCAACGTTTGTACGGACGTTCCATCATTTCGTGCTTGCTGACAGATGACACACAATGCCGTGGGCCCTGCTTCCGAACGCAACCTGCACTTGTCTGGCGTGCGTTTGGTCGACATCCTAAAAAATTTATATATTTTTTCTCAAATAAAATCTAAACTATAAATATCTATAATTATTGGAAAAATGTGAAGAAATATAATTTAAAATATGTGACTTGCAAGTGGCCGTCAGTGGCGAACTATAAAAGAACCTCACAAAAAAAACAAAGTGTATGAAAAAAAAATTTAAGTGGTGATCGCACTATCAAAATCGAAATATCAAAAAAAAAAATAACCGGTCTTTCCTTTCCGTCCTTCCTCCCAAGTATAGACACCATGGCACAATCCTTCTCTAGCGTTTCAGGGACACTCTCTTGTGGCACCATGAAAATCAGGGTTCAGAAGTGATCCCTCATCCGCAAATTTTCTCAAGTTACAACTTGTCAGCCCAGGGTTGGATTCTAATCCACAAGCAGCGCGTGTCTTGTCATGGATAGTCATGGATTAGCTAATCAGCCAATCCATGAAATCAAAATCCATGTAATTTAAGACACCTAGGCACCGCTGGTTTGGGGAGCGGATCAGAATCCTCCGCAAAATAGTTGTTGGGATCATAACTTCCGAACACAAATAGGGACTCTAATATCATTTGGCCTTACTAGTTATACAATGGTGGTAAACCACCAAAGTATAAATCAAAAGCAGGACCAAACGATATTGATGTCCAAAGACAACACACGTCCGGCAGTTATTATTTGCTGGGGCACGATCAGTGCAATTACCCTCGGGTGTTATCTACCCGCCAAAAATACTAACACCTTGTGAGGACACCTAGAGACGATGGACTGTCTCGTGCTCACGACTGATGATAAAGCCGGGCTTTTCGGGCCCCACGTTGGGCGCCATTCCTAGTGAATTATATGTTCAAAAAGTCCGTGAAGGACTGCAGCGATGTTCTGCTGCCTCGGCAGAGGAAGGTGTCGGTATCTGCCGAGAATGCCCTCGTCTGGAGACGCGTGAATGCGCTGGCAGGCTAGCATTGCGGTGTCGTGGGGCGGGCTCATTTTCCCAGCACGAGGACCCACTACAAAAAAATTTCGCATTCACGAATTGGACTACAGCTCAAAAGGCGACCGAAGTCGCAAAAATTGTAGATAACCTCACAGAGGGGGATGGAACTTGTTACGAGAACAAGTGGAACCTGAAAAGAAAGGCGATCTTGGGGTGACCTCGTCATTTCCCAACGAAATTCATGGCCCACAAATGAAAGAGGGGCAACCGGGTGATGGTGGAGCCCCTTCGTACCCACCCAACCGGAACAAATCCATAGATATCTTGTTGAAGTGGCCAGGTATTCCTCTTCTGAGTGGAAAACTCATACAACTTGAATTGTATGAACTTTCCCATCAGAAGGGGAGTACCCCGGTGACCAATTTATGCCATAGAATTATACAATTTGATTGCATAACGCTATGCCATAAAAAGGCACTCTGCTTGGGCCACTCAACCCAAAAAGTCACCTGAAACAGAAAGATTAACTTGTACCCGGCGGCTGGCTCATGGTTTTAGGGGCAGCCTGCCACCGTACCGGGTCCTATACCTGGTCAGAATCTTTGGAAAGGAAAGACCAACAATTGCAGGTTACTCAACCATTATTATTTTATAATATATTACAAATATCCTCGCCGATACACAATTCATCAAACAAAACTAAAGGTATTAAGGTTTATCAGAAGTTACGTTATCAAACAAAACTAAAGGTATCAAGGCTTATCCAAATTTACGTTATCAAACAAAACTAAAGGTATCAAGGTTTATCCAAATTTTTAAAATTCAATTCATTTATCCCGTGATGGAGAAAATATTTCACTAATATACTGCTAGGGTCGGTTCTATTTACGCGCTCTTCCAATAAAGACAACCAAAAAAAAACGAACTTCGTTTAGGTGTCAAAGCACCAAATGTACGGCTGGCATCATTCAATAGAGGAAAAATAAAATAAAACATGAAAAAAGGGAAATCTCCTTTTTTTTTCTTTTTTTTTGTGTTTGAACAAAAGAAAGGGTACTTACCACGACCTCCTGTTACGAGCGCTCGTGTTCGGGGCGGGTAAATCCTGCAAATTGGTGTTAAAATTATTTTTGATTTCCTTTTTTCCTTTTATGTATAGTAACACTTCGCGCTCTTTTTTCCCGAGTCCACTAATTTTCTCCGACACGTTTACATAAACTACGACAACAAATCTACGTTTTGGACTATAAATATTGAAAGTAATGCGTTCCAATTCAGCCTCCCGAATACTACTCATGAGCTATTTGAGAGCTCTAATAAAAAAACTAAAATCAGAAGTCTCATAAATGCTTTTATCCAAGCCCAGCGGCGTTCCTCGTTTAGCACCGGCCGTTGCTACGCGGTGGAGTCCCAAGGCTGCGAAAGCAATCCTATGGTGCGTGGTAGCCAATGAGAACGGAAAAGTGGTTGCAACGTCCATGCAACCTCACGAAATGAGTATAGCAACTAAAGCACAGAGCGCATGAAGATGATTTGTCTACGTCAATTGGCAACAAAACCGCCACAAACGGAGCGTACACTTGAAAATCTCGCGATTTCCGTACACAAAACAGGCGAGCACCACAAAACACCGAATTGCGTCTTTTCTTCCAAAGCAAGCGACACCTTTTATCTCGTCGGACTTTGCAAGCGTTTCGGGCGAACAAAATAGTGCAAACGCTATTCACACAACCGTTTTCTACAACCTTCCCGAAATAGCGCAGTCTCTTGAACCCGTTGTTCTTGGTGACCGCTAATTTTCACTAATCCTGTTTGCTTTTCTTCCGTTCAAACCAACTTTACCTACGACGAAGCCGCCACTCATATCGTCTCTAATTCAATTCTGTTACCCGCGTTCACTTTGTATATCACAATCGCTTTATCCTTGCTTTTGTTTTATTTTCTTTTTTTTTCTAATCTCTTCTTTTCGTTATTCTTCAAGTTTGGTAACTTTGCTAATCACTTTACGGTTTCTAATTGAACTCTTATCTCTTCACTTGTAATTTTTAGCACCAGCTTTTCTTCCTATCACATGTCCGTTAACTACCGCTCCACGAAAGAGGAATAATCACACACTTGGCTCTTTTCACTTTGCGTTTCTATTCATCTTTTCTTGTTAAGATTTTCAAAAACTTTTCAGGGGCTAGGTCGCGTTGAAAACTCACTCAAGTCAAGTTGTTTTTACTTCAAAATTTCACAAAGTTTCAATGCGGCTACTTGTTCGCTTTGCTCGCTATTCCTCCGTCCACGCGCGTTCGCGATTGCAACTTGACTCCTCGTCTATCTCCAATCGATCGCCGTGCAATTCTCGTTTTTTTCGCTTAGCCAGTTTCCCGAACGATTCGTCCCTTGCATTTGTTGCATTTGCCGTGCTTGAAGCATTTGTTGTTGCTCTACCGTTTGCAATTGCTTCTCCTGCCATATGCTGGCTAAAGCTATGCGAGTTACACTCTGCTGTAACATTATTTTTATGTACAGTGAGTGTTGTGTATTTTAGTTGTATCGTTTATACGAAATGTAAATTCTATACTTTTGCTTATCACAATCAGTTGTTGGCGTAGATGTGGGAAGACTTGATGATGTTTTATCACTTAAATTGTGACCACTGACATGTCTTGTTTCTAAATTATAAAAATCCTTTTTATCAAAGACCTTTTCATCCTGATTTAGATCGTTAATATCGTTATTTTCTTTGACATGTATTTTCAGGTGCTTGTGTGTTATTATAGTAGACTGGAGGTGATGAAATATCAGTTTTTTTTCTTTATTAACAATCCCATTCAGATGATCCATTTGATTTAATTTATTTAGAAGTGGAATATTTTGTGGTTGCTGGTACGACATGTATTGAGGATTTGTTTGTAAATACTGAAAATTTTGCCAATTCTCAATTGGAAATTGGGGTTTGCTTAATAAATGGTGATGTAAATAATTATTGTATCCGTAGCTAGCAGCACTAGGCGTTGAAAGTCTATAGCAATTTTGCATTAAGTTTTGTTGTAACGCATGCTGCACTTGCTGCTGTTGTCTATATAATTGTGACTTCGACGAATCTTTTTTTTCCCCAATTTGTTACTTTTATTTGGCTTTTTAATTTCGTCGACTTTATTCGATTTAATGCTGCTGTCATCTAAATGAATCGGTTTCGGAGTTTTCTCATCGGTCTTTTTGGATGACTGAGCTGGCATATGTTGCCATTGAACATGAGTTTCCGCTGGTTGCTGCGATGGCATTTTGAGCCATAATTCCTCGATTACTACAAATTCTCTATCAAGTTTTTGTTCAAGAAGTAGACAAGCGCCATTAATGCGGCCTGTGTTTGACGCTGTAGTATCACAACAAAGAATTTGTACTTTATCTTCTAGATTCCAGTCTACAAGCGCTTTCCATACCACCTCTGCCTGTTCTCTTCCTGATGAGTTTTCTAATATTGGCACAGCAATCAATTGTTCTTTATTTCCATATGAAATAACTACCGGAAGACGTTCTTCTTTTGATTTCCGAGCATTTAAACCAGGCAATAATTTTCCATCACAGTGAACTGTCACAACCTCTGGCATCTCGTTTTGAAAATCAATTTTTATGGATGCCGCGCGCTCTTTGCGTTTTTCGGTGCGAATTCTTTGTATTGAGGACTTACTTATCGGAAATTCATCAGTATTGTATCCAAGTGCTTCAAGAGTAGCTTCAAGAATATACACGGAATCTCTCATACTTAACTGGCACCTGTCTAGCGCCGCTACTAATTTTGGAGTGATAAAATCTTTCCGCATAGATACTTTCATTTTTTTGGGCTGCGCACTCTCGATCTGAAGTATTATGTCTTCGTCCGAATCAGATGAATCTATTTGTATAGGATCATATGATGATGTCGATGGAGTTGACTCTGCGAAATATTTAGATCGCCGTTTCTCTACCCCAATAATTCTCAGGCGCGCCCTTTCCTCTTTATCGGTCCCTGTTTTGTCTACTCCACCTAAATAGCCTGGTCGACCTGGCTCCCGTTGTTGTTGTAAAAAAGACTTACCTTCATTTGTTTTTATTAAATGAAGCGCATCGGCGTGGGCAATATCAAACAAATTGTCTAAGTTCCCGAGAAACTCTTGTCCACGCTGTTTAAATACGTCTTGGGTTTTTTGTGCACTTTTTTGCAAATCCCTACAAACTTGATATATATTCACAAGTTTCTTTACACAATTAGGAAAAGATCCCGTAGGTATGTTGCGAGTGAACACATAAAACATGCTCGGATATATTCCCGCTTCATAGCTGCAATAGTAGCGAGCATACAACACCTGTGTACTCGGACTTCGCCAATGAAAATTAGCCATAGAAACACATGCGCAAGTAAATAAGCGAGCAGTTAAATAAACAAGAAAGTTTAACCCGCAATGATATTTACATCATGAACGAATGGGGTGCTTCGAAGAGAGGTAAGCGGAAAGGAAAACCGAAAGTTCCGGCATAAACACTCTTTCGCTCAATGTCCCCAGTTTCGCTATTTTACCTCAAGAGATCATGGGAAAGCCGAAAGCTTAAGCTGAAAGCACTCTTTTGAAGTCGAAAGCTTAAGCGAAAAACACTCTTTCGCTCAATTTTCCCAGTTTCGCATATTTACCAGCCGAGCAAGCGAGACGAAGCGGGGAGGAAAAACGTTCGTGGAACGAGAGCTCACGTGTTCGGCTACTCAGCACGTTTAAAGAGAATTTAGGTTGAAAGCTCACTAAAGAACACTATTTAAAGTTCTTCGGCAAAGCATTCGGGGGAGTGTGTATTCAAATCCAGTAGTTTAATCGTACGTGCAATAACGCGATTCAAGTTGGAGTTCGAAGTGCTGTCCAGTATTCGACAAAATGGCGAGGGGTGAGGCGTTGGCTTGTGCCGCGGTCCTCAATCGGCCTTTTGGCGTTTCACGCCGTATGGCCTACCCGATCCATCAGTTCGTTCAATCGTTACCCTCTTCAGGATGGCTGGTAGTTGTAGTTTTAAATAATTAAATAATTGAAAGTATATTTTTTGAATTCGATTGTAATGCAAGCGATTTAAAAAGAATGAACAATAAAACTAAAGTAATTCATTAAAAATTAACTCTCGTATTTTGTTGTTCTAGTTAAATGGACAGAGTAGCAGGTAAGTGGTGATACAGTGAGTTTTCTCTCCGGGAGCCTTGATGATGTATATAGGATACACATCAAATGAGCTCCCAGTTTATACCAGTATACATAGGGTATACTGGTTTTGTAACGAAATTGGCGCAGCCGGTAGGATATCGGTTTTGCAGAGACCACAGTGTAGTGCACTATGTAGCAAATTTAAATGGGCTGAAAAATCTATTCACCCAGCCGATATCTCAAACCATTCAACTCCTGTAAGACACCATTGCTACTCATACTGTCCATCAAACTAGATCAGCTTTCCTAAAAAAAAATCAAATAATAATTTTGATCATTTTATATACAAAAAAATAATATCAATATTCAAATACAAAATTAAGGTTACTCACACTTTCCATCAAACTAGATCAACTTTTCTAAAAAAAATCAAATAATAATTTTGATCATTTAGAAAACAAAAATACAATATCAATATCCACTCATCATAATGGTGCTACTTATACAGTGCATAAAACTAAATCAATCTTCTTAAAACAAAAAAAAAATCAAATAATTATTTCAATCAATCAAATAACAAAAAGAAAGTATGAATATCCAAAAATAATATTGGTAATCAAACTAAATCAGTCTGCCTTTAAAATAAACTCAAATACTTATATTGATCATTCTAATAACCAAAATATAATAACAATATTCAAATATAATATTAATCCTACTCATACTATCCATCAAATAAGATCAGTCCTAAAATCAGATAGTCATATTGAACATTTAATTCTTCACTCATTTACTCCGTCATTCATATATCTTAAATCTCATCTTTCTTATCTGAAGTTCATTCGAACTAACTCCGAACTCGTTCAAACCCAACGTAGAATTTATAAAGATATAAAGTTTCAATCAACTAACATGCAAAACACAAAACATTACAAGTAAATATTAAACACAAATAAGCAAACCGAAAACTTAATAGCGAGCAAACAAACGCGTGCCCATTGTTATCGAAATACGATACCATTTATCACTCCAACCACTTAAACAATAATAATAACAATAACGCGTACCTAACATACATGCATATTAAAGTCTTATCTTTTGAATGAAATGAGCATTCGAATTCCATAAGATGCAATTAAAAGAGCAAAGAAAAACAAACATTTAAGTACAAATTGAATAAATAGACACCTGGGCAATAATTTTGAAATGCAATAACATGGAAGAGCAAATTAAATAAATTAACGACACTAAACAAATACAAAGAATAATTTACATGAGAACGGCAATTTCCCAACGCAAATAATCATGAAACTAATTTAATTTCCAGTTACCCTGAAACAATTTAAGAATGGAAACTTTGAACCAACAGAATTTTAGTTATTAGAACAATACAACAATGCAAACGGTTTTACCCCAAAACCAATTATCTCTGTCAAGTTCCACTGCAATTCACTCTCAAATCACCAAATTTACATCCAACAGTAGATGTGCCATTTCATAATGTTAAGGAAATGGGAAAAGTGGCAGTCAAGTCGGTAAAACCCCGGCAAAACTATCAGCAGACACGCTTTTTCTATGTCTAATTTGCACAATCACTGGAATGAAAACCAGTAGATTTAACAACAGCCTCTGAGCCGTTGACATAAGCTGTCAACGGACATGCTACTTTTAGTTATAAGTCCTCAAAGAAAGAAATAAAAGCCTCTGAGCTGCCCGACTTCAATTTCGGGCAGACACGCCACATTTAGTATTTAGTCATATGCAAAACAGCCATAGATTTACCATTGAGTCATAGCCTCTGAGCTTTTGATCCAAAATTGTTTTCAAATACGCTTTAAACAAGCCACTACGTTTCCTTGCACAATAAATACATTATATAACTGATAACTATCAGAAAAAAGTCACAAATAAAACAACTGTAGAAAGCGCAAGACAATTCAAAACCCACCCATTCCCCACCCTTTTACTTTATATATGGCGACTATATCAAATAGCGTCTTAGAATGCTATAATATATACTTTAAGATGCTTTAAACAATCGTTTTCTCAAGATCGAGATCAAAAATTTATTAACGGCTAATGAAGTGACCTCGCACGGCACTGTACTGTCTTCCAGTAAGGTCCAGGACAGCATTACGCCAAACTAAGTAGACACACATTAGGGAAAAATTAGACGGAACACATATAGGGTCTTGAATGAAGACCGAAACTATATGTTCCCATGCCCATATAGTGATTGTGTCGCTTGGATCGTTTTTTACAATAATTTCACGCAAGATATTTTCAATGCAGTATATCTATTTAACAGTTCACTAAAATCAATAAAAGTATACACCAGAGCTCAGAATCTCTCCTTCTAATTTCAGTTTGAGAAAAAGATCGACTTAATTTATATTAACTCATGAAACATTTCTATACTTAATAAAAAACCTACGTAATAATTACGATTTATAAATAATCCAAAACTATTTACACATACTGCTGAATACATTTTTAATAACCCTCCCTTTTCACCACCACAAACGGATAAAAAAGTATGTAATAGACAACTTAAGCCAATTAAACGACAGTTAAATGCATAAACCTTAAAAGCTCTTCCTCCTACACAACCCCACAGCATAGATAGATTAAAAGCCCTGCCCACTACGAAATGCATTAAGCTGACTTAATTAAAAATAAATGCTATTCAAGGCAATTACCAGCCAACCACGAATTAGTACATGCATATCATATACTTCATTTACTTCCTACCGATTAGCGCATGTGAAAGCTACAATATATTGCTTCATTCAATTTTCTCATGCATCATTGCAGAAGCAATGCTAATCATATTTCAAAGCTCGTTAGCGGCGGGCAAAAACAATCACATAAACCTTCAATCCATGACTTCCATTCCCATTAACATTTTTTTTTGTGGAAGGGAGGTGAAGGCATTTACGCCCGCCGAGTCAACATTAACCATGCATATTAAGGGGAAAGTTTATTTATCACACTCACTCGCACCCTATAAAGCCAAGATAGCTTATACTAAACTCGTGGGAATACAACAACAACGACTCCCAAGCTACAACAATGGAAAGCTATTCTCTCGGCAAAACTTCTTCCGAAGCGAATCAATTCCCGAACGTAACGATCGTGTGAAATATTCATTTCCCGTTTACGCGCCTTTTCCCAATATATCATACACTCGCGAAGACTGAGATTTGCACTTTCATTTACAGTTAGATTCACTTGACGAATGTTGTGAAATAACACTGCTTAAACTTGTCTATTAGAAGGAAGTTTTTATCCCGTTATTTGATGTTTTTCGTCACCTATTAAAAACATATGCTTTTTGGAACTGCGTAATTTCACTGACATGTTGACCGAACAAAAACAATGTGTGAAAACAACTGGAAAAAATCTACGATCACATGTCCTTGTCCTTTTATACTAATTCCTTACTTGCTAACAAACAATACCATATTGCTCTAAATTCTACTCGTGTCCTTTTACAATAACTTATTTTCTAACAAATAGGTGCTAAATTTATGGCCTATAATGTATTCTAGAAAAAGGTCGTGAACAATAAAATACTTAATCTTACATTTAATTGCTTAAGACACTAATTTACATGTTCCTGTGTCGGCATCGTCATTTATTGCTTAAGCTACTAATTTATATGTTCCTACGTCGGCATCGCCCTTTGTCGATGCCAACACATTGGTTACACATAGACATGTTATGGCGTAACTGTTTACTTTAAAGGAAAGACAAATTATAACAAGCACATCGATCGTTCGAGCGCGTCGGCCGTAGTTAGCAAGTATTGACAAGTTCCGATGCAAGTCGGCACGGGATATCGTGCCGTATATATATATAATATATATATATATATATATATATATATATATATATATATATATATATATATATATGTATATATATATATATATATATATATATATATATATATATATATATATATATATATATATATATAAATATATATATATATATATATATATATATATATATATATATATATATATATGTATATATATATATATATATATATATATATATATATATATATATATATATATATATATATATATATATATATATATATATAAATATATATATATATATATATATATATAAATATATATATATAACTATATATATTGTTACATGTCTAAACAATTCTGCGAGCTACGTATTGAAGCAAAAGATAACCACGATAACCACAGTCAATATGCCTTAAACAGAATGAAACAAATTTTATGGAAGCGGTCAGTTTTTCCCTAATTCTTCTGTAATGATACACAAGTTTGTTGGAAGTTTTTATGTTGAAAAAACAAAATTGATTTGGCATCGCTTCCATAAAATTTATTTCGTCCTTTTTAGGGCAAAATGAAGTCGATTTTCTTGTTTTTCTAAGAGTCATTTTATTTTATCTGGCATCTACAATATCAAAACTCAGCTTCTTGAATATATTGTAGCCTGTATTTAATTTATTGACTGCAATGCAAAACTCACAACTGCTGAAATTTGCTACGTTAATAGAAATCGGATTTTAATCTAACGCATTTCAGTCCAAGATCTCATCAACGTTTACCTTGATTTAAGATTTTATAAAAAACCAATATAAACTGTAGCTTTAAGAAACTTTTGAATTTCAAACTTTGCCTAGGTGTCATTTTGATACCTTGACTTGATCCTGAATATTTTAGTTTTTACAGTTCCCTAGATGTTACGGTATCAACCACATTACCAAGTTTCATCCACATTTTTTCGAATGTTCGTTCAAAACTACAGAAACTATATTTTGCACGTTCTTTGACTTTTAAGCAACCACCTTTTGTTTCAGAAAACTTTTTTTTTGCGCGCTTCAACACACTTGAATGAACCTTTGCATCAATGTCAATGCAAATCAGAGCTTTATTTTGGTCACGGATTTTCATCTAAAATAGCCGCCATTTCATTTTCGCTTAGCTATTTTAAATTGTTAACAAAACTAGCACAAATTTTACACAACAAATCATTTCTGAAAATTTCGTGAAAATCGAAGCAAAATTGCGACCTCCAAGCGCAAATTTCCCTATATTCCGTATATGAATATGTATATATATATATATATATATATATATATATATATATATATATATATATATATATATATATATATAGACATGCTAAACTATTTTAATGAATGCTCTGTATTTTTTTCTTGGTTTCTAAATAGCTTCCTAATTTTAATTATTAACCATGAAAGCAATTAACTTTGCGAGAATTTGGAGTATCTGTGTGCACTTCGAATCGAGCCTTTGAATTAGTCGAAGATTTTATTTTCATTGAATTGACTGAACACCGAATGTAAAACATCATTAAATAACAAAGAAACTATGTTCTCGAATCATTCATTACAATATATATATATATATATATATATATAGATATATATATATATATATATATATATATATATATATATATATATATATATATATATATATATATATATATATATATGTATAAAGACATATATATATGTCATATATATACATACATACATATATATATATATATATATATATATATATATATATATATATATATATATATATATATATATATATATATATATCTGAGTAACTGTTTCTTCAGTATCCGTGGATAGGGTAAAAAAATGTTCTAAGATACTGAGCTTTAAAAGTCGAAGTTCAGGTCTACGCTTCAATCAGTATTTATTAAATGCTCCCTAGGTCTTTTCTTAAATACCAGAAGTGAGTTTACTTTCTTAACCATCTCTGGTAGATTGTTATATATACGAGAGCATCATTCGTTGCATCGTTCTTAAGACGATCCATTCTGGCAGAAGGTATTACGAATTGATCTGCATTCCTCGCATTATATGGGTTGATCTGTGATACCTTAATTAACGGTGCTTGGTCCAATCGATTAGTTTTTAAATTTTTGTAGATTTACTTAGCTTTCTCTATTATAGTGATTTGACTAAACGTTAATGATTTTGCTGATTGGTAAATCAAACTAGTTTGAGTAAGCATTGGCAGTTTCAGAATGTTTTTATATGGTTGGGTTAGTCGCCTGAATATACTATTAAGATTGCCGATTGACTCCAAATAAATACTCCATAATATAATTTCGTCGGCACAAATGCATTTAGAATAAATTTCTTGATGTGCATTGTAAAAACCTTACACCTTCTTAATGAGTCTATTATTGGGGCTAATTGTCACTTCATGCTATTTATGCGTGACAACCAGGTCATACGATGATCTATGATAAGACCAAGGTATCTCATTTTTAGCATTCTTTGCAATTTTTCGCCGTAAATTTTTAGGTCGACATCTATGTCTTCTTTGTTCTTTTGCTTATTGACAATACTTGTATATTTTGTCTTTGTAGTGCTCAATACTAGTTTGCTTTCGATTAACCACTGATGGAATTTTCCTAGATTCTCGTTGATAGTGATCTCAATGTCAGGTTTGTCTCGTCCTGAATAAAGTAGAACTGTGTCATCAGCATATAATGTGTGATATCCCGTCAGTCCACAGGTATTTCTATTATTTGTGTATAGCAGGAACGAAGTTGGGCCAAGTTTTGAGTCTTGGGGAACTCTTGTTTTCGTACGTGCTTGATCACTCAAGATATGATTGATTAAACATCTCTTCAAGTAACTTTTAAACAACTGCTTAGGACTACCATGAATACCATACACACGGATTTTCATCTAAAATAGCCGCCATTTCATTTTAGCTTAGCCAATTTAAATTATTAACAAAACTAGCCCAAATATTTACACAAAAAACCATTTCTGAATATTTCGTGAAAATCGAAGCAAAATTGCGACCTCCAAGCGCAAATTTCCCTATATTCCCTATATATATTGCATATATATATAAATATATATATATATATATATATATATATATATATATATATATATATATATATATATATATATATATATATATATATATATATATATATTTATCTATATATATATATACACATATCTATATATGTATATATATATACATATATGTACATATATATATATATACATATATATATATATATATATATATATATATATATATATATATATATATATATATATATATATATATATATATATATATATATATGTATATATATGTACATATATGTGCATACAGTGTATTTTGGTTATAACCACGGCGGAGGGACCTCTTTAATGCCGTCGCTACATCCGGAGGTCTCTATATCCGAAATAATAAAAAGTCATGTACATATGTATTTATTCTTCATTTATTTTATTATGTAATACACGGGTGTTAGTGAAAAAACGTGTTATAGAGCACTGTTTAAGTTAAGTATATATATATATATATATATATATATATATATATATATATATATATATATATATATATATATATATATATATATATATATGTATACATATAGATATATATATATATATATATATATATATATATATATATATATATATATATGTTACATATATATACATATATATATATATATATATATATATATATATATATATATATATATATATATATATATATATATATATATATATATATATATATTATACAGTGGATTTCATTAATAACGACCTCGGTTGTAACGACGTTTTGGTTATAGCGACGTCAAACTTAAGTCCCTGGAATTTTAAGCATACTTCCGTAAGAAATTCTTTCGGTAATAGCGACTTCGGATATAGCGTCAATTTTGTGTATAGCGACTTGTTTTTATGAACCATTCATTACAGATTCCTAGAAATCCCATGCGGATATTGCGACTGAGTCGGCGAAGGCACAAAAACTCATTCATAGATCAATGAAACTTTATCATCTTTTGTTTACATTCACAAATGGTCAAACAAATGCTTTGTTTGTATGTAGGACTGCTTAGCACGTGTACGAAGTTTAACTTTTGAATCAGTTAGATAGCAAATTCCAGTGAGTGAACAGTGTTTGTTAAACTTGTAAAAATGGCTCCTCGACGTACATTTACTGTGAAAGAAAAAGTGGACATAATTTCGAGACTGCAAAAAGGAGAAAACAATGTTGATCTGTGTAAACAATTTGGAGTTTCACATTCTACAATATCAACAATGCGGAAAAACCGTACTAAGATTATGGAGTATTTTGAATCAAAATCCCTGAAAATAAAGAAAAAACGTAATCCAACTCATCAAGATATTGAAAATGCTCTGCTAGTGTGGTTCAAAGCTCAGAGAAGCCACAACGTACCCATTAGCGGTCCTCTTCTGCAAGAGAAAGCTAATCATTTTGCCAGACAGCTTGGGAAAACAAACTTTGAATGTTCAGGAAGCTGGATTTACAGATTTAGACAACGTCATGATATAGTGGTCGGTTAAGGTTGTGGAGAAGCCGCCAGTGTGTCGCAAAATGATTGTGACAATTTTTTGCGAACAGTTTTACCAAAAGTAACTGAAGGGTATACCGACAGTCAAATATGGAATGCTGATGAGACGGGATTATTTTTTAAATTGACTCCCGATAGATCGCTAAAATTCAAAGGAAAAAAGTGTATTGGTGGCAAACTATCAAAAGATAGAATAACCGTGCTTGTTGCTTCAAGTATGGCAGGCGAAAAGCAAAAATTGATAGTTATAGGGAAGGCGAAAAAACCAAGGTGTTTCAAGAATGTAAAAACTTTGCCGGTTGATAATTGTAATGAATTTCTACTTTCAGATCGAACGCGGAACCGACCTCTCATCGGTTCTAGACGTTAAGTCTGAGTAGTGCCAACGGATGGTACCAACAGGTCAACCAATCCGTGCACCGTAATCCATTCACGCGGTGACTGCTTGTCGGCCAGCTAGTTCGGAGAGGATTTCGGTCGCGGGTCTCCGAATGGATTACGCTCAATTACAATATTTCAGTCACCTGAACTTGCCCGTTTTTCAAACGCGTCAACAATTACTCATCCAGAACGAGAAACCTACATTACGTTAGTTCTGGATGTGATCTATCCACAGATCTCAAATCAAAAACGCTACAAAATCCTATAGGCGCGTTACCGATTCACCGACGCGGTACCGAAAAATATACTACTCGAACTTAAATCGAAGGAAGCTACTCTAAGGAAATGACGAAACAAACAAAGGTACCGCGTACCGCGCGCGATGCGAAACCGACTTCAGCGGATTTGTCGAAACCCTAACCTCGCGACGGCATACCTACCATACACTCTCCGTTCCCCCTGAAATAGAACGAGTTACTGAAAAGGAAAGTCGTGTGTTAACTTAGCAATTCATATTATTATTCAATTCAATTAAATTAGGATTTCTATTATAAATATTAGTATCTTCCATTTAAAAACGAGAAAATTCTCTAATCTACAAATCTGTAACAAAAAAATCGTGTAAGTATTTATCTTAGATACTTCTCCTTATCTGACATGATTTTAGTAGTCTACTTTTTCTTATTTTAAGCTTTAATTTGAGAAAACACAAACTATCTTTTATCTATGTTTTGGATTTAAATTTTGCGTTTAAAAAAAACATATCACTAAGGATTTTCGTATATTCTAAGCATTAAACAAATTTGCTGGTTGCTTGTTTGTTGTAAATTTAGTCATATCGAGCTTATTTCTCATGGGGAAAGGATTCGAGGGCTAGAAATGGTTTGGAATTTCTAAAACGTTCACATGTATCGTGTTCAAGAAATAAGAGCGATTTATCATTAAAGAAGAGTTAAAACTGATTAAGTTTCAAAAACTAACATTTGCACAATTTAGACATTTCAAAGGAAGTATAGGCTGCCTTTTTGCCTCCCATTTCTTTTTCTCAATTTTTCCGTTTTTTTACTTAAATCTTTCAATTGCATGCTTACTTAAATCGAATTAATTTAAATTTATGACACATAAATTGAATATTTTTCCAATAAATAAAAACTCAAAATATGTATGATTGGGCGGATAGCATCATAATATTGTGAGATGATTAGCAGTACATTCTCTTCAATATTTCTGACAACACTTAAAGTTAACCATTTTATCTCTTCTTCCTTATAGTCGATTACTTATTATAGTATTCAAAACAAAATTATAACTACATTTAAGTTTTTTTTTCCTTTATGTTTTCTTCTATTCAAACAAATAAGGCACAACTCTGTACTATACAAAAAAAATAATTTTTCTTTTCAATTATACTTTACTTCAATTACGAGTCGACGTGTATTTTGAATACAATCAGCCGGTATTCTGTTTTTTCTTTGTCTTTAAATAAGGAAATTATTTGTGGTTTTTTATTTTCAATGGAATATTTTATTTTGTGTAACTTCGCTGATCAATTGTCGCTTACGTTTCTTTTAAAGTTCATAGAAAAAAATATCGCATCTACTACTTTAGGCTGTTTCACAAGGACGGAATAGAATACTTCCAAATGGTTCAGGAATATTTTCTATTTTGGTAATTTTTCACTTGAACGGCAGCAAATTTATTGACTAGTCGATAAATTACTTCAGAGAATCGTTTTGAAGTGCCATTCGAAATTTCAGTCACAAAGAAAAGAAACTTGTTATCAGAGGCAATTTATACACTAAAAAGCAACCATTTGAAAACAAATGTTTTTTTTTGTTTATGACTTTCATTATCACTAGCGAACTTTAAATTTGGTTGGCAGATGGTATTTCCATTTTGCGACTGTTACATCAAGCTCATCTTCTAAACGCATGAGAGTTCGCAGCGAATGGTTAAAAACAACATACAGTTTTCCAATATCGATGTGCCGTTATCAGAGTACTTAATTAAAACTTCGTTTTTTCTTTTGCGTGACCTTGACCCTGTTAAGTAACATGTTACATATTTTGATATTGTTACGAAAAAGGTTCAAGTGTTCTAAGTTTTAGAGTCTTTTTACTTTGATCCGATCGTTTGCAGTTTATTAGTTGGCTATTGTTAGCTTCTGCGTTTGGCGACATACATCTAATCATATTCACTTAAATTCGAAGTCCACTTGAATCCATATAGATTGATTAGTAATGATCCTGACTTCATTTAACAATCTTATGTACTAAATATTTACATATGATTTAATATTTCCTCAACATATTGGCAAGGCGATTGAAAATCCGCCATATCGCATGCAGATGTAGCCGTTGCATGCTTGGAACGGCATGAAGGCTGATTTTAAGGTCCCCGATTTTCTTTCCTTATGATAAATCTTGGTATATCTACCTTGGGAAGAACGAGAAAATAATATTTAGCCTTTGGATACTTATCTCGAATCACAACAGCACAATCAAGCAACAAATCCGGATCGTTCAAAGATTTGACCAGAACCATATTCCAGGATGGTTTTGCGGGCAATGAAGCTGTCCTTGTAAGTTGAGTTGATCGGATTATATGTGATACGACCATCACATTTGCAGAATTCCCGCCATGTGGCTGTGTCCACTCGACTTTCAATATTAGCGCCGCATTTTTGATAACGTGAGAAGCATACCCGCGGACAATGTTGATCACTTTTAATAGCATATGTTTATACCGTACAATGTACGTTGCTGAATCGAAGACTGCAATCTGTACTGCGGATTGCAAGCGATACGCCAATTGATCAATCTGAACAAAGTAGCAAGCGTTACTTCGAATTTCCGCATGAAGAAGTGTCAAATCATTTTGGTGTTGAATTATTCTCCTACTGGATTCATTAGAGATTGTTTTATCGAAGGTATATTCCCACTTAGTCCGCAGTTCACACTGCCTTCCGCTGCAGACCAGACAAAATATTGCTAAACTTTTCTAATTAGTTATTAACTAAACTAACCTCTTTCCTAATGTTTCTGCTCCGGTGAATGTCACTGCCTCACGAATAACGTTTTCCAAAAACTCTTTAAGCACACCACGCGTTTCTTCACAGATTAAACAGGGAATACGTTTCACTCCACCACGTCGCGCCAAACGACGTATAGCTGGTTTTGTAATACCTTGGATATTATCACGAAGAACTTTACGATGACGTTTAGCGCCTCCATGTGCTGTCAAAAGTTCCGGTTGTCACCTCGGACAAAACATATGTGCGTGGAATGGCACTTCATATGGCGGAAATGTGCTTCTTCAGATGTCGCCAGTGGCATAGTTTTCTCGATGGCCACGGTGGAGGGGCATTTCCAGATGGCTATGTCTCGAAATGTGCCGGGGTTGGATTAATTCTATATTTCGAATATTTATATCCACGGATCCAAATATTTGGACAGAAAAAAAAAAATATTTTCTGCACAACGATATCCGCACAACAGATGAAGTCCGCTGGCACTTCGAGGACATATCCATCTGGCAGGTTACAAGGGTTCGGGATCGGAATCACTTCGATTCCTGGGCGCAGGCGTCACATTACACATTCCCCCCCCCAAAATCGAAGTAATTACGATCCCGTCTCCTTGGTAACAGGTCTTGGTTAGGGACGTGGCGGGTCGAAGATCCGTTTCGAAGGATAGGCTACAACCCTGTTCGTGAAGACTCGGCAGTGACTATATAGTAGGAAGTCAGGTGTTATTCGGAGGCCTTCGTCTAGGCAGAGATTTGGGATAAGCCAAGGTTTCTCGTGGGAATTAGTTGCACTTCATCGTCTAAGGTCTTTTGCGTGGTAAATTCCCAGGGTCTTACCAGTCATGTCCGCGATGAGGTATCGGGTGGGGCTTATGACTTGTATGACTCGACACTTCACGAATTTCTTGTCTAGTTTGGCATTGTAATGTCGGGTGGCATCGCTCTGTCGGAAGTTTCGACGATATATTTCGTCGCCGGCCTTAAAGCCAGAAGGATGAGATCGCAAGTTGTACCGCTCCTCTCCCATCCGTCTACTTTCTTCAATCTTCTCCCGCAGTTGATCTCGCAGAAGTTGGAGCTTTTCGTGCGGTTCTAGAACCACGATTGGGTCCTCTAGCGATTTCAGCTGCCGCAATAGCCGGTAAGCGCTCCCATGACAGATCATGTACTGGCCGAACACTGCGAAATACGGCGAAATGCCGGTCGTGGCGTGGTACGACGAGCGCAGTGCACTAGTGATGGCGGACAATTTGCGATCCCAGTCCCTCTGATTCGGGTGGACATAGGCGCGAATGGCCGCTATGAGCGTACGATTCAGTCGTTCGGATGCGTTGGCTTGTGGTGAATAGACGGCAGTTCGTTGGTGGATGATGCCGTATTTGGACATTAGGTCTCGGAACTTGCTGGAGGTGAACTGGACCCCATTGTCGGAGACAAGTTTCTCCGGAACTCCAAACATGTGAAAGACTCGGTTCTCCAAAAAGCTGATTATTGGTCCAGTGTGCATGTTACGTAGTGGTTCTATGATAGGGAATTTGGAGAGCTGGTCCAGGACCACGACAGCTCCCGTGTGACCAGAAGCAGATCGAGGGTAAGGACCGATAAGATCAATGTACAAGCGCTGGAACACGCGTTCGGGGACCTCAACCTTACCCATGGGTGGTCGAAGAATGGTGTTGGGCGCTTTAGTGCACTTGCATAGCTCACAGGAGGCTACGTACGCTTTTATCTGTTGTGCCATCTTAGGCCAAAAGAAACAGGTTTTCAACCGCCTAAGTGTACGACCGTATCCGCCGTGCGCACTTGATGGGTGGTCATGAGCCCGCCTGATAAGATCAGTGGTTAATTCTTCGGGCACCCACAACTTCCACTGTTCTTCTTCTTGTATGGGGTCACCGGATGCGTGTCCCATCCGCTTGTAAATAAATCCATCCGTCAACCGCAGTTCAGGAAGCTGGGGCTGTTGGTTCTGGATAGTGTGAATCAGTTGGGTGTAGCTGGCTGACTTGAAGGCAGGATGGTCCAGATCGATCAATTGGGGGCTGTCGTCCTCTTGGACCAACTCGGCTCCTTCAGGGGCGAACATTCTGGATAGGGTGTCGGGGACTACATGCTGGCTTCCTTTTCGGTGGCGAATTGTGAAGTCAAATGCCTGGAGTTTCAGTGCCCACCTGGCCAATCTGCCGTTGAGATCAGTCTGGCTCATTAGCCATTTCAGAGAAGCGTGATCCGTAACGATTTCAAAGGTGTGTCCCTCCACATAGGCTCGGAAGCGTTTCACTGCCAACACCGCGGCTAAACATTCTTGCTCGGAGACCGTGTAATTTCGCTGGGCTGGGTTCAGCCTGTGAGACATGAAGGCTATAGGTCTCTCCTCGCCGTCTTGTGCAACCTGGACTAAGACTGCTCCCACCCCATGTTGACTCGCGTCACAATGGATTGAGAACGGTTTGTCAAAGTCCGGGCTGTGCAGTACGGGGGCTGTAGTCAGACTCTTCTTTAGCTCTTCAAAGGCTCGCAAGCTGGGCTCTTCCCAGACGAATTTACGTCCCTTACGCAGCATGTCGGTCAAAGGAGTGGTAATGGTGGCATAGTCACGTACAAAACGCTGGTACCATCCGCATAAGCCTAAGAATCGGCGTAACTGTTTGGTGGTCTTGGGTAATGGAAAAACGTCAATCGCTTGAGTCTTTTCCGGATCGGTCTTGATATGCCCATGCCCAATGATGTGACCTAAATACTTCACCTCCGTCATCACGAACTGGCTCTTCCTTATGTTGATGGTTAATCTTGCCCTCCGGATGTGTAGAGCCACCTCCTGAAGCAGGTCGATGTGTTCGTCAAAGGTCTCGGTTATAAGCAGCAGATCGTCCAAGTAAACGAAAACTTGGTGCCGCAAATGAGGTGGTATCACCTTATCCATAAGGCGCGTCATCGTTTGGGGGGCATTACACAATCCGAATGGCATGGTCACGAATTGATATAGGGGCCGACCTGGGACTGTGAAGGCTGTTTTCTCCTTTGAACTGGGGTCTAAAGGAATTTGCCAGAAGGCGTCCTTGAGGTCTAAGCTCGTGATGAAATGGGCTTTAGGCAATCGACTCAAAATGCCTTCGATCAACGGTAGAGGATATGCGTCCTTGACTGTGACGGCGTTCAAGCGTCTGGCATCTAAGCATAACCGGACCTTGTTCGGCTTGACAACTAAGGTGACTGGGGAAGCCCACGCGCTCTGTGATTCTTCGATTACGCCTAATGATAGCATTCGATCCACTTCGGCATATAACGATTTTTCCTTCGCCGGAGATATGGCGAAATGTCTCTGTTTTATGGGTTTAGCGTCCCCCACATCTATAGTGTGGAACACCAGGGCAGTCCGCCCGAGACCTTCTTTCTCGTGCGATGGAAAAGCCGATATAGCCGAGTCGAGACGCAGTTGCTGAGTTACATCCAGTGTATGCCGTAGTAAGTTAGTGGGTTGAGATTGGTCAGGAACGGTGGTGACGGACTCCAGGGTCGAACTGGAAAATAGTGCCGGGGCCAAGTTAAATTTTCGAACGAAATCCACTCCTAAATAAAGATTCTGGGTTAACTGAGGTATGATGAAAAATTCCATAGGTTTAGTTACCCCTTTAAAGGTGACATCCGTCATAATTTTTCCCACTACAGAGTGACGAGTTCCGTCCGCCGTGCTTAACCAGGAGGTGAAATGACGGATTTGGTCCGCGTGCTTTGCCAGTACCTCCCCTGCAAACTCGGCAGAGATGCAATTCACACTGGCTCCCGTATCGACTAAGCCTGATACTCGTTTTTGCAGGAGGTGTACTGACGCATATGGCCGAACATCATCCCTCAATAATTCGTCTAAGTATATGTCCTTCAACACTTTCCTCGACTGCCTGACTTTTCTCCAGAAGCTCCGCATCCGACGCGTGGCTCGCTTGCTTCGCGGTGGGACATTTGTGGCCAATTCCTCATGGAAGATGCGCTGTCGAGTAGCCAAATAATTCCGCAACCTGACATGAAAAGGTTTTACATGCCAAGGAACCTTCGTCTCGCTATCATTTCCCTGCGCATTGGCCTCGGCGAAGGACGGCGTCGGTTGTGGAACTTCGGGAGAACTGTGTTTAGCGGTGCGAGTCAGCAGAGTTGGAGTCATGTTGGGAGCTGGGTCATAGCTGGTGATGGGGTCTGGATTGGTTCGTCCGGGGTCTAGGAGTGCCGACGGGTGGTCGCGGCACTCGGTGGCAAGTTTTTTCGCCCTTTGCAATTTGCACAGTCAGGTGCGTATGTGTCGGCCTTCCCGCAGCGGTAGCAGAAAAGCGTCGGCTCCGCTGGACATGCGTAGAACCGATGTCCCGGTTGTCGGCAGTTCCAACAGACCGTCGGGCTTGTAAGTGCTTCAAGGGAGGGTCGATCAATCAATGCTGGGTCCTCAAGCTCCGGTGGTGCTCCGCTCCTCGGTACTGGTACTGGATCAGCAAGCAGGTGGTCTGCTGCCATCAACTCCGCGGTGTGATGATTTCGGGGATTTGGTCCCGTTATGCGAGGTTGTGGGCGGAAGGTACCTCGTCGCTCATCCAAGTGTTCTTGTCTACGCGCATGGAGGCGCAATCCCTGTATGGTGTTGATGGGAAAATGTAGCAGGCTGTTCTGGAGATCCCAGCGCATGTTCTCCCTGATAATTTCTACTAATTCGTCCTCGGGCATGGTATTTCGCAGGCGAGTGCTCAATCTCACTATACTGGTGTAGTACTGGTCGAACGGTTCGTGAGCGCCTTGTTTCCGTTTCTTTATTTGCTCTCTTAGCTCTCTCTCAGTGAAGCCATCCTCAAATCGATTGCGGAAGGCTGCACTGAAAGAGTGCCAAGTGGGACGTGGCGTTGACTCTTTAAAGCTCCAGTACCAGTCGGCAGCGTCGCCGCTGAACAAAAGATGTGCATGCCGGAGGAAGGCCGAAGAATCCCCTCCCAGGGTGCTGGATATCAACGCCTGAATCCGGAAAAGGAACCGGTCCGCCGATATCATATCGTTGAACCCTGTAAAGTTCAGGCGCCAACTCTCCATGATACGAGGCGTCGGGTCTCGGAAAAGTGTCAATGCGTTCCCGGGGGGAATCACATCCTCTACTGACCTGTTGTACTGAACTGCCTCGGGGGCTGGAGGTACCAACGGAGGTCCGGTACTGTGTCGCGGTCTGTATTCGGGAGCTCTGGGATCCATTCCCGAGTTCCTTGGAGGTGGGACCCATTGCTCGGATTGTCGGGAGTGGGGCATCGCCACACTGGGATTTGGCTCCCAGCCAAGCGGAGTTCTCACGCGGCTGGGTGGTTGGCTCAACGGGAGATTCTGGATCTTTCCCTCCAGGTTGCCAATCCTCTCCGACATATCCCTCATCAACGCCACGAGGGTGTCAATGGAGTGGGCGGAAGGCATGGTTGTCACCTCGGACACGACACTCGCAGCCGGAACTTCACCGCCTACTGCTCCTTGCAGGTCTAAGAGTGGTTGTGACGGTTCGGCTTCTGGAGCTCCTTTCGCCACTGCTCCACGCGTCGGTAGGGGCGTTCCGATGGGGACGTCTAGGGCAGACCGATCTATGGGTCGCCGGTATAAGGGACACAATTCTGACGTGAGGAGGAGCTGTTGTACACAGGCACGATGGAATAAATGTCCACAATCCAATCGCACGCTGTGTACGCCCTCCACTACGTCTTCGAAGCAGATCCCACAGTTCGCGGGTTGGACCGTTTTGGACCGGGTCCACCGCTTATCGGGCGTCCGCTTCGTTGCCATTTCGTGTGGGTTTATTATGGGTGGTTGCTAGTATGAAATGAGAGGAAGAAAAAAAATTATAAAATATAAAATATACTTATTCCTACTAAAGTTTATAGAATAATAAAAGATTTTAAATATTATCACTAAATTAGTGGCCGTTAGTGGCGAGCTAATAATAGAGGCTGGGAAAAAAAATTGTTTAAGACACACTTTCCTTTCCAGTGGTCGACCTCTTCAGCGGGAAATGAGAGTGCGTGGTAATCTGCCGAAGAAAGGGTGCTTCGGTCGATTTACGAAATTTAACCCCATACCCACATACATTACAAAAAACCGTCTCTAAACTACGTTAAAGTGACTCGACGAGACAAGTGGTAGAGCTACCGTAACGACTTTGTACGCGGTCAAAATTCCCGACGCGTAGAAGCATTCCGGGCTTCGCCACTCCAGCATACGCCATCGAACGTTGAACCGATACCACTCGTCTAACACGCATAAGAAATAGTTAGAATCCTTCCGCGACATAAAGGCAAGGTAGCCTTCTATTTTCTTGAGAGTCCATGCTGATAGGTAAACCCATCAGACTGGCAGTTCCATCAAGAAAATAGAAGGTCCTTACAGGGGTTAACCTGGGACAACACATCGGAAGGATTCTGTCGCGAGAAAAAAAAAAATCAAACAAAGGAGAGCGGAAGCTACAACTCACGTGAAGCGACTTCTAGTGTGTATCACACAATTCCACTGCTCCTGATAGTGGGACTCGAGTACCAAAGTACCTTACATCCTCCGTAAAGGACCAACTCGTCAGAAGACGCGAAGTTCTTTCCCCCTTAGGATGTTTTTGGCCCCACGTTGGGCGCCATTTGTAATGAATTTCTACTTTCAGATCGAACGCGGAACCGACCTCTCATCGGTTCTAGACGTTAAGTCTGAGTAGTGCCAACGGATGGTACCAACAGGTCAACCAATCCGTGCACCGTAATCCATTCACGCGGTGACTGCTTGTCGGCCAGCTAGTTCGGAGAGGATTTCGGTCGCGGGTCTCCGAATGGATTACGCTCAATTACAATATTTCAGTCACCTGAACTTGCCCGTTTTTCAAACGCGTCAACAATTACTCATCCAGAACGAGAAACCTACATTACGTTAGTTCTGGATGTGATCTATCCACAGATCTCAAATCAAAAACGCTACAAAATCCTATAGGCGCGTTACCGATTCACCGACGCGGTACCGAAAAATATACTACTCGAACTTAAATCGAAGGAAGCTACTCTAAGGAAATGACGAAACAAACAAAGGTACCGCGTACCGCGCGCGATGCGAAACCGACTTCAGCGGATTTGTCGAAACCCTAACCTCGCGACGGCATACCTACCATACACTCTCCGTTCCCCCTGAAATAGAACGAGTTACTGAAAAGGAAAGTCGTGTGTTAACTTAGCAATTCATATTATTATTCAATTCAATTAAATTAGGATTTCTATTATAAATATTAGTATCTTCCATTTAAAAACGAGAAAATTCTCTAATCTACAAATCTGTAACAAAAAAATCGTGTAAGTATTTATCTTAGATACTTCTCCTTATCTGACATGATTTTAGTAGTCTACTTTTTCTTATTTTAAGCTTTAATTTGAGAAAACACAAACTATCTTTTATCTATGTTTTGGATTTAAATTTTGCGTTTAAAAAAAACATATCACTAAGGATTTTCGTATATTCTAAGCATTAAACAAATTTGCTGGTTGCTTGTTTGTTGTAAATTTAGTCATATCGAGCTTATTTCTCATGGGGAAAGGATTCGAGGGCTAGAAATGGTTTGGAATTTCTAAAACGTTCACATGTATCGTGTTCAAGAAATAAGAGCGATTTATCATTAAAGAAGAGTTAAAACTGATTAAGTTTCAAAAACTAACATTTGCACAATTTAGACATTTCAAAGGAAGTATAGGCTGCCTTTTTGCCTCCCATTTCTTTTTCTCAATTTTTCCGTTTTTTTACTTAAATCTTTCAATTGCATGCTTACTTAAATCGAATTAATTTAAATTTATGACACATAAATTGAATATTTTTCCAATAAATAAAAACTCAAAATATGTATGATTGGGCGGATAGCATCATAATATTGTGAGATGATTAGCAGTACATTCTCTTCAATATTTCTGACAACACTTAAAGTTAACCATTTTATCTCTTCTTCCTTATAGTCGATTACTTATTATAGTATTCAAAACAAAATTATAACTACATTTAAGTTTTTTTTTCCTTTATGTTTTCTTCTATTCAAACAAATAAGGCACAACTCTGTACTATACAAAAAAAATAATTTTTCTTTTCAATTATACTTTACTTCAATTACGAGTCGACGTGTATTTTGAATACAATCAGCCGGTATTCTGTTTTTTCTTTGTCTTTAAATAAGGAAATTATTTGTGGTTTTTTATTTTCAATGGAATATTTTATTTTGTGTAACTTCGCTGATCAATTGTCGCTTACGTTTCTTTTAAAGTTCATAGAAAAAAATATCGCATCTACTACTTTAGGCTGTTTCACAAGGACGGAATAGAATACTTCCAAATGGTTCAGGAATATTTTCTATTTTGGTAATTTTTCACTTGAACGGCAGCAAATTTATTGACTAGTCGATAAATTACTTCAGAGAATCGTTTTGAAGTGCCATTCGAAATTTCAGTCACAAAGAAAAGAAACTTGTTATCAGAGGCAATTTATACACTAAAAAGCAACCATTTGAAAACAAATGTTTTTTTTTGTTTATGACTTTCATTATCACTAGCGAACTTTAAATTTGGTTGGCAGATGGTATTTCCATTTTGCGACTGTTACATCAAGCTCATCTTCTAAACGCATGAGAGTTCGCAGCGAATGGTTAAAAACAACATACAGTTTTCCAATATCGATGTGCCGTTATCAGAGTACTTAATTAAAACTTCGTTTTTTCTTTTGCGTGACCTTGACCCTGTTAAGTAACATGTTACATATTTTGATATTGTTACGAAAAAGGTTCAAGTGTTCTAAGTTTTAGAGTCTTTTTACTTTGATCCGATCGTTTGCAGTTTATTAGTTGGCTATTGTTAGCTTCTGCGTTTGGCGACATACATCTAATCATATTCACTTAAATTCGAAGTCCACTTGAATCCATATAGATTGATTAGTAATGATCCTGACTTCATTTAACAATCTTATGTACTAAATATTTACATATGATTTAATATTTCCTCAACATATTGGCAAGGCGATTGAAAATCCGCCATATCGCATGCAGATGTAGCCGTTGCATGCTTGGAACGGCATGAAGGCTGATTTTAAGGTCCCCGATTTTCTTTCCTTATGATAAATCTTGGTATATCTACCTTGGGAAGAACGAGAAAATAATATTTAGCCTTTGGATACTTATCTCGAATCACAACAGCACAATCAAGCAACAAATCCGGATCGTTCAAAGATTTGACCAGAACCATATTCCAGGATGGTTTTGCGGGCAATGAAACTGTCCTTGTAAGTTGAGTTGATCGGATTATATGTGATACGACCATCACATTTGCAGAATTCCCGCCATGTGGCTGTGTCCACTCGACTTTCAATATTAGCGCCGCATTTTTGATAACGTGAGAAGCATACCCGCGGACAATGTTGATCACTTTTAATAGCATATGTTTATACCGTACAATGTACGTTGCTGAATCGAAGACTGCAATCTGTACTGCGGATTGCAAGCGATACGCCAATTGATCAATCTGAACAAAGTAGCAAGCGTTACTTCGAATTTCCGCATGAAGAAGTGTCAAATCATTTTGGTGTTGAATTATTCTCCTACTGGATTCATTAGAGATTGTTTTATCGAAGGTATATTCCCACTTAGTCCGCAGTTCACACTGCCTTCCGCTGCAGACCAGACAAAATATTGCTAAACTTTTCTAATTAGTTATTAACTAAACTAACCTCTTTCCTAATGTTTCTGCTCCGGTGAATGTCACTGCCTCACGAATAACGTTTTCCAAAAACTCTTTAAGCACACCACGCGTTTCTTCACAGATTAAACAGGGAATACGTTTCACTCCACCACGTCGCGCCAAACGACGTATAGCTGGTTTTGTAATACCTTGGATATTATCACGAAGAACTTTACGATGACGTTTAGCGCCTCCATGTGCTGTCAAAAGTTCCGGTTGTCACCTCGGACAAAACATATGTGCGTGGAATGGCACTTCATATGGCGGAAATGTGCTTCTTCAGATGTCGCCAGTGGCATAGTTTTCTCGATGGCCACGGTGGAGGGGCATTTCCAGATGGCTATGTCTCGAAATGTGCCGGGGTTGGATTAATTCTATATTTCGAATATTTATATCCACGGATCCAAATATTTGGACAGAAAAAAAAAAATATTTTCTGCACAACGATATCCGCACAACAGATGAAGTCCGCTGGCACTTCGAGGACATATCCATCTGGCAGGTTACAAGGGTTCGGGATCGGAATCACTTCGATTCCTGGGCGCAGGCGTCACATTACATAATGAGGCCAACAAAAAAGCATGGATGACATCGGAAATTTTTGAAAAAGTTTTACGGGAATGGGACTCTGAGTTAAGAGGAAACAATAAGAAGATCATTTTGTTTATTGATAATTGTCCAGCTCACCCACGAATTCAAAATTTAACTAACATCAAGCTGGCATTTTTGCCACCGAATACCACATCAGTTTTCCAGCCTATTGATAAAGGTGCAATTAAGACTCTTAAAAACCATTATCGAAGGCTTCTTGTGCAGAAAATGGTTAAACGACACTGAAAAAAGTTCTACCCCATTTTCCGTCAATCTTCTGGATGCCATTGAAATGATTACAACAGCATGGGCACGAGTTAGTCCAGATACGATTAAAAAATGTTTTTCACACGCTGGGTTTGGTAAATTTTCAACTTTAAATTCAGCTGATGACGAATCTGATGATGAATTGGACAATTTGCCATTGGCGAGATTATCATCAGTGCAAGCAACAGTTACGGATTGGGAAACTTATATGAATATTGACGACCAAGTTATCACTACTGATAACTTGACTGATAATGAAATTATTGAGTCTGTGCTTCAAACACAAGAAAAGGAGGAGGAAGAACATTGCAATCTACATGAGATTCCAACAACCAGAGATGCATTATGTGCTCTAACAACGCTCAAATAGTACTGTTTATTTGGTGAAGGCTAAAATAATTTAGATGTAGAAGGAATGATGAAAATGGAATACACCTTACAGCGTGCACAAAATACTTAACTTAAACAGTGCTCTATAACACGTTTTTTCACTAACACCCGTGTATTACATAATAAAATAAATGAAGAATAAATACATATGTACATGACTTTTTATTATTTCGGATATAGAGACCTCCGGATGTAGCGACGGCATTAAAGAGGTCCCTCCGCCGTGGTTATAACCAAAATACACTGTATGCACATATATGTACATATATATATATATATATATATATATATATATATATATATATATATATATATATATATATATGTATATATATATATATATGTACATATATGTATATATATATACATATATAGATATGTGTATATATATATATAGATAAATATATATATATATATATATATATATATATATATATATATATATATATATATATATATATATATATATATATATATATATATATATATATTTATATATATATGCAATATATATAGGGAATATAGGGAAATTTGCGCTTGGAGGTCGCAATTTTGCTTCGATTTTCACGAAATATTCAGAAATGGTTTTTTGTGTAAATATTTGGGCTAGTTTTGTTAATAATTTAAATTGGCTAAGCTAAAATGAAATGGCGGCTATTTTAGATGAAAATCCGTGTGTATGGTATTCATGGTAGTCCTAAGCAGTTGTTTAAAAGTTACTTGAAGAGATGTTTAATCAATCATATCTTGAGTGATCAAGCACGTACGAAAACAAGAGTTCCCCAAGACTCAAAACTTGGCCCAACTTCGTTCCTGCTATACACAAATAATAGAAATACCTGTGGACTGACGGGATATCACACATTATATGCTGATGACACAGTTCTACTTTATTCAGGACGAGACAAACCTGACATTGAGATCACTATCAACGAGAATCTAGGAAAATTCCATCAGTGGTTAATCGAAAGCAAACTAGTATTGAGCACTACAAAGACAAAATATACAAGTATTGTCAATAAGCAAAAGAACAAAGAAGACATAGATGTCGACCTAAAAATTTACGGCGAAAAATTGCAAAGAATGCTAAAAATGAGATACCTTGGTCTTATCATAGATCATCGTATGACCTGGTTGTCACGCATAAATAGCATGAAGTGACAATTAGCCCCAATAATAGACTCATTAAGAAGGTGTAAGGTTTTTACAATGCACATCAAGAAATTTATTCTAAATGCATTTGTGCCGACGAAATTATATTATGGAGTATTTATTTGGAGTCAATCGGCAATCTTAATAGTATATTCAGGCGACTAACCCAACCATATAAAAACATTCTGAAACTGCCAATGCTTACTCAAACTAGTTTGATTTACCAATCAGCAAAATCATTAACGTTTAGTCAAATCACTATAATAGAGAAAGCTAAGTAAATCTACAAAAATTTAAAAACTAATCGATTGGACCAAGCACCGTTAATTAAGGTATCACAGATCAACCCATATAATGCGAGGAATGCAGATCAATTCGTAATACCTTCTGCCAGAATGGATCGTCTTAAGAACGATGCAACGAATGATGCTCTCGTATATATAACAATCTACCAGAGATGGTTAAGAAAGCAAACTCACTTCTGGTATTTAAGAAAAGACCTAGGGAGCATTTAATAAATACTGATTGAAGCGTGGACCTGAACTTCGACTTTTAAAGCTCAGTATCTTAGAACATTTTTTTACCCTATCCACGGATACTGAAGAAACAGTTACTCAGAGTTTCTTTTTTGAATGCGGTGTATTAAATTGATTTTTTTTATCTCTGAGAATTGATGATTTTGGACAGATATTCATGAAAGAATTAATTCACATTATTTTGTGTACCTCCTTATACCGATGTATTAAACATTGTGGAGTTATTAAAAAAAATATTTGATATCGTCTATCCCCGAAGCAAGCAAAAAAGGCATTGAGAATAATAGTGGGTATCCAAGGTATTAGATCTTAGCTAATTCCGTATAAAAAGGGACCATAACTATTGAAATTTCTATGTTAATTACGATGTTTCCAGGGCACACCTATCATTTTGGCCATTTGATAATTGGCGCATGTTATGAATTAGTTAAATGTTAAGTTGTTTTTAAAAGTTTGTGAATCATTGTGTCAACGATTGTAAGACTTTGCAAGCTGCTATGGGCTAGCCATGTGAATCGTATGGACGAACTACGGATACCTTAAAAAAGTAATTCGTTGGGAGAATAGAAGGGCGAACATCAGAGAGGAAACCAAGGAAATGGTGGTCTGACTTGGCCGACGAAGACAGCTCATCGCTGCTCGGGTTTAGAAATTGGAGGACACGGTCAATGAACCGATACAGTTGTTGGTGCTTGTTGACAAAAGCGAAGGCCCAATAGGGCTACAGAGTTCTATGAAGAAGAAGAAGATAACTATGCATATATATATATATATATATATATATATATATATATATATATATATATATATATATATATATATATATAAATATATATATATATATATATATATATATATATATATATATATATTTATTTATATATATATATATATATATATATATATATATATATATATATATATATATACATATATATATATATATATATATATATATATATATATATATATATATATATATATTATATATATATATATATATATATATATATATATATATATATATATATATATATATATATATATATATATATATATATATATATTGTTACATGTCCAAACTATTCTGCGAGCTACTGTCGCAATTATTAATAACATCATGATCAACGAAAGCACAAGAATGGACCAAGTAGATCCAAGATCAACCTTCAGAATTGCTCGAATATTCGAGGCAGTTCTCGTCATAACATTCACCAATGTATGAAAAATGAATTGAATGACTAGAGACCCTATACAAAGCAGAGCTGAATGAATGGGGGGATAGTAAAACCACGATAGTAAAAACTGCGACAAGAGTGGAGCGCGAATTAAAGGCGATATTGATTGATAGTGAAGTGATTTTCGTGATACATACAGTTGGAATACAAATTGATAGACAGTGAAATTTACATTTAAATGCGCTTTGTTAAATAGTGAAATCAATGATTGTGAATTCTTGCTAAGTAAATTCTTTTAATTTAATTTAAAAGACAGTGCGTTTTCACTTTACTGGAACATTCAAATCATCGGTCGCGAACTATAGCACGCGACAGTGGTGTCAGAAGGGAGAATGAAAATTTTGAAAGTGTAACCTTAAGAACATTATTCTAAATGTAAAATAGTGAAACGTAACGTGGAAACTGGTAGGAAATAAAATAAGCTGAAATAATAAAAATACCACTAAGCTAAATTAAGAGAGAAGCAGAAACACCAAAATCAAAGAATCAATTGTTGATCATGATGAAGCAAGAGCAGCGACAACGATCTTCTAGTTTAACTACAAAGCTAAAAAAACAATCATCGAAGCTAAATAAATAATCAGCGAAGCTAAATGAACACTCAGCGGAGCCAGATTAACAGTCATCCAGTTTAACTGTAAGGCTAGATGAACAATCAGCAAAGCAAAATGAACAATCAGTGAAGCTAACTGAACAATCAGCAAAGCAGGACCAATAAGCAATTGAAATTAAAGTAGCGGAGCTCGGTAGTCTGTAGTGAATATGAATGTTCAAAAGGTCCGTGAAGGACTGCAGCGATGGTCTGCTGCCTAGGCAGAAGAAGGTGTCGGTATCTGCCGAGAATGCCCTCGTCTGGAGACGCGTGAATGCGCTGGCAGGCTAGCGTGGCGGTGTCGTGGGGCGGGTTCATTTCCCCAGCACGAGGACCCACTACAAAAAAATTTCGGACTCACGAATTTGGTTGGAGATCAAGAGGCGACCGAAGTCGCAAAAAGTGTAGATAACTAGAACTTGAAAAAAAAACAAGAGGAACCTGAGAAGAAAGGCAGACTTGGGGTAACCTCGTCATTACCCGACGAAGTTCATGGCCCACAAATGAAAGAGGGGCAACCGGGTGGTGATGGAGCCCCTTTGCACCCACCCAACCGGAATAAATCCATATATATTTTGTTGCAGTGGCCAGGTATTCCTCTTTTGAGTGGAAAACATACAACTTGAATTGCATGAACTTTCCCATCAGAAGGGGAGTACCCCGGTGACCAATTTATGCCATAGAATTATACAATATGATTGAACTTCCGCTAACTTCCGTCTTATCGGTGGAGACAAATGCTTTTTGGAGCACGGGCGTTCCGCTGATTCTGCCAAAAGACATATAAAATCTCGTTCCCCTTCGGTGTGCAGTAAATTCCAATAGAAAGATGGGATTCGCGACAATTCAGTCGGCCAGTCGGCGGAAAATGGTTTAATTCTTCCGTTACAACTCGACAAATCAAAAACCTCTATACAAACGGCTTATTCCGTACACCTCAAATAATCGCGTCCGCACAATTGCGAGAAAATTCACTTTGGAAATTGGCTTTAACTCAACCGTACTATTATCGGTACATTTCCTTCATTTTCACTCTCCGAAACATCCGTTAGGTTTAATTGGGGCAATTTTTCACTATAAAATTTCTTTTCATTCGAAACACAACAATTGGTAAAACGAATTGTCATCCAATTCCACAAAATTGCGTATATAGAACACTTCCAGTTAATTCTCCACGCGGCGTCCGCGCTGTCTTGCGGTTTCCAACAGACTCCCGCAATTCCAAAGATTGTTAATTTATTTCCATCCTTTCACCGTTATTTGCAAAATTGCATCGTCCACTCAATCATTAACGTAGTAAGAAAACATCAAAACACTTCAACAATAATCTATACACTTCAAATTATCCCTAACCACGTTCACGCTAATCGCGTGCTTTTCTCACCCCTCGTCTTTTTCAATTCCTCCGCGTGCCGCTAATCCGCGCGAAAACCCAATTCCATCTCTCGAATGCATCGGAATCTTCCGCTCGGTTTGTTGATAGTATTCTAACAACCGTAATCACCGGTATAATCCTCTTGACGACACTTGTTCGCTATCCAAACGCGCACCAAGTAACTCATCCTGTTAAGTACGCAGATAGCGTTCTTCCTTGAGATTTGAAACTTCTCGCTGTCCCTGCTCGGAGGCATCTCCATGCCGAGCTGCGAATCAAGCCATCAAACGCAATAGCTCATCGACAGCTAGCGGGTACTGCGTTGGATGTGGTGTGATATTCTTGAATGCCTACTGTAGGTTTTGATGGGCAGCAAGTTGACGAGTCAGAGTTCTACTCTCTGTTGGCAGCGAATTCGTAAAAGGTCATAATATGCCGGTAACATAGCTCGATTGTACGCAACAATATCAGAATCATCATGATCAGCTAAAATATAATTAAACGCTATATTTCGCGTTATATCAGGGCAGTTTGCAATTAGCAGAGCATTTTCTGGGCAATCGTTTGTTGCATGGAACCAGAATGCCAACAAAGCATGCTTATTATGATGCGCTGGTACGCTGGGTTCTGATAATCGCGGATGAACGAGTTCCCGCAAAACACGCATGTACGGTCCCAACATAAGCTTTTCAGTTTTAGACACCATACAATAAGTCAGCAAAGTAAAGTAAGATGTTAACTTAGCTGTTCCATGAACAGCTATATCTGTGTAGGCGCGAGCAGATCTTAGTAGACGTAACAAAAGATTTAAAATCGTATGTAGTATAATTTGCGCGTCACCATTCATTTCTCTATGTGGTATATTAAAGGGTAACTTGTGGAGTGAATCGGTTCGATAATTTGCACGAAATGATTGTGATGGCACGAGAGATACCAGCAAGTAGGATGCAGCGTTGCGAACTCGCGAATTATTATGCGCCATTAAAAAACTGTTCTACCCAACTTTCAGCCGATTGTAAAATCCATGCATGAGCTATTTTGTTACGAGGTGCTTGCACAGCAAGCCAATCCAAGGCCGACTGAGGGTAATATTCTGCTGCATCCCATACTAGTTCCAATACTAACTGAGAAAAGCATGGCAAACCTAAAGGACCTCCTTGTGGCTCTGTTAGAAGTGTTAATAACTTAAAGAAGGGACCACACAGTTCGGTGTGTTTTGTTACTGATGCAAATAGCATTGTTATTATTTGATTTGCCAATCTTTCGTCCCAACGACAGAGCGCATAAATTAAATGCCGCGTTTGATGCGGATTGATGTTGTCTTTTATTTGTTGGTATAAGAATGGAAAGCCCTTTCCACCTGCTACAGCACTATAATCCTTAGGTGATAAATGTAACCGGAAGTCTGCTCCTCGAGATCATTCTACTAATGATGCAACTAAAACTATCATTTTATCTAGTGAAGCAGGTCTAGCTTTATCTGTTGACAATGCTTCGTCAGATGAGTTATCTTCATTATCTGACCCAGCATCAACCATATTGTCGACGATGAACTCATATTTGGAGCGAACAGCATTGATGTGGTTGGCATATTACTTGAATTCGACATATGAATATGTCCACCCATGGACATTACATTGTCCATTCCAATGCTTTCACTATCGCTAGGATATTTTGACACATTTTCGCTGTGGGTGGGTCGTTTTGTAAAAGTCACAGGAAAGTCATGACTTTGAGGATTTTTTTGCGATAGGAAGGAGTCGATAGAGTTTTGAGATTTAAGGGAAATTACGTCTAGCGAATTGTGTTGATTGCTGCTACTACTATAGTGGCCTTTGAAGTCTAAATTCGTCGGTGTGAATGAGTGTCTGGGTATTGAGTCAGGTTGAGACTTTTTCGGTATAAAATCCAAGGAGCTCTGCCCCGTCGATATTTGCTGCTGAGCCATTTGGCCTGATGTTTTGTACATAAGACTGTTTGTTGTGTATCGACTCCGACTCTCCGGAACCTTTAAGCGTAAATTTGGGTTAACCTGACTACTTCGACTGTTAGAACTGCTGCCAAGAGGCTGCCCTGGAGAATCCAATAGAATTGGCTCTGTTTTGAACATGATGCAGTAATCTTCTAGCTTGTAAAATGGAATGAGTTGGCTCGATGGAAGATGGAAGAAGAACAAATAAAAACATATGTCCATTCCAGAGATTATTTATTTGGACAATTTAAATAAAATTTTAGGCCCAGAGTGGTAACGAGACAAACTCTCGCACGCTGGCTTTTTGAGCCATACCTACTCGATTACTACAGGGCAGCTAATTTTCTCGCGATCCCAAGGCGATGCGGATTGCGAAAAAGGAGCTGAAGGAACTTTCAGGGTACCATGGGTTGTCTTCGCTGTCGGGACACGCAGTGGCGAACAATAAAAGAAAACACAATTGACAGATGGAAGGACTGACTTATGTTTACATTTAGCCGGAAGTATACAACTCTTGCGCGTTTTTTTTTTTTGAAAATATATGTGGACGGACAAAACAGACGTGATTAATAATCTATCGGCGCAGGTCTTTCGCGTGGTATATCCCCACTTCTTTTCCCGATGGGTCCGTTATCAGGTAACGGTTAGGTCCCATTACCTTCTTTATGCGGCTTTTCAAGAATCGCCTGTCCAGCTTGGCATTGTAATGCCCCGCGGCGTCACTTTGCCGGAAATTGTGCCGGAAAACTTCATCTCCTTCTTTGAAATTAGCAGCTCGTGACCTGAGATTGTACTGCGCCTCATTTGCACTTCCTGCGGCCTTAATCTTCCGTCCGATTTGTTGGTGGAGGTCTCCTAGACGTTCGTGGGGCTCCAGCGCAACGATGGGGTCTCCCAAACACTTTAATTGCCGCAACAGCCGGTATGATTTACCGTGGCAAATCATGTGCTGTCCAAAGGCGGCAAAGTAAGGGGCGACACCGGTGACGGAATGATACGAGGATCGCAGGGCGCATGTGATGGCGGACAATCGCCGATCCCAATCTTTTTGAAATGGGTGGACGTAGGAACGGATCGCGGCCAATAGGGTGCGATTCAACCGTTCAGAGGCGTTAGACTGAGGAGAGTATATGGGCGTCAGTTGGTGTTCAACGCCATACTGCTCAAGTAGGCCCTTAAACTGCCGAGACCGGAACTGTACTCCGTTGTCTGAGTACACACTCTTTGGAACCCCGAACACATGGAATACCCGGCTCTCTAAGAATTTCATGATAGATGGAGTTGTGAATTTACGGATAGGTTCCACCAGTGGGAATTTTGAAAGCTGGTCTAGAACGACTATAGCTCCGATGTGTCCCATGGAAGACCGAGGATATGGACCGAGTAGATCGATGTATAGACGCTGGAATACGCGTTCTGGGACGTTGAGTTGACCCATAGGAGGTCGAAGAGGCTGGTTGGGCGCTTTGGTGCCTTTACAGGTCTCACAGGCGCTCACGTAGTCTTTGACCTGCGATGCCATTTTAGGCCAAAAGAAGTATTTCTTGAGTCACCGTAACGTCCAACCGTAACCTCCGTGGGCACTTTAAGGATGGTCATGTGCGCGGAGGATCAGATGTTGTGTCATTTCCTCCGGCACCCAGAGTTTCCAGGACTTTTCTTCCTGCCATGGATCACCAGTGGCGTATTCATTTCGTCTATACACGTAGCCGTCTATTACCTTCAAATCAGGCAGCTGCGATTGTTGGGTCGCGATGGTTTGCCTCAACTCCTTGTAGCTGTCTGATTCGGAATGGGGGCTGTCCAAATCTATTTCGATGGGGTCCTCGTCATTGATTGTCAATTCGGCTCCCTCTGGGGAAAACATTCGTGAGAGAGTGTCGGGTACAATGTTCTGTGTCCCTTTCCGATGTTTGATGGAAAACTTGAACCCTTGCAGTTTAAGAGCCCATCTTGCTAGGCGTCCATGTAAATCTGCCTGCTTCATCAACCATTGTAGTGAAGCGTGGTCCGTGATGATCTCGAATTGGTGGCCCTCGATATAAGCCCGGAATTTCTTCACACTCATTACCGTTGCCAAACATTCCTGCTCGGACACAGTATAGTTTCTTTGGGCCAAGTTCAGCTTATTGAACATGATGGCGATGGGAGCTTCCTCTCCCTCATCGGTCCATTGCACCAGTACGGCTCCAACTCCATGTTGACTTGCGTCACAATGAATGGAGAAGGGCTTCGTGAAGTCGGGGCTGTGCAAGACCGGGGCTGATGTGAGGGCTTGTTTTAGCTCTTCGAATGCCTTTCGGCAGAGTTCGGTCCAAATAAACTTCCCTTTCGGCAGCATGTCTGACAGGGGCGCTGAAACTGTTGCGTAATTCCGAACAAAACTTCGGCACCAACCGCACACACCAAGGAAACGTCGTAGCTGCTTCACTGTTTTTGGTAAGGGGAACTCATCAATCGCACGCGTTTTGTCTGGATCCGTTTTGATACTTCTTGTAGGAGTAGGAGGTGTTGATCGAACGTTTCCGTGATGAGTAACAGATCATCCAGGTACACGAACACTTGGTGTTTCAGGTGAGGTGGGATGACCTTGTCCATCAGCCGAGTCATCATTTGCGGTGCGTTACACAGGCCAAAGGGCATTGTGACGAACTGATATAATGGTCGTCCAGGCACTGTGAAGGCGGTCTTATTCCTCGACCCCTCATCGAGTGGAATTTGCCAGAAGGCGTCTTTTAGGTCGAGACTGGTGATATAATTGGCTTTCGGCAGTCTCCCTAGTATTCCATCGATGAGTGGAAGAGGTTACGCGTCCTTGATGGTAACCGCGTTTACCTTACGGGCATCAAGACAGAGGCGGACTTTACCTGGTTTCACCACCAAGGTTACCGGTGATGACCAGGCACTTTGGGACTCCTCTATGACCCCCAACTCGAGCATCCTTTCCAGCTCCGCATGCACCAATTTCTCCATGGCCGGTGAGATGGCATAGTGTCTCTGCTTAATCGGTTTACTATCGCAAACGTCGATGGCGTGTGAGACTAGGGTGGTGCGGCCAAGGCCTTGGGTAGCGGAAGATGGGAAAGCAGCGATGGATGCTTCCAGGCGTTGCCGTTGGTTAGGCGTCAGGTCATGCCTATCGGGAATAGAAGTGATTTCGTTGGCATATCTGGTATTTAAAGACAAATCTGTGAATAAATCGGAGGCCAGTCCAAAGCGAAGGACAAAATCGACGCCAAGGTACACATTCTGAGTCAAAGACGGGATAATGTAGAAAGTAATATCTTTCGTCTGACCCCTGAACGTCACGGGTGTGGTTAGTTTACCTCGTCGATCAATGCAAACATGGTTTCGCCCAACAATTTAATTGGATGATAAAGTCTGATCTCATTCTCAGCAACCTCCGAGATGTTACAAGAGTTTAAGGTTTGACGGCAGGTGTGCACTCTCTTGCGAAATTCCGCCAACGACGGGTTGACCATTTTGTCTTGCGCGGGCGGGAAGTGACTACTTCGGAAGCAAATATTCGCTCTCGAGCCACCCGATATTCCTGCAGTCGAACATGATAAGGTTTCAGAGTGCGTATTTGAGGCTGCCGGGGTTCTTCTGGCAGTGACTGCGGTGGTCGCTTTAATATTGTCGTTGGCGAGGTCTCCGGAAGAGAGTGAACATCCGCAGTCATAGTGGTCATGGCTGGTGGGTTAACGTCAGGTTTGTTGGGGTGAGCAGCTGGCTGAGGAGCTACTGCGGGGGCTTCGAGTACCACTGAGGTGGTTCGGTACTCGCTCGTCCATTTTTTGGAGTGACACCATCTGGGTAGTCCGGAACACAAGTGTTTGACTCCGTGTTTTCTTCCAGATCTGGGTTGTTGCAATTTAGTGCCACTTCTGCGATTTCACGTCGCGGACCCGTCCTCGCACGCAGGTAAGGCCGTGCATTGGAGGTCTTCTTCAAGCCTCTCTCGTGGATATTCTGGATACGCTGGAAAACTCTTTTCAAGTTCCAGAATATCTAATGCGGCTTTTGAGGAACTACCTAAAGGACCGAAGCCTGCTCTACGACACGACACAGGGCCAACGAAGGATGGAAATTACATCGGGTGTTGCCCAGGGATCTATCCTTGGTCCGGACCTGTGGAACGTGTCTTACGACGGGCTACTGAGACTTGAGATGCCAGATGAGTCGCGCTTGGTTGGCTATGCGGATGATGTTGCGGCTCTGGTCGCCGGACACACCGTTGAACAAGCGCAACTTAGGCTAGGTATGGTAATGCGCCGAGTGAGGGACTGGATGACTGCTCGCAAAAAAGAGAATCCCTAGAGTAAGGATGATCAGTATTGGAGGTATACGGATCGAATCGAAGCCAGCGGTGAAGTAACTGGGGCTACTGATTGACTCGAAGATGAGTTTCTCTGAGCAAATCTGGGCAACGGCTGAGAAGGCTGCTTCGGGAATATCGGCCCTGAGTCGACTTATGGCCAACGTAGGGGGACCCAGCCCATCAAGAAAACGCCTCTTGATGAGTGCTGTAGGGTCAGTGCTACTGTACGGAGCAGAGGTATGGGGCGACGCTCTCAGCAAGGAGGTATACCGAAAACGATTGGCACAGGTACAGAGAAGAGGAGCACTGAAAATTGCATCTTCGTATCCAACAGTCTCCGACTCGGCGGTGAGAGTGATTGCAGGCGTGATACCTGTCGCCCTCCTTGCTAGAGAGCGCCGCGCTATCTACCTGCGCCGAAACGAGGATGCGAGGGAGATGGTTGTCCGCGAGGAGAGACAACGCTCGCTCAATGATTGGCAGCAGTCTTGGAGGAATTGCACGAAGGGAAGATGGACTGCGCACCTCATCCCGGATGTGAGACCGTGGCTAAATCGAAGGCATGGTGAGACTGACTTCTATCTGACCCAGCTTTTGAGCGGGCACGGGTGTTTTCAGTCTTACCTGCACAAGATCGGCAAGTCACGGTCTCCCGATTGTCGGTTTTGCCCAGGAGAGGAGGACAATGCCTGTCACACATTTTTTGCGTGTACCAAATGGGCCAGGCTGCGAAGGGAACTCTACAGGGAGACGGGAGAGCTCACCCCGGATAATGTAGTTGTGGTGATGCTCGAATCGGTTGACAAATGAAACCAGGTGGTACATTATGCTCGGGCAGTCCTAAAATATAAAAGGGACTCACAGCAGCTGGAGGCACTGGGGCTGGGGGATCGCTCTTCTGGCAATTCCTCTTCCCCTCTCCCCTCCCGCTAGGAAAGGGACTCCCCAGCTTGAAGGCGCCCCACGGCGTAACAAAACGAGACCTGGCCGGAAGTAATGTGTCAAACGGTTCCAGGCTGGGTTCTCAGATTGACAGGGGAGGTGTTTAGTGGGTAGTCCAAAGGTATCCTCCATGGGAGTCCCACACTGCCAGACTCGGTGGGCATAAATGCCTTCACCTCCCTACCACAAAAAAAAGCCTCTCCAATCGACTCACGAACCTCAGTAGTGCTTCCATGTTCTGCGGGTCCGAGTTTACGACATGGCAACGAAGTTCCGGCTTTAGATTCCGTTTCAACACCCGCAGCAGTTGAGTGGAAGACATACGTTCTGACAACTGGTCATTCAACCGAAGGATATCGGCTCGATATTGATGAAAGGGCTCGTCCGGACGTTGCCATCTGCCATGGATCTTGTCCAGGACACTCTCATCCATGTTGACCGTCGGGTATTCCATGCGGAGTACCTCCTTCAGCCGTATCCAGCGTATTGATGGTGGGTCCGAATGAATCCGCCATTAAGTCTCGAGTGCTGCTCCCCTAAACAGCATTGGTAAATATCCTGCCAGCACCGTGTAGTCGCCGGCCAACATCTCTCCGACTAAGGACTCCACCCGACCAATGAAAACTTCCAAGTTCAGGCCGTTTGGCTCCCCGCTAAAATGAAGATTCCAACCCTGTACAATGGTGGGGATATGCTTCTGTTTCAGCATATAGGGTTGTTCCTGCGGAGCCACTGCACGTAGAGTCGGTGGTTGTACTTGGTTGAGTCGTGGCGGAAGATCCCAGGAGTTCCAAGGCTGATATCGAGTTGGTGGATCCGGATCTTCGGACGGATAGTAATCAGTTCTCCGAATCTTGGTTGGCTGGTTCATGGTTGGTTCCTGAGGACGGCGTGCCGATCTGTATCGTTGTAGGGTTGTCTCGGTCTCTTTGCAGCGACGTATGAAGGAGTATATCCGTTCCACTTCCGTGTAACAATCACCACAGATTTGATCTGGTGAGCCATCTTCAAGAGTGATATTAGTCTTGATGTACTCCTTCAGAACGTCGATAACAGCAATCCTCCTCACTTCGTCGACCAAACTATCACTCCATTATCCTAAAAATGTTGACGCTAATAAATAGAATAGTAAAAATGATAGATGATGCTATAAAAGAAATAATTAAATATTATAAAGACAAAACACAAAAAGTGGCCGAAAGTGGCGAACTATTCAAAATCCTCACAAAAAAACAAAAGGTATGGGAAAAAATTTAATCGTTATCAAAAAATTTTTCTTTATCCAAAAAAAATAATCGGTCTTTCCATTCCGTCCTTCCTCCCAAGTATGGACACCATGGCACAATCCTTCTATAGCGTTTCAGGGACAACTCTCTTGTGGCACCATGAGAATCAGGGTTCAGAAGTGATCCCTCATCCGCAAATTTTTCAAGTTACCACTTGTCAGCCCAGGGTTGAATTCTGATACACAAGCAGCGCGTGTCTTGTCATGGATAGTCATGGATTTGCTAATCAGCCAATCACATGAAATCAAAATCCATGTAATTTAAGACACCCAGGCACCGCTGGTTTGGGGAGCGGATCAGAATCCTCCGCAAAATAGTTGTTGGGATCATAACTTTCGAACACAAATAGGGACTCTAATATCATTTGGCCTTACTAGTTATACAATGGTGGTAAACCACCAAAGTATAAATCAAAAGCAGGACCAAACGATATTGATGTCCAAAGACAATACACGTCCGGAAGTTACTAGTTGCTGGGGCACGATCAGTGCAAAAACCCTCGGGAGTTACCTACCCGCCAATAATCTTGACACATTGTGGGCACACCTAGAGACGATGGACTGGCTCGTGCTCACGACTGATGATAAAGCTGGGCATTTCGGGCCCCACGTTGGGCGCCATTTGTAGTGAATATGAATGTTCAAAAGGTCCGTGAAGGACTGCAGCGATGGTCTGCTGCCTCGGCAGAAGAAGGTGTCGGTATTTGCCGAGAATGCCCTCGTCTGGAGACGCGTGAATGCGCTGGCAGGCTAGCATTGCAGTGTCGTGGGGCGGGCTCATTTCCCCAGCACGAGGACCCACGACAAAAAAATTTCGCACTCACGAATTCGGTTGGAGATCAAGAGGCGACCGAAGTCGCAAAAAGTGTAGATAACTACACCGAGGGAGATAGAACTTGAAAATAAAACAAGAGGAACCTAAGAAGAAAGGCGGACTTGGGGTAACCTCGTCATTACCCGACGAAGTTCATGGCCCACAAATGAAAGGGGGGCAACCGGGTGGTGATGGAGCCCCTTCGCACCCACCCAACCGGAATAAATCCATATATATTTTGTTGCAGTGGCCAGGTATTCCTCTTCTGAGTGGAAAACTCATACAACTTGAATTGCATGAACTTTCCCATCAGAAGGGGAGTACCCCGGTGACCAATTTATGCCATAGAATTATACAATTTGATAGCATAACGCTATGCCATAAAGAGGCACTCTGCTTGGGCCACTCAACCCGCAATATCACCTGAAACAAAGAAGAATCAACTATGTACCCGGCGGCTGGCTCATGTTTTGAGGTGGAAGCCTGCCACCGTACCGGGTCCTATACTCGGTCCAAAAAAAGCGGAACAGAAAGACCGAAAGTAATGGTATATTAATGCATTTTATTTAACAAAAAATTGACATTAGGTTCTGCTCAAAAAAGAGAAAGTATAAGCGAGAGATCATTGCAATTATCTTTACGGTAACAAATGAGCAAGGTCTTTTCGAAAATACAGAATTTATGGAAAGAAACACCAGTGTTCGAGTGCTTTGGTTCAGGTATTAGAATGTATGTAAATTTAATGAAACATGCAAATAAAATATAATTGTTGAACAAAGAAGGGTACTTACCCCCAAACCTCCTCTGACGAGCGCTCGTGTTCGGGGCGGGGAATCCTGGAATTGTTAAATAATCAAAACCGAAACCAAAATTCACTCGCACTAACCGTTTCATTTACTTATGACGGAATGAAAAATTTAATTATTTGTTTTCACTAAATTCAATAACTTTAAACAAAACACAAAAAGAATAACGGGCACCTAATCGAATATAATCAATGATTGCTTCACGTTTCCCTAGACGGCTGACGTTTTCGATGTCTATCATGAGCAAATTTTGGAGTCTCGTGACTAAATTATTGCCTATATGAATTCATACGCGACCTAGCTAACTTCCGTCTTATCGGTGGACATATAAAATCTCGTTCCCCTTCGGTGTGCAGTAAATTCCAATAGAAGGATGGGATTCACGACAATTCAGTCGGCCAGTCGGCGGAAAACGGTTTAATTCTTCCGTTACAACTCGACAAATCAAAAACCTCTATACAAACGGCTTATTCCGTACACCACAAATAATCGCGTCCGCACAATTGCGAGAAAATTCACTTTGGAAATTGGCTTTAACTCAACCGTACTATTATCGGTACATTTCCTTCATTTTCACTCTCCGAAACATCCGTTAGGTTTAATTGGGGCAATTTTTCACTATAAAATTTCTTTTCATTCGAAACACAACAATTGGTAAAACGAATTGTCATCCAATTCCACAAAATTGCGTATATAGAACACTTCCAGTTAATTCTCCACGCGGCGTCCGCGCTGTCTTGCGGTTTCCAACAGACTCCCGCAATTCCAAAGATTGTTAAGTTATTTCCATCCTTTCACCGTTATTTGCAAAATTGCATCGTCCACTCAATCATTAACGTAGTAAGAAAACATCAAAACACTTCAACAATAATCTATACACTTCAAATTATCCCTAACCACGTTCACGCTAATCGCGTGCTTTTCTCACCCCTCGTCTTTTTCAATTCCTCCGCGTGCCGCTAATCCGCGCGAAAACCCAATTCCATCTCTCGAATGCATCGGAATCTTCCACTCGGTTTGTTGATAGTATCCTAACAACCGTAATCACCGGTATAATCCTCTTGACGACACTTGTTCGCTATCCAAACGCGCACCAAGTAACTCATCCTGTTAAGTACGCTGATAGCGTTCTTCCCTGAGATTTGAAACTTCTCGCTGTCCCTGCTCGGAGGCATCTCCATGCCGAGCTACGAATCAAGTCATCAAACGCAATAGCTCATCGACAGCTAGCGGGTACTGCGTTGGATGTGGTGTGATATTCTTGAATGCCTACTGTAGGTTTTGATGGGCAGCAAGTTGACGAGTCAGAGTTCTACTCTCTGTTGGCAGCGAATTCGTAAAAGGTCATAATATGCCGGTAACATAGCTCGATTGTACGCAACAATATCAGAATCATCATGATCAGCTAAAATATAATTAAACGCTATATTTCGCGTTATATCAGGGCAGTTTGCAATTAGCAGAGCATTTCTGGGCAATCGTTTGTTGCATGGAACCAGAATGCCAACAAAGCATGCTTATTATGATGCGCTGGTACGCTGGGTTCTGATAATCGCGGATGAACGAGTTCCCGCAAAACACGCATGTACGGTCCCAACATAAGCTTTTCAGTTTTAGACACCATACAATAAGTCAGCAAAGTAAAGTAAGATGTTAACTTAGCTGTTCCATGAACAGCTATATCTGTGTAGGCGCGAGCAGATCTTAGTAGACGTAACAAAAGATTTAAAATCGTATGTAGTATAATTTGCGCGTCACCATTCATTTCTCTATGTGGTATATTAAAGGGTAACTTGTGGAGTGAATCGGTTCGATAATTTGCACGAAATGATTGTGATGGCACGAGAGATACCAGCAAGTAGGATGCAGCGTTGCGAACTCGCGAATTATTATGCGCCATTAAAAAACTGTTCTACCCAACTTTCAGCCGATTGTAAAATCCATGCATGAGCTATTTTGTTACGAGGTGCTTGCACAGCAAGCCAATCCAAGGCCGACTGAGGGTAATATTCTGCTGCATCCCATACTCGTTCCAATACTAACTGAGAAAAGCATGGCAAACCTAAAGGACCTCCTTGTGGCTCTGTTAGAAGTGTTAATAACTTAAAGAAGGGACCACACAGTTCGGTGTGTTTTGTTACTGATGCAAATAGCATTGTTATTATTTGATTTGCCAATCTTTCGTCCCAACGACAGAGCGCATAAATTAAATGCCGCGTTTGATGCGGATTGATGTTGTCTTTTATTTGTTGGTATAAGAATGGAAAGCCCTTTCCACCTGCTACAGCACTATAATCCTTAGGTGATAAATGTAACCGGAAGTCTGCTCCTCGAGATCATTCTACTAATGATGCAACTAAAACTATCATTTTATCTAGTGAAGCAGGTCTAGCTTTATCTGTTGACAATGCTTCGTCAGATGAGTTATCTTCATTATCTGACCCAGCATCAACCATATTGTCGACGATGAACTCATATTTGGAGCGAACAGCATTGATGTGGTTGGCATATTACTTGAATTCGACATATGAATATGTCCACCCATGGACATTACATTGTCCATTCCAATGCTTTCACTATCGCTAGGATATTTTGACACATTTTCGCTGTGGGTGGGTCGTTTTGTAAAAGTCACAGGAAAGTCATGACTTTGAGGATTTTTTTGCGATAGGAAGGAGTCGATAGAGTTTTGAGATTTAAGGGAAATTACGTCTAGCGAATTGTGTTGATTGCTGCTACTACTATAGTGGCCTTTGAAGTCTAAATTCGTCGGTGTGAATGAGTGTCTGGGTATTGAGTCAGGTTGAGACTTTTTCGGTATAAAATCCAAGGAGCTCTGCCCCGTCGATATTTGCTGCTGAGCCATTTGGCCTGATGTTTTGTACATAAGACTGTTTGTTGTGTATCGACTCCGACTCTCCGGAACCTTTAAGCGTAAATTTGGGTTAACCTGACTACTTCGACTGTTAGAACTGCTGCCAAGAGGCTGCCCTGGAGAATCCAATAGAATTGGCTCTGTTTTGAACATGATGCAGTAATCTTCTAGCTTGTAAAATGGAATGAGTTGGCTCGATGGAAGATGGAAGAAGAACAAATAAAAACATATGTCCATTCCAGAGATTATTTATTTGGACAATTTAAATAAAATTTTAGGCCCAGAGTGGTAACGAGACAAACTCTCGCACGCTGGCTTTTTGAGCCATACCTACTCGATTACTACAGGGCAGCTAATTTTCTCGCGATCCCAAGGCGATGCGGATTGCGAAAAAGGAGCTGAAGGAACTTTCAGGGTACCATGGGTTGTCTTCGCTGTCGGGACACGCAGTGGCGAACAATAAAAGAAAACACAATTGACAGATGGAAGGACTGACTTATGTTTACGTTTAGCCGGAAGTATACAACCCTTGCGCGTTTTTTTGTTTTTTTTTTTTGAAAATATATGTGGACGGACAAAACAGACGTGATTAATAATCTATCGGCGCAGGTCTTTCGCGTGGTATATCCCCACTTCTTTTCCCGATGGGTCCGTTATCAGGTAACGGTTAGGTCCCATTACCTTCTTTATGCGGCTTTTCAAGAATCGCCTGTCCAGCTTGGCATTGTAATGCCCCGCGGCGTCACTTTGCCGGAAATTGTGCCGGAAAACTTCATCTCCTTCTTTGAAATTAGCAGCTCGTGACCTGAGATTGTACTGCGCCTCATTTGCACTTCCTGCGGCCTTAATCTTCCGTCCGATTTGTTGGTGGAGGTCTCCTAGACGTTCGTGGGGCTCCAGCGCAACGATGGGGTCTCCCAAACACTTTAATTGCCGCAACAGCCGGTATGATTTACCGTGGCAAATCATGTGCTGTCCAAAGGCGGCAAAGTAAGGGGCGACACCGGTGACGGAATGATACGAGGATCGCAGGGCGCATGTGATGGCGGACAATCGCCGATCCCAATCTTTTTGAAATGGGTGGACGTAGGAACGGATCGCGGCCAATAGGGTGCGATTCAACCGTTCAGAGGCGTTAGACTGAGGAGAGTATATGGGCGTCAGTTGGTGTTCAACGCCATACTGCTCAAGTAGGCCCTTAAACTGCCGAGACCGGAACTGTACTCCGTTGTCTGAGTACACACTCTTTGGAACCCCGAACACATGGAATACCCGGCTCTCTAAGAATTTCATGATAGATGGAGTTGTGAATTTACGGATAGGTTCCACCAGTGGGAATTTTGAAAGCTGGTCTAGAACGACTATAGCTCCGATGTGTCCCATGGAAGACCGAGGATATGGACCGAGTAGATCGATGTATAGACGCTGGAATACGCGTTCTGGGACGTTGAGTTGACCCATAGGAGGTCGAAGAGGCTGGTTGGGCGCTTTGGTGCCTTTACAGGTCTCACAGGCGCTCACGTAGTCTTTGACCTGCGATGCCATTTTAGGCCAAAAGAAGTATTTCTTGAGTCACCGTAACGTCCAACCGTAACCTCCGTGGGCACTTTAAGGATGGTCATGTGCGCGGAGGATCAGATGTTGTGTCATTTCCTCCGGCACCCAGAGTTTCCAGGACTTTTCTTCCTGCCATGGATCACCAGTGGCGTATTCATTTCGTCTATACACGTAGCCGTCTATTACCTTCAAATCAGGCAGCTGCGATTGTTGGGTCGCGATGGTTTGCCTCAACTCCTTGTAGCTGTCTGATTCGGAATGGGGGCTGTCCAAATCTATTTCGATGGGGTCCTCGTCATTGATTGTCAATTCGGCTCCCTCTGGGGAAAACATTCGTGAGAGAGTGTCGGGTACAATGTTCTGTGTCCCTTTCCGATGTTTGATGGAAAACTTGAACCCTTGCAGTTTAAGAGCCCATCTTGCTAGGCGTCCATGTAAATCTGCCTGGTTCATCAACCATTGTAGTGAAGCGTGGTCCGTGATGATCTCGAATTGGTGGCCCTCGATATAAGCCCGGAATTTCTTCACACTCATTACCGTTGCCAAACATTCCTGCTCGGACACAGTATAGTTTCTTTGGGCCAAGTTCAGCTTATTGAACATGATGGCGATGGGAGCTTCCTCTCCCTCATCGGTCCATTGCACCAGTACGGCTCCAACTCCATGTTGACTTGCGTCACAATGAATGGAGAAGGGCTTCGTGAAGTCGGGGCTGTGCAAGACCGGGGCTGATGTGAGGTCTTGTTTTAGCTCTTCGAATGCCTTTCGGCAGAGTTCGGTCCAAATAAACTTCCCTTTCGGCAGCATGTCTGACAGGGGCGCTGAAACTGTTGCGTAATTCCGAACAAAACTTCGGCACCAACCGCACACACCAAGGAAACGTCGTAGCTGCTTCACTGTTTTTGGTAAGGGGAACTCATCAATCGCACGCGTTTTGTCTGGATCCGTTTTGATACTTCTTGTAGGAGTAGGAGGTGTTGATCGAACGTTTCCGTGATAAGTAACAGATCATCCAGGTACACGAACACTTGGTGTTTCAGGTGAGGTGGGATGACCTTGTCCATCAGCCGAGTCATCATTTGCGGTGCGTTACACAGGCCAAAGGGCATTGTGACGAACTGATATAATGGTCGTCCAGGCACTGTGAAGGCGGTCTTATTCCTCGACCCCTCATCGAGTGGAATTTGCCAGAAGGCGTCTTTTAGGTCGAGACTGGTGATATAATTGGCTTTCGGCAGTCTCCCTAGTATTCCATCGATGAGTGGAAGAGGTTACGCGTCCTTGATGGTAACCGCGTTTACCTTACGGGCATCAAGACAGAGGCGGACTTTACCTGGTTTCACCACCAAGGTTACCGGTGATGACCAGGCACTTTGGGACTCCTCTATGACCCCCAACTCGAGCATCCTTTCCAGCTCCGCATGCACCAATTCCTCCATGGCCGGTGAGATGGCATAGTGTCTCTGCTTAATCGGTTTACTATCGCAAACGTCGATGGCGTGTGAGACTAGGGTGGTGCGGCCAAGGCCTTGGGTAGCGGAAGATGGGAAAGCAGCGATGGATGCTTCCAGGCGTTGCCGTTGGTTAGGCGTCAGGTCATGCCTATCGGGAATAGAAGTGATTTCGTTGGCATATCTGGTATTTAAAGACAAATCTGTGAATAAATCGGAGGCCAGTCCAAAGCGAAGGACAAAATCGACGCCAAGGTACACATTCTGAGTCAAAGACGGGATAATGTAGAAAGTAATATCTTTCGTCTGACCCCTGAACGTCACGGGTGTGGTTAGTTTACCTCGTCGATCAATGCAAACATGGTTTCGCCCAACAATTTAATTGGATGATAAAGTCTGATCTCATTCTCAGCAACCTCCGAGATGTTACAAGAGTTTAAGGTTTGACGGCAGGTGTGCACTCTCTTGCGAAATTCCGCCAACGACGGGTTGACCATTTTGTCTTGCGCGGGCGGGAAGTGACTACTTCGGAAGCAAATATTCGCTCTCGAGCCACCCGATATTCCTGCAGTCGAACATGATAAGGTTTCAGAGTGCGTATTTGAGGCTGCCGGGGTTCTTCTGGCAGTGACTGCGGTGGTCGCTTTAATATTGTCGTTGGCGAGGTCTCCGGAAGAGAGTGAACATCCGCAGTCATAGTGGTCATGGCTGGTGGGTTAACGTCAGGTTTGTTGGGGTGAGCAGCTGGCTGAGGAGCTACTGCGGGGGCTTCGAGTACCACTGAGGTGGTTCGGTACTCGCTCGTCCATTTTTTGGAGTGACACCATCTGGGTAGTCCGGAACACAAGTGTTTGACTCCGTGTTTTCTTCCAGATCTGGGTTGTTGCAATTTAGTGCCACTTCTGCGATTTCACGTCGCGGACCCGTCCTCGCACGCAGGTAAGGCCGTGCATTGGAGGTCTTCTTCAAGCCTCTCTCGTGGATATTCTGGATACGCTGGAAAACTCTTTTCAAGTTCCAGAATATCTAATGCGGCTTTTGAGGAACTACCTAAAGGACCGAAGCCTGCTCTACGACACGACACAGGGCCAACGAAGGATGGAAATTACATCGGGTGTTGCCCAGGGATCTATCCTTGGTCCGGACCTGTGGAACGTGTCTTACGACGGGCTACTGAGACTTGAGATGCCAGATGAGTCGCGCTTGGTCGGCTATGCGGATGATGTTGCGGCTCTGGTCGCCGGACACACCGTTGAACAAGCGCAACTTAGGCTAGGTATGGTAATGCGCCGAGTGAGGGACTGGATGACTGCTCGCAAAAAAGAGAATCCCTAGAGTAAGGATGATCAGTATTGGAGGTATACAAATCGAATCGAAGCCAGCGGTGAAGTAACTGGGGCTACTGATTGACTCGAAGATGAGTTTCTCTGAGCAAATCTGGGCAACGGCTGAGAAGGCTGCTTCGGGAATATCGGCCCTGAGTCGACTTATGGCCAACGTAGGGGGACCCAGCCCATCAAGAAAACGCCTCTTGATGAGTGCTGTAGGGTCAGTGCTACTGTACGGAGCAGAGGTATGGGGCGACGCTCTCAGCAAGGAGGTATACCGAAAACGATTGGCACAGGTACAGAGAAGAGGAGCACTGAAAATTGCATCTTCGTATCCAACAGTCTCCGACTCGGCGGTGAGAGTGATTGCAGGCGTGATACCTGTCGCCCTCCTTGCTAGAGAGCGCCGCGCTATCTACCTGCGCCGAAACGAGGATGCGAGGGAGATGGTTGTCCGCGAGGAGAGACAACGCTCGCTCAATGATTGGCAGCAGTCTTGGAGGAATTGCACGAAGGGAAGATGGACTGCGCACCTCATCCCGGATGTGAGACCGTGGCTAAATCGAAGGCATGGTGAGACTGACTTCTATCTGACCCAGCTTTTGAGCGGGCACGGGTGTTTTCAGTCTTACCTGCACAAGATCGGCAAGTCACGGTCTCCCGATTGTCGGTTTTGCCCAGGAGAGGAGGACAATGCCTGTCACACATTTTTTGCGTGTACCAAATGGGCCAGGCTGCGAAGGGAACTCTACAGGGAGACGGGAGAGCTCACCCCGGATAATGTAGTTGTGGTGATGCTCGAATCGGTTGACAAATGAAACCAGGTGGTACATTATGCTCGGGCAGTCCTAAAATATAAAAGGGACTCACAGCAGCTGGAGGCACTGGGGCTGGGGGATCGCTCTTCTGGCAATTCCTCTTCCCCTCTCCCCTCCCGCTAGGAAAGGGACTCCCCAGCTTGAAGGCGCCCCACGGCGTAACAAAACGAGACCTGGCCGGAAGTAATGTGTCAAACGGTTCCAGGCTGGGTTCTCAGATTGACAGGGGAGGTGTTTAGTGGGTAGTCCAAAGGTATCCTCCATGGGAGTCCCACACTGCCAGACTCGGTGGGCATAAATGCCTTCACCTCCCTACCACAAAAAAAGCCTCTCCAATCGACTCACGAACCTCAGTAGTGCTTCCATGTTCTGCGGGTCCGAGTTTACGACATGGCAACGAAGTTCCGGCTTTAGATTCCGTTTCAACACCCGCAGCAGTTGAGTGGAAGACATACGTTCTGACAACTGGTCATTCAACCGAAGGATATCGGCTCGATATTGATGAAAGGGCTCGTCCGGACGTTGCCATCTGCCATGGATCTTGTCCAGGACACTCTCATCCATGTTGACCGTCGGGTATTCCATGCGGAGTACCTCCTTCAGCCGTATCCAGCGTATTGATGGTGGGTCCGAATGAATCCGCCATTAAGTCTCGAGTGCTGCTCCCCTAAACAGCATTGGTAAATATCCTGCCAGCACCGTGTAGTCGCCGGCCAACATCTCTCCGACTAAGGACTCCACCCGACCAATGAAAACTTCCAAGTTCAGGCCGTTTGGCTCCCCGCTAAAATGAAGATTCCAACCCTGTACAATGGTGGGGATATGCTTCTGTTTCAGCATATAGGGTTGTTCCTGCGGAGCCACTGCACGTAGAGTCGGTGGTTGTACTTGGTTGAGTCGTGGCGGAAGATCCCAGGAGTTCCAAGGCTGATATCGAGTTGGTGGATCCGGATCTTCGGACGGATAGTAATCAGTTCTCCGAATCTTGGTTGGCTGGTTCATGGTTGGTTCCTGAGGACGGCGTGCCGATCTGTATCGTTGTAGGGTTGTCTCGGTCTCTTTGCAGCGACGTATGAAGGAGTATATCCGTTCCACTTCCGTGTAACAATCACCACAGATTTGATCTGGTGAGCCATCTTCAAGAGTGATATTAGTCTTGATGTACTCCTTCAGAACGTCGATAACAGCAATCCTCCTCACTTCGTCGACCAAACTATCACTCCATTATCCTAAAAATGTTGACGCTAATAAATAGAATAGTAAAAATGATAGATGATGCTATAAAAGAAATAATTAAATATTATAAAGACAAAACACAAAAAGTGGCCGAAAGTGGCGAACTATTCAAAATCCTCACAAAAAAACAAAAGGTATGGGAAAAAATTTAATCGTTATCAAAAAATTTTACTTTATCCAAAAAAAATAATCGGTCTTTCCATTCCGTCCTTCCTCCCAAGTATGGACACCATGGCACAATCCTTCTATAGCGTTTCAGGGACAACTCTCTTGTGGCACCATGAGAATCAGGGTTCAGAAGTGATCCCTCATCCGCAAATTTTTCAAGTTACCACTTGTCAGCCCAGGGTTGAATTCTGATACACAAGCAGCGCGTGTCTTGTCATGGATAGTCATGGATTTGCTAATCAGCCAATCACATGAAATCAAAATCCATGTAATTTAAGACACCCAGGCACCGCTGGTTTGGGGAGCGGATCAGAATCCTCCGCAAAATAGTTGTTGGGATCATAACTTTCGAACACAAATAGGGACTCTAATATCATTTGGCCTTACTAGTTATACAATGGTGGTAAACCACCAAAGTATAAATCAAAAGCAGGACCAAACGATATTGATGTCCAAAGACAATACACGTCCGGAAGTTACTAGTTGCTGGGGCACGATCAGTGCAAAAACCCTCGGGAGTTACCTACCCGCCAATAATCTTGACACATTGTGGGCACACCTAGAGACGATGGACTGGCTCGTGCTCACGACTGATGATAAAGCTGGGCATTTCGGGCCCCACGTTGGGCGCCATTTGTAGTGAATATGAATGTTCAAAAGGTCCGTGAAGGACTGCAGCGATGGTCTGCTGCCTCGGCAGAAGAAGGTGTCGGTATTTGCCGAGAATGCCCTCGTCTGGAGACGCGTGAATGCGCTGGCAGGCTAGCATTGCAGTGTCGTGGGGCGGGCTCATTTCCCCAGCACGAGGACCCACGACAAAAAAATTTCGCACTCACGAATTTGGTTGGAGATCAAGAGGCGACCGAAGTCGCAAAAAGTGTAGATAACTACACCGAGGGAGATAGAACTTGAAAATAAAACAAGAGGAACCTAAGAAGAAAGGCGGACTTGGGGTAACCTCGTCATTACCCGACGAAGTTCATGGCCCACAAATGAAAGGGGGGCAACCGGGTGGTGATGGAGCCCCTTCGCACCCACCCAACCGGAATAAATCCATATATATTTTGTTGCAGTGGCCAGGTATTCCTCTTCTGAGTGGAAAACTCATACAACTTGAATTGCATGAACTTTCCCATCAGAAGGGGAGTACCCCGGTGACCAATTTATGCCATAGAATTATACAATTTGATAGCATAACGCTATGCCATAAAGAGGCACTCTGCTTGGGCCACTCAACCCGCAATATCACCTGAAACAAAGAAGAATCAACTATGTACCCGGCGGCTGGCTCATGTTTTGAGGTGGAAGCCTGCCACCGTACCGGGTCCTATACTCGGTCCAAAAAAAGCGGAACAGAAAGACCGAAAGTAATGGTATATTAATGCATTTTATTTAACAAAAAATTGACATTAGGTTCTGCTCAAAAAAGAGAAAGTATAAGCGAGAGATCATTGCAATTATCTTTACGGTAACAAATGAGCAAGGTCTTTTCGAAAATACAGAATTTATGGAAAGAAACACCAGTGTTCGAGTGCTTTGGTTCAGGTATTAGAATGTATGTAAATTTAATGAAACATGCAAATAAAATATAATTGTTGAACAAAGAAGGGTACTTACCCCCAAACCTCCTCTGACGAGCGCTCGTGTTCGGGGCGGGGAATCCTGGAATTGTTAAATAATCAAAACCGAAACCAAAATTCACTCGCACTAACCGTTTCATTTACTTATGACGGAATGAAAAATTTAATTATTTGTTTTCACTAAATTCAATAACTTTAAACAAAACACAAAAAGAATAACGGGCACCTAATCGAATATAATCAATGATTGCTTCACGTTTCCCTAGACGGCTGACGTTTTCGATGTCTATCATGAGCAAATTTTGGAGTCTCGTGACTAAATTATTGCCTATATGAATTCATACGCGACCTAGCTAACTTCCGTCTTATCGGTGGACATATAAAATCTCGTTCCCCTTCGGTGTGCAGTAAATTCCAATAGAAGGATGGGATTCACGACAATTCAGTCGGCCAGTCGGCGGAAAACGGTTTAATTCTTCCGTTACAACTCGACAAATCAAAAACCTCTATACAAACGGCTTATTCCGTACACCACAAATAATCGCGTCCGCACAATTGCGAGAAAATTCACTTTGGAAATTGGCTTTAACTCAACCGTACTATTATCGGTACATTTCCTTCATTTTCACTCTCCGAAACATCCGTTAGGTTTAATTGGGGCAATTTTTCACTATAAAATTTCTTTTCATTCGAAACACAACAATTGGTAAAACGAATTGTCATCCAATTCCACAAAATTGCGTATATAGAACACTTCCAGTTAATTCTCCACGCGGCGTCCGCGCTGTCTTGCGGTTTCCAACAGACTCCCGCAATTCCAAAGATTGTTAAGTTATTTCCATCCTTTCACCGTTATTTGCAAAATTGCATCGTCCACTCAATCATTAACGTAGTAAGAAAACATCAAAACACTTCAACAATAATCTATACACTTCAAATTATCCCTAACCACGTTCACGCTAATCGCGTGCTTTTCTCACCCCTCGTCTTTTTCAATTCCTCCGCGTGCCGCTAATCCGCGCGAAAACCCAATTCCATCTCTCGAATGCATCGGAATCTTCCACTCGGTTTGTTGATAGTATCCTAACAACCGTAATCACCGGTATAATCCTCTTGACGACACTTGTTCGCTATCCAAACGCGCACCAAGTAACTCATCCTGTTAAGTACGCTGATAGCGTTCTTCCCTGAGATTTGAAACTTCTCGCTGTCCCTGCTCGGAGGCATCTCCATGCCGAGCTACGAATCAAGTCATCAAACGCAATAGCTCATCGACAGCTAGCGGGTACTGCGTTGGATGTGGTGTGATATTCTTGAATGCCTACTGTAGGTTTTGATGGGCAGCAAGTTGACGAGTCAGAGTTCTACTCTCTGTTGGCAGCGAATTCGTAAAAGGTCATAATATGCCGGTAACATAGCTCGATTGTACGCAACAATATCAGAATCATCATGATCAGCTAAAATATAATTAAACGCTATATTTCGCGTTATATCAGGGTAGTTTGCAATTAGCAGAGCATTTTCTGGGCAATCGTTTGTTGCATGGAACCAGAATGCCAACAAAGCATGCTTATTATGATGCGCTGGTACGCTGGGTTCTGATAATCGCGGATGAACGAGTTCCCGCAAAACACGCATGTACGGTCCCAACATAAGCTTTTCAGTTTTAGACACCATACAATAAGTCAGCAAAGTAAAGTAAGATGTTAACTTAGCTGTTCCATGAACACCTATATCTGTGTAGGCGCGAGCAGATCTTAGTAGACGTAACAAAAGATTTAAAATCGTATGTAGTATAATTTGCGCGTCACCATTCATTTCTCTATGTGGTATATTAAAGGGTAACTTGTGGAGTGAATCGGTTCGATAATTTGCACGAAATGATTGTGATGGCACGAGAGATACCAGCAAGTAGGATGCAGCGTTGCGAACTCGCGAATTATTATGCGCCATTAAAAAACTGTTCTACCCAACTTTCAGCCGATTGTAAAATCCATGCATGAGCTATTTTGTTACGAGGTGCTTGCACAGCAAGCCAATCCAAGGCCGACTGAGGGCAATATTCTGCTGCATCCCATACTCGTTGTAATACTAACTGAGAAAAGCATGGCAAACCTGAAGGACCTTCTTGTGGCTCTGTTAGAAGCGTTAATAACTTAAAGAAGGGACCACTCAGTTCGGTGTGTTTTGTTACTGATGCAAATAGCATTGTTATTATTTGATTTGCCAATCTTTCGTCCCAACGACAGAGCGCATAAATTAAATGCCGCGTTTGATGCGGATTGATGTTGTCTTTTATTTGTTGGTATAAGAATGGAAAGCCCTTTCCACCTGCTACAGCACTATAATCCTTAGGTGATAAATGTAACCGGAAGTCTGCTCCTCGAGATCATTCTACTAATGATGCAACTAAAACTATCATTTTATCTAGTGAAGCAGGTCTAGCTTTACCTGTTGACAATGCTTCGTCAGATGAGTTATCTTCATTATCTGACCCAGCATCAACCATATTGTCGACGATGAACTCATATTTGGAGCGAACAGCATTGATGTGGTTGGCATATTACTTGAATTCGACATATGAATATGTCCACCCATGGACATTACATTGTCCATTCCAATGCTTTCACTATCGCTAGGATATTTTGATTCGTTTTGTAAAAGTCACAGGAAAGTCATGACTTTGAGGATTTTTTTGCGATAGGAAGGAGTCGATAGAGTTTTGAGATTTAAGGGAAATTACGTCTAGCAAATTATGTTGATTGCTGCTACTACTATAGTGGCCTTTGAAGTCTAAATTCGTCGGTGTGAATGAGTGTCTGGGTATTGAGTCAGGCTGAAACTTTTTCGGTATAAAATCCAAGGAGCTCTGCCCCGTCGATATTTGCTGCTGAGCCATTTGGTCTGATGTTTTGTACATAAGACTGTTTGTTGTGTATCGACTCCGACTCTCCGGAATCTTTAAGCGTAAATTTGGGTTAACCTGACTACTTCGACTGTTAGAACTGCTGCTGGAGAATCCAATAGAATTGGCTCTGTTTTGAACATGATGCAGTAATCTTCTAGCTTGTAAAATGGAATGAGTTGGCTCGATGGAAGATGGAAGAAGAAAAAATAAAAATAAATGTCCATTCCAGAGATTATTTATTTGGACAATTTTAATAAAATTTTAGGCCCAGAGTGGTAACGAGACAAACTCTCGCACGCTGGCTTTTTGAGCCATACCTACTCGATTACTACAAGTCTGAGCAAACAAATTAATGGCGTCGAGGAAAAGGTCAGCCAGGTCAAGGAGAGAATCAACCATGAGATTAGTGAGGTTGAGGAGAGAATCAACCATGAGATTGGAAAAGTGAAAAAGGAATTGGAAGCAGCGAAAGCAGTAGTAACCACCTCATCAGCCCCGCCTATAACCGCACCGCAAAGCTCATCCAGAAATGTGAAAGCACCAACAGTCGACGGGCAAACGGTCGGGAGCATTTACAAAGCCCCAATTGAAGCCACCATTAGGACAAGTCATTTGACTGAGCAGGAACGATCAACTGCATTAGTTTTTGGTCTAAGAGCCCCAGCTCCCGAGCTTCTGTCGACTATCCCCATTGAGTTGCACTCAAACTCGGCTGCCATGATGAATGCAGATTTATCGGTCACTAGCCCAAGACATTGAGCGACTGGCACTTTTGGCCTACCCAGCGTATGACCTAGAACATCAAGATGACGCAGCAACAGAAGCATTCATCAGCGCATTAAAGGACCAGCAATTGGAACAAGCCGTGCATTTAACTCAAAACCAAACGGTTAAGGAGATATCAGCTTATAGTGTGAACTTTGAGGCAGGGAAAAATGTGCCTCACACCACTGTTCGAGTTCGTGAGATAGTGACAGGCTGTTGTGTTAGGGGTATATAGTTGGCAACAAGGAAGTCAAGGCTTACCTAGAAATTGATATAGCGTCTAGGTACGCATGTAGTTTGGGCAAACAAGTGCCGGATTAATAGGCGTTACAAGCCGGAATAGTAGTCCAAAATGCTTTAGGCAGGATGCCAGTCTATTAGGCTATAAAGCCAGATTAATTTTAGGCAGCAATGCCGGTTTCAAGTAAAACGCTAGGCGAGTGGCCTGTTTAAGCTATTTCAAATGACTGTGTCTTCTATATTTTCCCTTAGCCTATTTATACAAAATTCTTACAGGCTAAAATCTATAGTCTAAATAGAAAACTATAATGAAAAAATCCTTATGCTAAAAATGCATTGGTAAGGAAAACGTGCTTCGCATAAAACCGTACAATACATACATTCCTTAAAATCTATTAGAAAAAACTTCACTTACGTAAATCTATTCAGAAAAAATCTACTCATCGGAAATGCACTAATCAGTGGTGAGCATTCTAATCTATACATAAAAAATGTGCATTACAACTTATTCATAAAAAACCTATCTATACGTTTCCTTATGTGCATTCTATCTTATTCATAAAAAATAAACCTACTCATATCCATTGGATTCTCCATACGGGAATCCAAATGCATAAAGCGAAAATCTTTCTGTAAAATGACCCTTCTATAAACAATGCATTGTCTTTGAGTGCGAAGACAATGCATCCGCATAGTCAAAGTCAAGTTCAATGCAATCGTAATCTAACACCCTTTAGATACCAACAATGAACTTGTCTTTGAGCGTGAAGACAATTGCATCGGCATGGCCAAACGAAATTAGAGAACAGATGTTTTGTTTTTGTTTACAATATTGTTCTGGCGCACGTCGTACGTGTAATGAGATCTTTTAATAAATAGGAATTGAGCAAGAGGTTATTTACATATTCGGATAGGATTTTAATATTTGAATTGGAATTCGAATTTTGATAAGAATTTAATTTGGACTTTAAAATGTGAATTCGTTGCAATTGTGATTTAGAATTTAAAATTTGAGCTGAAAGATTTTCGATGTATATTACACCTCGGTCCTAAAAGAAAAAAAAATTTTTTTTTTTGAAAAAAAAAGTTTTTTTTTTAAAAAAAAAAATTTTTTTTTTTGTACAATGGTTATTACAATATTTGCCGCGTAAGATACTTATTTCTTAGATATTTTGAATTAATTCTAGGTTTTTTGTGAGTATATATAATATTTTGTTTATACTAATTTCTTTTTTTTTTTTTTAATCTGTTATTGTGAATCAATAATGTTTTGTTGTTTTTCTCTATGATAGAGTTTACTCCTTGAGTTTCAACTACTTGGTATGGTCCTTCATATGGACTATCTAATTTATTATTTCTTTGAGTTTTCAAATATACCCAGTCCCCTGTTTGGAGTTTTAATGGATTTATATTGTCTTTATTCGATAGTACCCTTTTTGATTTTGATTCCCTTAAGATTTTGTAAGCGGTCTGTTGTGCGTTGTATAGTCTAGTTTTAAGTTCTTTCAGGTAACTGTCATAATTGTAGATGGGTGTAGAGTTATCGTAGTCGCTGGTAAGGCTTGACAATCGACCAAAAATTAATTCGTAGGGTGTGTAATTTGTCTCACTATGGGGTGTGGTGTTGTAAGCGAAAGTGTAGAAGGGGATGTGGTTATGCCATTCGTTATCTTCACAATAGGTGAGCAGATGTTAATTTAGTACTCTGTGATTTCTTTCTAGGGACCCTAATGTTTCATGGTGGTATGGGGTGGATTTTTTATGTTCAATGTTCAAAGTTTTGCAGATGTTTTGGAATAGTTCATTGACGTATTCAGTACCTCTATCCGTCTTGATAGTTTTAAAATGACCGTATCTTAGGATAATGTTCTCAACTATTGCTTTTGCTACTACGTTAGCTTCTTTGGTAGGGATTAGTATGGCTTCAACAAATTTAGTAAGTTCACATTGTGCTGTTAGTATGTACTTAAATCCATTTGAGATGCGTAATGGGCCTACTGTATCAATAGATACGACTTCGAATGATTTTGATGGTGTATCTGTGATTGTTAATTGTTCTTTAGTATGTCTTGTTATTTTGTTTTTATTACAAGTCTCACATTGTTGTATTATATTTTTAACCATTTTGTTCATATTTTTCCACGTATATTTTTGTTTAAGTTTTGCTATGGTTCTTGTTATACCCGTGTGACCTCCACACCTTGACTCGTGATATTCGCTGATCAATCTTATTTGATCGGCCTTTTGTTCAACGTGTCTCGGGGGATTATATAATATTATTTGTACTTTAGTTTGCCTATTTTTTATTACCTTTGCATGCTTTTTATTATATATATCGATTAATTCGTTTTTACTTATGTATTTGAATATTTCATCATTTTTAGATAGCGCTATCTTCGTGATACTATTTATTGATAGTTCTAGTATTAGTTTCTCCAAAACCTGACCTAAGTCTAAGGATGGATTATCGCTATACTTCACGATTATTATATTTTTTTCTTTTATTATCATTGTAGTTGGCAAACTTTTATTATTTTCATTTTTAATGAGCTCAAATTTTAGTATTGGCAAATTTCTTATGTCAGAAATTGAAGTACCTTCCCACATATTGAGTTGATCAGGCTCGATGTTGGAGGTAGTTGTTGCCGTGGTCACAGGGTTTGTTGGTTTTTTTTGTTTTGCTACGTGTTATAACGTTTATTGTTTTAGGTATCGTTTCTTTAAAATCATTCGAACTCATTTTTATACGCGATAGAGCATTTGCGTTAGTGGTTATTTTACCTTGTTTATATATAATGACAAAGTCATAGTCCATAAGATCTAAAGCAGGTTATAGTTAATTTTGGAGACGGATTTTAACTCACAAATAGAGATACTGAAGGTCGGTGGTTTGTAACAACTGTGAATATTTTGCCATAAAGATATGGGGGAAAATGGTTTATTTTCAAATAAATTGCCTAAAGTTCTTTTTCTATTTTTAATGAGTTTTATGATGACTGACAACTGGGTAGATTTGGACATTATTTACTTCTTTAATAATGGTTTTCTTAATTAACCTTTTTGCTCATCAAAATATTCCAAAAAGGAAAAACATTCAAATAATTACAATAATGTAAGTAGGCTGATTGCCAGTGTAAATTTGAATCTACGAGACCCATTATAAGAAATATTATGACATTTATAATTTTATTTTAAGTTTTTCTTAATATTCAAATTTTTCTCTTAATTTCTACATTTTTGTTTTTGATATTCCAGGTGAGGTGATACTCTTTATATGGTACTGCTATTTCTTTGCGTCGTTTAAACGCTTGTTCTCCTCGTTGTTTCTTCTTGATGATTGGTTTTGGCGTCAGTGTTAGTATTTTAGGCATCACAAATAAACGGTACCAATACATTTTTTCTTTTTTTATTGGAACATAGGGGGTATTTCGTTTGTCTTATCTGGTGCTTGTGGTTCATATTTTTCCGCAAGCCACGAATTGATTATCCGCTCGGATTGCTCCGAATAGTCTTCTGTTTCGGGCTTTTCTTGTAGTTCATCTAATTCTCCAAGTTCAGGTCGCAGGATCGCCATGTTGTGTTAGGGGTATATAGTTGGCAACAAGGAAGTCAAGGCTTAGCTAGAAATTGATATAGCGTGTAGGTACGCATGTAGTTTAGGCAAACAAGTGCCGGATTAATAGGCGTTATAAGCCGGAATAGTAGTCCAAAATGCTTTAGGCAGGATGCCAGTCTATTAGGCTATAAAGCCAGATTAATTTTAGGCAGCAATGCCGGTTTCAAGTAAAACGCTAGGCGAGTGGCCAGTTTAAGCTATTTCAAATGACTGTGTCTTCTATATTTTCCCTTAGCCTATTTATACAAAATTCTTACAGGCTAAAATCTATAGTCTAAATAGAAAACTATAATGAAAAAATCCTTATGCTAAAAATGCATTGGTAAGGAAAACGTGCTTCGCATAAAACCGTACAATACATACATTCCTTAAAATCTATTAGAAAAAACTTCACTTACGTAAATCTATTCAGAAAAAATCTACTCATCGGAAATGCACTAATCAGTGGTGAGCATTCTAATCTATACATAAAAAATGTGCATTACAACTTATTCATAAAAAACCTATCTATACGTTTCCTTATGTGCATTCTATCTTATTCATAAAAAATAAACCTACTCATATCCATTGGATTCTCCATACGGGAATCCAAATGCATAAAGCGAAAATCTTTCTGTAAAATGACCCTTCTATAAACAATGCATTGTCTTTGAGTGCGAAGACAATGCATCCGCATAGTCAAAGTCAAGTTCAATGCAATCGTAATCTAACACCCTTTAGATACCAACAATGAACTTGTCTTTGAGCGTGAAGACAATTGCATCGGCATGGCCAAACGAAATTAGAGAACAGATGTTTTGTTTTTGTTTACAATATTGTTCTGGCGCACGTCGTACGTGTAATGAGATCTTTTAATAAATAGGAATTGAGCAAGAGGTTATTTACATATTCGGATAGGATTTTAATATTTGAATTGGAATTCGAATTGGAATTTTGATAAGAATTTAATTTGGACTTTAAAATGTGAATTCGTTGCAATTGTGATTTAGAATCTAAAATTTGAGCTGAAAGATTTTCGATGTATATTACAAGGCAAGTGCTGGTATGAGAGCGTGGAAATCGAACGAGGGTCGCAGGTTAATGGTGCGTCTAGATGCTGGAAAAACGGTGAAAAGGTGCATCTGCAGAGACTGTCAGAAGCGAAGAAAACCGAGCTATTGTCCAGGGTGGAGCAGATCCAGACCCAGTCAGGAACCCAGAATGGAAGCCTTTCAAGCTGAGGAGGCCAACTTCGTAGGGCAGAGGTTGGCTAGGAGGATCGACGTCCCTATCACCACCATCACCTTGTCAAGACTACATCGGGAAGAAGCAGACTTACGCCTTCTGGGTGAAGGTAACGGAGAACACCGCGAGATAACAATCGACACTATTGCAACCCGATCGATTATCCGACCAGACCTAGTGAGGCAGCAACTTCTTTACTTCCAGATACAGTAGGGAGACCTTGCGTTCCGACATTATTTTCTGGTTGCCCGTGCTGGCCTATCCAAAACCCGGGAAAATGTTTGTAGTTAACACCGATGTGAGCAACAGTGGAATTGGAGCTGTACTCTCCCAGCAGATCGATTGCAAAGCAGGAGCCCTCTCGTAATACAGTCGAGTTCTCTCAAAAAGTGCAAGGCACTACTGCGTGACCAGCAAGGAGCTATTGGCTATAATAGAGGCCACAAAGCAGTTCCACAAGTACCTATATGTCCAGGAGTTTGTTCGTTGAACAGACCACGCATCGCTGAGACGGCTGCTTAACTTCAAAGGCCCCTTGGAACAAGTTGCGAGATGGATCGAAAGATTGCAGTGATACGACCACAAAATCGTTCATCGGAAGGCAGGAGTTCGTGGAAATACTTACGCCCTATCCCGTTGTCCATGTCCAACTAACTGCAAGCATTGGCGGTAGATTGAGGAAAAGGAGGCGACCATTGATCTGCGAGTGATAGTGGCCGAATTTTATGAAGGGTGGTCATCGGAGCAGATCCAAAACGCCCAGCTAGCCGATGAAGATATCATACCATTACTTGTATGGAAGGAAACAGCTTGGCGACCTGAGTGGAAGGACGATTCGACACCTGGCACAACCCTTAAAAGCTATTGGGCACAATGGAGCCCCCTACAGGTGGAGCGTAGCGTACTCAAGCGGAAATGGGAAACGGCGGGTGGCAGCTCCTATATGATGCAAACTATACTTCCCAAAAGCCGAATCCACGAGTCAGGAGGCGACCTTGGTGTTAACGAGACCATAGCGAAATTGCAGGAAAGGTTTTACTGGCTCCATGCTCGAGAAGACGTAGAGAACAGGTGCCCTAAATGCACAATCTGTGCTTGCTTCAAAGGCCCAAAACGACGACTGAGAGGACAAATGCAAACCCACAACGTGGGGGTACCGTTTGTAAGGATTGCTGTTGACATCGCAGGACCCTTTCCTAAATCCGAATGGAGGAATCGATACACGCTGGTTGTGGCTGACGATTTCAGCAAGTGGCCCGAGGTCTACCCCATTCCCAATCAGGAAGCAACTACTGTAGTCCTAGAATTGTGTCAGTAGGTACGCGGTACCTTTTTTTTTTTGTTTTCTTTTGTGGTAGGGAGGTGAAGGCATTTACGCCCGCCGAGTCTGGCAGTGTGGGACTCCCATGTAGGATACCCTTGGACTACCCACTAAACACCTCCCCTGTCAATCTGAGAACCCAGCCTGAAACCGTTTGACACATTACTTCCGGCCAGGTCTCGTTTTGTTACGCCGTGGGGCGCCTTCAAGCTGGGGAGTCCCTTTCCTAGCGCGAGGGGAGAGGGGAAGAGGAAATGCCAGAAGAGCGATCCCCCAGCCCCAGCGCCTCCGGCTGCTGTGAGTCCCTTTTATATTTTAGGACTGCCCGAGCATAATGTGCCACCTGGTTCCATTTGTTAACCGATTCGAGCATCACCGCAACTATATTATCCAGGGTGAGCTCTCCCGTCTCCCTGTAGAGTTCCCTTCGCAGCCTGGCCCATTTGGTACACGCAAAAAATGTGTGACAGGCATTGTCCTCCTCTCCTGGGCAAAACCGACAATCGGGAGACCGTGACTTGCCGATCTTGTGCAGGTAAGACTGAAAACACCCGTGCCCGCTCAAAAGCTGGGTCAGATAGAAGTCAGTCTCACCATGCCTTTGATTTAGCCACGGTCTCACGTTCGGGATGAGGCGCGCAGTCCACCTTCCCTTCGTGCAATTGACCCAAGACTACTGCCAATCGTTGAGCGAGCGTTGTCTCTCCTCGCGGACAACCATCTCCCTCGCATCCTCGTTTCGGCGCAGGTAGATAGCGCGGCGCTCGCTAGCAAGGAGGGCGACAGGTATCACGCCTGCAATCACTCTCACCGCCGAGTCGGAGATTGTTGGATACGAAGATGCAATTCTCAGTGCTCCTCTTCTCTGTACCTGTGCCAATCGTTTTCGGTATACCTCCTTGCTGAGAGCGTCGCCCCATACCTCTGCTCCGTACAGTAGCACTGACCCTACAGCACTCATCAAGAGGCGTTTTCTTGATGGGCTGGGTCCCCCTACGTTGGCCATAAGTCGACTCAGGGCCGATATTCCCGAAGCAGCCTTCTCAGCCGTTGCCCTGATTTGCTCAGAGAAACTCATCTTCGAGTCGATCAGTAGCCCCAGTTACTTCACCGCTGGCTTCGATTCGATTTGTATACCTCCAATACTGATCATCCTTACTCTAGGGATGCTCTTTTTTGTCAAGATGACCACTTTGGTTTTCTCCAGTGCTAAACTGAGCCCGCGAGCAGTCATCCAGTCCCTCACTCGGCGCATTAGCATACTTAGCCTAAGTTGCGCTTGTTCAGCGCTGCATCCAGTGACCAGAGCCGCAACATCATCCGCATAGCCGACCAAGCGCGATTCATCTGGCATCTCAAGTCTCAGTAGCCCGTCGTAAGACACGTTCCACAGGTCCGGACCAAGAATAGATCCCTGGGCAACACCCGATGTAATTTCCATCCTTCGTTGGCCCTGTGTCGTGTCGTAGAGCAGGCTTCGGTCCTTTAGGTAGTTCCTCAAAAGCCGCATTAGATATTCTGGAACTTGCAAAGAGTTTTCCAGCGTGTCCAGAATATCCACCCATCAAGCGGAGTTGAAGGCATTCCTGACGTCGAGTGTCACCAACAGGACGATCCGTCGCTTGGTGCGACTATATGCCTCCGCCTTTTGGACCGCGTTTACCACCTCTGGAATCGCATCAATGGTAGAACGTCCTGCTCTAAAGGCGTACTGCCGAGGAGATAAGTCTACAGCAGCACGAATCGCGTCAGTGAGTCTTCCCTTGATGAGTTTCCCTAGCACTTTCCCAGCCGTGTCTAGCATGCATAACGGGCGGTATGCAGACGGCGATTCGGGATTTCCCTTCCCCTTGCTGATCAGTACGAGCCTCGCCACCTTCCATCGTACCGGGAAAACCCCGTCCCGTAGGCAAGCGTTGAATGTGCTGAGCAGCAAGTCAGGACAATGGTGATAGACGAGCCGCAACACCTCAGCTGGAACACCATCTGGACCTGGAGCCTTCCTCGCTTTCAAGGAGAGGACTGCCTCCTCCAGTTCCAGATGTGTGAAGATTGGGCACTTTACTGCTGTTTCACCATGGACAGCGTCAACACGGACGGGATGGGCGGGGAAGAGTCCCCGCACTATCGCGTCCATCTTTTTCGCGTCATGTATACAAGGCTTCCGTAGGGCACCAAGTTTCCCCATGACCAGCGCGGTACCTTGTGAACTACATTCGGATTAAGGCCGAAACTGTGAGTTACTAGTTTTTGGCCAAATGTGAGAGCTACTAGGAATACGGAGAACTAGGACAACACCACTGCATCCCCAATCTGATGGAACGGTCGGAAGTTTCAATTGCACAGTCAGTTAACACCTGCCCAAGATAGTTAACGAGAACCAAAGGGACTGGGATCTGATGGATTTTGATGGCGTATAGACCTGCCGAACACGCATCGATGGGCCAAGCCCCAGCCAAAGTCCTTTTTGGAAAGACTATTCGTTTGCCGACTGATATAAAGTTCCGAACATCCCCTGAGAAACCCCGAACGATCTCGGAGTACACAAGTGAGCTAGGCCAGTGGTGGAATCAGATACATCGGTCAGTGCGAAAACACCTCGCTTCGGCTACTGACCGCATGAAGAACTGGTAAAAATTCTACTGGCTTCCAGCAAGATGACTTGGTGTAGCTATACAACCCACAACGGCGGAAGGGTACGTCTCTGAAGTTTCAGCGTTATAGGAAGGGACCATACCGGGCTACAAAGCGAATCAGGAGCTCCGAAAGCTGGGAGCAAGCCGAGAATCGTTCACCTGGACCGCTTTGCTACATATTACATCCAGGAAGACTTGACTATAACTGGCGACACATGCTTTCGGAGCGAAAAGAACTGAGGTGGGGGCTGTTTTACATGTCCAAAAATTTTTCGGGCTACTGTCGCAACTGTTGTCACAACTATTAATAACTTCATGATTGATGGATGTATTTGAAAGCACAAGAATGGACCAAGTAGATCCAAGATCAACATCTGAAAGTGACGTCACTGTGGGCATTGAAAATTGCTCCAATATTCCAGGTAGCTCTCGTCAGAATATGCGTCACTGTACGATATATATATATATATATATATATATATATATATATATATATATATATATATATATATTTATATATATATATATATATATATATATGTATATATATACATATATATATATATATATATATATATATATATATATATATATATATATATATATATATATATATATATCTATATATGTATATATTTATATTTATACAGAAATATATATATATATATATATATATATATATATATATATATATATATACATATATATATATATATATATATATATATACATAATTATATATATATATATATATATATATATAATTATATATATATACGAGTATATATATATATATATATATATATATATATATATATATATATATATATATACATACTATATATAGATATATTTCTCTCAAGAAATTTACCTAAAAAGATTCTTCTTAACCGAATCGCTCCTTCACGTTTATTTGATATCCATTGCATTCGTATTCAGTAAACTATGGCACATAATTTTCATGAAGATTATGTATAATAGTCAAATGAAAGCTCGACTTTGCATTTCGATGATCATCTTTGAAGTTATGATCAGCTATAGAAGGAAAAATATCGTCTTTTTACGTCACAATTCTCTTCGAACTTTAGTATTGAAATCGTAAATTTTAAATTTCAGGGTATGTAATGTATAATATTATCTAGAAAGTTACGAATTAATTTTCAAATAGCGAATCTTTCTATAATTTGCAGTCATTACACCCTTAATATTTCCCGGGGGAATTTTACAAACCTTTCGGAAAGCACCTTCGTTCAAGAATGATAAAAGGATCTTTTAATAAGTTTATCAGCAAGCAAAGGACAAAAATGGAAGATAAGAGCAATTATGAAATTTCATCCAATTCTAGTGTTCTGGATCATGTTGTATTGTGGCATTTATGCTGCATTCAGAATGAATTTATTGGTGATTTCCGATAGAAATGATCGACTGAAATGTACCGTTAATCAAGAAAATTCAAAATTTTGATCGTTTTTATAGCGCTTCACCGAAAGATTCTGTGTCCTTTATCAAATCCTTGAAGATTCGCGAAATATTGTAATTGGCAGACTTGGAACAAAGATCATTAAAATTCAATTTCTCGACATCAATGTACCGTACTGAGCTGTTAAAATCTACAGATTCCTTGAAAGAATTAAGAGTTTTTGCGAAAACATTTTAGTCTCATATGTTGTCCTTCATTTGACATTACTTTTATCAAAATCCGTACATGCTTCGGCCAGTCATACTGAAAAATCGGGGTATAAATCGAAAATTTTTACGTTTCAACGTTAAAAGTCCTTTGGCGTTATTTGATTTTCTGATCCTTTAAATGGGACCTTAAAGAAAGTAAGTCGTATTATTTACTGAAAATAAAACTCTTTTATCAATCCCCGCTCAAAGGTTATGCGTCAACATGCAAGAAAAGGCAACAAAAATAAATATAGGCGACAAACTGATAAATCGATTAAAAGCGTGTCTGTTGATGATTTTTGCTTAGAATTTTGTCGGTATTTACCGTCCTAAATGCTACTTTTTCCATTTTATTACTGCTAGCACGATAAAATCGCCCATTTAGAGCAGCATTTATATTTGGTCATTTGAGAGTATAATAGGGTGGAATATGAAAGAGGTTAAATGGTGTTGGGGTAAATTTGTTTGCATTTAGTTGGTCCACGTTGTATTGGGTTAGAAGAACTATAATTCTACTGTTTCACATTTGACATACATGGATTAATTCAGTATAACTTGAAATTATCATATCATATTATCTTATCTCAAAATTATCCTAGTTTTCCTGTTACGATGGAAGGTTGCGAGGCTCGTGCTGATAAGCAAGGGGAAGGAAAATCCAGGATCGCCATATGCATACCACCCATTATGCATGGTGTTACGGATAAAGTAGAAGGGTATCAACATTACCTCATCCCGAACACTATCATAGCATTCGCGTGACTCGGTGAATGTAGTCTAAGCCGCACTCGACTAGGGTTTTATTTGACACTCCTAATAGTACTCACCACACTAGGTTAAGTACGAATACTTGTAGTTTTGCGTTATATATAATGAGAAAAATGAATAAATACAGCCCATACTTGGAGATACGCCAGTTGCGGCGAACATATATGCCACTTCGAGTCCGGAAAGAATGCCTTGAACCACTGGCCGACAACATTCACATCCTGAACGAGAAGATTCAACGCCGTTGAAAGACCAGAAGAGCAAAGATGATCCGTATTATTTGGAAACAAAATGTTCTAAATTAATGAACCTTAACAAGCAGTAAGAATTGAAGCTAGAGCAAAAACCAGAGCCCATTTCCTTTGATGATTCAGTCCCAATGTCATGATACAATAAAATCAAGTCAGCATGTGCAGTTTTAGTCCACACGCAAGATTTTCTCATGAATGCAAATAAATCCCCGTTGGCAGCACCAGCCGGAAAGGTAAATTTCTCATATGTAGCGTAATGTTTCGAAAAAGAATTTGGCTTGCCTACTACTGGATTTCTTACTGCAATTTTTGTAGCACTACATGGGTTTTTATTAACAGAAAGGATCTGCCGCCGTTCGTTTTTGGAGAACCTTCATAGAGGCGCAAATATTTTGTTAATTAAATTGAGTTGCACAAGTATGAATCACATATTGAAAATCGGCGGGTAATAAATTGTTATAAACATATTTATGCTGGTTTCGCCCTTCTCACATTTGCTGTTTATACATTTCACAGTGGTTACCACACAAAGGTGATAACTTTTTGGCTTAAATAGCTTAAATAGTTAATTTCAAAAGATTTCCATAAAAGTTTAATCAGCACTTGCATTGCCATTAATATATACATTTTCGATTTTTTTCTGAACCACCAGGGGCTGTCGTTTTGAATTTTTATTGAAACGGCTGCTATTAAGCTGTAAATTTTTGAACTTTTTATTTGTCATCCGATTTGCATAATTAAATTAAATGAACTTGCC
>OZ017743.1:40070775-40298275 GCA_963969285.1 Odontomyia ornata
TGGCCGTTAGGAGGAGATGATAAAAGCGCGCGACGAATGACGCGCCTCCTTTTTCTTTCTTCTTGAGTTTGGCGGAGCAGAGGAACTAGCGAAGCGACGAGCGTTGGTGGTGATAAGAAGTGGAAAAGTGACGAGTTGGAGGACGATTCATCGAGTGGCGAGGGAACGTGACCTGAACAGAGGCAGGATTGTGAGCTACAAGTGGCGACGTAAAAGGAATGAACACCATCGGAGGCAGCAGAGAAGGGGCTCGTTTAGGTACGCGTAGTAGTAAGTTTTCATTATTAAAGAAAATAACTTCTTCTTTGGTGTGATCTTGCTAGACACTTTAAAGTAGTTAAAGAGTTTGCGCATTTGCATTGATGTATGAATTTGTATATTAAAATCTAAGCCAAAATATTAAATTTACAATTCCAGGAAAAGCAAAAAATGTAAATTTTATTTAAAGTATTGAATTGGAATTATGTTTCAGGTTGTGACGGGTGCGGCTTGAGTGGTAAGTCGTAATTGTAAAAACAGTAAAATCGGAAGTTAGTGACAGTGTTCGGGGGTGGAATGTAAATATGGATATCAAGTCGGTAGCTTAGTGCTAGTGTTCGAGGGAAGCGTAGGGGGGCCTGTTAGGGTGGAAAATAGTGTTTGTTGCGAATTTAGAAGGTCCCGAGGCAAGTGTGTTACGGGATGTGGCAACTAGCTGCTGCTCGATCGTTAGGGAGGTTGAAGAAAGTGGAACAGTGACGTTGGTTGGTCCGGCAAGCCGGATTCTCGCTTGGCGGCTTATTGGGGCATTATGGAACAAGCGAGTGGCGCCCCACGCTCGTCTCCGGATGAGCTAAACCGGGTCCGTAGGCCCCACCGGAGCACCTTGATTTATTTTGGGGGCAATAGTGACTCCCGTGGAATATCGAGGGGTGTAACATTGACGCCCAACGTGGGGCAAAAGTCGGTCGGAATACTCGGAAGGATTAAACGTTCGATTTAAAGTTGCGTTTAAGTAAAGTTAAGCTGGATTGTGAGTGAGAAGTGAAGTGTATATTATTGCGGGTAAAGAAAAGAGTGGAAGTGAGACACGGTGGAAGTGCATTTTGGTGGAGGGTAGCTTTTAAGTATAGTGATAAGGTAATAGTGGATTCCGTTTGTTTTGTAAATGAAATAAAGTTCAGAAGGGGTTCCTACTTTTCATTTAGTGATAAGAATAGTGTTTTTTTCCTTTTCAGCACATCGAATTAAGAAATAAGTTGTTTCCAGTTTAAGAAAAAAGTTGTTTTAATTCTAAAATTCGAGGATGTCGAAATCAGGGAAATTTTTGGTGGATTGACTAGCAAAGGACGAGCTAATTTATGAGTTGGGCATTCGGAACCTGCATCAAGACACCGTGGAAGCAATGAGAAAATCGCTTCGAGCCACGTTACGGGCAGAGGACGCCCTGAATGAATCGTTAGTGGCCAAGAATTACCCGTTCACTTGCGAGGAAGACTTGGAAGTTTTAAAGGAGAAGATAGTGGAGATCGAAGATTTGGTGGCGAGCTTCTCAAGTGACAAGAAGTCTAAAGAATACCTGGAAATCCGGGAAAAGATGGAATTTGGTTTGCGAAGTATTAGCAACATGGCTCAGTTTTCGGAGGCATCACAGGTGGAGATGGACAGATTGCGTCAACAGCTAATCATGGCACTAAGGATGGTGATTGATTGGTCAGAAAATGAAGTGGAGACGGGAAATGAAACAAAAGCACAGGAGCGAGAATCCGAATGCAGATCGCCTTTAAGTCCTGGAGAACCGACGTCCTGTTCAGCACCGAGACTTGGCAATGGTGTTCTGAAACATCAGAACATCGCAAAGTGGGGTGTTACGTTTGCAGGAGAAGCATCGGGGAGTTTGAATGCTTTTTGGAAAGGGCAGAGGAACTAAGGGAGGCTCGGGGAATGCCCAAGGGATAACTATTTAGGTCAGTGGTGGAGCTTTTTGAAAAGAAGGCTCTAATATGGTTCCGGGCCAATCGACAATTAGTGGATCATTGGGACGGTTTAGTCAAAACCTTAAAAACGGAATTCTTGCCACCAGACTATGATGATCGTCTTGAAGAGGAGATCAAGGAGAGGACTCAGGGCGCATGTAGCGGTGATGGAAGGAATGTCCAAGCAATTGTCGGAGCCGAAAACGGAGAGGCAAAAGCTTAAGATCATTCGTAAAAATATATCCCCTTTTTACCAAACTCAGTTGAGATTAAGGACAATCGAGAATATGAAAGAGTTGGTTGAATTAGGAAGGAGGTTAGAGGAGACTCGGCAAGTGGTTGAAGCCTTTGAACCTCCAGTCAGTCATAGAGGAAAATGACGTTTGGAGCAGGACCTAGCTTATGTGGAGGCGACACCATCTGCGGAAGTAAGGGGCCAACGCGGGAATGTGAATCGGTGTTGGAACTGCCAGCAAGCTGGACACTGGGCAAGGGAATGTAGACAACCAAAAACTTGTTATGGGTGCGAGCAAACTGTCCAAATTATCCCCAGCAGGACACGACGAGGGCAAGAGGAGCAACTAATAGGCCATCGGGAAATGAGCAACGTGCCCCATAGGCAACCGCAGTGGCACGGATAAAAGGTCGCAGCGCAGTGTTTCGAAAGTAGTTTCGTCTTGGAGGAAAACGACGGAGATGCTCGCTCACATGTTCTGGTGGAAGTTGCAGGAAGGAGAATGCTGGGTCTGTTGGATCCGGGGGCGAGTAGAACAATCATTGTTTCAGAAGGTAGGGAGCAATTGAGGAAGATCCATGTTACCCTGGATAATTATGGGACCCATGCAGTACGAACAGCGAGTGGCGAGAGCTGTAAGGTGGAAGGTTCCGTATGTTTGCCCTTTAGATTAAAAGGACATTCACAATATTTAAAAGCATTGGTGGTTACTTCGGTCCCGTAAATACTAATCCTGGGGGGTGGATTTTATAAAACAAATTAGAATAGTCTTGGATCTTAGCAGTCAGCATTGGGAATTCGGCTCATTACTAGATGAGAAACTACCGAGCTACTTACGATCACTGAGTAGTCTTTCTCCAAAGCAGGAGTTGGAATTATATAATCTGCTGGAGGAGGAATTTAAGGCTATGGGTGAAGGGTTGGGCAAAACATAGATTGCAGAACAAGTGATCAAGACAACTGGTGGCGCCTATAAAACAAAGGTATTATCCGATGTCTATACAAAGCTGGATGAGATGCTAGCCATGGTGGTAGTGGAACCTTCAAACAGCGCCTGGTCATCCCCACTCTTGCTAGTGAAGAAGAAGGAGGGTACCTATAGATTTTGCGTAGACTATCGGAAACTCAATGCGGTATCTGAGAAGGATGCGTAACCAATACTATACGTTTCCTCGACCCTCGATAAATTACGGAATGCTCACTATCTTTCGTCATAAGGTATACGAGAAGCAGAACTACGGGTATCGAAGAGAAGTGCCAGTTCTGCCGGCTGCAGTTAAAGTACCTGGGTTCCGTCGTCGATGAACAGGGTTTAAACGTGGACCCAGATAAGGTTGAATCGCTGCTGCGTATTCCTCCATCAAACACCGTGAAGAAGGTTCGGCAATTTTTAAGGAATGGTATCATAGTACCGGCGATTTATCCCAGACCATGCCACCATTACTGCACCCCTGACTGACCTTCTACGGAAGAATAAGAAATTTGTGTGGACTCAACAGTGCCAAGAAGCATTTGAAGTCTGTAAGGCAAAATTGTAATCCGCACCAGTTTTGAGTTGCCCAGACTTCTACCTGCCTTTTTGCATACAAACTGATGCATCTGATGTCGGATTGGGGGCAGTTCTTAGCCAGAAGCATGTCTCAGGAGAAAAGGTGGTGTGCTACTTGAGTCGTTCCCTCATTAAGGCGGAGAAGAAATATTCAACGACTGAGAAAGAATGCCTCGCGGTTCTGTGGGCGGTGGAGAAACTGCGGCCATATGTACAAGGCTACCGTTTCCAGGGCATAACGGATCACCACTCGTTGGTGTGGTTAAATAATCTGCGGGATCCTACCGGTCGATTAGTTCACTGGGCGGTCCGACTGCAGCAATTTGACTTTGAAATCATCCATCGAAAAGGAAAGGACCACCTTGTTCCTGACGTCTATCACGCTCAGTACCAGCGATAGAAATATTAGCAAATGTAGAGGACGACTCATGGTATCGGAAGATGAACAGAAAGTAGAAGCTGAGCCCGAGAAATATGCCACCTGGCAAGTGAGGTCAGGGGAATTATACAAGCGGATGGAACGTCGACCGCTGGGTTCAGGGGGGGAAGACTCTTGGAGGAAGGTAGTTCTGAAACCAGAACGAAGAGAGCTCTTACTAAAATTCCATGATGACCCAACAGCAATGCACATGGGAACGGCAAGAGCGCTCGATCGTATTGCACAGCACTTTTAATGGCCGAAAATGGCTGCGGACGTCAATACATACGTACAAAGATGCAAAGTTTGCCACTCAATTAAAGTGGATCGTCAGGGATCTGCAGGTCACATGGTTCGTAGGGTGAACAAGGCTAAACAACCGTGGGAAACTTTTTGTGTTGATCTAATTGGACCTCTTCCCCGTTCGACAAAGGGAACACGCACCTTCTGACAGTCGTCGATTACTTCTCAAAGTTCGTATTGCTATACCCAGTACGATCAGCCAATGAGGTCACACGTATCTTGGAGGACCAAGTCTTCATGCTATTTGGCGTGCCACGCTCCCTTATATGTGATAATGGCGTGGAATTTCAATCGAGAACTATTCGGCAAATTCTAGGGGCATACGGTTCACTTGGACCCCGTATGCCCCTGGATATACCGCATTCTACCATCCTCAAGCTAATCCCGCCGAGCGAGTGAATCAAGAAGCTAAAAAAATGCTGAGGGCGTACAGTACAGAGAACCACCGGAAGTGGGATATTAACTTGGCAAAAATTGGATGTCCCTTACAGACGTACACTCATGAAGTTATGAAAGCAACTCCAGATTTCGTCAATTTGAAAGGGAAATGATCACAGGTCCGGGACAGTACGAGGTAAGTGGAGTGGAGAATCCAATTCCGTGCATACAAGAGAAGGCTAGAGCACTGCAGACTATACGGGGAGAAATCGCCCAGCGGATGAGGCAGGTGGCAGGAAACGTCACTGTCCGGTACAATCTCCGAAAACGTCCAGCATCTTTTAAGGAAGGTGACAGGGTTCGGAGATGAAATTTCGTGCAGTCGGACGCCGCAAAATATTTCTTTGCAAAACTGGCTCCAGAATATATAGGACCTTTGTGGTGGAGAAGCAAGTAGCAGCGAGCTCCTACAACCTCAAACACATTGATGGGAAAGCTGCAGGCGTCTGGCATGCGGAGGAGCTCAAAGTGTATGTCCCGTAAAGATAGAATCGTATTGACAAAGGTGTATGTTTCCGTAACATAGAAACGAGTGAGTTACGCACTTTAAGACAAGGCGGATCGTACTAGGAGTTAGTTTTCTGGGTGCAAGAAATGAGTTGGGAACCAGCTTACGTGAGTTTCAGTATGTAGAAAAACCGCAAATCAGAAACTTAAGCATCAACGGACAGAATTGACGCGTTCATGAGTCGGGATTCGAAATGATTATATAGCATACATAACTAGTTAAACTTATGAATGATAAAATGAATTGATTTCCGTCAATAGAATACTACAGTAACGTCGTTGAGGGAAGGTTGCTTTCTGTGCGGTTTCAGTGTTTCTTTTTCTTTTATTTTTTGCCTTTCTTATTAAGAGTTTTCTTTCCTTTTCCTTGCTCGGCGTACTTTTCGGTTGGAGGTTGGACGTCCTTTACGGTGTTGTCCCCAAAGGACCTAAAATGGAAGGTTGTCTTAGAGCTAATAATAAACGCAGAGAGTCTACACAGGTGACGACACAACGTAGAGTCAAAACGGTATGAATAGAGATATTTATCTATAGTGAGTTAAGTTTCTCTCTTCTTTTTTTTTTTTATTTCAAAATTCCATTTTACAGATCAACAAATCCAATAACAAAACGGAATAGCAAAAATAGTAATAACAATAAAAAAAAATAAGAAAAATGATTAGATACAATAGATAAAAATGACATATACATATAAAACGAAATAAAGCACAGAACAGTTAATTGCTTATAAAACTAAATTATGAATTTAAAATTAGCTCCTGCAAAATTCTTTTGAATGCAGTAAATGTTGAGGGAAAAGGACCAAGCTGCAGATTATTATAATTCCTTAGGAGATGAAGAATACGTGAGTGAAAATATAGCTCTGTACGAGCATATGGAATAACAAAAACAGAAGAAACACGAGTAGGACGTAAGGAGTGTCTAAAGTGTAACTCCGCAAAAATACAATACGGAGTCTGATAGTGGCAGAGTCGGTACAAAAAGCTGTAATGATTTTTAACATTTCAAGTTCGAACGTGGAACCGACCTCTCATCGGTTCTAGACGTTAAGTCTGAGTAGTGCCAACGGATGGTACCAACAGGTCAACCAATCCGTGCACCGTAACCCATTCACGCGGTGGCTGCTTGTCGGCCAGCTAGTTCGGAGAGGATTTCGGTCGCGAGTCTCCGAATGGGTTACGCTCAATTACAATATTTTCAGCCACCTGAACATGCCCGTTTTCAAAACGCGCTATCAAAACAAAACCAGACGGAGAAGAACCTACTTTACGTTAATCCGTATTTCTTCATTCAGCCAGTTACAGTACAAACATCTAATTTCCGTTGCGCGTTCCCGAATTATACCGACGTGGTACCGAAAAGTATGCTACTCGAAATTAAACCGACGAAAACTACTCTAACAAAATGTCAAAACTACAAAGGTACCGCGTACCGCGCACGACGCGAAACCGACCTCAGCGGATTCGGCGAAACCCTAGCCTCGCGACGGCATACCTACCCTGCACTCACCTTCCCGCTGAAACAGAACGAACCACTGAAAAGGAAAGTCTTGGGTTATTTAGCAATTCATTTTATGTTTATTTTTTTGGTTTGAATATCTGGAAATAATATTTATTACATGTTTACACACTAAATCCATCAAAGTTATCTAAACTGAATATTGGTATCAAACCGTTCAACTTATTATTTCATAGTCATCTATCATTTGCTGACCATATAAAACAAATGAACATCTGCACCAACAAGATGGCGGTAAAAAGGCCAATCTATTATTTACGTTATATGTATATATTTACTTTATTATTTATTTTAAATCTTCTTTCCAACACAATGTCATAGTGGTCATGTGAGATCAAATACAATATTTTTTTATATATTTATATAGGATGACACTATGAATAAAACATTCATTATAGAATTTTATCAATTTAATAAAAATATAATATCCAAATCAAAATCGTTACAATGATATTATTTAAGGATCGTCTACAGTCAAAATAATGGAATCATTGGTATAATAATCTTAACATTTTTCTTCTTTTTACGCTTGTTCATCAATCGTTTACTATACACGATTGCTCCAACTTAAACTACGCTTTTTTTTTTTTGTCACGTGACCTTACAATAATAGTATTATGAATAAATTTATATCATGTTTACAGACGGCTAACAGAAAAACTTCTCATGGTACACCAGCATATACGCTTTTCGTTTCCTACTGATTTCGATAGAGGCGAGTTGATAAGTTACTTAGTGAGGTTGTGCGTTACAAAGGAAAGTATGTAAGCAGTAAAAAAAATTTTTGCAGAGAAAGTACTATAGTATAACGCAGCAGTTAAACAGCAAAATTTTGAAAGCACGCATCTCTAACGACACGACTCATTCAAACTGAGAAACGCAAAGCAGATATGCAATCTATCATGTCTACGAGTAATTATTTCAATGCTATTCATTATTATAATTATACACATATTTACTAAATACATTGATTAACTCCTTTTCTTTTTCAATTAATTACTACTGAACGCTCGCGGTGTTTTATGAAAAATGGCATGAAATGACCGAATCAGATCGTGTTGTCATATATACACTGGGATACCAATCGTTTTTTTCATTTTTTTACATTTAATTCTATTTGGTTAGCTCCTTTGCCAATAAAAATTATTTTTCAACGAGCGAAATTAACTAACGCACGTATATTTCTTATGCAAAGTCGAGACAGAGGTTGCTAGGAGAGTTGTGGGTTTTAGAATAAAACGACACATTCTATAATGTAACACATATAAAGCACAAGTTTATCCGAATCACTTAAATAATTTACATTTTTTTTTAAGACAAATTGTTTTTGATTGTATATACAATGAAACTGTATTAAATTTTTAGTGTTACTTATTGGGTCGTACAAACATTGGAAAACTTATTCAAAGAACTCAGCTTACTCGTATATTGATCAACAAATTAGGATGAATTCATCAAATAAAATTTGAATAAAAATAAGGAAAAAAAATTCGTTGTATGAATTCAAAAAAATGATAATTTATGTGTTATTGACTTAGCGTTTAAGAATTCCAAGCATATTGTATTTTTCAAATTGAATTAAACTATAGCATAGTGTAATGCTGCTTGCGACTGAGAAAGTTTGCCTTGTATGCGAGTACTTTTTATATAAAAGATATCTCAAGAAAAAAAAGGGTAGCCCAGAAAAGCGGAACCGAGTTTGATCCAGCTATTGCAAAATGGGTTTAAATATTCATTAAGCTTTCACTGTTGATGCACCAGATAAAATTTTATCGAGTTGAAATAAATCCTTAAAACTGTATGAAGTGCTCAATAATTTTGTTGATTTGATATCCGCAAGCCAATTTTTTTGCATGTATTTGCAGCAAAAACGATATTTTCCCGGCAGGCTCCGACATAGATAGTCAAGCCGCAGGAAAGATGATTCGCAATTGCTGACAGTGATGCGCTAACGATTGCGAATGAAGCGGCATCCAACTGTGCGAAACAAAGGCTCCATTCCTCTCGACTATAAACAGCAGAAAGTAAATGTTTTTAAAAACTTACCGCAGTGGGTGTACAATACACTCAGCTCTTTACCTGTTACAATGTATTGGCGTCCGTGCACGTGTGGCCAAATATCCCCATCTGGGCTAATTGCTCGAATTCCAAAGTGCATGAATCCCTTTTATGGCGCCACGCAACATTTCTGCATCTTCTGTTGGTTTGAAACCCGAATGTGGTGCAACAGTTGGATGTGGCTGGTAATCTATTCTGTTTACTTTCTATTTTGAGACACTTCACTTGCTGAACGGTATTTTACTACTGATAGTATCATATATGTATACAATATGTGCTCGCGCTTGGCTTTTCGGAGAGTTTTCACTTGTCAAATTGACTACTTTGTCTTCTCCTCGGACAAAACAGATGTGCGGAATGGAACACCACATGGCGGCAATGTGCATTTTTATTTGTCGCCAGTGGCATAGTTTTTGATGGCAACGGTGGAGGGGGGCATTCCCAGATGGATATGCCTCGAAATGTGTCGGGGTTTTGATTAATATTATGTTTCAAATATTCAAATCCACAGATCTAAATATTTGGAGAGAAAAAAAAATATTTTCTGCGCAACGATATCCGCACGAAAGATGAAGTCCGCTTGCATTTCAGGTCATACCCATCTGGCCGGGTGCAAGGGTTCGGGATCGAAATCACCTCGATTCCCGGGCGTAGGCGTCACATTACACATTCCCCCCCCCCCCCCCCCTAAAATCGAAGTAATTACGATCCCGCCTCCTATGTAAAAGGTCTTGGTTAGGGCCGTGGCGGGTCGAAGGCCGATTTCGAGGAAAAGGCTACAACCATGTTCGTGAAGACTCGATAGTGGCTATACAGTAGGGAGTCAGGTGTTATTCGGAGGTCTTCGTCCAGGCAGAGATTTAGGTAGGCCAAGGTTTTACGTGTGAATTAGTTGTACTTCATCGTCTAAGGTCTTTTGCGTGGTAAATTCCCAGGGTTTTACCAGCCACGTCCGCGATGAGGTATCGGGTGGGGCTTATTACCTGTAGGACTTGACACTTCACGAATTTCTTGTCTAGTTTGGCATTGTAATGTCGGGTGGCATCGCTCTGCCGGAAGTTTCGACGATATATTTCGTCGCCTGCCTTAAAGCCAGAAGGATGAGATCGCAAGTTGTACCGTTCCTCTCCCATCCGTCTACTTTCTTCAATCTTCTCCCGCAGTTGATCTCGCAGAAGTTGGAGCATTTCGTGCGGTTCCAGAACCACGATTGGGTCCTCTAGCGATTTCAGTTGCCGCAATAGCCGGTAGGCGCTTCCGTGACAGATCATGTACTGGCCGAACAATGCGAAATACGGCGAAATGCCGGTAGTGGCGTGGTACGACGAGCGCAGAGCACTAGTGATGGCGGACAATTTGCGATCCCAGTCCTTCTGATTCAGGTGGACATAGGCGCGAATGGCCGCTATGAGCGTACGGTTCAGTCGTTCGGATGCGTTGGCTTGTGGTGAATAGACGGCGGTTCGTTGGTGGATGATACCGTACTTGGACATTAGGTCTCGGAACTTGCTGGAGGTGAACTGGACCCCATTGTCGGAGACAAGTTTCTCCGGAACTCCAAACATGTGAAAGACTCGGTTCTCCAAGAAGCTGATTATAGGTCCAGTGTGCATGTTACGCAGTGGTTCTATGATAGGGAATTTAGAGAGCTGGTCCAGGACCACGACAGCTCCCGTGTGACCAGAAGTAGATCGAGGGTAAGGACCGATAAGATCAATGTACAAACGCTGGAACACGCGTTCGGGGACCTCAACCTAACCCATGGGAGGCCGAAGAATGGTGTTGTGCGCTTTAGTGCACTTGCATAGCTCACAGGAGGCTACGTACGCTTTTATCTGTTGTGCCATCTTAGGCCAAAAGAAGCAGGTTTTCAACCGCCTAAGTGTACGACCGTAACCGCCGTGCGCACTTGATGGGTGGTCATGGGCCCGTCTGATAAGATCAGTGGTTAATTCTTCGGGCACCCACAACTTCCACTGTTCTTCTTCTTGTAAGGGGTCTCCGGAAGCTGGGACAGTTGAGTCTGGATAGTGTGGATCAGTTGGGTGTAGCTGGCTGACTTGAAGGCAGGATGGTCCAGATCGATCAATTGGGGGCTGTCGTCCTCCTGGACCAACTCGGCTCCTTCAGGAGCGAACATTCTGGATAAGGTGTCGGGGACTACATGCTGGCTTCCTTTTCGGTGGCGGATTGTGAAGTCAAATGCCTGTAGTTTCAGTGCCCACCTGGCCAATCTGCCGTTGAGATCACTCTGGCTCATTAGCCATTTCAGAGAAGCGTGGTCCGTAACGATTTCAAAAGTGTGTCCCTCCACATAGGCTCGGAAGCGTTTCACTGCCAACACTGCAGCTAGACATTCCTGCTCGGAAACCGTGTAATTTCGCTGGGCTGGGTTCAACTTGTGAGACATGAAGGCTATAGGTCTCTCCTCGCCGTCTTGTGCAACCTGGACTAAGACTGCTCCCACCCCATGTTGACTCGCGTCACAATGGATTGAGAACGGTTTGTCAAAGTCCGGGCTGTGCAGTACGGGGGATGTAGTCAGACTCTTCTTTAGCTCTAACAAAGGCTCGCAAGCTGGGCTCTTCCCAGACGAATCTACGTCCCTTACGCAGCATGTCGGTCAAAGGAGTGGTAATGGTGGCATAGTCACGTACAAAACGCTGGTACCATCCGCATAAGCCTAAGAATCGGCGTAATTGCTTGGGGGTCTTGGGCAATGGAAAGACGTCAATCGCTTGAGTCTTGTCCGGATCGGTCTTGATATGGCCATGCCCAATGATGTGACCTAAATACTTCACCTCCGTCATCACGAACTGACTCTTCTGTATGTTGATGGTTAATCTTGCCCTCCGGATGTGTAAAGCCACCTCCTGAAGCAGGTCGATGTGTTCGTCAAAGGTCTCGGTTATAAGCAACAGATCGTCCAAGTAAACGAAAACTTGGTGCCGCAAATGAGGTGGTATCACCTTATCCATAAGGCGCGTCATTGTTTGAGGGGCATTGCACAATCCGAATGGCATTGTCACAAATTGATACAGGGGCCGACCTGGGACTGTGAAGGCTGTTTTCTCCTTTGAACCAGGGTCTAAAGGAATTTGCCAGAAGGCGTCCTTGAGGTCTAAGCTCGTGATGAAATGGGCTTTAGGCAACCGACTCAAAATGCCTTCAATCAACGGTAGAGGATATGCGTCCTTGACAGTGACGGCGTTCAAGCGTCTGGCATCTAAGCATAGCCGGACCTTGTTCGGCTTGACAACTAAGGTGACTGGGGAAGCCCACGCGCTCTGTGATTCTTCGATTACGCCTAATGCTAGCATTCGATCCACTTCGGCATATAACGACTTTTCCTTCGCCGGAGACATGGCAAAATGTATCTGTTTTATGGGTTTAGCATCCCCCACATCTATAGTGTGGAACACCAGGGCAGTCCGCCCGAGACCTTCCTTCTCATGCGATGGAAAAGCCGATATAGCCGAGTCAAGTCGCAGTTGCTGATTTACATCCAGTGTATGTCGTAATAAGTGATTGGCTTGAGTTTGGTCAGGAATTGTGGTGACGGACTCCAGGGTCGTACCGGAAAATAGTGCCGGGGCCAAGTTAAATTTTCGAACGAAATCCACTCCTAGATAAAGATTCTGGGTTAATTGAGGTATGATGAAAAATTCCAGAGGTTTAGTTACTCCTTGAAAGGTGACATCCGTCATAATTTTTCCCACCGCCGTGCTTAACCAGGAGGTGAAATGACGAATTTTATCCGCGTGCATTGCCAGTACCTCCCCTGCAAAATCGGCGGATATGCAATTCACGCTGGCTCCCGTATCGACTAAGCCTGACACTCGTTTTTGCAGGAGGTGTACTGACGCATATGGTCGAACGTCATCCCTCAATAATTCGTCTAAGTGTGTGTCCTTCAGCACCTTCCTCGACTGCCTGACCCTTCTCCAGAAGCTCCGCATCCGACGCGTGGCTCGCTTTCTTCGCGGTGGGACAGTTGTAGCCAACTCCTCATGGAAGATGCGCTGTCGAGTAGCCAAATAATTCCGCAGCCTGACGTGGAAAGGTTTGACATGCCAAGGAACTTTCGCCTCGCTATCATTTCCCTGCGCGTTGGCCTCGGCGAAGGATGGCGTCGGTTGTGGAACTTCGGGAGAACTGTGTTTAGCGGTGCGAGTCAGCAGAATTGGAGTCATGTCGGGAGCTTGGTCATAGCTAGTGATGGGGTCTGGATTGGTTCGTCCGGGGCTTAGGAGTGCCGACGGGTGGTCGCGGCACTCGGTGGCAAGTTTTTTCGCATCTTGCAATTTGCGCAGTCAGGTGCGTAGGTGTCGGCCTTCCCGCAGCGGTAGCAGAAAAGCGTCGGCTCCGCTGGACATGCATAGAACCGATGCCCCGTTTGTCGGCAGTTCCAACAGACCGTCGGGCTAGTGATTGCTTCTAGGGAGGGTCTATCAATCAATGCTGGGTCCTCAAGCTCCTGTGGTGCTCCGCTCCTCGGTACTGGTACTGGGTCAGCAAGCAGGTGGTCCGCTGCCATCAACTCCGCGGTATGATGATTTCGGGGATTTGGTCCCGTTATGCGAGGTTGTGGACGGAAGGTGCCTCGCCGCTCATCCAATTGTTCTTGCCTACGGGCATGGAGGCGCAATCCCTGTATGGTGTTGATGGGAAAATGCAGAAGGCTGTTCTGAAGATCCCAGCGCATATTCTCTCTGATAATTTCTACCAGTTCGTCCTCGGGCATGGTAGTTCGCAAGTGAGTGCTCAATCTCACTATACTTGTGTAGTACTGGTCGAACGGTTCGTGAGCGCCTTGTTTCCGTTTCTTTAATTGTTCCCTTAGCTCTCTCTCAGTGAAGCCATCCTCAAATCGATTGCGGAAGGCTGCACTGAAAGAGTGCCAAGTGGGACGTGGCGTTGATTCTTTAAAGCTCCAGTACCAGTCGGCAGCGTCGCCGCTGAACAAAAGATGTGCATGCCGGAGGAAGGCCGAGGAATCACCTCCCAGGGTGCTGGATACTAACGCCTGAATCCTGAAAAGGAACCGGTCCGCCGATATCATATCGTTGAACCCTGTAAAGTTCAGGCGCCAACTCTCCATGATACGAGGCGTCGGGTCTCAAAAAGGTGTCAATGCGTTCCCGGGGGGAATCGCATCCTCGATTGACCTGTTGTACGAAACTGCCTCGGGGACTAGAGGTACCAACGGAGGTGCGGTGCTGTGTCGTGGTCTATATTCGGGAGCTCTGGGATCCATTCCCGAGTTCCTTGGAGGTGGGGCCCATTGCTCGGATGGTCGAGAGTGGGGCATAGCCACACTGGGATTGGGCTCCCAGCCAAGCGGAGTTCTCCCGCGGCTGGGTGGTTGGCTCATAGGGAGATTCTGGAGCTTTCCCTCCAGATTGCCAATCCTCTCCGACATATCTCGCATCAACGCCACGAGGGTGTCAATGGAGTGGGCGGAAGGCATGGGGGTCACCTCGGACACGACACTTGCGGCCCGAACTTCACCGCCTACGGCTCCTTGCATACCAACCATCTTCACAAAATTAACGTTCTCTTCCATTGTAATCTTTGTGGTATTGATTCCAATTTATCATTCCTAACCATTATTTCAAAATATCGACCATTCGTATTTAATTACATTAAGGATAAAGCAATAGAAATCGAGCTTCAATTAAATTTTTAAATCTTTAAATATGACTAAAACTTAGGACTAAATCAGTGGCCGATAGTGGCGAGCTAATAATAGTGGGGAAAAAAAATTATTGGACAGCTACTTTTCTTTCCAGCAGTCGACTTTTTCAACGGGAAATGAGAGTGCGTGGTAATCTGCCGAAGAAAGGGTGCTTTTGGTCGATTTACGAAATTTAACCCCTAAACCCACATACATTATAAACCGTTTCTAATCTACGTTAAATGACTCGACGAGACAAGTGGTAGAGCTACCGTAACGATTTTGTACGCGGTCAAAATTCCCGACGCGTGGAAGCATTCCGGGCTTTGCAACTCCAGCCTACGCCACCGAACGTTGAACCGATACCACTCGTCTATCACGCATACGAAATAAGTAGAATCCTTACGCAACATAAAGGCAAGGTAGCCTTCTATTTTCTTGAGAGTCCGTGCTGATAGGTAAACCCATCAGGCTGGCAGTTCCATCAAGAAAATAGAAGGTCCTTACAGGGGTTAGCCTGTGACAACACATCGGTAGGATTCTGTCACGAAACAAAATCAAACAAAGGAGAGCGGAAGCTACAACTCACGTGAAGCGACTGCCAGAGTGTATCACACAACTCCACTGCTCCTGATAGTGGGACTCGAGTACCAGAGTACCTTACATCCTCCGTAAAGGAACAACTCGTCAGAAGACGCGAATTTCTTTCCCTTAGGATGTTTTTGGCCCCACGTTGGGCGCCATTTTGTAATGATTTATGAAATTTTCAAGTTCGAACGCGGAACCGACCTCTCATCGGTTCTAGACGTTAAGTCTGAGTAGTGCCAACGGATGGTACCAACAGGTCAACCAATCTGTGCACCGTAACCCATTCACGCGGTGGCTGCTTGTCGGCCAGCTAGTTCGGAGAGGATTTCGGTCGCGAGTCTCCGAATGGGTTACGCTCAATTACAATATTTTCAGCCACCTGAACATGCCCGTTTTCAAAACGCGTTATCAAAACAAAACCATACGGAGAAGAACCTACTTTACGTTAATCCGTATTTCTTCATTCAGCCAGTTACAGTACAAACATCTAATTTCCGTTGCGCGTTCCCGAATTATACCGACGCGGTACCGAAAAGTATGCTACTCGAAATTAAACCGACGAAAACTACTCTAACAAAATGTCAAAACTACAAAGGTACCGCGTACCGCGCACGACGCGAAACCGACCTCAGCGGATTTGGCGAAACCCTAGCCTCGCGACGGCATACCTACCCTGCACTCACCTCCCCGCTGAAACAGAACGAACCACTGAAAAGGAAAGTCTTGGGTTATTTAGCAATTCATTTTATGTTTATTTTTTTGGTTTGAATATCTGGAAATAATATTTATTACATGTTTACACACTAAATCCATCAAAGTTATCTAAACTGAATATTGGTATCAAACCGTTCAACTTATTATTTCATAGTCATCTATCATTTGCTGACCATATAAAACAAATGAACATCTGCACCAACAAGATGGCGGTAAAAAGGCCAATCTATTATTTACGTTATATGTATATATTTACTTTATTATTTATTTTAAATCTTCTTTCCAACACAATGTCATAGTGGTCATGTGAGATCAAATACAATATTTTTTTATATATTTATATATGATGACACTATGAATAAAATATTCATTATAGAATTTTATTAATTTAATAAAAATATAATATCCAAATCAAAATCGTTACAATGATATTATTTAAGGATCGTCTACAATCAAAATAATGGAATCATTGGTATAATAATCTTAACATTTTTCTTCTTTTTACGCTTGTTCATCAATCGTTTACTATACACGATTGCTCCAACTTAAACTACGCTTTTTTTTTGTCACGTGACCTTACAATAATAGTATTATGAATAAATTTATATCATGTTTACAGACGGCTAACAGAAAAACTTCTCATGGTACACCAGCATATACGCTTTTCGTTTCCTACTGATTTCGATAGAGGCGAGTTGATAAGTTACTTAGTGAGGTTGTGCGTTACAAAGGAAAGTATGTAAGCAGTAAAAAAAATTTTTGCAGAGAAAGTACTATAGTATAACGCAGCAGTTAAACAGCAAAATTTTGAAAGCACGCATCTCTAACGACACGACTCATTCAAACTGAGAAACGCAAAGCAGATATGCAATCTATCATGCCTACGAGTAATTATTTCAATGCTATTCATTATTATAATTATACACATATTTACTAAATACATTGATTAACTCCTTTTCTTTTTCAATTAATTACTATTGAACGCTCGCGGTGTTTTATGAAAAATGGCATGAAATGACCGAATCAGATCGTGTCGTCATATTTACACTGGGATACCAATCGTTTTTTTCATTTTTTTACATTTAATTCTATTTGGTTAGCTCCTTTGCCAATAAAAATTATTTTTCAACGAGCGAAATTAACTAACGCACGTATATTTCTTATGCAAAGTCGAGACAGAGGTTGCTAGGAGAGTTGTGGGTTTTAGAATAAAACGACACATTCTATAATGTAACACATATAAAGCACAAGTTTATCCGAATCACTTAAATAATTTACATTTTTTTTTTAAGACAAATTGTTTTTGATTGTATATACAATGAAACTGTATTAAATTTTTAGCGTTACTTATTGGGTCGTACAAACATTGGAAAACTTATTCAAAGAACTCAGCTTACTCGTATATTGATCAGCAAATTAGGATGAATTCATCAAATAAAATTTGAATATAAAATAAGGAAAAAAAATTCGTTGTATGAATTCAAAAAAATGATAATTTATGTGTTATTGACTTAGCGTTTAAGAATTCCAAGCATATTGTATTTTTCAAATTGAATTAAACTATAGCATAGTGTAATAGCCCAGTCATATTAGGGATTTCACCTCGGAATGAAAGATAATAAGCTGCAAATTGGTATGAACCTTTGTTTTGTCATTCTAAATGTTGTCTCGAAAGTCACAATCGTTATCGTGTCCGCGTCTCAAGATATTTAAGGTCAAAGGTCACAAAAATCGGTTTTTCGCGAATATCTGGCTTCCTATCGGTTAAATGAGATTTGCATTTATTATAAAAGTTGTAGGCTATAAAATTCCCTACAACTTTTGTTTAAACTTTTTTTTCATACGACCAACCGTTTTGAAGGTAGAGCGCGAAGAGTGCACATCGTACAGTCATATACGGCCTAATGCAAGGTCAAGCGTGAGTTATGGTTATCAGTACGTTATAAAGTCAATTATTTACTTGGAAATTATAATTATTAAACAATGCCTATTATTTATGTACTAACTATTAATTATTTATATTTAATTAAAGTAAGTAACTTGATTTGCAACGGTACAATTTCAAACTAACGAATAATCTTGACTCATACAAAGTGGAGAGAGTGGCCTTGAATACTATAGAACATCTGTCCCGGCAATGAATAGAAAAGGGCATAGGGTAGGGACAAGTATTTCCAGGTATATAAGTATTGAGAAATTTACGCGTTTTAAAGAAAAGATATATAATGTCGTGTTAACTTAAAATAAAACTAAAATATATAATCCAGAATTAATAATATTTTATACTTAAATAGTTAAATATGAATAATTATATATAAATAATCAAGTTACTTACTTTAATTAAATATAAATAATTAATAGTTAGTACATAAATAATATATATAATTATTCATATTTAACTATTTAAGTATAAAATATTATTAATTCTGGATTATATATTTTAGTTTTATTTTAAGTTAACACGACATTATATATCTTTTCTTTAAAACGCGTAAATTTCTCAATGCTTATATACCTGGAAATACTTGTCCCTACCCTATGCCCTTTTCTATTCATTGCCGGGACAGATGTTCTATAGTATTCAAGGCCACTCTCTCCACTTTGTATGAGTCAAGATTATTCGTTAGTTTGAAATTGTACCGTTGCAAATCAAGTTACTTACTTTAATTAAATATAAATAATTAATAGTTAGTACATAAATAATAGGCATTGTTTAATAATTATAATTTCCAAGTAAATAATTGACTTTATAACGTACTGATAACCATAACTCACGCTTGACCTTGCATTAGGCCGTATATGACTGTACGATGTGCACTCTTCGCGCTCTACCTTCAAAACGGTTGGTCGTATGAAAAAAAAAGTTTAAACAAAAGTTGTAGGGAATTTCATAGCCTACAACTTTTATAATAAATGCAAATCTCATTTAACCGATAGGAAGCCAGATATTCGCGAAAAACCGATTTTTGTGACCTTTGACCTTGAATATCTTGAGACGCGGACACGATAACGATTGTGACTTTTGAGACAACATTTAGAATGACAAAACAAAGGTTCATACCAATTTGCAGCTTATTATCTTTCATTCCGAGGTTGACCCCTTTTTTTACCTAATATGACTGGGCTATAATGCTGCTTGCGACTGAGAAAGTTTGCCTTGTATGCGAGTACTTTTTATATAAAAGATATCTCAAGAAAAAAAAGGGTAGCCCAGAAAAGCGGAACCGAGTTTGATCCAGCTATTGCAAAATGGGTTTAAATATTCATTAAGCTTTCACTGTTGATGCACCAGATAAAATTTTATCGAGTTGAAATAAATCCTTAAAACTGTATGAAGTGCTCAATAATTTTGTTGATTTGATATCCGCAAGCCAATTTTTTTGCATGTATTTGCAGCAAAAACGATATTTTCCCGGCAGGCTCCGACATAGATAGTCAAGCCGCAGGAAAGATGATTCGCAATTGCTGACAGTGATGCGCTAACGATTGCGAATGAAGCGGCATCCAACTGTGCGAAACAAAGGCTCCATTCTTCTCGACTATAAACAGCAGAAAGTAAATGTTTTTAAAAACTTACCGCAGTGGGTGTACAATACACTCAGCTCTTTACCTGTTACAATGTATTGGCGTCCGTGCACGTGTGGCCAAATATCCCCATCTGGGCTAATTGCTCGAATTCCAAAGTGCATGAATCCCTTTTATGGCGCCACGCAACATTTCTGCATCTTCTGTTGGTTTGAAACCCGAATGTGGTGCAACAGTTGGATGTGGCTGGTAATCTATTCTGTTTACTTTCTATTTTGAGACACTTCACTTGCTGAACGGTATTTTACTACTGATAGTATCATATATGTATACAATATGTGCTCGCGCTTGGCTTTTCGGAGAGTTTTCACTTGTCAAATTGACTACTTTGTCTTCTCCTCGGACAAAACAGATGTACGGAATGGAACACCACATGGCGGCAATGTGCATTTTTATTTGTCGCCAGTGGCATAGTTTTTGATGGCAACGGTGGAGGGGGGCATTCCCAGATGGATATGCCTCGAAATGTGTCGGGGTTTTGATTAATATTATGTTTCAAATATTCAAATCCACAGATCTAAATATTTGGAGAGAAAAAAAAATATTTTCTGCGCAACGATATCCGCACGAAAGATGAAGTCCGCTTGCATTTCGAGGTCATACCCATCTGGCCGGGTGCAAGGGTTCGGGATCGAAATCACCTCGATTCCCGGGCGTAGGCGTCACATTACAAAGCACTGATCCAAATAAGATCTACGCGCAGACAAGTACGAGAGACCAAGGAATGATAAACGATCCTCATATGGAAGATATGGCAAGTTTAGCTTAAAGAATAGGAAGCGGGTAAATTTCCTCTGTACTGACTCCAACGAGGACACAAGATAGGAATAATGGGGAGCCCAGACCACAGAACAATACTCGAGCAATGGACGGACAAGACAAAGGAACAAGCGGATCATAGTGGAGATATTACAGAACTTGTGCATATGTCTCAGTACAAAACCCGAAACTTTAGAGGCCTTAGCAATCACATAGGAAATATGCGTGTCAAATTTAAGTTCTTGTCTCATTCGTTTCTTTCCTTTTGTTTTTTCCCCTCTTTTGTCCCTTTCTCTTTTCGAGTTCTCGCTTCATAGGGGTTTTTTTTTATTCCCTTAAGGTAGTCTTCATCTTTCCTCTCTTTTTTTTCTTTCTCTTCTCTCTATTTCCTATGTGCTTAGAAGACATAAAATTACAAGAATTAATGTAGACTTCGACAGGGAAATGAGTTAACAAGTTACGAGGAGGGAATGGTTACAGGGTAACGGAGTAAGAGACATCAGTAAAGGCAGTTTACAGAAGAATAATGTTGAATTATCGGTGGTTATTAGGAAAGTAGAGGTTTTCAAGTTTAGTTTTAGTTGTATTTATATTGTTTTATCACTCATAGTATTAGTTTTCTTTCTTAATTAGTACTAGTGTTATGTTAAGTTGGTGGGCCCAGAAGTCATAGTATTAGTTTTCTTTTTTTCCTATTGTTAATTAGTACTCGTATTATGTTAGGTTGGTAGGCCAAGAGGTCATAGTATGTTTTTTTTTATTTTATTAGTACTAGTATTATGTTTGGTTGGTGGGTCAGGAGGTGGTGGTGTAGGGATTGTTAGTAGTATTCAGATAGGCTAAACCTACAGCGAAGTGCTACCAGAGTGTGTGTATAGGGACGTTGAGTGGTTAGTAATATAGGAGTGGATTTCAGGGAAATCCCCCAAAAGCAGGGGGGAAATGTAACGGATAAAGTAGAAGGGCATCAACATTACCTCATCCCGAATACTATCATAGCATTCGCGTGACTCGGTGAATGAGGTCTAAGCCACACTCGACTAGGGTTTTGTTTGACACTCCTAATTGTACTGACAACACTAGGTTGAGTACGAATACTTGTATTTTTGCGTAATAAATAATGGGAAAAATGAATAAATACAATCCATACTGGGAGATATACCAGTTGCGGCGAATATATAATGCCATTTTGAGTCTAAAAGGAATGCCTAGAACCACTGACCAACAATATTCACATCCTGAACGAGAAGATTCAACGCCGTTTGAAGACCAGAAGAGCAAAGATGATCCGTATTGTTTTGAAACAAAATGTTCTAAATTAATGAACCTTAACAAGCAGTTAGAATTGAAGCTAGAGCAACAAACAGAGCCCATTTCCTTTGATGATTTAGTCCTAATGTCATGATACAATAAAATCAACTCAGCATATGCAGTTTTTAGTCCACACGCAAAATTTTCTCTTGAATGCAAAAAGTAAGGGAAAATTCTGCTTTTGAGAGCAAAACTAAAGGAGTAAGCAACAACTTGAAAGAAGACTCTCAGTTTAGACGCAATAAATGTGAACAAGGATATCGCCCGAACGGAAGCATCAATTGCTTGATTCGCCAAGCAAGCGGAACATGTCACGAAGAATTGAATCTTGAGCAAAAACGACACAAGGAAGGCGTGAAAATATCGCAAATCTTCGTAAAGAATGTTAAGAATCTAAATCCGCTAACATTTTACTTCATTACATGCAACGGTAAGATTACCAAGTTTAGTTGTGCAAAAATACAATTAAACACAATCACAACGATACAATTAATTCTCTCTATCACGCCGAACTTGAGAGAGCCTTACGCTGGGATGTAAGAGCATCCAACGCAGCTCATTTAATAGAATGCTCGAACAATCTTGTCGATTCCGAATTGCAAGAAAGCTTAAGACACTTTGTTCAATTTAACAAAAGTCAACATGATGCGAAATTTGAGTACAAGAAGGAGTGCATATTTATAAGCTTTAATGGAAATATTGATACAGCAAATAATACAGCAAGAGAATTTCAACCTGTGCATAATAAAGATAACAATGAATCGAAACGACAAAGTAGTCGCAAGTTATTGAAAAGGAAAAATATGAGGAAAATGATATTGACATGATTGCATTTGAAGCAAAAGTAACTATCAGTTTAAATGATACGCATGTAATTATATCGGGATAGAGAGAAGTGGGAACTCTTCAATTAACATCTACCACCCAACGCAAAGAAATTATTAAGGGTAGATTAATGGAACAAAATGCAAATGTATCGAATAAAATAGTGTTGAAAAAAAACACAAATTAAAAGCAATATTGGCTCTCGAAAAAAATGAATAAAATGTCACTGGCTGTAATTAAGTAAAATAATAAGAAATATAGCCCCAGTCAAGTTGGGAAAGTCCAAGAGCCACCTCACGAACAGTCACTAAACGAGCTCTTGCATCTGCAGCAAATTCCATTGATAGGCAAGGAAAAAACGTCAAGCAGTTAATGGTGAACAAGAAAATACACTAATTGACATCAATAGAACAGCATTGATCATCAAACTTACATACTTGACTTTTTACGAAATGTCCTGTGCTATGCTGTTCGGAGGAGTTTTGTAAGTAATGATGAATACAAAAACATCGGCACGATTTACCTGAAAACTAAATGTAAACAAGCAGCACTGACGTTACAAACTGTCAGTGAACCAGGTTCAGCCAATTCAGCCGAACTTGAAGTGATCACCACCAGAGCGGAGTGGAAATCACGTTGCGTCAGAGTGAAACTACTCCTCGCATATATTAAGAACCATTCCGAAGAGGTGGCTGACTGGAGACAAAGGAACTCGGTCGGAGTGCGCACGACGAATGACGCGCCTCCTCTTTCTTTCTTCTTGAGTTTGGCGGAGCAGAGGAACTAGCGAAGCGACGAGCGTTGGTGGTGATAAGAAGTGGAAAAGCGACGAGTTGGAGGACGATTCGGCGAGTGGCGAGGGAACGTGACCTGAACAGAATGACGAGGCAGGATTATGAGCTAAAAATGGAAAATAACTTCTTCTTTGGTGTGATCTAGCTAGACACTTTAAAGTAGTTAAAGAGTTTGCGCATTTGCATTGATGTATGAATTTGTATATTAAAATTTAAGCCGAATTATTAAATTTACAATTTCAGAAAAAACAAAAAATGTAAATTTTATTTAAAGTATTGAATTGGAATTCGGGGGTAGAGTGTAAATATAGATATCAGGTCGGAAGATTAATGCTAGTGTTCGAGGGAAGCGTAGGAGGGCCTGTTAGGGTGGAAAATAGTGTTTGTTGCGAATGTAGCAGGTCCTGAGGCAAGTGCGTTACGAGGTGCTTAGTGTGGCAACTAGCTGTTGCTCGATAGTTAGGGGGTTTGAAGAAAGTGGAACAGTGACGTTGGTTGGTCCGGCAAACCGTATTCTCGCTTGGCGGCTTATCGGGGCCTTGGGGGACAAGCAAATGGCGCCCCACGCTCGTCTCCGGACGAGTTAAACCGGGTCCGTAAGCCCCGCCGGAGCACCTTGAGTTCTTTTGGGGGCAATAGCGAATCCCGTGATTATGGGGGGTGTAACAATGGCTGGGAAAGTGCTAGAGAGACGCATCAAGGGAAGACTCACTAGCGCAATCCGTGCTGCTTGGGGCTAACTCTTCGGCAGTACGGGTTTAGAGCACGACCCTCCACGATTGATGTGACTGCAGAGGTACTGAATGCAACCCAAAAGGATAAGGCATATAGCCGCACCAAGGATCAAAGCCTTCTTCACGACATGACACAGGGCTAGCCAAGGATGAAAGTTACATCAGGTGTTGCTCAGAGATGTATCCTTGGTCCATTTCTGTAGAATGCGTCTTACGTCGGGCTACTGAGATTGGAGACGCCAGATGCGACGCACTTTATCGGCTATGCGGATGACGTTGTGGCTCTATTCACTAGACACGCAGTTAAACAAGCGCAAGTTAAGCAAGTTATGCTAATGCGTCAAGTGATAGACTAAATGACTGCTCGTGGGTTCAGTCTAGCACTGATGAAAACCGCAGTGGTCATCATGACAAAAAAGAGAATCTCTACGGTAAGAACGATCAATATTGATGAGATACTAATCGAGTCAGAATAAGCGGTGAAGTACCTGGGGTTACTCATTGACTCAAATATGAGTTTTTCTTTGAAAATCGGGGCATTGGCTGAAAAGGGTGCTTCGGTCGTGTCGGCCCTGAGTCGACTTATGGCCAACGAAAAGGGACCCAACTCAACGGGAAGATGCCTCTTGATGAGTGCTGTAGGATCCGTTTCACAGTACCGAGTAGAAACATAGAGCAGCGCTCTCAGTAAGGATGTGCATCGAAAACGCATGGCACATGTACCAAGAATAGGAGCACTAACAATTACATCTTCATATTTGGCAGCCTTTGATTAGGCGGTGAGAGTTATTGCAGGCGGGATACCCGATGTCTTCCTTGCTGGAGAGTGCCACGCTATTCACCTACGTCAAAAGAAGCATACAAGGGAGACGGCTGTCTGCGAGGAGAGATAGCGCTCACTCAACGATTGACAGTAGTATTGGGCAAACAGCGCGCAGGGAACGTGAACTTCATGGCTCATTCCTGATTTGAAGCCATAGTTAAATCCAATGCATGATGAGACTGATTTCTATCCGACTCAGTTTTTGTGCGGGCATGGGTGTTTTCAGTCTTACCTGCACAAAATTGGTAATTCTTGGTCCCTCCACTGTTGTTTTCACCAAGGAGAAGAAAACGATGCCTGCCATACATTTTTGCGTGCAAAAATGGGACAGGCTATGATGAAACCTCTACAGCGGGACGGAAGGGATCACCCAGACATTATGATTGCGGTGATGATTAGATTGGCTGACAAATGGAACCAGGTGGCACATTATGTTCGGGCGGTCTAAAAGATAAAAAGGACTCACAACAGCTGGGGACGTCGCAACTAGGGGATCATTTGTGTAGCAATCAAACTTCATCCCTCCCCTTCCGCTAGCCAAGGGATCCTTGAGCTTGCAGGCACCTCGCGATGTAGCAAAACGAGACCGAGCCCAAAGTAATATGTCTAACGGTTTCAGGCTAGCTGCTCTGGTTGGCAGGGGTGGTGTTTAGTGGGTAGTTCACTCACTCGTGGGCATAAGAGCATCATACCCAGTACGAAAATGGCATTCACCTCCCAATATACAAAAAAAAATGAAAACATAAACGCATAAAAATGTTGAATGAGTTATAGTGAATGATATATATCTGTTTTCTGAAGTTGAACTTTTGAGCAGAGAACTTAAGCTTGAAAATTTTGATATGAACTTTTACTGATCTCGGTAAACTGTTAAACACAAATACTGAGCATTGTAAAAGATGGTCGAGACGACACTATCACTATATGATGAGCTTGGGAACATTTTGTTTTGGCCTTCACTCAAGGTCCCATGTGTACCGTCCAATTTCCCCCTAGTGAGTGTCTACTGAGTATGGCCTCACACTGCCCTAGATCTTGCTGGAAGAGAGTACAGTGCCATACAAGGTCACTTTATTAGCCATTTATTAAGATTGTTGGTGTAGAGCTCAAGAAAATGATTGTTTGAAGAATTTAAAAGCATTGTTTTTAAGATTTAAAATGTAACTTTGTATCGTTGCTATATGTGAAGTGCAAGGGTGGTAAATGAGTGGGTTAAATGGTCTTGCGTTATTCACAGGAGTTTATTGGTGAAATTTCTAGCAGTAAGAATGTATTAATTCAGTCGAGAAACCTAGTGGCTTCTTTAAAATGTACCGATAGTTAAGGCCAGGCAGCTCACAAGCTTTTATTGTTTTCCGTAGTGAGTTATAACTAAAAATTATCGTGTCCTCTGACAGATTTCGTCAACAGCTCATAGACTGTTGTTCTATCCTGGTTTTTCTTCCAGTGATCATGCAACGTCAACATAAGATAAAAAACGTTTAGAAAAAAAAACCACCATCAATACGCCCCAAAAAGAATGAAATAAATTTTATGGAAGCGGTCAGTTATTCCCTAATTCTTTCGTGATGATGCACATGTTGGAAGTTTTTAGGTTGAAAAAATAAAATTGATGTGACACTGCTTCCATAAAATTGTTTTCATCCTTTTTAGGGCAAATTGAAGTCGATTTTCTTGTTTTTCTAAGAGTTATTTTATTTCACCCATATTAGTGGCATCTACAATATTAGAATTCAGTTTCTTGCATACATTCTACCGTGTATTTAATTTATTGACTGCAATGCAAAACTCACTACAGCTGAAACTTGCAGGTTTAACAGAAATCAGATTTCAATCTGACGCATTTTAGTCCAAGATCTCATCAACGTTTACCTTGATTTTAGATTTCATAAAACTCCAATGTAAATTGTAGCTGTAAGAAACTTTCGAGTTCAAAACTTTGTCTAGGTGCCATTTTAATACTCTGATCTCATCCTGAAGATCTTAGTTTTTACTGTTCCCTAGATGTTACGGTCACTACCACATTGCCAAGTTTCATCCACGTTTTTTCGAAGGTTAGTTCAAAACTACAGCAACAAAATTTTGCACGTTTTCCGACCTTTGGGAGATCACCATTTTGTTTCAGATGGTTCGACTTTAACCTTTTTTACTGTGAGCTTTATCACACACTTGAATGAACCTTTGCATGAATTTCAGTAAAAATCATAGCTTTATTTTGGGCACGGATTTTGATGCAAAATAGCCGCCACTTTGTTTTTGCAGAGCCAATTTAAATTATTAACAGTACTAGCCCAAATATTTACCCAACAAACCATGTCTAAAAATTTCGTGAAAGTTGAAGTGAAATTCCGACCTCCTATATATATATATATATATATATATATATATATATATATATATATATATATATATATATATATATATATATATATATATATATATATATATATATACTCGTATATATATATAATTATATATATATATATATATATATAATTATGTATATATATATATATATATATATATATATATATATATATATATATATATATATATATATATATGTATATGTATATTTGTGTATATATATATACATATACATACATATATATATATATACATATATATATATATATATATATATATATATATATATATATATATATATATATATATATATATACACAATAGACCAGAAAAAGTATCCGTACAGAACAAATCAGGCGATTCCCCGTGTTATGCGATGACATATGCAGACGCATTTTATTGTTTTTAGGTCCGATAATAGTTCTACTTTAAGTTGGGATATGTTTAAAAGTGAGTGCAGTTTTTTAAATTTTTTTGTGCACTAGAATACATGATGACGACCAAAACTAGCGAAATCAGTGCTGAGGGGAGGAAGATTATGCTGAAACTTAAGAGTGAAGGCAAAACTTACCTCGAAATTGGTCTGATAGTAGGCAGAACTGACTCCCCTGTTCAGTACGTGGTGAAAACATTTATAACAACTGGTTCGATTATGACAAAACCTCGTTGTGGTCGACCGTCCATACTAACTGAACGCGAAAAAGGAAACGTTTTTCAGGCGGTTAAAAAGAATTCTCGAGGAGCAGCTTCCCAATTTGTTGCAAATATAAAATAAAACTCTTTTTGCAAGGTTCTCCATGAAGATACCACACGAAAAATACTAAATAGAGATGGATATCGCTCATGCATAGCACGTAAGAAGCCATATATTTCGGAAGTGAACAGGAAGAAACGTAAGGACTTGCAAAGAATATATAAACATGCCACTAGAGTTTTGGGAACAGGTCTTATTCTCTGACGAAAGCAAATTTTGCATATTTGGCATTGAAGGAAGAAAGTTAGTATGGCGGAAGGAAGTTACTGCCCTCGAAAAAGAATATCTCCTATCAACTGTGAAACACGGTGGAGGTGGTGTGATGGTCTGGGGGTGTATGGCCGCAGAAGGAGTGGGCCAACTTGTGTTTATAGAATCAACTATGGATCAATATGGTTACCTTCATATTTTGAAGGCAAATTTGAAGCAAAGCATTCAGCAGTTGAGGCTTGGTGACGATTTCTGGTTCTAGCAAGATAGTGATCCCAAGCATAGAGCACACAATGTGGAGATTTGTTTGCTCTAAAACACAGAACATTAACTGTGTACGCCACCCACATCCCCAGACCTTAATCCCATTATTGGGCTTTTTCACACGGGAATGGTACTCACCCATATCCAAACAGGTTTCACGCTTACGCCCTTATGTTTACACGTTGCATAGTTCAGCCAAGCTATTTTTGTATATGATACACGTCTTGCGAGTGTATGAGGCAAAAGGATCATTTGATCGTTAAACATCGTGCGGACAACATGAAAGCGAAGACAGAGTGAGAAGCGATTGAGAATTGATGTTTTAGCCTTGAATTGTGCACGAGGTAATAAAAACTGGAATGAAAAATGTATTTTGATTGTTAAAGTTTGTTGATTCAAACTTCTATTGGATTTATTTGAATCCTCCGTGTTTTTCCGCTTTCTGAAAAATATATTCCAAATTTGAATATCTTTTCTAGTCGCATATTATTCTTGATGTGCTGTAAACTTGCTTATTATAATGTGATTCTATGAAGATTATGCGTACTGTTAATTTTCTATAGATTTACAATAGGCAATTTATCTTCATTGAAATCGTGATATTCGTCGTGTTGTTTCCTGAAATTGAACATAGCCTCCGCTTTTATAAATTTATTAAATAACACGTAGCTTCTCGCGTCCACACATCCATTTTTGCACTTAAATTAAAGCAAGGCAGTCATTTCATGACGACTACCATCTTCACCGAATGTTCAATTCAGAATGATTACCGGCATTTGTATAAAATTTCCCCCACCAAATGATCAACAAAATGCGTTTGTGTACGTGCGTTACGCGCGTTCACCCTAAAAAATGTTTGCTTGTTTTTACCATCAGGACCCCTCAATGCCTCTCACTCTTCTTGCCCATATAACCTGTTTAACGCTCACTTTTAACGCTGCGTCTGAAAAAGCCCATTGGGTATTTGTGGGACTCGTTGGAGCGCAGCATCCGTCAGCACAGCATAACCTTGAAGGAAATGCTGAAAAACGTCATCGTCGATGAATGGGGCAAAATTACCAGGCAAGAAAAAGCCAAATTGGTTTATTCCATGACAAATCACTCTAGGAGGTCCTTAAGAGAAAAAGTTATCCGATAAGTTATTAAGCCCTGATATGTAATAAAATATTTGAATTTTTCAAATTAATATTGTCATGTATGGATACTTTTTCTGGTTCGTTTAAGTGAGGCTTTTTGTTTTTATTCTGTAAAATCTAGTTTTCAAAGGTATTCCACAGGAAAAATTTATTGAAAAGATAGTTTCATTAATGAATAAATTTTTTGCTTAAATATTCATATGTAGCAGCTTTCTTTAGCCTGAATTTCGTAATATGTTGCTTTCTTTTGATGTTGTATGGATACTTTTTCTGGCAAGTGTATGTATATATATATAAACATATATATATACATATATATATATATATATATATATATATATATATATATATATATATATCTATATACATATATATGTATGCATATATATATATATATATATATATATATACATATATATATATATATATATATATATATAAAAATATATAAATATATATATATATATATGCATATATATATATATATATATATAGATATATATATATATATATATATATATATATATATATATATATATAAATATATATATATATATATATATATATATATATATATATATATATATATATATATATATATATATATATATTTATTTATTTATTTATATATATATATAGATATATATATATATATATATATATATATATATATATATATATATATATATATATATATATATTTTTTTTTTTTTTAAATATATGTTTGGGGCTTTTTTTTGTGGTAGGGAGGTGAATCCTATTTATGCACAGAGTGTGGGACTTCCACGCGTGACTGGACTACCCACTAAACACCTCCCCTGTCAACCTGAGAACCCAGCCTGGAACCGTTTGACACATTACTTCGGGCCAGGTCTCGTTTTGTTACACCGTGAGGCGCCTTCAAGCTGGGGAATCCCATTCCTAGCGGGAGGGGAGAAGGGAAGAGGAAGCACCAGAAGAGTGATCCCCCAGCCCCAGCGCCCCCGGCTGCTGTGAGTGCCTTTTATATTTTAGGACTGCCCGAGCATAATGTGCCACCTGGTTCCATTTGTCAACCGATTCGAGCATCACCGCAACTATATTATCCGGGGTGAGCTCTCCCGTCTCCCTGTAGAGTTCCCTTCGCAGCCTGACCCATTTCGCACACGCAAAAAATGTGTGACAGGCATTGTCCTCCTCTCCTGGGCAAAACCAACAATCGGGAGACCGTGACTTACCAATCTTGTGCAGGTAAGACTGAAAACACCCGTGCCCGCTCAAAAACTGGGTCAGAAAGAAGTCAGTCTCACCATGCCTTCGATTTAGCCACGGTCTCACATCCGGGGTGAGGCGCGCAGTCCACCTTCTCTTCGTGCAATTCACCCAAGACGGCTGCCAATCGTTGAGCGAGCGCTGTCTCTCCTCGCGGACAACTATCTCCCTCGCATCCTCGTTTCGGCGCAGGTAAACAGCGCGGCACTCTCTAGCAAGAAGGGCGACATGTATCACGCCTGCAATCACTCGCACCACAGAGTCAGAGACTATTGGATACGAAGATGCAATCCTCAGTGCTCCTCTTCTCTGTACCTGTGCCAAACGTTTTCGGTATACCTCCTTGCTGAGAGCGTCGCCCCATACCTCTGCTCCGTACAGTAGCACTGACCCTACAGCACTCATCAAGAGGCGTCTTCTTGATGGGCAGCCTTCTGAGCCGTTGCCCTGATTTGCTCAGAGAAACTCATATTCGAGTCGATCAGTAGCCCCAGGTACTTCACCAATACTGATCATCCTTACTCTAGGGATTCTCTTTTTTGTCAAGATGACCACTTCGGTTTTCTCCAGTGCTAAACTCAGCCCGCGAGCACTCATCCAGTCCCTCACTCGGCGCATTAGCATACCTAGCCTAATTTGCGCTTGTTAAACGGTGTGTCCAGCGACCAGAGCCACAACATCATCCGCATAGCCGACCAAGCGCTACTCATCTGGCATCTCAAGTCTCAGTAGCCCCTCATAAGACACGTTCCACAGGTCCGGACCAAGAATAGATCCCTGAGCAACACCCGATGTAATTTCCATCCTTCGTTGGCCCTGTGTCGTATCGTAGAGCAGGCTTCGGTCCTTTAGGTATTTCTTCAAAAGCTGCATTAGATATTCTGGAACTTGAAAAGAGTTTTCCAGCGTATCCAGAATATCCACCCATCAAGCGGAGTTGAAGGCGTTCCTGACGTCGAGTGTCACCAACAGGACGATCCGTCGCTTGGTGCGACTATATGCCTCTGCCTTTTGGACCGCGTCCACCGCCTCTGCAATCACATCAATGGTAGAACGTCCTGCTCTAAAGCCGTCCTGCCGAGGAGATAGGTCCCCAGCAGCACGAATCGCGTCAGTGAGTCTTCCCTTGATGAGTTTCTCTAGCACTTTCCCAGCCGTGTCTAGCATGCATAACGGGCGATTTGCAGACGGTGATTTTGGATTCCCCTTCCCCTTGCTGATCAGCACGAGCCTCGTCACCTTCCATCGTACCGGGAAAACCCCATCCCGTAGGCAAACGTTGAATGTGCTGAGCAGCAAGTCAGGACAATGGTGATAGACGAGCCGCAACACCTCAGCTGGAACACCATCTGGACCTGGAGCCTTCCTCGCTTTCAAGGAGAGGACTGCCTCCTCCAGTTCCAGCTGTGTGAAGAGTGGGCACTCTACTGCTGTTTCACCATGGACAGCGTCAACACGGACGGGATGGGCGGGGAAGAGTCCCCGCACTATCGCTTCCATCTTTTTCGCGTCATGTATACATGGCTTACGTAGGGCACTAAGTTTCCCCATGACCAGATTGAAGCCAAGGCCCCACGGATCCTTGTTCACATTGTCCACTAGGTCTTGCCAGCAGCGAGAATTGCTACTGTTGATCAGTTTGCGAAGGCATTTCCTGGCCGACTTATATGCTGCCACCCAGTTGCATGCCTTGTCACCGTTCCGCGCTCGTTGAGCCTCACGTCGAAGCTTGTGACACTCCCTTCACTTTTCAGTGATTTCAGTTGACCACTAATACACTGGAGGCTTGCCGTGCCGGGGTCTTCGACGGGGCACAGAAGCGCAGCAAGCAGTCGTAATGATGCCCATAGTAGAGTTCACCACGTCTTAAGCTGCCAGTTCTTCCGTTCCCTCCGAAGCTCACTGCAGTGGCTCACCTGCTGTGAGAACCTTGACGAACCTCTCGACATCCATCCTTCCGATGTTCCATCCAGTTGTAGAAGGCTGAGAGTACGGACATCAGGAGACAGCATCACTTATCTCAAGCAGGATACACTGATGATCACTGGCTGAGTAGTCCTCTAATACCTTCCAGTTGTGTATCCTCCGTACTATGGACTCCGAGGCGAATGTCACGTCCGATATGGTTCCCTCACAGCCAATACGGCAAAAAGTCGGCGTATTTCTGGGGTTACGTACGACGAGGGCCGTACTGGCCGCCATTTCCAGGATTCGTTTTCCCCGCGGATCCGTCTGCGGCATGCCCCATTCAATTGCTTTAGCGTTGAAGTCGCCCCCAACGAGCACTTTGCCCTCTGCGTTCGGGACAGCGCCCTCCCAAGCATTAAGCTTGGCTTGGAAAGATGATATCGACTCGTTAGGCGTTAGGTCCACACTAAAGAAGGTGATCCCTGAGCACTGAACCCACACGAAACCATCCCCCCGTCCACAACTCTCCGCCTGAAAGTCACTGCTCCGAACCGATAGCGCCAGTACCAGTTTCATCAGAATACCATAATGCATGACTTTTATTATGATGTTGCTCACTCAGCAACAAGAAGTCGGCTTTCATGTCCCTCGCAAATTGCTCAAGCAGATTTTGGGCGGTTGAACTGCGGTGTAGGTTAAGCTGCAGGATGCGGGTCATCGAAGCTCTGATTTTGCCTTGGCTAGGGCTTCCTGGAACACCCGGCATTTTCCTGATCCCAAGACGTGTCCAAAATCAGGTTTTGGATCAGCATCCTTGCAAAGAATACAGTGTGCCTCCTTCGTACACTCTTTTCTTGTATGTCCCATTTCACCGCATTTGTAACATAGGGAACTCCTATCGGGTCCTTTGCATACTTGTGTGGTGTGACCATAACCAAGGCATTTGAAACATTGAAGAGGCGTTGCTCTTCGCCGTATCCTACAGACAACCCACCCAATTTGTACTTTGCCCTTGTTCAGGAATTGTTCGGCGTCCTTTTCGGTCAAGTCCACTATGGCCATGCGTTGTCCCCTGTAATTTGCTGGTGTCAGTCTCGCTTTGATTCTTCCCACGCTAAAGAACTCCTTTTTGATGGCCTCTTTTACCTCGGCCAGATCCGTCACGCAGTCTATGTCTCGTATTTCGATCGTTGTCATCAGCTCTAGCGGGGCTATAGTTGCACTTTTGCCGAGAACTTTCTTTACTGCGTCACAGAATGCTTCTTTATTGCTGGCCTCTGCTCCGAATTCGACCAGTATGTGGCCCGACCGCGTTGGTCTTACTACTTTAATGGTAGTATTGGTGTCTTCGGGCCTTACGTTTCCCCTGATGCCCCGCAGCACCTCCGCGTAGGATCGGTCATCTTGGGGCTTTACAAGCAGTGCCTGATGCCGGGGTCTTTGTCGGGGCTTCTGCCTCTCCTGTTTTGCTTCAGGTCCTTTTTCTAATTGGGCATCCGTACGAACTTTACTTTCTGGCTTTTTTTGAAGGAGTTTGTTTGCGGCTTTCTTCGCTCCTTTTGTAAGCACTCTCTGGAACCCCTGATCTGGTGTTCCACGCCCGTCAATCGCCTCTTCCTTCCTTCTTTTATCCCAATCTCCTTCGATTGGGCTAGATGCCATTCTTTTATTGACGTTTAATGGTGGAGCTATCTGCGTGTCGCCTTTAGATTTCGCCCCAAGCGCCTCTTTAGCCTTCTCTTCGTCTTCGGCCCTTAACCAGCTCCTTTGATAGTGCCCTATGCGATCTAGGAGCTCCTCTAGTTCAAGGAGCCCTGACTTTGCTGCTTTGCTAATTTTTGGGGAGTCACATGCAGCTTGTATTCTTTTCAGAACATCTCCCGCTTTTCGGAGTAGTCTTTCTTCTTCGTTTTGCTGGGCCACAATTGTACCTTGCAACCATCCTTGGGGGAGGTTATCGCGTTCTGTTTCCGAGTGCAGTACTTCCGCCACACTTTCAACGTTGGCGGTGCATTCACGCGGTGTCTGGTCACTCGTTGCTTTTAGTGCCGTAATCTCCTCGTTGGCTTCTGGATTTTTCGTTGCTATGTCGGGATTTGCGACCCTTGCATCGGTCGCTTCGGTAACGATCGCAGCAGTGACAATCGAATTTTCGGTGCTCTTTATGTTATCTCCCACCGCTCGAACACCTGAAGCATCCTGCCGAGTTTCCCGCTTCTCCTTAATAGGACACTCGTGCGTTCGCATAATTTTTTTGCTGCGCCCGAACGCCGCAGGAATCTCAGTCTGAACCAGACTGTCTGCTCCACTCCGTTTTTCGTCCGTCTTCAGTGTCGTTGTGTTAGTCTTCGTTTTTGTCGTTGTTAGTGCCGCTCGCGATGTAGTTTTGACATCGTGGCTGCAACCACTGGTTGTGTCGTCGTTATTATTTTTCGTTTCTTTTTCTGGGTATTTGTGGTCTTTTGATTTTATTTGCTCCAGTTTTGTTGGGTCCCCCCTCGGAGCCGCTATCTCCTTTCGTGTGCGTAGTCGCCTTTTTGGTCCCATGGTTATCTTTGCAGAGCAGGGAGGCCATGCGAGGGTTGGCACAAGCCCTTATGGGGACAAGTGCTCAGAGCCAGACCAGCGCTAATCGGGAGTCCGTCTCAACCGAACCTACACCACCAACCCAATGGTGCGATCTTCGAACGTACTCCAAGGCCTGCCAAGGTTTTACCGGGACGGAGACGGTATGATAGTTGAATTGGAGCCGTTCACACACGAGTTTCACCTCGACGCTACTGTGCAAAGCAACTAGGTCCTACCCATCACATCCGCCGGCCCAAAGCGTCAATTCCAGTTCGTTGTCCAAAGCGTAGTCCAGATCCCATCAGAGTCGTTACCTGTAATCCCAGGAAGGAGCTTCACGGTGCCCTCTATATCTTCGGGTCCATGGGGGTGGCGCTCCCCAAAGAATGCTAGCCTCCAAGAGTGCTAATGTTGAAAGGCATTCTCCCTGCGGGAATTTCCTCGGGTACGTGGGGGCGGAACTCCCCAAAGAATGCTAGCCTCGAAGAGTGCTCTTGTCGACCGGCATTCCCCCTGCGGGGATATGTTTGGGGTTAGGAGAAGGTGATATGAGAGGCTGATGAGACGTTCCCTGGCGAGGTCAGCAAAGTAGACCATGTGGAAGCACCTGATCAACCTACTGAGTGCTTAGAACATTCTCATGAGCAAAAATCCCAAACAGATCAAGAGAGGAAGAATGGGTACAACATACAAAGTGCGGGAGGGGCATTGAACTCGGCAGAAACGCCAATTCAATTTTATTGCCCTTTGCATGTTGCATCCATATTGTTGGTGAGGGGCCCACCCGACCCAACCATGCATCCCGTGGCAACTGGTCGAAGCACCAACTGCCCGAACAACATGATCGGACCGTTTGGACTAATCATCTTAGGTGCCGGACAACCCGGAACAACCATGCGCTCAAGGGCAATTGGTAGACACACCAATTCCCAAGAGCTGCATGATTGAACTGTGCAGTCAACCCACCAGCAACCCAACAACGCCTCTGGCAGTCTCACCAGAAGTTACGACAAGAGATACTTACGGTCCGCTGTCGGGTAACAACTGACTTTATTTTCTAACTTGTTTGCCTTTTATGCATGAAAAGTGCTTACAATTCTAATTCGCTTATTTCCTAAGAAGTTAAAGAAATTTTCATTTTCAAATGCATCGTATCACATTTCATTCAAACGGTGTGAAAAAATTTAGACGATCGTTTTTCTAACCCATGTGCGACTATGAAATTTGTGTCCACGTAAACAAATTTAAGTAAAGCAATGTGATACGATACATGTCACATAACAATTCCATGAAATAAAAAGTGATGAAATGTAAGAATGCATGTGATATATTTAATACAATGTATGAATGAGTTTAGATAAACAATTTTGTATGAATGTTGAGTTTAGGAATTTTCGAAATGTTATATATTTGTACGAATGAGTTTAGATAAACAATTTTGTTTGAATGTTGACTTCAAGATATTTTGGAATGTGATATATTTGTATGAATGATTTTAGATAAACAATTTTGTATGAATGTTGATTTAAGTAACTTTGAAAATGTGATAATTTGAAAATATGGAGATAAAATATTGCATGGATGTGGAATATTAGATTTTAAGAAATGATGAGCTGTGTGAATTTATATGCATGGTACGCCTGATGAATTTCATGTGAAAGTTGAATGTTGAACATACTCCCCGCCTTCAACGCTGGAGTTCAAAAGTTAGTCCTCACTGCGAAGTCGTCTTCGGGGTGGATGATTGATGATCGTGGTTTTGGAATTGGAGGATGTCATTTTCTTGATCGGAACGTATACCTTATGATAACTCCAATAGATACCAAAATTATGAGGGCGAGGCATGAATATGATATGGCATATTGGTGCGCATCGTGATAAGAGAAACTGCTGGGTTGGATTGAAGCTCCCGTAAGTTTTTGATTTGATGTTGGAGGATGTTTAGTACGTGTGATGTTGCGTATCACACCTGAAATTCCCTCTAGATGGTTGCGGGTTGAAATGTTTTGTACTTCGCTTAGGTTCTGCTTGGGAATTACAGTTGTGATTGCGTTGTTTGCGAATTGATTCGGCTCCATAGTGATCTTTCCGTCTTTTACAGAACATCCATTTGGCACAGTGATAACACCTGTTCCGTTGATAGCTTGATGTGTGAGTTAACCATTGCAAATGGAGGTGATGATGACTTCTGTTGGCGTTGTGTATAGCCATTTGTTAAATTGCGCAAGTTGTTGCCATCTAGGCAGGGTTCTCGAATTAGCAGGTTGACATATTAAATGTGTGTATAAGTACTTGAAGTTCACAGGCATCTCTTTTGTTGTTGTCCGTTGAGCTATTATCTAGGCGGCAAACGTAACCAATGCTCCTGAACCTTGTGCAGAAAGAATCGAGTTCAGCCTTATTGATGTGGATGTAATGCTCGTCCTTTACGTTGATTAGCATGAAAGCTGATGTAGGTTTTATCCGAAAGATTTTGTCGCCTCTGAGGACTGGAATCGGAGTGGCAGCAATCAGCTCCATAGCGCTGGTTGTGAGCAGAGGAATCTTAATTCTGAATATGGTCTCGTCGCCGGTGATTTTTCCGGCGACTGCTAACATCTGATATAATTCTAATAGGTTCTTGTCTTGGTAAGGAAGTTTCAACTGTGGTGGAAATTTTTCTTTAATTCATTGGATCTGAGCGTGTAGTTGAGTAGGTGTAAGCAGCATTGGGTTGACTTTACCGTGTTGTGTATCGACCAGAACTGATATCACAAGATCCTGCATTTGTTGGAAATCGGAAATTGTCAATATCAATCTGACAAGTAATGAATTGAAATCATCAATTAATTTTAGGATGTCTACCTCCTTGTTGATGGAATTTATTACATCTGTTGTTCAATGACTTGTAAACCTTCAGAAATTGTTTGTTGGTGATCTCATCTGATTTAGTGATGATGTTTCGGGTAGAGTCGATAATGGTGGTTCGATTTTGGATAAGTGTCAGGAGGTGTTGGTCATTTGTGTCTAATTCTTTTATTATCTTGGACATCTTTTCAGCATATTGCGAATCCAGTACTCCAAAAACAATCAGTATGTGACGTTTCCTATAATGTCCAGAGAGGATTGTTTGCCCCTTTTGTTTGTAGAATCTCGAAAAAATGTATTTTTGGCAGCTAAATTAGCTAACGTGATGTTGAAGTGCTCGATTGTTTCCTGACAGTGAACCTGCCAGATCGCTCGTGTACAGAGCAACTGCAAGTTCTTTATCCCGACGGTAATCAGCTCCTACTCCTTCCAGAATGAGGTCAGGTTGTAATAAGCCACCATTGTCCACTCGTCCTTTACGAGGGATGCTGAGCCTAGTTTTTCAAAATAAAGCCCAGGTTTGTTGGCAATTGGTGGGATGGTTATCACTTTGGTTGCTTGAGAAGGTATTATGCAAAAAAGTACCATTATCATAATCAATAGACTAGTAGCTACTCTTCTTTCCTTCTTGTTTGGCTCATTTGTGCTACTGCTTGTGCCTGCTTCTGGTTGATTGACGTCTTTTTCTTTGATGTCAGCCCAGGTTTGAGCGATAGGTGGTAGTTCGTTTTCGATTGGGAGCGGTGCGGTGTATCACTCGCGCTATGGCCTTTCCTCCTGACATTACCTCTGCTGCTCGTACCTTGCCGTCTTTGCCTTGTATGGTTCTTAATATTCTCCCAAGAGGCCAAGATGAAGAAGGCACATTGTCATCTTTCAGTATAACCATGGTTCCTGGTTTGACGTATTGGCACTCAGTTTTCCGTTTGTGTCGTTGCTGAAGTTGATTTAAATGCTCTGTATGCCACCTTGTCCAAAACTCCTTCTTCATGTTGGACAAGTCCTTTGACATTTCGGGTAGTTGTTTAAGAGGGATTTCTGAGTTGGGATCAATTGTTGCATTAACTGTTCCTCCAATCTAAAAATGACCAGGAGTTAGAACTGCGAGATCATTTGGGTCAGCTGACATGGGAGTCAGTGGTCTAGAATTTAATATAGCTTCGATTTCCACCGCCATTGTGGTAAACTCTTCGTAAGTCAATGGTTATGTACCTACGGCCTTTTTTAAAAGCTGTTTTGCTGATTTGACGGCTGTTTCCCAAAGTCCGCCAAAGTGGGGTGCTCGTGGTGGAGTAAAATTAAAGTAGATGCATCGTTTGGTGACAAAGTCGTCTATTTGTTGTTCCGATGGAGGGTCATGAATGGTTTCTACCAATTCCTGTAGCTAGTTGATTGGCGCACCATTTGTACAGGCAAAATCCTCCTGATTTGAGTATATCCACCATTTTTTCTTGAATTTTAAGAGCTTCAGGTAGGCTTTCTGCTCCAAACATGGCGTCGTCAACGTACATGTTCTTTCGGATTGCCTCAGTACCCCATGGTTTGAGAAAACTGGCTTCTTTTGCTAGTTCGTGGAGATATCTAATCACATGATATGGAGCAGACGTGAAGCCGTATGTAACGGTGTTCAGACTATACGTTTGTATTGGCCCTGATGGCGAATCTCTCCATAATATGAGTTGGTATTTTCGATCGTGCTTGACGATACGTTTTTTCAATATCAGCACTACAAACGTATCGTGGCACTCTAAACCTCAACAATATCGTGAAGATATCCTCCTGAATCTTCGGATCTGTGTGCACGATGTCGTTTAATGCTATGTTTGTTGTCGTTTTGGCTGAAGCATCGAATACGACTCGCACCTTCGTAGTATCGCGATCAGGTTTTACCACGCAGTGATGCGGGAGATAATAGTGAGAGTCTGGAACGTTTGTTACCTTGGTCATACGGCTTAATGTGAGGTACTCCTTCATGAATGCATGGTATTCCAATTTTATTGTTTGGTTTCGTTTTAGTTTTCTTTCCAAAGTAAAGAACCATGTAATTGCGAGTTGCCTCGAATTTCCAAGCACCTTCAGTTGTTGTATGAAAGGAAGTCTGACTATGAACCGACCATTATTGTCCCTCTTTGTTGTTTGAACTTATAGCTCCTCGCATTCTTTCTCCGCTTTTGAAAAATTAGGTTCAGAATTATCCAAGTTTTTTATTTCCCAAAACTGTCTTATTTGATTGTGAACGTCGATATCGTCTCTTGTGGACATAAAACTAGAGGCGGAGTTCTCGCATATGGTTTTGCCCGAAACAATCCAACCGAATGCTGTATCCTGCAGAGATGGAAGGTCATTCCCCAATCCTATGCAACTGGCCTTGATTATATCGAAGTAGTGCTCTGCGCCAATTAGAATGGCAATAGGACCAGATGTGTTGAAAGAGGGGTCGGCTAAAATAACATCTTTCGGCAACTTCAATGATGATGTGTCAATTAACATTGAGAGCTGCATGCTGGTTATTTGTGGAATAATGAATGCTTCCAGTTGCAACTCACATTCTGTAAATGGTGACGTTATGTTGACGTGTGCTCTCTTTTGGGCTATGTTGGACTTATTACCGATTCCTACTATCGTAGTAAAATCCGAGACCGTTACCAATTGCAATTTTCCAGCAATCCGTTCAGAGATGCTATTTATTGGTGAGCCAGAATCCAGCGATGCCGTACACTTTACAGTTTGTCCATCAGCGCTTTGATTTTGCAAGCAACTGTTCCGAGTAAAACATACGCATTTCTGCCCAAGTGTCTTCCAAGTAATGACACCTTCGATTGTGGAACGTTAGCTGGTTTTGATGAACCTTTTAGTCCTGTTGGCTCTACATTAAGATGCAACAACGTATTGTGTTTTTGTTGTATTTGTTGCAGGTTCCTCTGACACAGTCCTTTGCCGAGTGTCCAGGTCTAAGGCAGTTACAGCAGCATTTATTTTTTTGCAGAACGTGCATACGCTTTTTTATTGAGAACTCGCAAAACTTCTTACAAGCATACACAAGGTGATTCTGATGATTGAATGCACAATCATCAATTTCACTATTTTACAATTTTGCTTTTCATTTGTCTATCAATTTATATAACAACTGTATCACGAAAATCACTCCACTATCAATCAATCAATATCGCTTTCCAATTCGCACTCCCCACTATCACAGCTTTACTATCGTGGTTTTTACTATTCGAGCAGCTTAATGAATGGGCAGTGACGAACTTTCAGATGTTGATCATGCTTGGCAGGCTTTCGAGTACATTTGTTTGTTGATGTTCTTAATGGTTATGGAAACAATTGCAACAGAAGCTCGCAGAATTATTTGTACATGTAACACCGCCCCCACCTCTGTTATTTTCGCCCCGAAAAGATGTGTCGCCAGTTGTAGTCAATTCTCCCTGGGTGTAATATAGGGCAAGACGGTCCAGGTGCACGATTTTCATTTTGGCTCTTGGCTTACGGTTTTCCTGTATGCGGTACACGACGCCATTGATTCACTTTGTAACCCGGTGTGGTCCCTCCCAATTATGTTGCAACTTTGGAGACCTACCCTTTCTCCGTTGTGGGTTATATAGCCACACCAAGTCATCTTGCTGGTAGCCAGTAGAATTAGCCTTTAGATCATACCTGGTCTTCATGCGGTCAGTAGCCGATTCGAGGTGTTTCCGCACTGTCCGATGTATCTGGTTCAACCGTTGCCTTAGCTCACTTGCGTACTCTGAGATCGTTTGGGGCTTCTCAAGGGGTGTTCCGGACTTTATATCAGCTAGCAAACGAAGAGTCTTTCCAAAACTGACTTTGGCTGGGGCTTGGCCCGTCGATGCATGTTCAGCAGCTCTGTACGCCATCAAAAATAGTGGGATGTGTCGGTCCCAGTCCCTTTGGTTCTCGTCAACCATCTTGGCGAGGTGTTTATTGAGAGTGCGATTAAAACGTTCGACCATTCCATCGGATTGGGGATGCAGCGGTGTTGTCCTCGTTTTCCGTATTCCCAGCTGTTCCCACATTTCGCCAAAAACTAGTGACTCAAAGTTTCGGCCTTGGCCCGAATATAGTTCGCAAGGTACGCCGTATCTACTGACCCAATTTAACACTAGCTGGTCAGCTACAGTAGTTGCTTCCTGGTTGGGAATGGGGTAGACCTCGGGCCACTTGCTGAAATTATCGGCTACAACCAGCGTGTATCGATTTCCCCATTCAGATTCAGGAAAGGGTCCAGCGATGTCAACAGCAATCCTTTCAAACGGTACCCCCACCTTATAGGTTTGCATTTGTCCTCTCAGTCGTTGCTTTGGATCTTTGACGGAAGCGCAAATTGTGCATATGCGACACCAGTCCTCTACGTCTTCTTGAGCGTGGAGCCAGTAGAACATTTCCCGCAATTTCACTAAGGTCTTGTTAACACCAAGGTGGCCTCCCGAAGATCCATCATGCATTTCCTTAATCACATCGTGGATTCGGCTTTTGGGTAGTATAGTTTGCATCCTATAGGAGCTGCCATCCGCCGTTTCCCATTTCCGCTTGAGTACGCCACCCTCCACCTGAAGGGAGTTCCATTGTGCCCAATAGCTTTTCAGGGTTGCGCCATGCGTTGAAACGTCCTTCCACTCAGGCCGTCCAGTCGTCTCCTTCCATACGAGCAATGGTCCGATGTCTTCATCGGCTAACTGGACATTTTGAATTTCTTCCGGTGACCAACCTTCATCGAATTCAGCCGTTATCAACCGCAGATCAACGGGTAGCTCCTTTCCCTCAATTCATCGGCAATGCTTGCAGTTAGCTGGACATGGACGACGAGATAGGGCGTCAGCATTTCCATGAACTCCGCCCTTCTTATGAACAATTTTGTAGTCGTATGACAGCAATCTTTCGATCCATCTCGCAACTTGTCCCCCGGGGTTTCTGAAGTTAAGTAGCCATCTCAGCGATGCATGGTCCGTTCGAAGAACAAATTTCTGGCCATATAGGTACTTGTGGAACTGCTTGGTGGCCTCTATTAAAGCCGATAGCTCCTTCCTGGTCACGCAGTAGTTCCTCTCACTTTTTGAGAGAACTCGACTGTAATAAGAGAGGACTCTTTCTTCGCCATTGATCTGCGGGGAGAGTACAGCTCCAATACCGCCGTTGCTTGCATCGGTATCAACTACAAGTATTTTTCCGGGTTTCGGATATGCCAGCACGGTTGATTTACACGCTTCTCCTTCAGGGTCTCAAAGGCTGTCTGGCATTGTTCATTCCAGACATACGGACGATTTTTCTCGGTTATCTGATGGAGACGCTTGGCTATTTTGGCAAAGTCTTTGACGAATCTTTGATAGTAGGTCACCAGACCCAGGAAACTTCGTAGTTGGCGCTTGTTGTTTGGTGTTGGCCAGCTTTTCACGGCTTCGATTTTCTCAAGGTCTGTTTTGACCCCTTCTGCTGATACGACGTGTCCCAAGTATTTTACTTCAGCTGCAAAAAGGGAACACTTGCCGGGACTAAGTTTCAAATTTGCCAGTCGCATTCGGGAGAAAATCTCTTCTAAGTTCCGCACCTGCTCTTCGAACGTTCTCCCGATGACGATGATGTCATCTAGGTACACCAAGCAGGTTTTTCAGGTTAAGCCACGTAGCACGTATTCTATCAGGCGTTCAAAAGTGGCTGGAGCATTACAAAGCCCAAATGGCGTCCCCACATATTGCCACAATCTGGTCCCAACTGAAAATGCGGTCTTCTATTGGTCTTTCTTGTCGATTTCTACCTACCAGTAGCCAGATCGAGATCGAGTGTGGAAAACCAATTTGCGTCGGCCAAAGTGTCCATGATGTCATCGATGCGTGGAAGCGGGTAACCATCTTTTTCAGTGACGTCGTTAAGCTGCCTATAGTTGACACAAAAACGAGTGCTACTGTTCAGTTCCTGAACATAGTACAGCAAAATTAATTGCATATGTCCGAATTTTTCCTATTAACTTTAGATGCAAGCCAGCACAATTTTCAATTTTATTATGTTTGTAACGTTTTGCCCATAGTTCAATATTCTTAATCGATTTAAATGCCATCTTGCAATTCTTTAGAGTCAACATTCTTAACTTAAATACTACGTTGCATAATTATGCGATCAATCAAAACTTCATATTTTCGTTTATTGCTGGCTTGCACATTTTGGGTTAACGAACTTGATTGCAATTGAAATAATTTAATGATGATTGTAGAAAATATTATTATAAATACCTTTGATTTGTGAATAAAGAATCACTTGCAAAGTATTGTTCATAGCATACAAAACGTATTTATTTCCCCAGTTTCCCAGTTTTCCCTAATTCGAGTATATTCTACTACAATTGAAGTAATAGCTGGTGTGACTTCTTTTTGAGGAATCATCCTGTTCTTATTTCGGTCCACAGAACTCAGTTCCCGCGCCGAAACATTGGTCCATCGAGCCGTATTTTGGTTGCACTTAAGCTCCTACAATAGTCCTTAACTGCAGCAAATTCCTTCTGCAAGAGGTCATCTAGGACTCGGCACTCAGATTCCAACTATATTGTTCCTGACTGCGACCCTTCGACAATGTCATCGCGGTGCACCTAGGACACGTCACTTAGGCTCCAGATACATTGTTCCTTACTGCGATCCTTCGAAATCGTCATCGCAGTGCACCTAGGATTTGACACTCAGGTTCTGGTTTGTTCCTGACTGTGATCCTTGGAAATCATCATCATACACGCCTAGGACTTAGCAGCACTCACGTTCTGATTTTATTGTTTCTGACTGCAGCGCACGAGCATCTGTGGGGACTACCATCGTACAAATTTACACTTGCCTGCCATCAAACTCATGAAGTTGAATATAAATTTACTGTTAGAAGACCAACAGCGTTTAGCTGGCTCCCTATCTGAAGAGGAGTTTGGAGAAGGACAGTGTTTCTCGACAGGATGCACAATACTTCGACATGAAACTGGGAATCATTCAAGATCTTTGGAATAAGTTTGAATTAAACCACGCTACACTTGATCTCTCGCATCAATACTTTACTGAACATTTGTACGAAGCTACAAGAAAACAGTACGAAAAAACCAAATCTGCCTACACTGAAGCTCAGACGCATTATGTTCCCCCTTCGAAATCTACTAAAGTGCTATCTAAAGCTACAATGCCAGTACCAACATTGACTGGAGCTAACGCATCTCCGATGATAGCTTCTGACAACAACGCCCCAACGTTTGCCTTGAACAATCGAGCCGAACCCATTCCGGTGACTACCTACCAATATAATTGGCCACCGATCAACATGCCAAGGTTACCAGCAATAGCCATTCCAACGTTTAATGGTGATTTTAAGGAATGGAGGAGGTTTTATGACTTGTTCAAGACAGTCATACATGATAATTACAACCTTGCACCAATACAAAAAATGCAATATCTCCTGAGTCACCTCGAAGGAGAAGCCAAAAATTCCATTTCGCATCTGCAACTAGATGCATTAAACTACGATACAGTGATCATGATAATACAGCAGCGATTTTCAAACAACAAAAGGATGGCTATGGCATATCTTGATAGCATATTCGACATAAAGAAAGTAGAGCATAGGAGTGCAGTGGGAATAATCAACATGTTCAACGTTTTGCAGAATTGTCCCATGGCACTGAAAAGTATCTCTCTTAACACGGATCAGTGTGATCCGATCATAATTCATACTGCAAAAGCTTGACTCTGAAAGCAACCGCATGTTCGAAGAAACTTTAAGCGACCACAAGGAAGTGCCATCAGTTCAACAGCTCTACGATTGCCTTTTGTAAAGACATGAAGTCTTAACAACAATCAAACCACAGCCCCACGAACAGCACACCAAGAAACGAGCTTTCACTACAATGACAAAACCAACCTGTACATTTTGCAAGGAGCAGCATTTCATATATCGGTGCGGCAAGTTTAAGGAACTCTCCACTGAAGATCGCCATAAATTCATATCGTCGAATGAATTATGCCATAATTGCCTCACTTATGCCAAAAGCATCAAATGCAAAAGCTCCCGTAGATGCTTTGAGTGCAATAAACCACACCACATGGTTCTGCATTTCCCAAACATTAAAGCTATTACCTCCAATATGGCCACAAATGAATCTTGCCAGCCATCGGCTCCTGCAGTGAATACTAAGGAAGGATATGTGAATGTTCTGCTCCCAACAGCTTAAATAAATGTATAAACGAGTACTGGACAACAAATCTTGCTACGAGCCCTCATTGATCAAGGCTCCCAATCATCCTTCATTACTTCAAAGGCAGCGAAGAGGCTAGGACTAAAAAAGCAAAGTATTTTTGCAACGATCTCCGGTATTGGTGAAACAGAAACATCGACTGTACGAAATCAAGTCTACATGTCTATAGCACCACATTTCCAATCGACATTTACCCTCCTGGTCGAAGCGTTAATCATGCCAAAACTTACAACGATAATACCAGAAGATCGAGTGATTTTACCTAAGTCTAGTATGATCCCAGAACTAAGGCTAGCAGATTCTTATTTTCCCTCCCCGGGACGATTTGATGTCATACTTGGAGCAGAGGTACTAGAAGAAATAATTGAAAATGTGTTACGGAAACCAGATTCATTATTAGCCCAAAAAACGAGGCTTGGCTGGATTTTATCAGGTAAAACCATGTCCAAGGCTAAAGGAAGTGCAAAAGAAATAACAGCTTGCATCTCGATGACTGAATTCTTTGAGATGGACAATGAAGATCACGAAAGAGAGCCTTCATTCGCTGAAGTTCGATGCGAAGAACATTTTCAAGCAACATTTGATAGAGATGATCACGGAAGGTATACAGTTTAGCTCCCATTCAAAGATGATATTAACATAAAACCACTTGAGAATCTTGTATTAAAGCCTGATTAAGATACAAGCAAGTCGAGAAAAGACTAGAAAGAAATCAAAAATTGAAAAAAGAATACCAAAAGTTTCTTGAGGAATATGTTGAGCTCGGACACATGGAAAAAGTTGTTCCTTACAGCGAAGATACTCGAAACGTTTTTTACTTAACTCACCATCCAGTATTTAAAGAAGATAGCACTACGACCAAAATCCGAGTCGTATTTGATGCATCAGCATATTCCTCAGAGGGTCCTAGCTTGAATGATCTGTTTTATACTGGTGCCAAGTTACAGAAAGACCTAGCCCAAATCTTATTAAGATGGAGAAAACATAAGTACGTTCATACCGCAGATGTCGAGAAGTTGTTCCGGCAGATCATTGTAGTAAAGCAAGATAGAGACTACCAACGAATCCTTTGGAGGGACGAAAACTCGAAAACATTTAACAAGTATCAGCTCAAGACAGTTACATATGGCACAGCATGTGCCTCCTTTTTGGCTGTAAGATGTCTTATTCAGCTAGCAAAGGATGAAGGACACATTTACCCACACACAACTAAAGCCCTTCTAACGATTCTAAAGAGGAGGCAATAAAACTACAAAGGCAAATCATATGCCTACTGAAACAGGGTGGATTTAACCTTAGAAAATGGGCTAGTAATCATCCAGAGCTAGTGGCAGCTGTCCCTGAAGATGCAAATGAGAAGGAACTACTTCAAATAACTGAAGATGCATCGTTTAAAACATTAGGGGTTCATTGGAATCCCAATAAAGACGAATTTCAATTTAAGATTCCAAAATTTGAAAAAGGTCGAAAACTGACAAAACGACGATTATTGTCAAACATTACCACTATTTATGACCCACTACAATGGCTGGCTCCAGCCATTAAACTACGATACAGTGATCATGATAATACAGCAGCGATTTTCAAACAACAAAAGGATGGCTATGGCATATCTTGATAGCATATTCGACATAAAGAAAGTAGAGCATAGGAGTGCAGTGGGAATAATCAACATGTTCAACGTTTTGCAGAATTGTCCCATGGCACTGAAAAGTATCTCTTTTAACACGGATCAGTGTGATCCGATCATAATTCATACTGCAAAAGCTTGACTCTGAAAGCAACCGCATGTTCGAAGAAACTTTAAGCGACCACAAGGAAGTGCCATCAGTTCAACAGCTCTACGATTGCCTTTTGTAAAGACATGAAGTCTTAACAACAATCAAACCACAGCCCCACGAACAGCACACCAAGAAACGAGCTTTCACTACAATGACAAAACCAACCTGTACATTTTGCAAGGAGCAGCATTTCATATATCGGTGCGGCAAGTTTAAGGAACTCTCCACTGAAGATCGCCATAAATTCATATCGTCGAATGAATTATGCCATAATTGCCTCACTTATGCCAAAAGCATCAAATGCAAAAGCTCCCGTAGATGCTTTGAGTGCAATAAACCACACCACATGGTTCTGCATTTCCCAAACATTAAAGCTATTACCTCCAATATGGCCACAAATGAATCTTGCCAGCCATCGGCTCCTGCAGTGAATACTAAGGAAGGATATGTGAATGTTCTGCTCCCAACAGCTTAAATAAATGTATAAACGAGTACTGGACAACAAATCTTGCTACGAGCCCTCATTGATCAAGGCTCCCAATCATCCTTCATTACTTCAAAGGCAGCGAAGAGGCTAGGACTAAAAAAGCAAAGTATTTTTGCAACGATCTCCGGTATTGGTGAAACAGAAACATCGACTGTACGAAATCAAGTCTACATGTCTATAGCACCACATTTCCAATCGACATTTACCCTCCTGGTCGAAGCGTTAATCATGCCAAAACTTACAACGATAATACCAGAAGATCGAGTGATTTTACCTAAGTCTAGTATGATCCCAGAACTAAGGCTAGCAGATTCTTATTTTCCCTCCCCGGGACGATTTGATGTCATACTTGGAGCAGAGGTACTAGAAGAAATAATTGAAAATGGGTTACGGAAACCAGATTCATTATTAGCCCAAAAAACGAGGCTTGGCTGGATTTTATCAGGTAAAACCATGTCCAAGGCTAAAGGAAGTGCAAAAGAAATAACAGCTTGCATCTCGATGACTGAATTCTTTGAGATGGACAATGAAGATCACGAGAGAGCCTTCATTCGCTGAAGTTCGATGCGAAGAACATTTTCAAGCAACATTTGATAGAGATGATCACGGAAGGTATACAGTTTAGCTCCCATTCAAAGATGATATTAACATAAAACCACTTGAGAATCTCGTATTAAAGCCTGATTAAGATACAAGCAAGTCGAGAAAAGACTAGAAAGAAATCAAAAATTGAAAAAAGAATACCAAAAGTTTCTTGAGGAATATGTTGAGCTCGGACACATGGAAAAAGTTGTTCCTTACAGCGAAGATACTCGAAACGTTTTTTACTTAACTCACCATCCAGTATTTAAAGAAGATAGCACTACGACCAAAATCCGAGTCGTATTTGATGCATCAGCATATTCCTCAGAGGGTCCTAGCTTGAATGATCTGTTTTATACTGGTGCCAAGTTACAGAAAGACCTAGCCCAAATCTTATTAAGATGGAGAAAACATAAGTACGTTCATACCGCAGATGTCGAGAAGTTGTTCCGGCAGATCATTGTAGTAAAGCAAGATAGAGACTACCAACGAATCCTTTGGAGGGACGAAAACTCGAAAACATTTAACAAGTATCAGCTCAAGACAGTTACATATGGCACAGCATGTGCCTCCTTTTTGGCTGTAAGATGTCTTATTCAGCTAGCAAAGGATGAAGGACACATTTACCCACACACAACTAAAGCCCTTCTAACGATTCTAAAGAGGAGGCAATAAAACTACAAAGGCAAATCATATGCCTACTGAAACAGGGTGGATTTAACCTTAGAAAATGGGCTAGTAATCATCCAGAGCTAGTGGCAGCTGTCCCTGAAGATGCAAATGAGAAGGAACTACTTCAAATAACTGAAGATGCATCGTTTAAAACATTAGGGGTTCATTGGAATCCCAATAAAGACGAATTTCAATTTAAGATTCCAAAATTTGAAAAAGGTCGAAAACTGACAAAACGACGATTATTGTCAAACATTACCACTATTTATGATCCACTACAATGGCTGGCTCCAGTCACTATACGAGCAAAAATACTTATGCAAGACGTCTGGAAAACTGGACTGGATTGGGACAATCAGCCTTTCGAAGAGATTGTGAAGCGCTGAAATAGCTTCGAAACGGATTTAGCAAGCCTGGAAAACATAAAGATACCACAATGGGTTCACTACACTTCTAAGGCCAACATAGAGCTTCATGGCTTCTGCGATGCTTTGGAAGCTTCCTATGCCGGAGTTGTGTACAGCAAGTCAACCGATAACTTTGGAGCTATCAGAACAACTTTACTTTGCACAAAAACTAAATTTACGCCACTGAAATCAAAAATATCACGTCCAAAACTTGAGCTTAACGCAGCTGCTCTTCCCTCAAATCTTCTGCATCAAACAGCTAATACTATGGGCTTGAATAACGTACAAATTCTCGCTTGGAGTGATTCGACGATAACACTGGCATGGCTGAAGAAGGAACCATCTTCATTAGATACCTATGTCGCGAACAGAGTTTCGAAGGTACCGACTTTAGATGGTGGGAAGTGGCAATGGAATTCCATTCAGACGAAAATCCCACTGATTAAGTCCGAAAGAATTATACAACCATAAGTTATGGTGGAGTGGTCCCAGTTGGTTGTTACAAACGGCTAACATCGACGCCCCTATTAAAATAGTATACAAAAATTGACAAGAATCTTTAGTCTCTGCCTCTGATTCGCCGACAATTGTAGAAAGCCAACTCATGAGAAGAGGATCGGCATCTTACAACCCGTTGAGCTCCAAAGCGCACATCTCAAAATCATCTCCATCATTCAACGACAAGAGTTATTTCAAGACATAGCTGATTGAAAGGCAAATAAAGGATCCAGCGGCAAAATACGATCACTTAATCCTTTCATAGACGAGATGGGAATCCTTCGAGTTGAAGGAAGACTCCAAAATGCAAACATTTCGCAGGACGCGAAGTTTCCCATTCTACTACCGCACCGCAACCATATAGCTTACCTGATTGTTAAGGAGGCACACAAAAAAACCAATTATGGAGGCCTTCGGCTCGTTCAGAATTATCTTTGGATGAGATACTGGGTAGTCAACGATCAAAAAGTTATCCGATATGAGATCCATCGTTGCATTACCTGCTATAAACTTGCAAACAGAGCTAATGAGCAACTAATGAGTAACCTACCCGCCGTACGCATCACTCCATCAAGTGCATTCTCATACTGTGGTGTAGACTATGCAGGACCCTTTAGTACAAGAATGTCTAAAGGACGAGGATCAACGATCCTCAAAGGATACATCGCCCTGTTTACCTGTATGGTGACAAAAGCTATTCACCTGGAGCTTGTAAGTGACCTTGTTTACTATTCAAATTGCATTTCAAGTTTCCCACATTCCATATCTGTAATTAAAATCCTAGCTTTATTATTCTACTTCCAATTTACCTCATAGAACTCATAACTGTAACATAAAACGTACATCTTCATGTTCTCATAAATTCCTAATGTAAAATTAATGTCACACGATAGTCTAGCCAAAACAATGTTGGTTCTCACCACATTTCATACATTCTTGTACGTTCCCACGATTAGTCTAAATTAGCTATGTAAGCATAAATTATGTATATAAAGTCACTTGTATTAAAATAAAATTCAGTGACCCCGACCCAAGAGCATTCCAAGCCATAATCAGGACCTAGTGTAAGGCTGCACTAGGGTGCTCTATTATCCTAGCGTTGTAATAGTCGAGCTCAAGTTCGCAGGGTGGACTTTGAGTGGGCCGATATCTTCAACGCCACGAGGGATTGCACCTTCCGACGACGCTCAGGTGAGCACCAGGAAGGAAGCCAACGATATCTGCATCTCGCTTCAGCGCCACGAGAGATTGCACCTTCCGACGACGCTCAGGTGTGCACCAGGAAGGAAGCCAACGATATCTGCATCTCGTTTCAACGCCACGAGGGATTGCACCTTCCGACGACGCTCAGGTGAGCACCAGGAAGGAAGCCAACGATATCTGCATCTCGTTTCAACGCCACGAGGGATTGCACCTTCCGACGACGCTCAGGTGAGCACCAGGAAGGAAGCCAACGGTATCTGCATCTTGCTTCAGCGCCACGAGGGATTGCACCTTCCGACGACGCTCAGGTGAGCACCAGGAAGGAAGCCAACGATACCAGCAGGAAGGAAGCCAACGATATCTGCATCTCGCTTCAGCGTCACGAGGGATTGCACCTTCCGACGACGCTCAGGTGAGCACCAGGAAGGAAGCCAATTGCCGTTCCCAGGAACGTATAACCTGACAGTAGATGATCTTTTTCAGAGACAGTATGAACCGAGACTTGCATTTCATTATTTTTATTTTTATTCGTGGTGCGAGTTTTTTGTGAAGTTGCTTGTGCAGAAGTATTACCAGGCTTTTCAATGTGAAGTAAGGTATTATGTCGCCCATTGCATTTTAAGCAACTTCTAGAAGGACAAGTGGAAGTTTTATGACCTTTCTTCAAACAATTGATACACATTTGCAGTTTTTTTGCTGCGTTAATTCGTTCTGAAGGAGAGAACTTCAGAAATTTTGAACAAAATTTCAACTGGTGGGTTTGATTCTTGCATAACTCGCAAGAACTTATTTGGCTTGTTGTCAAGGACGTATTTGATTTCTTCGTTTCTTTTTCTTTACACTGATTCTTTTCCCGTTTATCTCCAAGAGTTTCTAATAATTGAAATCTAGCTTCAATAAAGTTTAAGAATGATGCTAGAGTCGGAATTTCTTTCGGTGATTTAAGGCTTTCTTCAAAGAGCCTGTGAGTTTCACGGCCTACTTTCTTTAAAAGTAGCTGAACGATTAATGGATCCCAGTTGGACGTGTCAATTCCTTGACTTTCGATACCCAATAGTGCTTCATTAACTATATCGTGAAGCTGTTTGATTCCTATTGAAGACTCAGCTGACATACTATTAAATGTCAATACTCTATCAATGAAGGCTGATACGATTAGACGCTTGTTATCATAGCGTTTTTTAAGTATTCCCCAAGCAATATCGTAGTTTTGTTCTGAAATTTGTAGATGTTGAATGAGTCTGCTTGGCTCACCAGAGAGATTAGATTTAAGGTAGAACATTTTTTGAGAGTTAGACATTGGTTGTTGATGAATCAAATTTGTAAACAGATCATAAAACTGTTGCCACTTGGCATAATCTCCCATGAAAGTAGGGATTGTTATTTTCGGAAGTCGGACCATACTTTGAGAGGACGTATTGGACTACTTAATTCTAACAATTTGATTGCTATATCATTATATTTTCCCTGCAGATCTGAATATTGGTTATTATCGTAAAGGGCCGTATCTTCTGCCAGAAGCTCGTAATGGTTAGTAGTTATTAATTGCCAACAGTTGGATATGTTGGAGGAATGTTGCATATAAAATGCTTTTGAACGAGGAGTTTTCAAAAAGTCTTCTAGGGCGTCTAGACAACAAACTCGTTTGTTGTACTTTGAATACTGAATTTTATTTTAATACAAGTGACTTTATATACATAATTTATGCTTACATAGCTAATTTAGACTAATCGTGGGAACGTACAAGAATGTATGAAATGTGGTGAGAACCAACATTGTTTTGGCTAGACTATCGTGTGACATTAATTTTACGTTAGGAATTTATGAGAACATGAAGATGTACGTTTTATGTTACAGTTATGAGTTCTATGAGGTAAATTGGAAGTAGAATAATAAAGCTAGGATTTTAATTACAGATATGGAATGTGGGAAACTTGAAATGCAATTTGAATAGTAAACACTCCCGCGCCTTGAAATTTATGAAGTTTCAACATTTGTAGATCGCTTAAGTCTAAAATTTGCTTTTCTAGGAGCGGGTTCTGGCGCACATCTTTCCTTATTAATTTGTTTTCGTATTGCATATATTAAAACAAAAGTTATCACTAAGGCTAGAGCAAAGTAACTAACTGTATAGTGGTGGATGCTTTCGTTTACATTAAATGGAACAATTTCATCATTTTTAAGCGCTTGTAGTGATACATTTAGATTCTTAATGTCGTCTAAGTTTTGCTTAATAATAATGTTTTGCGTTGCTCTAATCTGTTGGGTTTTGAGTAGGTGGCCCTCAATGTCGGTTATGTTCATTGTTGTGGAAGCCGTAAAAGAAGCATTGCGATTATTAGAAATGTGAGCATGCGCAGAGATGATCGTTGCGTCTTGTCTAATCACGCATTTTGATTTAAATCGTATTAAACCGACTCCTTTTAGTACATGCTGTATAGATTGGAAACCACAGACGATGTTTATTGTTACGCCAGCCTCAAAATTGTAGAGCCATATATTGGGATCATGAAGTTGAGTCCAATTATTTGGTTGTGGAATTGGCTCTAAGTGACAGTTAGATGGAAGTTTCCCGGGTTGGTTCATAATATTTAGCTCACACATTGCGGGTCCAACTGTTTTGTGGTATAACTTGTGCCTCTTATCGCAAATATGATCTGTACCATCCACTGTCATACAGAGCCGTAGCTCGTCATTAACAAATGGATAGTAATAATCTCGATGAAGACTTACTGCAATGAGGTCATAAGATGTGGCTATCCTTATGTCTTTGTGTTGAACTCGAATAGGCACTTGTACTATATTGAAGATTTGAAATAAGTCTTTACTTACTAGGGGTAAATGAATACAGAAGAGGAGACAGCTAGTAGTTAGTCTAGCCTTGATGGTCATCATATTGTATAATTGTAAGAGATCTGTATGGCTATTTCCACCAGGAATTGAAAGCGATGAATCGAGATGTTCTCTGATGATGGAAAGCTCAGACCGCAATTGTGTTGGGGAAAATAAGAGAGGATTTACCTTTTTATTATGGCAAGCTGTGAGAACGTGGACTATATTTGATTGAGTTTGTTCGTAATTGGTTAGCATTAAAGAGAAGTGAAGTGAGAGAGTTGTGAATACTTGAATTATTTTTTCTTCATCAACTATTCTGTTAGTTGCTGCAAGAGATTCAAGAATCAGTTTTAAATTGTTGTTAATGCTGAAAGACTGTTTCTCAAAGGTTTCCCTGTCATGCTTGATGACATTTAAAGTTGCATCTATTATTGATGTTTGGTTTTTAATGAGTTGTAACAAATGGTTTTCGTTGCCTTTCACATGTTCTATTGTCTCTGCCATTCCATTTGCATATTCCTGGTCCAGTATTCCGAATAGTTTGTTGGAGATAGTACCAATGATGTCAAAAGGTGATCGGCGAACTCGAGCAGGACTGCCGTTTCTGCTGCGCAATATTTCATTATTGGCATATATTGATGCCATACGCCTTTCAAATTGTTTTAGGATAGGAGTACAATATTCGGTTTTATTGATTGTGGTAGCCTTCTTGCACCATTCTTTTAATTGAGCTGTATACGCTGTCATAATATTTATTTCCTCCCAGTAACTTTGGAGGTCAAAATATGTTATAATTGTCCATTTATCTACTGCCATTGTCATGCGACCAACTTCTTCGAAGTACAGTAATGGCTGAGAACCCCATGGAGTAATTTCCACCTTATCTTGTAAGGTGAATGAGTGAGCGGGAGGGAAAATTGTAATAAATACAATTAAAAGTGTACTTAAAAGTGTGTTACCACAGTACGTGTGTCGCGTTTGATGCTTGGTCATTGGTTGGGACACTTCGTTGTTGGTCCCGTTAGGGAGTGAATGCTGCTGAAACTGTTGCAAAGAAGTGCATGGTTTAAAGGGGACATCTTTCCAGTGAGGACCTATTGGAAGAAATCGGGTTCCTTTTCGTTTTTTTGTTATGCGGATTGTTGGTTTGAGAGATGGATTATGGCTGCGGAGAGTTGGGGTAAACGTTGTCTTGATTTTGTTTGATGTTTCATGTGGGCTTGGTGCAGTATTCTGGAGATTTGTTGGTAATGTGCTAAGAAGAGATGCAGTAGAAGAGGGCTGGTTCTGCTTTGTGATGTTAGAAGAATCAGGAGCAGATGCCTCCTTGTTTTCATCTACTGTAGTGGTCTCTACCGGCAATGGTGCTAGGTTATGGATAGCTCGTTCAGTTATACCCCTTTCGGTGATGATTTGCACTACCCTTACCATGCCGTCTCTATCTTTTGTTGCACTTACGACCTTGCCTAATGGCCACTTAAGTGGCGCTGTAGATTCATCTTTCAATAGAACAAGACTACCTGGCTTTAAGCCCTCGCTCGGAGTCCTCCATTTATTTCTTTGTTGTAACTCGTGAAGAAACTCCTTGCTCCACTTTCTCCAAAACTCAAGTTGTTTTTGGGTAACGAGCTCCCATCTTTGGCAAAGTTTTATGTTCTTCTCCTTCATTAGAGGGTTAGGTAGGGCTGTTAACTGTTCGCCAATTAGGAAATGAGATGGAGTTAGTGCCTGAATGTCATTAGGGTTGCTAGAAAGCTTTGTAAGAGGTCGAGAGTTAAGTATTGCTTCAATTTCGGTGATGAGAGTGTTGAGTTCCTCATACGTCAGTGAGGCACTACCTATAGTTCTTCGCAGATGATATTTAGCTGACTTAACAGCCGCCTCCCAAAGACCCCCAAAGTGTGGAGTTCTTGGAGGTATAAAATGCCACTCTATCATTTGATCTGCGCAGTGCTGTATCAATTCATCATGGAAATCCGATTTGAAAAACGAATCATAAATTTCTTTGAGTTCATTTTTTGCCCCCACAAAATTAGTGCCATTGTCGCAATGAATGTGAGTGGGCCTTCCTCGTCTTGCGATGAAGCGTTTTAATGCTCCAATAAAGGCGTCTTTTGTGAGGTCAGATGCAAGTTCTAAATGAACTGCCTTAGTTGCGAAACATATAAATACGGCTATATACGCCTTAGTAGGTTTCTTGCCTCGAACTTTGTAATGAATATGAATTGGGCCACAGAAATCTATTCCAACATTTGTAAATGGCCGAGAGGGTTGCAAAGTTGCCATGATTTGGTTGATTGTTTTTGGTTGAAATCTCGCGCATCGAACACACTTGTGTACAATAGATTGTGCGAGTTTTCTCCCATTCAGAGGCCAAAATCTTTGCCTAGCTGCTGCCAAAAGGGCTTGTGGTCCCGCGTGAAGATTGGTACTATGTAGTTCTTTCATTAAAATGTATACATATTCATCTTTTTCAGGAAGAACCATCGGATGCTTGCTATCATAAGACAGTTTGGCTTCCTTTAACCTTCCTCCCACCCTTATAAGTCCTATTTCGTCGAAAAATGGGGATAAGGGTGATCGCTTGCTCCTGGGGGATAGTAGTTTTCCCTTCTTTAGCTCTTTAAGTTCTTCTTTGAAATGCTTCGACAGAAGCCTTTCTAGCGGCGTTTAAGCGTTCCACCAGTCAAAGAGGGCTCTGTCAGGAAATATTTGGTGACAATGGAACAAACTTTGCCGGAGTGAGCAATCAAATGGATAAAGACGTCCAAGAAGCCATTGAAAGATCCACAAGCGATTTAGCATGAATAACAGCCAAAGATGGAGTCTCCTGGAATTTTATACCTTTTGCTACGCCCCATTTTGGAGGCTTATGAGAAGCTGGAGTGAAGTCCGTCAAAGGGAATATCAAACGAGTATTTGACGGGACCAAGATAGTTCCAACCTTTGAAGAATTCTCCACGATACTTTATCAAATAGAAGCCTGTCTCAATTCAAGGCTGATTATACCCCTATCCAGTGATCTAAATGACTTGGAAGCTCTGACACCTGGTCATCTTTTGATTGGACGCCCATTGCTAGCTCTACCAGAACCAGATAGATCACAAAAAACTCTACACGAACGTTGGCAGATACTCACATACATCAAACATGCTGGAACAGATGGACAAATGAATATTTGCACACTCTTCAACGACGCACGAGATGGACTAAGCACGAAAAAAATATCAAAATTGGGGAATTAGTCCTTATAAAAGAAAGAGACATGCCACCGACCAAATGGGCCCTTGCCGGAATTCATGAAGTACAACTAGGAACGGATGGTAAAGTACGAACAGCTATGGTCAAATACAGCGGAAACAAATTCAAGAAGGTCGCAATCATCAATCTCTGTCGTCTTCCTGTCGAGATCTCCGAGGATAGTGCACCGAAGCAAACACAAATGTCTGAAAAATCCCAAGCTCACATAGCCTTGCATGATGAGCAACGAGTCGACCCTACAACTTAGCCAGTTTAAGTTAGACTTCAAACTACGCCTGTTCAAACCAAATCTAAAGCTACGCCTGTTCAAACCAAACCTCATTCTATACCTCTTCAAGCCAATCCTCAGAAACGAAAATGTGACGCATTCCACCAAATTAAAATAAACAGGCAGCCTAAAAAGAAAATGAGAATTGTTCCTTGCACCTGGGCAACAAAGCTTATGAATCTGGCCCTTCTCATGTTTTCAATTCTACCAATGCCAACTACGAGGTTATCAGACCTAAAGGAGGGTTCTACGTTGAAAGACTGGGCATTCAAATCGTGAAAATCTCAGATTAGAAATAAATTGTCCCATATACACAGCTTTACAAGATGAGAAAAGTGTTATGTCTACCCTAAAGGAAGTCAAGAACATGTGCTAACAGACAAGAGATCTATCGGAGATAACACACTGTGAGGCGCTCGTACAACATATGGAGTCAAGGAAGTTTGAAATACTTAGCCATATCCAGGAAATCAAGGCTATTTCGAAAAAAAAGAGGCTTAATTGGCAAGCTACTCACTACTGTTTTCAGTGTTATCGACGAAGTCTACACCGATATAGATACCTTGCAGGAAAACCAGCAAAATAAAAAAGAGGCTTAGTTCGCAAGCTACTCACTGCTGTTTTCGGTGTTAACGACGAAGTCTACACCGATATAGATACCTTGCAGGAAAACCAGCAAAATATCTTCAAAACTGTGAATCACCAAGGCATGCTCTTAAACAGAAACATATCACAGTCGAATAATATGACCATGTTTAAACTAAAGAATATCGGGGAAAAATTGAACCAAGTAATCGGCGCTGTCAATGAAATGAAAAAGTGGTACACGCAAATCGATCACAACAGGCTCAGCATTCAAGTATTATCAATATCTCTTACGGCAATGGATTATTACGACGATATAAGCCTAAAATATCAAAAATTAACAAAAGCCATGTATGGTCACGAGAGCATCCTTAATTTCATTTCATAAAATACCGTCAACACTATGATACAAAATACCAAACAAAAAATTGGTTTTGCTTTCGAAATTCTACGGAGCCCTCAAAAGCGAATATCTCTAAAACGAAGTAAGGAGGGAGCCTCAGTTTATGGATATTTCACGATAATTGAAAATACCAGATACAATCTCATCCACATAACGGCTGTTCCACATAAACAAGATACACATCGTTACATCATGATTTATGCAGGGCCTCCCACAATCGCAGTAAACTTTGGTCGCAAGTTTATTTCACTCTGAACCAAGAAGAATTAGACGCGTGCAAGTCCGAGGAAGAGCTACTGATATGCTCACCTGGAACAACCACCAACATGATGACAAAACCTAACTGCATCCTGGATGAGATCTACAACAGGCACAACTGAATCATGTGCCCCACATTTAGTACAAGCAACGAACGTACATTGTGAAAGAAGCTTAGGATGAAGAACACATGGCTTTTTGTTGCTGATCCGCCAATTCCCGCACACTTTATCTGCAATGGCCAACGGCAGGAAATCATATTGACAGCTGAAGAATTAATACGCACAGCAACAAACTGTATTATAGAAACCAAAGAAGTCACGAATCAGTCATCACTTAACAAGGAAATGACTGTTTTTAGTTCCTTCATGAAAGAGATTCTACCTGAGAAGTTTAACAAGATCACACAGCAGCCAGCATCTGCAACCTCTGAACCTATCACTAAATTATCTCAGCAGGTTTTCACGAACGAGGTTTTAAACCTTCAGGAACCCGCAAACACACTGCAGAAAATTAAGGAACACATGGTGCCAGCAGCAGCCACAATACTTATTACTCTGCTATTACTACTAATTGGTAACTTATTAAAAAGAAGATGCCAAACGTACTTTCTACGAATAAAGAAATCTACAGGACAAACTGAAGACCATCCTGGAACTGCTACCTCACTTAGGGGCAGATTCAACAGCATCATCACTCGCGCCCGCCCAACATGTTCAGTTCCTGAACAAAGTACAGCAAAATAAATTACATACGTCGAAATTCTTCCTATTAACTTTAGATGCAAGCCAGCACAATTTTCAATTTTATTATTTTTGTGACGTATTACCCATAGTTCAATATTCTTAATTGATGGAAATGCCATCTTGCAATTCTTTAGAGTCAACATTCTTAACTTAAATACTACGTTGCATAATTATGCGATCAATCAGAATTTCATATTTTCGATTATTGCTGGCTTGCACATTTTGGGTTAACGAACTTGATTGCAATTGAAATAATTTAATGATGATTGTAGAAAAAATTATTATAAATACCTTTGATTCGTGAATAAAGAATCACTTGCAAAGTATTGTTCATAGCATACAAAACGTATTTATTTCCCCAGTTTCCCAGTTTTCCCTAATTCGAGTATATTCTACTACAATTGAAGTAATAGCTGGTGTGGCTTCTTTTTGAGGAATCATCCTGTTCTTATTTCGGTCCACAGAACTCAGTTCCCGCGCCGAAACATTGGTCCATCGAGCCGTATTTTGGTTGCACTTAAGCTCCTACAATAGTCCTTAACTGCAGCAAATTCCTTCTGCAAGAGGTCATCTAGGACTCGGCACTCAGATTCCAACTATATTGTTCCTGACTGCGACCCTTCGACAATGTCATCGCGGTGCACCTAGGACACGTCACTTAGGCTCCAGATACATTGTTCCTTACTGCGATCCTTCGAAATCGTCATCGCAGTGCACCTAGGATTTGACACTCAGGTTCTGGTTTGTTCCTGACTGTGATCCTTGGAAATCATCATCATACACGCCTAGGACTTAGCAGCACTCACGTTCTGATTTTATTGTTTCTGACTGCAGCGCACGAGCATCTGTGGGGACTACCATCGTACAAATTTACACTTGCCTGCCATCAAACTCATGAAGTTGAATATAAATTTACTGTTAGAAGACCAACAGCGTTTAGCTGGCTCCCTATCTGGAGAGGAGTTTGGAGAAGGACAGTGTTTCTCGACAGGATGCACAATACTTCGACATGAAACTGGGAATCATTCAAGATCTTTGGAATAAGTTTGAATTAAACCACGCTACACTTGATCTCTCGCATCAATACTTTACTGAACATTTGTACGAAGCTACAAGAAAACAGTACGAAAAAACCAAATCTGCCTACACTGAAGCTCAGACGCATTATGTTCCCCCTTCGAAATCTACTAAAGTGCTATCTAAAGCTACAATGCCAGTACCAACATTGACTGGAGCTAACGCATCTCCGATGATAGCTTCTGACAACAACGCCCCAACGTTTGCCTTGAACAATCGAGCCGAACCCATTCCGGTGACTACCTACCAATATAATTGGCCACCGATCAACATGCCAAGGTTACCAGCAATAGCCATTCCAACGTTTAATGAAAAATGTGTTTATTTTCCCAGTTTCCCAGCTTACCCTAATTCAATTATATTCTACAACAATTGTATATATCGAGTAGTCCCAAATTCCTCAATAACAGCTGGTGTGGCTGGTTTTTTGAGGAATCATCCTGTTCTTATTTTGGTCTGCAGATCTCAGTTTCCGCGCGGAAACAGCTACCGTCCTTTTTCTTTACTTGAACTACTGGCGCAGCCCATGGACCGACAGAAGGTCCGATAACGCCTTGTTTTTCCATGTCCGAGATCAGTGTGCTCACTTCTCCTTATTTGGCTATAGGAAGACGCCTCAGTGCATGTCAAATTAGCTTGGCTCCCTGTGTATCTATCACGTGAGTTACTGTACTCGTTCGGCCTTGGTCATCCGGGCTTGTTAAGAAGATGTCACTGTACTTGGTGGCCAGATCAGAGGCTCGCTTGGATAGCTGCGCTGGCAATTCGACCTGCTTCAATATTGCAGACGTGTGTTCTCGATTTTGTCTGTGTCTTGCCTCCTTTCGTAATGATGGTCGTGAGTGGCTTCCAAGGAGGTGATGGTGGAAATAAGCTGGCAGCTGCCGATGACTTCTCCCGCTTTGATGCTCGTGGTTGAGTCTATGGTGTTAAGGACTCTAACCGGCACGCATCCGTTCCTTATAGATCTTACAAAGCTTCGTCCTACAATCAAACTCTATCAGATAAGATCGGTAGTCTTCAGAATCACCATCAAGCTTGGCCCATACAATGCTCTCGAAAGAATTCGGTACATCAGTGTCGGTACATACTACTACATTCATCTTGGGGATTTGGAAGCTGGGATCCTATCAATACTTCGACATTCTACCATTTCAATACCCGTTTGCCCAATACCAACGTGATTCCATGTGGTCGCAGAAAATCCATTCCGAGAATGCAGTCATCCATAATGTTCGCGACTAGAAAATTATGTTTGAATGTAAGGTCTCCAAACTGTACCTGGAGGTTGAACTCTCCATGGACAGGTGCAGTTTCTTCCGTAGCTGTCCGTAGTGAGAAAATCCTGCCCTTATGAAGTAGTTGTTGCCTCACATGGTCTGGTCGGATAACCGATCGGGTTGCACCAGTGTCGACTGTTATGGTGCAATGTTCTCCGTCAACTTGACCCGGAAGGCATAAGTCCGCTTCTCCACAATTTAGTCTTGACACAGTGCTGGGGACGTCGATCCTCCTAGCCAATCTCTGCCCCACAAAGTTGGCTCGTTCAGTTTGATGGACTTCCATTCTTGGCTCCTGACATGGACTGGATCTCCACCATCCTAGATAATAGCTCTGTTTTCTTCGCTTCCTGCAGTCCCTCTGCAGGTGCCCCTTCTCACCGTATTCCCAGCATCTAGGCGCACCATTTACTTGCGGCTCTCACGCGCTCACACCTGCACTCATCTGCCACTACCTCGCGAACCCAAGCAGTGGTATGGCTCACATTTTTTGCTGCCTCAAAGTTCAGACTATAAGCCAATGCATCCTCAACCGTTTGCTTTTGAGCTAAACGCATACCTTGTTCCAATTCTTGGTCTTTTAATGCACGGATGAATGCTTCTGTCGCTGTGTCATCTCGATGTTCTGGGTCATAAGCTAGGTAAGCCAAAGTACCAGTCGCTCAATGTCTTGTGCTAGCTGCTGTAATGTTTTGCCAGATTTCTGCATCCGATGCCGTAGAGGAGACCGCTAAATCTGCTTCAGATGATCATCTCCATAACACATGTCGAGCGCATTTATTATAGCTACCGGGTTTGAGTGCAACTCAACGGGAATCGCCTGCAAAAGCCCAGCAGCTGGGCCTCCTAGGGCAAAGATCAATGCAGTTGCTCGTTCCTGCTCATTTCAGTGATTTATCCGAGCGGCGGCTTCAAACTGGGTTTTGTAAATATTCCAGACCATTTGCCCGTCGAATATTGGTGCTTTCATATTTCTGAATGTGCTTTGCACTGCGGTTATAAGTGGGGCTGGTGAGTCGGTTACTACTGCCCTCGCTGCTTCCAATTCCTTTTTCGCCTTTTCCATCTCATGGCTCATTCTCTCATCGGCCTGGATGATCTCATAGTTGATTCTCTCCTTAACCTGGCTGACTTTCTCCTCAACCTGGTAAACCTTTTCCTCGAAGCATTTACTTTTGTTGTTCAGACTACCGAGCTCCGCTTTTATTTCGGTTGACTGTTTTTGCACTCCCTTGATCGCTTGTCGGTCAAGATTCGCTGATTGTTTATCTAAACTGGATGACTGTTCATTGAGCTTCGCAGTTAAATTGGATGACTGTTTTCGCTACTCTTGCTGCATCAGCATTTGCATCAGCGCATTTCCTGGTTCCTTTAATTTTGGTGTTTCTGCTTCTCCACCTTCTGCGCCTTTTTCCGCATCGGAAGGCTCACCCACCATGAAAAATTCATTAATGTTATCTTCGTGGTATTTTTATTATTTCGGCTTTTATTATTTATTTATTTTTTTTTTTTTTTCCAACAGTTTCCACTGTGCACTTTAGAAATGTTTAAAAGTTTTTCACTTTCTTTCCCACTTCTTGACACCACTGTCGCATGTTATGGTTCACGGCGAATAATTTTAATGTTGCGGGAAAGTGAAAACGCACTGTCTTTTAAATTAAGTTAAAAGAGTTCATTTACTAAAAAAATGCACAATCATAAAATTCACTATTTTACAATTTTTCTTTTCACAAGTCTATCAATTTGTATAACAACTGCATCACGAAAATCACTCCACTATCAATCAATCAATATCGCTTTCTAATTCGCACTCCACACTATCACAGTTTTACTATCGTGGTTTCTACTATCGCGGTTGTAATGAATCCCCCGATTCATTCAGCTCGCCTTTATATAGGGTCTCTAGTCATTCAATCCATTTCTCGTACATTCGCGCATTGCCTGGAATATTCGAGCAGCTTAATGAATGGGCAGTGACGTCACTTTCAGATGTTGATCATGCTTGGCGGGTTTTCGAGTACATTCGTTTGTTGATGTTCTTAATGGTTGCAAAAATAATTGCGACAGTAGCTCGCAGAATTATTTGTACATGTAACAATATATATACATATATATATATATATATATATATATATATATATATATATATATATATATATATATATATATATATATATATATATATATATGTATATATATATATATATATATATATGTATATATATATATATATATATATATATATATATATATATATATATATATATATATATATATATATATATATATATATATATATATATATATATATATATATATATATATATATATGTATATATATATATATATATATATATATATATATCTATATATATATATATATATATATATATGTATTTATATATATATATATATATATATATATATATATATATATATATATATATATATATGTATATATATATATATATATATATATATATATATATATATATATATATATATATATATATATCTATATGTTGTTACATGTACAAATAATTCTGCGAGCTACTGTCGCAATTGTTTTCACAACCATTAAGAACATCAACAAAATAAATTTACTCGAAACCATGACAACCCACCAAGCATGATCAACATTTGGAAGTGAGTCACTGCTCCATTCATCTGCTCGAATATACCAGATACCTCTCGGCAGAACATTCGCCAATGTACGAGAAATGCATTGAACGGATGGAGGCCCTATATAAAGGCGAGCTGAATCATTCATTCTACCGCGATAGTAAAAACGGCGATAGTGTGTGAAGTGTGAATTGAAAAGCGATCAAGTTATAGTGAAGTGATTTTAGAAGAAATTGCCATAGGCATTTATGGACAAGTGGAAGTTTTAATTTTAATAGTGAGAATTAAAATTGTGAAATAATTAGTAAGAGATTGTGCACTTTTAAGTAATGAAATAAACTCTTTTAATTTATTTTTAAAGACATTGCGTTTTCACTTTCCCGGAACATTACAATTATTGGCCGCGAACCATAACACGCGACAGTGGTGTCGAGAAGTGAGAAAGAAAATTTCGAAAAGTGAAAACATTTAAACATTTTTAAAGTGCACAATAGTGAAATTTAACGTAAGAACTGTTGAAAAAAAACAAAAATGAAAAGCCAAAACAATAAAAATGCCACGAAACTTGCAGCTAAGAATTAACGAATTTACCATGTCGGAGCTTAAGGAAGAGTTGGAACAGCGAAATCTGGCCACGCAAGGTACAAAGACCACACTGATTGCACGCATGCGCGACGCGATCGAATTGAAAGGCGTAAACCTGGATTTGGGTGCGCCCTCAGTTGCAGAAAATGGTGCAGAAGGTGGAGAAGCAGAAATACCAAAACTAAAGGAAACAGAAAATGCGCTGCTGCAAATGTTGATGCTGATGCAGCAGGAGCAGCGACAATAGTCATCTAATTTAACTGCGAAGCTAAATGAACAATCAGATAAGCCAAATGAACAATCAGCGCAGCTAAATGAACAGACATCCAGTTTAGCTGCGAAGCTAAATGAACAATCAGCGAAGCTAAATGAGCAATCAGCGAAGCTGGACCAATAAGGGATCGAAATCAAGGCAGACATCACACAGAAGCTGGAGAAACAGTCAACCGAAATAAAAGTGGAGCTCGGTTATCTGAACAAACAAATTAAAGGCGTCGAGGAAAACGTTGACCAGGTCGAGGAAAAGGTTTACCCGGTCGAGGAAAAGGTGAGCCAGATCAAGGAAAATGTCAGCATTGTCGAGGGAAAGGTCAGCTAGGTCGAGGAGAGAATCAACCATGATATGGAAAAAGTGAAAAGGAATTGGAAGCAGAAAAGGCAGTAGTAACCACCTCACCAGTTCCGCTTAAAGCCGCAGCGCACAGCTCTTCCAAAACTGTGAAAGCACCAATATTCAACGGGCAAACGGTGGGGACTATTTACAAAACCCAGTTTGAAGCAGCCACTCGCATAAATCACTGGAATGAGCAAGAACGAGCAACTGCATTGATTCTTGCTCTAAGAGACCCAACTACTGAGCTGTTGCAGACCATCCCCGTTGAGTTGCATTCAAACCCGGCTGCTATATTGAATGCGCCCGACATGCGTTATGGAGACGATCATCTGAAGCAGATTTATCGGTCACAGCTACGGCATTGGGTGCAGAGGTCTGGTGAAACTCTACAGCAGCTAGCCCAAGACATCGAGCGACTGGCACTTTTGGCTTACCCAGCCTACGACCCAGAACATCGAGATAATGCAGCAATAGAAGCATTCATCAGCGCACTGAAGGACCCGGAATCGCAACAAGGTGTGCGTTTAGCTCAAAAGCAAACGGTCGAGGATGCATTGGCTTACAGTCTGAGCTTTGAGGCACCAAAAAATGTGACTCGTACCACTGCCCGGGCTCGCGAGATAGTGGCAGATGAGTGCAGGTATGAGCGCGTGAAAATTCAGCAAGAGCTGCAGGTGAATGGTGCACCTAGATGCTGAAATTGCGGAGAGAAGGGGCATCTGCAAAAAGACTGCAAGAAGCGAAGGAAACCGAGCTATTGTCAAGCGTGTGCAGCTGAGAGAAGATCCAGACCGAGTCAGGAGCCCAGAATGGAAGCCCTCCAAAATGAGGGGTCTGGAAACATGTAAGAGCCAACTTCGTGGGGCAGAGGTTCGCTAGGAGGATCGACGTCCCCAGCACCACCATCACTGTATCAAGGCTACATCGTGGGGAAGCGGACTTATGCCTTCCAGGTCAAGTTGACGGAGAACACTGCACCATAACAATCGACACTGGTGCAACCCGATCGATTATCCGACCAGACCATGTGAGGCAACAACTACTTCAAAAGGGCAGGATTTTCTCACTACGGACAGCTACGGGAGAAACTGCACCTGTTCATGGAGAGGTCAACCTCCAGATACAGTTGGGAGACCTTGTGTTCCAACATAATTTTCTGGTCGCGAATATTATGGACGACTGCATTCTCGGAATGGATTTCCTGCGACCACATGGCATCACGTTGGATTTAGGCAAACGGGTATTGAAATGGCAGAATGTCAAAGTATTGATAGGATCCTAGCGTCCAAATTCCCAAGATGAATGTAGTGGTATGTGCCGACACTGATGTACTAAATTCTTCTGAAAGCATTGTATGGGCCAAGCTTGATGGTGATTCTGGAGACCACCGATCTTATCTGATAGAGCCAACGACGACGCCGGCATTGCGCAGTTTGATTGTAGGGCGAAGCCTTGTAAAATCTATAAGGAACGGATACGTGCCAATGAGAGTCCTTAACACCGCAGACTCAACCACGAGCATCAAAGCGGGAGAAGTCATCGGCAGCTGCCAGTCTGTTTCCACCATCACCTCGTTGGAAGCTATCCATGACCATCATTGGAAAAGGAGGCAAGGCACAGGCAAGGCCCGTGAATCCACGTCTGCAATAGTGAAGCACGTCAAATTGCCAGCGCAGCTATTTAAGCAAGCCTCTGATCTGGTCACCAAGTACAGCGACATCTTCTCAACAAGCCCGAATGACCAAGGCCGAACGAGTCTGGTAACTCGCGTCATAGATACACAGGGAGCCAAGCCGATTCGACAAGCACCGAGACGGCTCCCTATAGCCGAACAAGGATCTCGGCCATGGAAAAAGAAGGTGTTATTGAACCTTCTGTTAGTCCGTTGGCCACGCCCGTAGTTTTAGGAAAGAAAAAGGATGGTAGCGCTAGTTTTTGTGTCGACTATAGGCAGCTTAACGACGTCACTAAGAAAGATAGTTACCCGCCCCCACGCATCGATGACATAATGGACACTATAGCCGACGCAAATTGGTTTTCTACACTCGATTTCAAGAGTGGCTACTGGTAGTAGAAATCGACAAGAAGGGCCGAGAGAAGACCGCATTTTCAGTTGGGACCAGAATGTGGCAATTCCTGGTGATGCCATTTGGGCTTTGCAATCCTCCAGCCACTTTCGAACGCTTGATAGAATACGTGCTACGTGGATTGACGTGCAAAACCTGCCTGGTGTACCTAGACAAAATCATCGTCATCGGGAGAACGTTCAAAGAGCAGGTGCGGAACTTAGAAGAGGTTTTCTCCCGAATGCGACTGGCAAATTTGAAACTTAGTCCCGACAAGTGTACCCTTTTCGCAGCTGAAGTAAAATACCTGGGACACGTCGTATCAGCAGAAGGGGTCAAAACAGACCCTGAGAAAATTGAAGCCGTGAAAAGCTGGCCAACACTAAACAACAAGCGCCAACTACGAAGTTTTCTGGGTCTAGCGACCTACTATCAAAGATTCGTCAAAGGCTTTGCCAAAATAGCTAAGCGTCTCCATCGGATAACCGAGAAAAATCGTCCGTATGTCTGGAACGAACAATGCCAGACAGCCTTTGAGACCCTGAAGGAGAAGCTGTGTGAATCACCCGTGCTGGCATATCCGAAACCCGGAAAAATACTTGTAGTTGACACTGATGCAAGCAACGGCGGTATTGGAGCTGTACTCTCCCCGCAGATCAATGGCGAAGAAAGAGTCCTCTCTTATTACAGTCGAGTTCTCTCAAAAAGTGAGAGGAACTACTGCGTGACCAGGAAGGAGCTATCGGCTTTAATAGAGGCCACCAAGCAGTTCCACAAGTACCTATATGGCCAGAAATTTGTTCTTCGAACGGACCATGCATCGCTGAGATGGCTACTTAACTTCAGAAACCCCGGGGGACAAGTTGCGAGATGGATCGAAAGATTGCTGTCATACGACTACAAAATTGTTCATCAGAAGGGGGGAGTTCATGGAAATGCTGACGCCCTATCTCGTCGTCCATGTCCAGCTAACTGCAAGCATTGCCGATGGACTAACGGAAAGGAACTGCCCGTTGATCTGCGGTTGAAAACGGCCGAATTCGATGAAGGTTGGTCACCGGAAGAAATTCAAAATGTCCAGTTAGCCGATGAAGACATCGGACCATTGCTCGTATGGAAGGAGACGACTGGACGGCCTGAAAGGAAGGACATTTCAACGCATGGCGAAACCCTGAAAAGCTATTGGGCACAATGGAACTCCCTTTAGGTGGAGGGTGGCGTACTCAAGCGGAAATGGGAAACAGCAGATGGCAGCCCCTATAGGATGCAAACTACCACGATGTGATTAAGGAAATGCATGAAGAATCCTCGAGAGGCCACCTTGGTGTTAACAAGACCTTAGCGAAATTGCGGGAAATGTTCTACTGGCTCCACGCTCGAGAAGACGTAGAGGACTGGTGTCGCATATGCACAATTTGCGCTTCCGTCATAGATCCAAAGCAACGACTGAGAGGACAAATGCAAACCTATAAGGTGGGGGTACCATTTGAAAGGATTGCTGTTGACATCGCTGGACCCTTTCCTGAATCTGAATGGGGAAATTGATACACGCTGGTTGTAGCTGATTATTTCAGCAAGTGGCCCGAGGTCTACTCTACTCTAGCTGACCAGCTAGCGTTAAATTGGGTCAGTAGATACGGCGTACCTTGTGAACTACATTCGGATCAAGGCCGAAACTTCGAATCACTAGTTTTTGGCGAAATGCGCGAGCTGCTGGGAATACGGAAAACGAGGACAACACTGCTGCATCCCCAATCCGATGGAATGGTCGAACGTTTCAACGGCACGCTCAATAAACACTTGGCCAAGATGGTTAACGAGAACCAAAGAGACTGGGACCGACACATCCCACTATTTTTGATGGCGTACAGAGCTGCCGAACATGCATCGACGGGCCAAGCCCCAGCCAAAGTCAGTTTTGGAAAGACTTTTCGTTTGCTAGCTGATATAAAGTTCGGAACATCCCCCGAGAAACCCCTAACGATCTCGGAACACGCAAGTGAGCTAAGGCAACGGTTGAACCAGATACATCGGACAGTGCGAAAACACCTCGAATCGGCTACGGACCGCATGAAGACCAGGTATGATCTATAGGCAAATTCTACTGGCTTCCAGCAAGATGACTTGGTGTGGCTATATAACCCGCAACGGCGAAAGAGTAGGTCTCCAAAGTTGCAGCATAATTGGGAGGGACCACACCGGGTTACAAAGCGAATCAACGACGACGTATATCGCATACAGGAACATCGTAAGTCGAGAGCCAAAATGAAAATCGTGCACCTGGACCGTCTTGCCCTATATTACACCCAGGGAGAATTGACTACAACTGGCGACACATCTTTTCGGGGTGAAAAGAACTGTGGTGGGGGTAGTGTTACATGTACAAATAATTCTGCGAGCTACTGTCGCAATTGTTTTCACAACCATTAAGAACATCAACAAAATGAATTTACTCGAAACCACGAGAACCCACCAAGCATGATCAACATTTGCAAGTGAGTCACTGCTCCATTCATCTGCTCGAATATACCAGATACCTCTCGGCAGAACATTCGCCAATGTACGAGAAATGCATTGAACGGATGGAGATCCCATATATAGGGCGAGCTGAATGAATGGGGGGATCATTCATTCAACCACGATAGTAAAAACGGCGATAGTGTGTGGAGTGTGAATTGAAAAGCGATCAAGTAATAGTGAAGTAATTTTAGAAGACAATTGCCATAGGAATTTATGGACAAGTGGAAGTTTTAATTTTGATAGTGAGAATTAAAATTGTGAAATAATTAATAAGTGATTGTGCACTTTTAAGTAATGAAATAAACTCTTTTAATTTAATTTAAAAGACATTGCGTTTTCACTTTCCCGGAACATTACAATTATTGGCCGCGAACCATAAAAGGCGACAAGTGAAGTGATTTTAGAAGATAATTGCCATAGGAATTTATGGACAAGTGGAAGTTTTAATTTTGATAGTGAGAATTAAAATTGTGAAATAATTAATAAGTGATTGTGCACTTGTAAGTAATGAAATAAACTCTTTTAATTTAATTTAAAAGACATCGCGTTTTCACTTTCCCGGAACATTACAATTATTGGCCGCGAACCATAAAAGGTGACAATATATATATATATATATATATATATATATATATATATATATATATATATATATATATATATATATATATATATATATATATATTGTCGCGTGTTATTGGTTCGCGGCCTATGGTTTTAATGTTCCGGGAAAGTGAAAACGCAATGTCTTTTAATTTAAGTTAAAAGAGTTTATTTAATTAAATAAAATGCACAATAATCAGTTAACACTTTCACTAATTTTAATTTTCACTATTAAAAAAATCTAACACTTGTCCATAAATTTTTTATCGCAATTGTCTTCTAAATTACTTCACTATTACGAAACACACTATCGCAGTTCTTATCGCGGTCGAATGAATGATGCCCCGATTCATTCAGCTCGCCTTTATATAGGGTCTCTACCTATTCACCCATATCTCGTACATTGGCGAATGTTCTACCGAGAGGTACCTGGTAGATTCGAGCAAATTATGAATGAAGTGACGTCACTTGCAGATGTTGATCATGCTTGTTGGGTTCTCGTGGGTTCGAGTAAATTCATTTGTTGACGAAAACAATTGCGACGGTAGCTCGCAGAATTATTTGTACATGTAACACTGCCCCCACCTCAGCTCTTTTCGCCCCGAAAAGATGTGTCGCCATTTGTAGTCAATTCTCCCTGGGTGTAATATGGGGCAAGACGGTCCAGATGCACGATTTTCATTTTAGCTCTCGGCTTTCGATGTTCCTGTATTCGGTATACGACGTCGTTGATTCGCTTTGTAACTCGGTATGGTCCCTCCCAATTATGTTGCAACTTTGGAGACCTACCCTTTCGCAGTTGCGGGTTATAAAGCCACACCAAGTCATCTTGCTGGAAGCCAGTAGAATTAGCCTTTAGATCATACCTGGTCTTCATGCGGTCAGTAGCCGATTCGAGGTGTTTTCGCACTGTCCGATGTATCTGGTTCAACCGTTGTCTTAGATCACTTGCGTACTCCGAGATCGTTTGGGGTTTCTCAGGGGGCGTTCCGAACTTTATATCGGCTGGCAAACGAATAGTCTTTCCAAAAATGACTTTGGCTGGGGCTTGGCCCATCGACGCATGTTCAGCGGCTCTATACGCCATCAAAAATACTGGGATATGTCGGTCCCAGTCCCTTTGGTTCTCGTCAACCATTTTGGCAAGGTGTTTATTGAGCGTGGCGTTGAAACGTTCGACCATTCCATCGGATCGGGGATGCAGCGGTGTTGTCCTCGTTTTCCGTATTCCGAGCAGCTCACACATCTCGCCAAAAACTAGTGACTCAAAGTTTCGGCCTTGATCCGAATGTAGTTCGCAAGGCACGCCGTACCTACTGACCCAATTTAACACTAGCTGTTCAGCTACAGTAGTTGCTTCCTGGTTGGGAATGGGGTAGACCTCAGGCCACTTGCTGAAATAATCGGCTACAACCAGCATATATCGATTTCCCCAATCGGATTCAGGAAAGGGTCCTGCGATGTCAACAGCAATCCTTTCGAATGGCACGCCTACGTTATAGGTTTGCATTTGCCCTCTAAGTCGTCGCTTTGGGCCTTTGACGGAAGCGCAAATTGTGCATCTGCGACACCAGTCCTCTACGTCTTCTCGAGCGTGGAGCCAGTAGAACCTTTCCCGCAATTTCGCTAAGGTCTTGTTAACACCAAGGTGGCCTCCCGAGTATCCTTCATGCAATTCCTTAATCACATCGTGGATTCGGCTTTTGGGTAGTATAGTTTGCATCCTATAGGAGCTACCATCCGCCGTTTCCCATTTCCGCTTGAGTACGCCACCCTCCACCTGAAGGGAGTTCCATTGTGCCCAATAGCTTTTCAGGGTTGCGCCATGCATTGAAACGTCTTTCCACTCAGGTCGCCCAGTCGTCTCCTTCCATATGAGCAATGGTCCGATATCTTCATCGGCTACCTGGGCATTTCGAATCTCCTCCGATGGCCAACCTTCATCGAATTCGGCCGTTATCACTCGCAGATCAACGGGCGGCTCCTTTTCCTCAATCCGCCGGCAATGCTTGCAGTTAGCTGGACATGGATGACGAGATGGGGCGTCAGCATTTCCATGAACTCTGCCCTTGTGAAGCAGTTGGGGCCTCACTAGGTCTGGTCGGATCGTCGATCGGGTTGCACTAGTGTCGTTTGTTAGGGTGCAATGTTCTTCATCAACTTGACCAGGAAGGCATCTGTCTGCTTCTCCACGATGTTGCCTTGGCACGGTGCTGGGGATGTCGATACTCCTAGCCAACGTTCGCCCCATGAAGTTGGCCCTTGCAGTTTGTTGGGCCTCCATTCTAGGCTCCTGACACGGTCTGGGTCTCCACCACCCTGGACAATAGCTCGGTCTTCTTCCCTTCTTGCAGTCTCGTTGCAGGTGCCCTTTTTCCCCGCAATTCCAGCATCTAGGCGCACCATTCACCTGCAGCTCTCGCTCAATCCCCACGCGCTCACACCTGCAATTATCTGCCACTACCTCACGAACCCGGGCAGTGGTACGGGTCACATTTTTGGCTGCCTCAAAATTTAAACTATAAGCCAATGCATCCTTGACTGTTTGCTTTTGAGCTAACCGCACGGCTTGTTGCAATTCTTTGTCCCTCAAGGCACTGGTGAATGCTTCTGCTGCTACGTCATCTCGATGTTCTGGGTCGTACGCTGGGTAAGCCAAAAGTGCCAGTCGCTCAATGTCTTGTGCTAGCTGCTGCTAGGTTTCGCCAGACTTCTGCATCCGATGTCGTAGCTGTGCCCGGTAAATCTGCTTCAGATGATCGTCTCTATAACGCATGTCCAGCGCATTCATTATAGCAGCCGGGTTTGAATGCAGCTCAACGGGGATAGTCTGCAAAAGCTCGGCAGCTGGGCCTCTTAGAGCAAGAATTAACGCAGTTGCTCGTTCCTGCTCATTCCAGTGATTTATCCTAGCGGCTGCTTCAAACTGGATTTTGTAAATACTCCAGACCGTTTGCCCGTTGAATATTGGTGCTTGCACATTTCTGGATGTGCTTTGCGCTGCGGTTATAAGCGGGGTTGGTGAAGTGGTTACTACTGCCTTCGCTGCTTCCAATTCCTTTTTCATGTTTTCCATCTCATTGTTGATTCTCTCCTCGACCTGGCTGACCTTTTCCTCGACCTGGTAAACCTTTTGCTCGACCTGGTCAACCTTTTCCTCGACGCCTTTAATTTGTTTGTTGAGACTACCGAGCTCCGCTTTTATTTCGGTTGACTGTTTCTCCAGATTCTGTGTGATGTCTGCCTTGATGTCTGCTTTGATTTCGATTGCTTGTTGGTCCAGCTTCGCTGATTGTTCATTTAGCTTCGTTGATTGTTTATTTAGCTTCGCTGATTGTTCATCCAGCTTCGCAGTCAGACTGGATGACTGTTCATTAAGCTTCGCTGATTGTTCATCTAGCTTCGCAGTCAGACTCGATGACATCAGCATTAACATTTGCATTAGCGCATTTTCTGGCTCCTTTGATTTTGGTGTTTCTACTTCTCCACCTTCTGCGCCTTTTTCCGCATCTGAGAACTCACCCGAATCCAGATTCACGCCTTCCGACTCGATCGCGTCACGCAAGCGTGCAATCAGTGTGGCCTTTGTACCTTGCGTAGCCAGGTTTCGCTGTTGCAACTCTTCCTTAAGCTCCGATATGGTCAATTCATTAATTTTTAAGTTTAAGCTTCGTGGCATTTTTAATGTTTCTTTAAATTTTACTATTGTGCACTATAAAAATGTTCAAATTTTCACTTTCAAAATTTTTCTTTCGCACTTCTTGACACCATTGTCGCGTGTTATTGGTTCGCGGCCTATGATTTTAATGTTCCGGGAAAGTGAAAACGCAATGTCTTTTAATTTAAGTTAAAAGGGTTTATTTAATTAAATAAAATGCACAATAATCAGTTAACACTTTCACTAATTTTAATTTTCACTATTAAAAAATCTAACACTTGTCCATAAATTTTTTATCGCAATTGTCTTCTAAATTACTTCACTATTACGAAACACACTTCCCACACACAATCGCAGTTCTTATCGCGGTCGAATGAATGAATCCCCCCATTCATTCAGCTCGCCTTTATATAGGGTCTCTACCTATTCACCCATTTCTCGTACATTGGCGAATGTTCTACCGAGAGGTACCTGGTAGATTCGAGCAAATTATGAATGGAGTGACGTCACTTGCAGATGTTGATCATGCTTGTTGAGTTCTCGTGGGTTCGAGTAAATTCATTTGTTGACGTTCTTAATGATTATGAAAACAATTGCGACAGTAGCTCGCAGAATTATTTGTACATGTAACAATATATATATGTATATATATATATATATATATATATATATATATATATATATATATATATATATATATATATATATATATATACCAGAATTGATCAGTAGAAAGGGCGTTGTGTTCCATTATGACAATGCCAGACCACACACATCTTTGATAACCTGGCAAAAATTGACAGAGCTTGGCTGAGAAGTTTTGATGCATCCACCGTATAGTCCAGACCTTGCATCATCAGACTAACATTTGTTTCGGCTTCTGCAAAACTTTCTTAATAAAAGAAATTCACTTCAAACAGGGACTGTGAAAATCACTTGGCCAAGTTTTTCGCCGATAAACCACAGAAGTTCTGGAATAATGGCTCTGGCCAAAAAATGGCAACAGGTCATAGATAATAATGGACAATATGTACTTAAATAAAATTCATTTTAAATAAAAGAAATATTCAATAGTTCAATAGATATCTATATAATATATATATATATATATATATATATATATATATATATATATATATATATATATATATATATATATATATATATATATATACGAGTATGTATATATATTTTTTTAAATAGATATATATATATATATATATATATATATATATATATATATACATATATATATATATATATATATATATATATATATATATATATATATACATATATTTGTATGGATACACAGCTGGGCAAAATAAAAGGTGCGAACCCCGGAAACTCATAAAAAGTAGAGAACAAATTAGGCCAGCACCATTTTCAAATGAAATGGGGAGTCTCCACAATAAAATTTCTTGCTGGAAAATATTACAGCTTGATGTTGTTGTGCACTGATATAAAAAAAATCAAAGTGGATCAACTATAAGAATAATTTAGTTGCAGAAGGTAAGATTTTGAGCTTATTAAAGTAATTGAAGGTATAATTATAAGATTGTTATAATACTAGATGAGCCGTAGACTTCACTGTAGTGCAGAGAAAAGAAGACTTCTTCGTCAGCTCCAAGATGAGGAGAAAACTACACATTCATTGATGCATTAATTGGATGGTCTGAAAATGTTGTTGGAAATGCTCTCAAACCGGCAAAATCCATTGAGATGCGTCAAGCACCTAAAAAAACTTTACCAGTGAACGACATTCGTATCATCACATTAACTAAATGCACAGCGTTCACATCATCCAGGACGATTGCAAGCAGGATTTGGAATGCTATTTCATCACGAACCGTTCAACAGCGATTAGTAAATGCAGAATGATCCGGTAAAAATATCAAAAATAGCATCATAGTTGCTAAGCAAAGCTCTACTATTGAGAAAAAATCAGATTTCGACAATTAACTTGGACAACAAAAAAAGTAATTGAGGCAAAATTACAAAAAGGAAGGCATACATGGACTAGAGGAAGAACAATGGGAAGCAAACTGTCATGTTTGGATACGTGCAAGCGAAAAAGTAATCAAATCGACCGGTGAAAGAAGCTAAATTCTCATATTTCTCAACAAAAATGGAAACAGCGGCTGGAAACTCCCATGATATATCGAAAATAATAAATAAGGTAAAGGATAACTCATCACCCCGGTCTATATCACAAAACTATCAACTGAATCTTCACGGGCCCTTTAATACATCGTATTTACGTGACGCGGCAAATCCTTAATGGATAATATTTTTTCGACAATCGGTGGAAGAATCACTAAAGAAATTGTTGTCAGTTCAGTTAACAATTCAAATAATACGAATCTCTCAATAAATTCCATCCTTCACATTCATCAAACAAACAAAAGGGAAGTCTTAAATGTAATCAATGGATTGAAAAAAAATACGGCGCCAGGCATTGATAGCATCACGATGAATGAGATTAGTAGAATCAAGGAGGACATAGCCGAGCTTATGGCAAATTTTATAGACATGTATATCAGGAATGGATGGTGAAAAACTTTCAAAAATAGTTCCTATACTTAAGAGTGGAATACTGGCCGACAGGAATACTCTTGCAGACTAGCATTCTTTGGGGGGTTCCGCCCCCATGTATCCGAGGAAATTCCCACAGGGGGAACGCCAGTCGACAGGAGCACTCTTGGAGGCTAGCATTCTTTGGGGAGGGCCGCCCCCACAAAGCCGAGGATATGTCGGGCGCCGTGAGGTTCCCTTCTGGGATGACATGTAGTGACCCTGATTGGATCTGGATTACAATTTTCATCATAAAAAATGTGATGCGAAAATTCCTACCATCTTCTTTAATTTCATCAAATCTCCCAATCGGTAGTGTTTATCAAAACTTTCAATTGACTAACGTATAAAATAAACTTAATTGCATATTCTACGAAATAATCAGTCATTCAAGTATTTATATCCTCTTATTACTTTAGAGTTAAATTTGTTTCATTTTATAAGGATTGATCAATCGGATTGTTCTTACACAACACATATACAAAAACCGTTTTAAGAAAATCTGGAAAAAAGTGCAAAAGGAAAATACGACTGATTTTCAAAATTAATCAGGGTTCGATTTAAGTATAATTATATATTCGTACAAAAAAAATACGGTCCCTCGTAGGTTCTTCTATTTTTGTTGTACACGCAATAATATTTGCATTCGAGTGATTTTAGTAAAAACAAGTTGGGTAGACAGACTTACGCTCATGTCAGAAGGCTTTTGTTCCCAACTTCTCCGAAATGCAGTCATCAGCACCGAATAAAGTCAAGGAGATGTGCACATTTAAAAGAAAATGCATTGTTTCTCTATTTTCGATGGTCACCATTTTGGTAAAATAATAAAAATTACTCAAATCATTAATTCCCAACAATATTTATGTTATTGATCTTATTTGAAAATTTTAAGAAGATCAAATTAAAATTGCAGTATCTGATTCGATGGAAAGTCCAAAACATAAAAAAATCATGTGTTATTGTTGTTGTGATTGGAGAAATTTCAAGTAGCAATAACTTCCGTGTACATCATTCGATTTTCATCAAGCTTGTAGAGTATTAGGACCTTTTGAAAGACTACTTAAATATTGAATTTCATCGAGTTTAAGTGTACTGATACGATTTTATCGGGAGAAACGTAAAATTCGAAGATCATACTATCATTAACAAGCAAATTTTGACTTCTAAGGTATTTTTTGTAACTGTGCTCATCAAGACCTACCTCCATAATTTTTTTAGATCATGTCCAATCGCGAAGTTGGGGGAGACACAAATTTTTCGTGTACTGCTCCTCCCTGTGTGCCCCTCGAAGCAAAAAATGTCAGTTTAAGATCTGACCTTTGATGAAATCTTTTTTTCCGGGGCCACTCCCCTCTGTGGGAATGCCTTATACAATTTTTTGTAGTTGAGCTTTGAAGATAGCACCACTTTAAACCTACAAACAAAATTTAATTTTTCTAGCTTAAGTTGTTTGCAAGAGAAACTGCTGTGACACATGGACGGATGGACAGACGGACAGACAGAACGCGATTTTAGTAGGGTTTTGCAAAATTATTTCACAAAACCCTTAAAAATGAAACATAAATCTAAGGGATGAACAGAATTATACAAAATGTCGTTTCAATCTCACTTTGATCGTCCTTATACATATACTATAAACTATTTAATCTTGTTATAATTTGAAAAATATTTTTAGATTTATATATTAAAACGTAAAAAATACTGAAATAATTCATTTGTTTTGTTTTTTTTTCATGAATATATGACTAAGGATAAAACAACTTTGAGTATAGTTTCTTAACAAAACTACTGCAGTTTTTTTTAAATCAACCTCATACTTATCCGCATTATTTATTCAATAATTTTGCACAGTAAACTCTACTATATAAATGATACGCAAGATTCAACATCTTATTACTGAAATTAAAACGTTTAAGCACTAATTGACACACCACACAAGATATCGTTTATCATAAGACACATAAAAATCAAAGCATCGTTAAAAAGAACAGGGTCAAAACATCGTTAAAAAGGACATTGCTCCGTTTTATTTAATTAACTCACCACTCATCTGGTTGTTATTATGAGTTTGTTGAATCTAGGCTTCCAAATCGTTGCCATCATGAGTTAGAGTTTAATTGCCGCTGACTTGCAAAGGCCGGAACGTTTCGCTCGCAACTAGATCCATGCTGAGGACGTTTTCTACATATGATTGGAATTACTAACTCTTCATCGTATCGTAAGTAGGAGTTGCGTTCGTGATCATATGTATATTCCTTTGATCTTTCTCAAATGAGTGCAACAAAACGCTTCGCCCAATCAAGTAAAGGAGCCATGACAGCGTATAGCGAATGCATGTGAATCACCACTCTAGCCCCACGATGTCGATAAGTTAACAAAAATATGCATTGACTTTTTGAATCAAGTAATCTTTCAAACCACTTTAAAAGATTCACATAGCCTGCGTCTCGATTGACAGGATGTCTCTCAACAATAAACTTATTTATGTTTAATCCGTCGTGCTCAGGATCGATCCTGTCCTCGAAAATGTCGTAACTATAAACAGGTGCAGTGTATACGAGCTAAGTAGATAAACGCGTTCTCGTCACGAAGCTTTTCTTGTTAGTTTATTTACCAAAGTTTTCACCTTTTGGCCGTTTATTTGCGAGCTCCACATTCAAAGGATAATATGAGACCAACCGACTAAAATTGATTCCAGCGAACTAGCGAATTGCCCCCAAGAAAAAGGCTTTTCACTTTCTACTTTTTTACTTCACCGTCTGCTATGACGTCATATGAGCACATTTTGTATAACAGTACCTGAACTGGTAGTCTGAGCCGTCACTCAAAATACGTCAATTCACGACACGCCCAACGCCTAGTGGTGGATCAATGGCAGAGACCTGTCATGTAACACATGTCAGCAGATCAGCAATTATGTAGGGATGACAGATTGTTGTGAATCGTTCCAAGAAATTGGAGGTTAAAACACAATAATTTATTATAAAATGTAAACTACAACAATCAATTAAGCAGATCGATTCTAGCAAGCAAGCAATAAAGAAGTGTTCTCAGTTTCAGACTTGACTCAACACAGGGTTGAATTTTGTATATGGCCCGTCAAGCAATATGGAAATAAGATTTAATACACTGTTGAGTCTAATTTCATATCATCAGCTATCTTCAACAATAACAGTTCATCAGAAGCTAGGCTTAATATACTGTTGAGTCTAGATTTCATACCATCAGCTGCCTTTAACATTTTCAGCACATCAGAAACTAAACTTACCACACTGTTGAGTCTAGAATTCATATCACCAACTACCTTCAATAGTTCCAGTACATACGAAACTAGACTTCAGTTCAACGGTTCCAGTTCATCAACTGTTAAATCTAGATATCAGTTAAGTCATCACTTAGAGGAATTCACTCTATCAGTAACTAGACTTAGCATTCGGTTGGAATCGGTCTGTTCCAGCGCAATATCGGGAGTTCCTGGCCGAACGTATCCGAGCTTGCTATCAGTGCATCTGAGTTCCTACTCCAGCGCATCAAATCCATCATTTGTCATCCGCTAACATCGTTGGTCTCGCAGCCTTGGTGAATGCTAAAATATCTACGCAAAAAGAAGACCTTCTTTCACGCCAAGAAAATTTGGCAGGTAAAATTTCAAGAAATTTTCGGAATTTCAGGAAGTATGCTGCAGAAGGGAAGACTGAAAGATACATTACCAACAAATAAACGATTCATAGGAAATTTCAAAAGAGTTTTCCAAATTGCATATCGAGTTAGAGCACGCTATACCTGAAGTACATTCATACCACGCCGAGAAACTTAAAGAGCAAATCTATAAGCCTTACAAAAATTCAATTGAGGCAATTACAAGTTACCAGTCAGAAAGACCGAACGATTTATTAGGTGCCCCTACAAAACTCTGTTCTACTGAGATTGATGACACTGCGTCCACTATTCCGATCACAGTCACGGTAACTATCGCCTCAGTAAACTTCCCATCAGCTTTCAATATAGTAAGCTATCCGCGTACCAACGTTTGGCTCAGCTTCGTCAATTCCTCTACTAATTGGCGTGTAGAAACGCAATCAACATCCATCAGTGTTTACTGAAACACTAGCTGGCCTCAGACCTTGCTTAAATTACTATCAATTAAAATAAAATCATTTGCCGGTGGTTGTAAAGAATAGAAGCTGTTCATCAATATTGTTTTCAACGTCATCCAAAATAACTGCTGTTTAAGCAACGTCCAAAATATGCACTATTTGATTAAGTCCCTCGAAGGTGACGCTTGACAAGTGATAAGTCATCTTCAGTTGGCCAACGGCAATTATTAAACTGCTTAGAATCTCTTGCGTGCAAGATCCAATAACAGTCGAAAGATAATTACGACTTATTTCAACACAATAACAGATGCCAAGAAAAAAGAGCACAGATGTCAGTCAGAGATAATAATACTCTCATAAGAGTATGTCTGGAAGCTCTTAAGACTCTGAGCTGCAATACCGATGGCCAATAATTGTGTGTATTTCATTGAAAAAGCTGAATATGGAAAGTCTCAGATTGTTTGAAGAGAGCTTATCCAACCCTCGGGAAATGCCAACTATCGGAGAGTTTCTGAGTTTCCTTGAAGGAAGGTATCAAGTCTTAGATTGCCTTAACACTTTCAAGCAGCAAAAGTCTGAAATACACAACAAGGGTATGAAGAACTCTTTTAGAATCCAGATAAAAAAAAGTTGTCATATCTGTGGTCACCACGTTTATCAATGTGAGAATTTTAAAAACGTAGATGTAGAGAAACGACATACAACCATGCATCGAAAGAAATGATACCCCAATTGCCTTATGCACAATAAATCAACAATATATAAATCAAGGAGAGCCTGTTGTGTTTGCGTTTAGAAGCACCATAGTTTACTTGACCATTACTTCGATAAAAGCAAAGATCAGACACGGAACCTAAGAACGTGTCGGCGCATCTGACTATCAATACAAATGCCTTTGTATCCACTAGGAACCAAAATACAAAAACATATACTCGACGTACTAGTACCTCAGGTGCTGCTGCTAACCACTATGGTTGGAATCCAGAACACATGTGGACAACTTGAGTCATTGAAAGCATTGATTGATCCCTTTCCACATGTTTCACTTGCAACAGAAAAAGTTGTGCAAATCTTTAAACTACCAAAACAAAAACTTCAGGCAACAATTACAGGAGCTCCAATCCCAGGATAAATAGTCATCCTGTCTCTTTTTGAATGCTCTTTTTCTATCCAGACTAAACTCATATCTCCCAGAAAATCACATTTAAAGTATAGACAGGAGGGAATATCAAGGCATTACTCTTGCTTACCCAAATTTCAACAACCCAGGACCTATTGATCTTCTCCTGGGACGAAGGCATATACCAATCTAATAATGGAAAGAGTGAAAAAAAGCAGCCAGCTGCACAAAACACTAAGCTGGGTTGGATTTTTCTTTGTGGCATTCCAAACGTTTTACTTCAAACAAATCAGCTATCGACTTTTGTAGCACTCGCCGAATCAAAAAAAAACATGAAAAGATTGTGGGAAACAGATGGTCACCCTTCTCCAAATCAAGAAAATGGTACTTGTGAAGACCATTTCCACTTCACATATCGCAGAAACATTGAAGGCAGATACATCATTGGACCACCATTAACAAAGAGCTTTTGGGGCACTCCAGAAGAGTTGCTGTACCACGTTTACTCCAAAACGAGAAGAACTTAAGCAGAAACTCAAGCGATACATAAGAAAACAGCAAGTTCCTATCTGAATATTAAACCTCAGAACATATGAGCCATTTGCGTCCACACAAGGTAGATGACTCTAAGATCTACTTTCTACTCTATCATGCGGTCTACAAACAGCAAAGGACAACTACAAAACTTCTTGTTGTATTTGATGCGTCCTGCAAAACGGACTAAGGATTAAGTCTCAATGACATATTGCATACTGGGCCAAAGTTGCAACAAGATCTTATGAAGATATTGCTGAGATGGAGGAAGCATCTGTAGTAATCGAGCAGTCACACAAGCAGACTGCTCGAAAACCTTCCTAATCCATAACCGAAATTTATTGCAGATTTCGAAAAAAAGGAAAGATTTCATTCCTTCCATTCATAATTGTAATTTGTAAAATTGTTTTTTTTTTATTATTATCAAACGTAATTTTATATTAATTCCCCTCTATGTCAAATATAAACATTTTCCTCTCATTGTACTCGTCATGAAATCTTTTTCATTTTTCTTATTTTTTCTTACTTCAGTTAATTTTTGTTTGTGAGCAGTCACAAAAGCAAACTACTCGAAAACCCGCCCATCTCCTATCAACAACGAGAAGGGTTGGGGAAGCTGTGGAGGACGATGGGATGGTGATGTGCAATAAGAAGGGCAAAAGTTGACGGGGAAGTGATGAGAAGTTTCACCCGCCTTGTTTCGATTCCCCATGAATTAAAACGTGAACTGAGTGTTTTTTCCAATTATTCGGCTATTGATGCGTGTACGAAGTTTTGGTTGTAAATAGATTTTGCGTTTCGTAACCAATCGCCAAGTGCATCGATGTGCAGAGGAAGTAGAGCCCGCAGCTGGTTCAGGTTTACAAAGCCGCGAGCGTTGATGTGGTGGGCCTAAGATGAGGCAAATATCGCAATCAATTACGCCTTTTATGGCATACTAAATTCGTCATTTTATTGTGTTCTCTTTTTTTACCCCAAACGCAAAGCCTAGGACAAAGCCTAGCATTGATTTTGGATTGGATAAAGGTTAAGGCACACATGGCGAAAGTTTTCTTATCTGAGCTACGTCAATAAACATAAATTTCAGCAAAACGCCACGACAAATTAATTTTTTCCGCTTCTGACACTCTGAGTAGCTGTTAAATGACGTATTTGCGGTATTCCCACTGTGTCGGATCATTATTCTAAAATTGCCTGAGCTTTTTATCCGTTTTTTTTTTTGAAGAATAAAGACTCAGGGGAGAAGTCCCGGCTTCGCGACCGCAGCAGTGGAATCATGCGAATGCCTGGAGTCTGGAGCGAGAATCGTTCGAACATGCAGCTCAGGACTGCGGCTCGATGCCCTGGTATAACTGGGACTTACCAGCTTCAGCCCAGCCAGGAGCTTGCCGCGCGGGCAGGCCTACTCTTCACAAAGAGGCCACACCGATACAGTCCAGCTACGAACGCAATCGTTCTCCATGTGCTATTCCGCCATCTAAGATAGCACATATAGTGGCAAACTGGAAACATGTGCTTACGGGCCAGGGAGATGCTACGACCATCGGGTCCTTTTTAAGGAGGGTCGAAAACATGGCCTCACTGAACTTAGGAGGTAACATGAAAGCCGTTACTCGCTGTGCGCAGATGCTCTTTACTGCGAGAGCTCTTCGTTGGTTTTGGCGTTTCGTCGACGTGGATACCACCTTTGATTGCAAAACATTAAGACGAGCGGCGTTGCGGGAGTTTACGCCAGTCGAGGGAGACGACCTCACGCATCCAAAACAGACGCCAACACGCACAGGAAACCATAGACGTGTATTACGAAGTCCTGTGTTGCCTGTTGGAGCGTCTGATGATGCCCATGCCAGGGTCTGAGTTTCTCAGCCTCTTCTGGTAGGGGATCAGGCCGGAGTTGTGAGTGCGACTGGTGTTCGCCCCGCGCCACAGTGTGCATGCGCTTCGCACATCAGCGAAGTAACTGGAAGCGGTGCAATATTCCCAGCGCTCCGCGTCACATAGTAAACACCTTGGCCAATGAGAGCAGCCAGAACGACGCGCGACCGCTGAGCTCGAGCAACACATGCCAGCTTTACCAGTCCGAGCTGGTCTCATTCCACCCACCATCGTCAGCACGCCGGAAACTCTGTCTCCGTTATCCACCAATTTAGATCCAGAACCTCTGGCTGAAGTACATGAACTGGCTCCCAGGGCACGGGCTACCACGTGCTGGAACTGCCGGCAGACGGGACACCGCTTCTCCGCATGGCAGGCAGAGGCTAGCATTTTTGCTTTCGTTGTGGGAAGCCAGATACTTATGTGCCTCACCGTACTTATTGCAGAAAGTCAAAAAACTTGCAAGCGAGTGCGCACGATAGCCCGCAGCACTCGCGACATATTCAGTAACGGAACGGCACGCCGTCCCGTCTACCGACAGTTCCACCACGACAAGTTCCTCACCAGTAAAACCATTAGAGTCAAACACAACGATACCATTGCTGGTACCCGATACAACAGAAGCCACATCTTCCCCGGAGGCGTCTCCAAAGACAGTGCTGAAGCGATCACCTCAAGTACTGCATGAAGAATCCCGGCATCCAGCGACTCGTGTATTTAAACCATACCATATTAGGTTGCAGGAGTATATTGCTGCACGAGAGAGGATTTTGGCCACAAAAGAGGTCACCCCACTCCAGCACAAAACTAAGTGGTCAACTCGTCGTTGGAGGGACTTTCGCAGAAAAGTGCGCACCTGTCGCCAAACATTAACACTATGTAACATCTCGGCGGTTTCTGAGAATGATACCCGACCTTACGCACCAATCATAGCGTTGGGTGAAATCGCTGTTGCACTGCGTGCACACGGGTGCAAGTATTAGCTGTCTTGCCTCGAGCCTCGTCTCAAAGGTACTACAATAAAGCCCTACGGTAGTGAAACCCTGGCACTCTGAAATCAGTACAGCTGACGGCACCAAACATCCTATCCAAGGTAGACTGACCCGAAGTAATGTGTCAAACGGTTCCAGGCTAGGCTCTCAGATTGACAGGGGAGGTGTAGTGGGTAGTCCAAAGGTATCCTTCATGGGAGTCCCACACTGCCAGACTCGGCGGGCATAAATGCCTTCATCTCCCTACCACAAAAAAAAAAGGTAGACTGACAACACCCATGACGTTCAGAGGTCAAACGAAGGATATTACTTTTTACATTATCCCATCACTGACTCAGAAATTGTACCTTGGCGCTGATTTCGTCTTTCAATTTAGATTGGCCTCAGATTTATTCACAGATTTGTCTTTAAACTTTAAATATGTCAACGAACTCGCTTCTATACCCGATAGGCATGAACTGACACCTAACCAACGACAACGTCTGGAAGCATCCATCGCTGCTTTTTCATCTTGCGCCACACAAGGCCTTGGCCGCACCACTTTGGTCTCACACGTCATTGAAGCAGAGCCACTATGCCATCTCACCGGCCATGGAAAAGTTAGTGTATGCAGAGTTAGATAGAATGCTCGAGTTAGGGACTATAGAGGAGTTCCAAAATGCCTAGTCCTCACCGGCAACCTTTGTGGTGATACCAGGCAAAGTCCGTCTTTGTCTAGATGCCCGGAAAGGGAACGCAGTGACCATCAATGACGCTTACCGTCTTCCGCTCATCGATGGACTATTGGGCAGACTGCCGAAAACAAATTATATTACCAGTCTCGACCTAAAGAATGCATTCTGACAAATTCCACTCGATGAGGGGTCAAGGGATAAGACAGCCTTCACAGTACCCGGACGACCATTACACCAGTTCGTCACAATGCCTTCTGGCCTGTCTAACGCTCCACAATTGATGACCTGGCTGATGGACAAAGTAATTCCACCTCTTCTGAAACGCCAAGTGTTCGTGTACCTGGATGAGTAAGTTTGTAATGAACGAAGTCCGATACCTAGGACATGTCATCGGATATGGCACTATCAAAACAGATCTGAACAAAACTCGGACGATTGACGAGTTCCCCTTACCAAAAACTGTCAAGCAGCTACGACGTTTCCTTGATGGGTGTGGTTGGTACCGAATGTTCGTTTGGAATCATGACACAGTGTCAGCGCACCTGTCGGACATGCTGCGGAAAAGGAAGTTCATTTGGACCGAGCTCAGCCGAAAGCCATTTGAAGAGCTCAAACAAGCCTTTACATCAGCTCCGGTCTTGCACAGCCCCGACTTTGAGAAGCCTGTCTCCATTCATTGTGACACAAGTCAACATGGAGTGGTAGCCGTACTTGTGCAATTGACCAATGAGGGACAAGAAGCTCCCATTGCCTTCATGTCCAGTAAGCTAAATTCGGCCCAAAGGAACTATACCGTGTCCGATCAGGAATGTTCGGCAGCGGTGATGGCTGTGAAGCAAATCCAAGCCTGTATCGAAGCCCACCAGTTTGAAATCATCACAGACCACGCTTTGCTGCAATGGTTGATGAACCAAGCCGACTTACATGGACGCCTAGCCCGGTGGGCTCTTAAACTGCAAGGGTTCAAATTTTCCATCAAACATTGGAAGGGGACCAAGAACATCGTGCCGGATACACTCTCACGAAGGTTTTCACCCAAGGGAGCCAAATTAACAGTAAATGACGAGGATCCCATTGAGATAGATTTGGACAACCCACATTTCGAATCAGACAACTACAAAGGGTTGAGGCAAACCATTGTAACCCAACAAACATAGTTGCCTGATTTGAAAGTGAAAGACGGCTACGTGCATAGACGGAATGAATACGCCACTGGTGATCTATGGCAGCAAGAAGAGTCCTGGAAACTCTGGGTATCGGAAGAAATGACACACAATCTGATCCTCCGCGCACACGACCATCCTTTAAGTGCCCACTGAGTTTACAGTCAGATGCTCCGGTGAAATAAGAAATAATTCTCCTGGCCTAAAATTGCATCCCAGGTCAAAGACTTCGTGAGGGCCTGAGAGGCATCAAAGCACCCAACCAGCCTCTTTGAACTCCTATGGGTCAACTCAACGTCCCAGAACGCGTATTCCATCGTCTGTACATAGATCTACTCGGTCCATATCCTCGTTCTTCTATGGGACACATCGGAGCTATCGTTGTGTTAGACCAGCTCTCAAAATTCCCACTAGTGGAACCTGTTCACAAGTTCACGACTCCATCTATCGTGAAATTTTTAGAGAGTCGAGTATTTCACGTGTTTGGGGTACCAGAAAGTATTTACTTGGACAACGGAGTACAGTTCAGATCTCGGCAGTTTAAAGGCCTGCTCGAACAGTACGGAATCGAACACCAATTGACGCCTATAAACTCTCCTCAGTCTAACGCATCTGAACGTTTGAATCACACACTGCTAGCCGCGATCCGTTCTTATGCCCACCCAACTCAGAAAGACTGGGGCCGCAGATTGTCCGCCATCACTTGCACTCTGCTGTCTGTAGTGAATAGGTATTTCAGATGTCCGTGAAGGACTGCAGCGATGGTCTGCTGCCTTGGCAGAGGAAGGTTAAAATATCCGCTGAGGATGCCCTTGTCTGGGGACGCGTGAATGCGCTGGCAGGCTAGCATTGTGGTGTCGTGAGGCGGGTTTATTCCCCCCAGCACAAGGACCCACTACAAAGAATTTCGTACTCACGAATTTCTGGGGTCACAAAAAGTAAGGCGACCGAAGTCGCAAAAATTGTAGGCAATCATTCAGAGAGAAAATGACTTGTTCAGAGAACAAGTGAAACAAGTAAAAATGGGCGGACTTAGGGTAACTTCATCTTAACCCGACGAGGCTCATGGCCCACAAATAAGAGAGGGGCACCGGGTGGTGATGGGTCCCCCGCGCACCCGCCAAACTGGATCAAAATCCATAAATGTTGCAGTGGCCAGGTATTCCTCTTCTGAGTGGAAAACTCATACAACTTAACTTGCATGAGCCTTCTCATCAGAGGAGAAGTATCCCAGTGCCCAATTTATGCCATAGAATTATGCAATTCGATTACATAACCCTATTTCATAAAGAGGCACCTTGCTAGGGCCACTCAACACGCGAAGTCACCTGAAACAAAAGGAGGTTAGTCGGTGCCCGATGGCTGGCTCATGTCTGGCGGTGAGAGCCTATCATCGTACCCGATCCTATACCCGGTCAGATCCAAAGGAAAGGAAAGACCGATTTGATAATTTATTCCAAAATTTTTATTATGGTTTAATTCAAAATTCTATCACCGTAAATCACATATTCAAAATGATTCTAACGTTAGCATTAATTCATTTCTTTTAATATATACTAGGGATCATCAGTTCTAACCGTGCCTTTCTATTCAATGAGCATTTAATTGTTTGCATAACCGATTAAAGATGTATACCATCAACGAGACACAACCCATGAGAAACCTGAGTATAATATGATGAAACGTATATGAATATCTGCTCTTTAACATTGTTTGAATGTAGGAGCTTTCTCCTTTTCTCCTTCTCAAATCAATAGATACTTAAATGAATATTAACAAATATACATTCAAATAAACAAATTCAAAGAGATCAAACGGGTACTTACCCTACCTGTTCGACGAGCGCTCGTTGACGAGGTGGGCAGGTCCTGAAACTTTTCATTATTGAACTTTACACTATCACTAAATATTAAATGCTTGATTTGCGGCACGATGACTAGTATATAATAAATAAATTTCTTTATAGATTAATCCGAATATCTGAAAGGCCAATTTTTAAAACATCAGACAAATGTCTCCAGTTCTAACAAGATCACTGCACTGTTTAACGGAACATATATCGTACAATTTCTTTTATTTATAAGCAAAACTAGAAAACAATTCCATAAAAAGATACATTAGGTTTTGCATTGAAAGATCGCTGGTGGGATGACTTTTCCCATAGAATCGATGTTTCAATTGGAAGCAAAATGCTTTCATATCCTTGGCATAAAGAATCCAGGCTCCTTATTGCATCCACTTCTTGTTCGTTTCTCCCTCACCACGTGATTCCCACTCTTCAATTCCCCGTACACTCGTTACCATATTCTTCTTGTCACTATCAGACCGTTATTCAATCACTGTTTGAATGTGAGAATCAGAATCTCACACAACAACGGAGCAATCACCAATGACAAAACTACGTTCTTTTTCCCAAGTCGAAATGCAACACAAATCCCAATTGCAGAATTCAAGGTACGGCACTCTTCGATTTTAGAGTCTTTCGTAATGGTCCGATTGCAAATGTTCAGCGCTATTCTTACAAGCTAACAGGATCGTAATTGCCAGTTGGATCGATGAGTACCGAACTTTTATGGAAATTTTGATGGATATCTAATTCGCACCCTATCAAAGACCACTGAATCATATCATCAAACGCACTTTATTTTGCTTGTTTCCGGGAATTTGAACAAAAATTCAAAAGAAGATCAAATTCACAATTGTTTCACAAACACCTCGAGGTGAAAACCAAAAACCTCCACGCCAAAGATGCAACCGACCTCGAGCACCGTCCAATCTACACCCCCAGTCAGATCTCATCCGCGCGCAAATTCCCTCCAGTCACGCACAAGAGTCTCTTCTTCACGCAATCTATCCACCATCATCGCTTGCATTTGCGCAAAGCTTTTGGTTGGGAAGTGATAGGTGAGAAGAAAGAAAATGTGTTTGGGCGATTTTTTGATAAATTTGAATTCATTTTCAACGTGAAGATACAATAATGAACAATGCGTAATAATATATCGAATTTTTCTCTTTTTTTGTTTTTTGGAATATCACGTTGATTTGAAACACAATTGATATGCAAGGAGTTTGTTAGTTATTGATTATTTTAAAGAAGACATTGGATATTTAAAAAAAAAATTCTAAACTGCATAATCATTAATGTCTACTTGATAACCATACTGTAGGTATGAAGGAGATAGGAAAGTTTTAGAGCAATTTGATAGGGTAACTGCTCTATTACTACATGTCATCTTATCATTCCGTCACCTTACTTTGCCGCCTTCGGACAGCACATGATTTGCCATGGTAAATCATACCGGCTATTACGGCAATTAAAGTGTTTGGGAGATCTCGTCGTTGCGCTGGAGCCCTACGAGCGGTTGAGAGACCTCCGCCAATAAATCGGACGGAAGATAAAGGCCGCTGGACATGCAAATAAGGCGCAGTACCATCTCAGGTCACGACCTTCCAATTTTAAAGAGAATGAGGTTTTTCGTCGAAATTTTCGCCAAAGTGACGCGTTTCCTGAACAGCCGCATACAGAAGGTAGCAGGACCCAATCGTTACCTCTTAACTGACGTATCGGGGAAGAAGTCGGAGTATATCACGCAAAAGACCTCCGCCGATAATTACTTACCCACGTCTATTCTGTCCGTCCGCACTCATTTTCAAGCACACACAAGGTTTGCATACTTACAGCAAAACGTAATTATACGTGTCAGTCTGTCCGTCTGTCAACAGTTTTCTTCACTCGTCTCACCCGCGATCCAACGCAGCGGACAATCGATCCTTCATCTGAAGATCATTCAGCTTCTTTTTCGCAATCCTCGTCGCCTTGGGATCGCGAGAAAACTAGCTGCCCTGTAGTAATCGAGCAGTCACACAAGCAGACTGCTCGAAAACCTTCCTAACTCTTAACCGAAATTTATTGCAGATTTCGAAAAAAAAGGAAAGATTTCATTTCTTCCATTCATAATTGTAATTTGTAAAATTGTTTTGTTTTTATTATTATTAAACGTAATTTTATTTCAATTCCCCTCTATGTCAAATATAAACATTTTCCTCTCATTGCATTCGTCATGAAATCTTTTTAATTTTTCTTATTTTTTCTTACTTCAGTTAATTTTTGTTTGTGAGCAGTCACAATAGCAAACTACTCGAAAACCCGCCCATCTCCTATCAAAATTTCAATTTATGGCAACCCATAAATGAACAACGAGAACGGTTGGGGAAGCTGTAGAGGAGGACGGGATGGTGATGTGCGATAAGAAGGGCAAAAGTTGACGGGGAATTGATGGGAAGTTTCACCCACCATGTTTCGATTCCTCATGAATTAAAATATGAGCTGAGTCTTTTTTTGTCAATTATTCGGTATTTGGTGCGTGTACAAAGTTTTGGTTGTAAATAGATTTTGCGTTTCGTAACCAATCGCCAAGTGCATCGATGTGAAGCTAGTTCAGGTTTGCAAAGCCGCGAGCGTTGATGTTGTGAGCCTAAGATGAGGCAAATATCGCAATCAATTACGCCTTTCATGGCATACTAAAATCGTCCATTTATTGTTTTCTGTTTTTGCTCCAAACGCAAAGCCTAGGACAAAGCCCAGCATAGATTTTGGATTGGATAAAGGTTAAGGCACACATGGCGAAAGTTTTCTTATCTGAGCTACGCCAATAAACATAAATTTCAGCAAAACGCCACGACAAATAAATTTTTACCGCTTCTGGCACTCTGAGCAGCTATTAAATGACAGATTTGTGGTATTCTCACTGTGTCGGATCATTATTTTAAAATTGCCTGAGCATTTTATCCGTTTTTTTTTTTGCAAAAAAAATTCATACATTATAAACTCATCAGCGTGTGTGTGCTGTGAATTAAAAATATTGTGACCGCAGTAATTGTCGTCGATTATGTTTTGACAATATTGGGACAGGCGTTCGAAAGTATTTATCTTTAAGATAATCAATGTTAATTGAAGTTTTAGTCGTTAGACTTTTTGTTCGTGGTCCAATTGCAAGATATGCTAAGATCTGCATTTGGAATTTCGTGAACCACGTTTAATTCTATCGTGAAATGTGAATTCCTTGCTTCAAAAGCCAGAATCATTCCAGTATTAACGTTCAAACATAATGTCAGAGGTATTTAATGGTTGTGAATGTGTGTGGAGCCACGAGCACGTGATGAAGTGATTGCTATCATTGATACACCAAGGACAGGAACATTGCGCTGACACCAATTGCAGAGATGGGTCAAAACAACGGAGCACCACCACCGGTTAATTGATATACGATGAAATTGCTGCAGCCCGCCAGCTGGTTTTCTCAAATATTTTACTATAATCCCAACTAAATTAAACGTTGAGGGAATGAAGGACATGCAAGTCCGCTATGTGGAAATGGGAGGTTAATTGTTATTAGGAGCCGAACATGGCAAGAAATTACAGGGAGGATCAGGCAAGTGAAATTGAAGCCCTAGGATCGATATACTGTGGTGGAATGGAAGTCTTGAAATGGAACCTGTCGACAAGTTCAAGAAATCAATGAGGACAGAAGAATACAATTCTGAAACGGACAACGGTTTAGCATGTGACTTAGTTTTTACATATACCGAGAAGTATCCTGATGAAGCGCCTAAGGTAGAAATTGAAGGAGCAATTAACTTGGAAGATATATATATATAGAGACACGCTATTGAAGCATGAAGGAAACAGTAAGTGTAATCAATTTTTTGTTTATACGGTGGTGTGCGCCATGCTCATGACATGAAAATTGCGATTTACACATAACTTACAAGTTGTTTGGCAAGGAAGAACATTAAATGCGTGTCAACTATTCTCAAAACTGTTTGCATCGAAGGCTTCCATTATCTAGGTGAAAGTATTGTCGGGCTCGCATATAGTCTCTGAGAAAAAGTTTTAAAATCTATCTTGCCTGATTGTTTTCATATTAGAAAATTTGTTTAAACTTATATTTAAGTAATAGTGGATACTTGCGAATTCTAAAGACTGCAAAAAGTGAGTGCAAACGTGCGAGAAGACGATTTTTCTAAGACTCGTGTTTACCCCGAAAATAAAAGTCAGCCAGCCATTTTCTTTCTGTGATCTCTAGTCAACGTTTTTCATTTTTCATATTTTTTTGGTTCAGCAGTGTCACGTTTCAATTCGGCGCGTAATAAACTTACTGCATGTGTCACGCTTCTATTGTTTTGCTGGATGAACAACTCGTTGCACACGATCCTGCAAAACCATTCGAGCATATAAATATACCCCCACTTAAAGACGAGTGAATGTGTTTACAATTTAAAAGCGGAAAAGGAAAGAAAATTATCGATTACCATTCCTTAAGCTAGGAAGTATGCTAGCCCGCGCAATACCTCCCATTTACAAAATTTTTCCCCATGACCGTCGCTTGAAGAAGAAGAAATGATGCATGTTCAACGTTTACCAATCCTATAGTTTCATACTGAAAGTTTTAAGTAAATAGAGAATACAAAAAAGGAAAGAACAAACATAAGGAATCAACTGAATAGAGAATTAATAATATATCGAAGTAAATATGAACCAAAAAATAACGATAGTTCAAATATACCGGTATCTGTAGCATATACAACTAATGGGCCAGGTGAACCGGTTACCATTCACATCCAACAAGAGCAACCCGAGCAGGAGGATGCCGAGTTAATGGAGCAGCAGAGCAAACCCGACGAAAAACAAGAGAAAGCCAACAAACCCGCGGAGGAGAATGCTCGAATCGCCAGTCCTGCGACGTCAGAACAACAAATAGTGACAACAACGCAATCATTGCCCACTTCAACAGGTGAACTATTTTTCACACTCGAAGACCTTATGCCACAATCGGAGCAAAAGACGACGGAATGAACCCTTCAGGACTAATGCAAGTGTAACTTTGATTTGGTGTAGATGACGGTGAGAAAGCAGTTATTGTACGCATACATCCAGAACGTGTTTATGGGGAAATCGAAGTCCTGAAGCTCCAAACTTGACAAAGCCATATATTCACGCACCGAAAACGTGACATCCCATTTTTCAATTCTTTGAAAGCCTCTCAATAGTGCATATTCGAAAAGAAGCAAAAGTATTTTGAAGTTGTCTGCTATAGATAGTTTATCCAATTTTATCAACCCTACCAACAAAATTAGCTCTATTGAACTTATTTGGTGAAAAAATACAAAACAGCTGCCGAGCATCCAGTGTATTCCTGTTATAGAAACGTGCTGTGCAAAGTAAAAGATTTAAATTTAAAACCAACTGCTTGATGTATAATAAGTGCCATGTATTTTGTGAGATAAAATGAACTTTGCAATAATTTGTCTTCAATGACTGTCACCAAACAACCAGAGTAAATATCGTTCGGGGAATAATTGGCTAAATACGATGCCATATGTGGAACACGACTGATACGACTTCTAAGAAAGAGTCATGGTGCAGAAGTAGCTTGAGATGAGTTAGTAGATGTAACTTAATTTTGCCTTCTACGTAATGGAGGTGGTAAAACTTAACAAAATTGACTTAAAATCAATTATCAATACATTCTGAACTTTTAGTTACACTGGCATCAGGCACATGCGATATATATTAGCATTTTTGATTAGGATCAATTTGAACTTCTTCCAATTTTAAATGAGTTTTGTCTTATTTTGTAATAAATTAATCACATCACCCCTTTTTGTGGGATATTAAAAAACACACTTATATTAAGTAATCGCACAATTTCATATTTCAAACAAAATTTTCTCTATTTTGCATAGCAATGAAAGTATTTTTAAGATAGAAATACGTTGTGAAAGATAAATTCTAATTTCGACGATTATATTTGGTACACCAAAAAACGTAGGATAACGAACTTGAAAAAATAGCCTGAGTTTTACTTTCTAAATATTAGTGTAATAATCATTTGGTTAATACTGTGATTAGTATATTTGAATGGTTGATATCAGATATTACCTCTTTGCTTATCGCTTGCATTCAGTTACGTAATTACATCGTGGATTTACAATATATTTAAAAGACAGGCGGATTCAAATACGAAAATCACTAGGAGTGTATGCATACATAGTATATTTGTATTGTCAAGGAATACATCGAAGAAATAAACAAAGCAACTTCTTCTAGAACTACTGAAATCAATTTTATATGAAATTTTATTAAAACTTATGTACTGGTATCGTACTCAAAGAAACTTGTATTTTTTTTACCGCCGTCGAGTATAAATCATAGTTTAAAATAAATGTATTGATGAATAGACATAACTATCGCTTGAATAGAAAATTAAATTTTATCAACCAGAAACGAAAAATCTATTTAGCTAATTTAAGTATAAAAGATAACGATACAATATATGCAACTTAAAATTAAGTACCCTGGATAAAAAGAAGAAAAAAACAAAAACGTTAGAATTTCTGGCTTAGGTTAATAACATCAATTAACGTGTATTGCAGAGTTTAGAAGCATGAAAAGATTTAACTTCATCTATGTATCGAGTATTGCATTAGCACAACATGAATAAAATGAATTGTTAAAAGTACAACTTCGGTCTTTTCATTTTGGCTCTTTCTGACCGGGTACAGGACCCGGCACGGTGGAAGGCTTTTTTTCAGAAAAATGAGCTAGCCATCGGGCGCGTTCCGAATGCATTGTTTTTTGTTTCAGGGACTCTTGTGATTCGACCACATAACTCTATGACATAAATTGGTCACTGTTATATTTCTTTCCTGATGGGAAGGCTCATGCAAGGTATTTTCGTATGAGTTTTCCCCTCAGAAGGGAAATATGTGGCCGCTGCAAAGTTTTTGGATCTTCATCCGGTTGGGCGGGGGGGAGGGCGCACCACCAACATCCGGTTGTCCCACTCTTATTTGTGGGCCATGAGAATCGTTGGGCAACGACGAGGTTCCCCTAAGTCCGTCTGTTTTAGCTTGTTTTGACTTGTTCTTTGAACAAGCAATTCCGTCCTCTGGTAGTTACCTACAATTTTTCGGCTTCGGTCGCCCTTTCTTTTGAGACCCGAGAATTCGTGAATGCGAAATCCTTTTTGTGGTGGGTCCTTGTGCTGGGGGAATGAACCCGCTCCACGACACCGCATTGCCAGCCTGCTAGCGCATTCACGCGTCCCCAGACAAGGCCATTCCCGGTTGACCTCACCATCTTCTTTTGCCGAGGCAGCAGACCATCACTGTAGTCCTTTACGGATATTAAACATATCTACTATTCACTACACATCGTTACGTGTACACTGCCGACATTGAGAAAATTTTTAGGCAAGTCCAGGTTGCAGAACAAGACAGGAACTTTCAAATGATCCTTTGGTAACCACATCCAAATGAACGTATCCAAGAATTCATCTTAAATACAGCTATTTATGGTACCTGTCCCGTATCATACCTGGCCGTAAGAGCTCTAAAACAACTCGCAGAAGATGAAGGTCATCAATACCCAGTGGCAAGAAGGGCTCATACGACAAATTTCCACTTGAGCGATATGTTGACAGGGACAGATAGTAGCGAAGAAGCGATTGAACGTCAAGCTCAGATGATTAAGTTTCTCAATAAAAAAGGCTTCAACCTTAAAAAATGGGCGTCAAACCATGAAAAATACTACAATTTGAACAGCGAAAACTGAGGTGGCATCGCTTAAACAAAAAATTAATATTCCTCGTTTAGGGTTATGTGGAGCCTTGCTGCCTGCTAATTTACTCATAATGACAGTAACTACCCTAGAAACAGAATATCCCAATAGATTCACGTGGCGTGACTAAGAGATAGTGTTGGCATGGATAACGAAGAACCCTCATACGTTTTATACATTTATCAGAAACGGAAACTCTGAGACCTAGAATAAGTTTCCTGGGAATATATGGAAACACGTTTCGTTGCAAGATAATCCAGCTGATTTTATTTTTATTTTGTTTATTTATTTATTACAAATTCCTATTTACAAAAAAAAAGTTAATCCAATTTCAAAATAGGCGAAAATTAAGAAGATATAAAAACAAAATTTGGAAAGAGAGTTACGCTAATTATTAATATTGAGAGCACTCCGTACTGCAGATTTTAAAATTCACAAAGAATGTGGTGGAGGATCAAGCAGAAGATTGTTGTGGGCTCTTACAGATTGCACCAAAGGCGAGTGTAGATACGTGTCGATTTTTGCAAATGAAATGATAAATTGATAGAACGACCATATCCTCAATGGAGCACGTATATGTAATGCATTGCATAGGTCCGATGCTGAGAGGCCTCTGGAAAGCTTAAAAAAGAAGCACAAATCTAAAAATTGTCCTCTAAGATCGAGAGGTGGGATATGAAGGAAATTTAGACGCTCACTGTAGAAACGATAGGAAAAATTATATTATATAAAAGAGTGCACTTGAACTTGCGCTGAGTTGATTGAACAGCTTCCGATAGGTAAATGAATCGGGATGACCATACTTGACAGGCATACATGAGAATTGAGCGAACCAACAGGATAAAAAGGCGAACACAGGTATGAATTCTGATTGTTCTATGAGAGCATCGTACGACAAAACAAGTGGTTCACGATGCTCTAGATGTCATGTCAGCTATACATATGTACATCAAATTTTAAATGTGTATCCAGGATAACACTTAGGTCTTTATAACGATCCACCGTTGATTGCAGCGATCCATTAATTGAATACTTATTGACAAAAGGTATAAGCAAAACACATATGTAGACATTTGTACACGTAGAGTGGAAAGTGGTCCATATAGCAGCATCGAAAAAGGGAGCCTAAATCAGATTGAAGGTCACTACAGTCAATTTGTGAAGAGACGACTTTAAAGATTTTTAAATCATCTGAGTAGAGAAGACATTTATGAAAATATTGAATAAATGAGGGATGAAGATCAAACCTCGCGATACTCCAGAAGAAGGACAGAAAATATACGACAAGAAACCACGCCAAGTAACCGATGAAGAACGATTTGTCAGAAAGGAGGATAGCCCTGCAAGAAGAGCGCCAGAGAGGCCAAAAACTTCAAGTTTCTTCAGTAATAAACTGTGGGTTGCCATATCTAAGGCTTTTGCGAAGTATGTGTAAATCACGTCCATTTGCTGACCTTCATCAAGTGATAGGGCAATTGCATTGGCAAATTCAGCCATATTGGTTATCGTTGACCATCCCTTAACGGGGTATATTTGAAGTGAATTTGAGAGAGTTAACGTATGCGCAGAAAGATTTAGGATAGTTCGATTGTAAAGAGGCCTCAATCGTGTTAAAATATGAATGCATTACGCGCTTGATGACCATTTTGGCATTCTTACGGAGATGTTTATAAGACGAAAGATACAGCTCTGAACCGAAACGCCATTACTTTTGGCGTGCAATATCTTTTAGCTTTAAGGCTTCTGAAACTTCTGCTGTGAACGAAAGAGTATTCCTTTTGAGAAAAAGACGACTATGGAGACAAAATTCGTTATAATATTAATAAGGCCACGAAATATAAATAATTGCAAAGGAGGCGATATCACTCTTCGTAATAGCCCCGAGTGATTGTTGGTTTCTTGAAAAGATTAATTTGGTGTTGAGTTCGCAGGCGCTAGTTGCTGCTGCTGATTACCAGCAGAGCATTAATTTCCTGATTTTGATGATGTGGATGCCTGCGCGTCCAAAGAAATTTCTCGTGTACTATGGCAAATAGGCTGTGTTCTGCTCCTCGTTAGGATTTGCGGTGTTTCGATTGACAAAGAGTTGGCTACAGATTTCCTATACTTATCATCTGGCTGGATGCTTTCAATAGTTGGCTCGACTGATACGGCAGAATTGCTTACACTTGGCAATGGCAAAAGACTCGAGAGGCTACAATTAAACGGTACTGTTATCGATAGCAGAAACTACTGTTCTGTATCAGCCATCGTTGAAAGTTGAGCAATCTCTTGATTTATGTTCTCAAGCTTCTCCTTTAAGTGTTGCAGACGAAAGGACATCTACGGTCTCCTCAGCTTTCTGAAGTCTGGATACGTAGGCTGCAATACTTTAACTTTCGACTCTGTTCACAGTATCAGTAGCCCTCTATCTTTACATGATAGCGTCTGCAGTTAGGCCCGTCAAGCTCGTGCATTCAGCATGGAAAGGTAGATCAAAGAAGCCGTAACAGGTAACAAATGAGGTTTTGCTATTTTTGTCCAAACACGTTACGGCTGCGCAATCCACCATTTTTCTTATTTATTAGATGTAGGTAAAAAAAAAAGCACGTGAAGACTTATGCACCAATTCACGGAAGTTTAAATTGTGCAAATATGCACAGTGGTTTCACTAATCTTTGCATTTAATGTACATTCCTGAACTAAAAAAGCTAGGTTTGAAGCAGTGATACTCATAGTATGATATTCAAGTTTATTTATGAATATCACGATAAGGAATTGTGACGCGACTATTGTTTAGTACAGGTACCAGAGCATAAGTACAAACTCAGATAAGAACGATTTAGTGATAATAATCACACACAGATGGTGCAGAGAATAAAGCTACATAAGTTTTGTATTTCAGATGAAAACAATGTCATTGTCTCAAGAAAAAACAATTAAGTCAATATACTGCCACTTGACCCGAAATGCACATCACCTTAAGCGTAGATAAACGAAGCTTCGATCTATATATTTTGGGCTAATCATAGTCGCAACTAAACACCAGATTAAGCAAAAAAAGAGAGCAGCAAATTGACACTACCGAAAGATTCGACAGTCAACTCATATCTCCCTCTGATGCAGCATCCAGGGGAATTACTCCAAGAAAACTCGTGCCGCACAAAATCTGGTGGAGAGTTCCATTTTGGTTATGTCAGGCTTCTGATGCATGGCCATCCCAAAGGTTCAATTTAAACTACATGAAGAAGCAAACAATGTTACGTAGGTCTTAAGCTCAACCTATGCATGTTCAGAAATCCACAGCAGCAACCCGACAAGTTAGATTTCCCGCCTACTGCTTACGATTCTTCAAGGAATACAAACTTCCTAAAAAAGATGGGAAATCTGATGACCTATGCTTCGAAGAATCGCGTTAGGCAAGATCATGCATCATTAGGATTGTGCAGCATGAGTCATTCCAGGAAGACATAAATATACTTTAAAGAGGCTCTCCACTTAAGAAGTCAAGTAAGTTGCTTACCCTCTGGCCATTCATAGATAAGGCTAGAGTCCTACGTGTCGAGGGAAGAATACAAAATTTTGAAATATTCCCTTATGCCAAGCATCAAATTTTACTTCCTCAAAAACATCACATGACAAATCTCATCATTAACCATGCTCATCACCAGACTCTTTACGCTATAAATTACACTCGAACACAATACCGGATAATCAATGTCAAAAGTACTGTGCAATCCAAAATTCACAGATGCCTCAACTATGCCAGGTACAATCAAAAACACACGCAACAGCGAATGGGAAATCTACCGCAAGTCCGGACAACGCCTTCATCACCGTTTTCACATTGTAGATTGCACTGGACTGTTTATGACAAAAATATACAAAGAACAAGGCACAAAAATGGTCAAGGGATCGCTCTTATCATCTGAATGGTGATAAAGACAATTCACCTTCAACTAGTTAGTAATATGAGTACAGATGCGTTTCTGGCGGCATACAAAAGATTTGTAGCACGTAGTGGTCATGGTAAAGAGATATTTTCCAACAATGGCATAATATCGAAAAGAAACTACAACTTGCGATTGACCACTTCACAAAACAAGCTGCAGAGGTTATACCAAATGATGGCACATAGTGGAAGCTTATTCCAGCAGGCAGTAAATACTTTAAAGGATTATGGGAAGCTGACATCAAATCAGTGAAAGGGCACCTCAAAAGAGTTCTCGGAGTCACCCCATTAACATACGAGGAATTCACCACCGTATTATACCAAGTAGAAGCTTGTGTCAAATGAGGTAGTATCTTTTTACATTCTTGCCGAGGATTATTTCGACGAGCTTGAATGCAAATATACTCGATGGCTGAATGTTATTTTTGGCAATGGACATATCTTGAACTTCATTACACCACATGATATCGTGAAAATGATCTCAAACGTAACCACGAAGCTTGTTTCAAACTTGTGCACAGAAAAACTCCTGGTCCTCACCTACTGGGAGACACAAAATCAAGCGAAATCCATCCACATGGCTATCTGAATATTCTAAAGAAACCACTTTTTTAACTTGTACACGTAACCGTGATTCCAAAACTAGTAAAAAACAACACATTTTCAATAGCAGCTTTAAACTACTCCATATTGGAGATTGACTTCAATGGTTGGGTCTATTTTCCTCTAAGGAAGGAAGAATTGGAGGCTTGTAACATTAATAAGGATCATATTTACTTCTGCGCGCCAGCCATTGAATACAATATAAACAGCAATCCGTTTTGCGTTGTGAATGAAATTAATGGAAGCCAATCAGCAAAGGATTGTAAGCTTAAATATCTGCAGTTGGCAGGTATCGTGTGGAAGACCCTAATGATGAAAAATGCTTGGCTATACATTTCAACCCAGGAGTTCCCTATGTTCCAAATGCGGTGAAATGGGACATAAAAGGAAAGAGTGTACGAAGGAGGCACACTGTATTCTTTGCAAGGATGCTGATCCAAAACCTGATTTTGGACACGTCTTGGGATCAGGAAAATGCCGGGTGTTCCAGGAAGCCCTAGCCAAGGCAAAATCAGAACTCCGATGACCCGCATCCTGCAGCTTAACCTACACCGCAGTTCAGCCGCTCAAAATCTGCTTGAGCGATTCGCGAGGGACATGAAAGCCGACTTCTTGCTGCTGAGTGAGCAACACCATGATAAAAGTCCTGCATTATGGTATTCTGATGAAACTGGTACTCCCGCCATCTGGGTTCGGAACGGTGACTTTCAAGCGGAGAGTTGTGGATGGGGGGATGGTTTCGTGCGAGTTCGGTGCTCAGGGACCACTTTCTTTAGTGTGTTCCTAACGCATAACGAATCGATATCATCTTTCCAAGCCAAGCTTAATGCTTTGGAGGGCACTGTCTCGAACGCAGAGGGCAAAATGTTCGGTAGGGGCGACTTCAACGCTAAAGCAATCGAATGGGGCATGCCTCAGATGGATCGGCAGGCAAATCGAGTCCTGGAAATGGCGGCTAGGACGGCCCTCTTCATACTAAACTCCGGAAATACGCCGACTTTCCGCCGTATTGGCTGTGAGGGAACCATACCGGACGTGACATTCGCCTCGAAGTCCTTAGTACGGAGGATACACAACTGGAAAGTATTAGAGGACTACTCAGCCAGTGATCATCAGTATATTCTGCTTGAGATCAGTGATGTTGTCCCCCGATTTTCGTGCTCTCGGCTTTCTATAACTGAATGGAACATCGGAAGGATGGACGTCGAGAGGTTCGTCGAGGTGCTCAAAGCAGGTGAGCCGCTGCAGGGAGCTTCGGAGGGGACGGAAGAACTGGCAGCTCAAGACGTCGTGAACTCTACTATGAGCATCATTACGACTGCTTAGTGCGCTTCTATACCCCGTCGAAGACCCCAGCACGGTAAGCCTCCAGTGTATTGGTGGTCAACTGAAATCGCTGAAAAGCGAAGGGAGTGTCACAAGCTTCGACGTGAGGCTCAACGGGTGCGGAACGGTGACGAGGCATGCAACTGGGTGGCAGCATATAAGTCGGCCGGGAAATGCCTTCGAAAACTGATCAATAGAAGCAAGGCTCGCTGCTGGCAAGACCTAGTGGACAATGTGGACAAGGGTCCGTGGGGCCTTGGCTTCAAGCTGGTCATGCGGAAGCTTGGTGCGCTATGGAAGCCTTGTATACATGACGTGGAAAATATGGACGCGATAGTGCGGGGACTCTTCCCCACCCATCCCGTCCGTGTTGACGCTGTTCATGGTGAAACAGCAGTCGAGTGCTCACTCTTCACACAGCTGGAACTGGAGGAGGCAATCCTCTCATTGGAAGCGAAGAAGGCTCCAGGTCCAGATGGTGTTCCAGCAGAAGCGTTGCAGCTCGTCTATCACCATTGTCCTGACTTGCTGCTCAGCACATTCAACGGTTGCCTACGAGACGGGGTTTTCCCGAAACGATGGAAGTTGGCGAGGCTCGTGCTGATCAGCAAGGGGAAGGGAAATCCCGAATCGGCTGGGAAAGTGCTAGAGAAACTCATCAAGGAAAGACTCACTGACGCGATTCGTGCTGCTGGGGACATATCTCCTCGGCAGTACGGCCTTAGAGCAGGATGTTTTACCATTGATGTGATTGCAGAGGTGGTGAACGCGGTCCAAAAGGCAGAGGCATACAGTCGCACCAAGCGATGGATCGTCCTGTTGGTTACACTCGACGTCAGGAATGCCTTCAACTCCACTAGATGGGTGGATATTCTGGATACGTTGGAAAGCTCTTTTCAAGTTCCAGAATATCTAATGCAGCTTTTGAGGAACTACCTTAAGGACCAAAACCTGCTCTGCGACACAACACAGGGCCAACGAAGGATGGAAATTACATCGGGTGTTGCTCAGGTTTCTATCCTTGGTCCGGATCTGTGGAACGTGTCTTATGAGGGGCTACTGAGACTTGAGATGCCAGATGAGTCACGCTTGGCCGGCTATGCGGATGATGTTGCGGCTTTGGTCGCTGGACGCACCATTGAACAAGCGCAACTTAGGCTAGGTATGCTAATGTGCCGAGTGAGGGACTAGATGAGTGCTCGCGGGCTCAGTTTAGCACTGGAGAAAACCGAAGTGGTCATCTTGACAAAAAAGAGAATCCCTAGAGTAAGGATGATCAATATTGGCGACTGATGAATCGAATCGAAGCTATCGGTGAAGTACCTGGGGCTAGTGATCGACTCGAAAATGAGTTTCTCTGAGCAAATCAGGGCAACGGCTGAGAAGGCTGCTTCGGGAATATCGGCTCTGAGTCGACTTATGGCCAACGTAGGGGGACCCAGCCCATCAAGAAGACGCCTCTTGATGAGTGCTATAGGGTCAGTGCTACTTTACGGAGCAGAGTTATGGGCGACGCTCTCAGCAAGGAGGTATACCGAAAACGTTTGGCCCAGGTACAGAGAAGAGGAGCACTGAGAATTGCATCTTCGTATCCAACAGTCTCTGACTCGGCGGTGAGAGTGATTGCAGGCGTGATACCTGTCGCCCTGCTTGCTAGAGAACGCCACGCTATTACCCTGCACCAAAATGAGGATGCGAGAGAGAGGCAGCGCTCCCTCAACGATTAGCAGCAGTCTTGGGTCAATTGCACGGAGAGAAGGTGGACTGCACGCCTCATTCCAGATGTGAGACTCTGGCCAAATCGAAGGCATGTTGAGACTGACTTCTATCTGACCCAGCTTTTGAGTGGGCATGTTTGTTTTCACTCTTACCTGCACAAGATCGGTAAGTCACGGTCCCCTGATTGTCGGTATTGCCTTGGAGAGGAGGAACACATTTTTTGCGTGTACAAAATAGGTCAAGCTGTGAAGGGAACTCTACAGCAGGGAGACGGGAGAGCTCACCCCGGATAATATAGTTGCGGTGATACTCTAATCGGTTGACAAATGGAACCAGGTGGCACATTATGCTCGGGCAGTCCTAAAATATAAAAGGCACTCACAGCAGGCGGGGGCACTGCGGCTAGGGAATCGCTCCTCTGGCACTTCCTCCATCCCTCTCCCCTCCCACTAGGAAAGGGACTCCCCATCTTGAAGGCACCCCACGGCGTAACAAAACGAGACCAGGACCGAAGTAAAGTGTCAAACGGTTCCAGGCTGGGTTCTCAGGTTGACAGGGCAGGTGTTTAGCGGGTAGTCCAGTCGCACATGGAAGTCCCACACTCTGGGCATAAATGGCATTCACCTCCCTACCACAAAAAAAACCAACCCATAGGTTGCAGCTTTGATCTGCAAGGGCACAAGGAAGCAGATTTTTCTAAACACCACCGGAATTATACATCTTTAAGATAGCTGCTTGATCAAAGCAAGAGAAATCACGCTAGAGTCAACAATTGATGAGCAATGCACTATTATTCCCAGTCACTTCAAGGAAGCTTTCTTCGTACTATCAATACATACAGTAAAAACATCGCATATTCTGCAACACGGAGTAATACTACCAAATGAACAAATCATCGATTAGTCAGCCTTGCCGGATCTATCGAAAGAGTTCTTTTTTCACATTCCACTGAAAGAGAACTTGGTCACCGTCGCGGCAAGCATTTTACCTCCGTCCTAAGACAATTTCCCTAGCTATGAACTGAAAAACAGCTTAAAATATCAGCATCAGAATAGGAAACACGTATAGCAGAACATCTGTTCACTGTGTATCTTCCCAGCCATCTCCAATATCGATTCAAAAATGCTTTGATCAAGCATTAACAACCGCCAGCTCTCAGTATTTTCCAACCAGAATAAATCAAGCTGCGCATGATGCCTAAGGCATCAAGAATCGACAACACTTTACCATAATTCCAGCTGCCGGCCCCCAGAATGTTCTGACTAAAACAAATTACACTAAATATGCAACACAAGTTCGATGACTGCAAATTTCCTCATAATTTCATTTTGTTTACGCGACATAATTCTTACATGTTAATAACGCAATAATTCATGGTTGCTTATCATATTTCAATTATTTCATTCATTCAACATTTAAAGTTCAATTTCCAAACTTGAAACTACATTGTCAATAAAAAGCTATCATTTACCTTTAATTTTAAAACAATCAATTCTAAGATTTGCGTCAGTAATGTAATCTCACTCATTTTATATTTCAATTATACTTACATTCATTTACCTATAAAGCAAAATTTCCAATCGTGAAATTACATTGTCATCAAAGATCGATCATTTACCTTTCGTTCCAAAGCTATTAATTGTAAGATTTGTATCGACGAAAATTTATTATAAAATACTAATAACAACAACTAATAAGGCAGAATAATTCTAGCAAGCAAGCAATAAAGAAGTGTTTTCAGTTTTATACTTGATTCAACATAGGGTGGAATTTTCTACCAACTACTTCCAGAGGTTGTAAGAATATTTCTAACATTATTGAGGACATTTTATGTCCCATACCCAAACCGTCATTTTCAGTTTGGATTTGAACGAGAACGATCTACGGAGCATGCAATAATGCTATTGCACAATAAAGTCATCCGCAATCTCAAATACAAATTGAAAATGGCATCTTGTCTGGTCACAATCCACAGAATCCTATACAGCTTCCTTTCGGATAGAACATCCGAAATTAAACTGGGGAACCTCATTTCAAATCCTATCCCTATATATTCGGGAGGCCCACAAGGCTCTATCCTTGGTCCCGCCCTGTTCAACTTTTTCCTTCTTAATATCCCACGTCCAAACTCCTCGACTATCGATATAGCAATGTATGCAGATGATATCCTCCTTACTGTCACCCATAGCCTACCAGAGATGGCCCAAATAAAGCTGCAGCGCTCTATCCTCAATATCTTTCAATATCTGAAGTACTGGGGGCTCGAAATAAATGCCAGCAAATCGGAACTGATCTGCTTCAGAAATGCCAGCGGGAGAGGGCGCTGCCTTGCCGTGTCTCAAAGTAGGAATGTGCAAGCACATATTGCTGGCGAAATCATTCCCCTCAAGGAAAATACCTTGGAGTACATTTTAACAATCAACTTAAGGTAAATAGACACGCAAGAAAAATCCTCAATAAAGCTAAAGCAGCATCCGCAATTATTTCGCCTCTTTTTTCTTCGAAATCAGTCTCCCCAAAAGTTAAGGTGTTAACGTACAAAACTCTTACTAGGCCTATCATTACCTACGCGTTTCCGGCATGGCTAACAATCTCGCCTACTGCCGCCGAAGGAATCCAAATCTTCGAGAGGAAGATCCTCAGGAAATGCCTATCCAAATACAGATGGCCTAAGAAGAAGTACTACAGGAATTCTATTCTTTACAAAGATACGGAGATAGAACCGATTCTCCACTACATGTTGGCAATGCCTAAAAAACGCGTAGAGAAGTGGCGAGAGCACCCGCTTCAATGTATTCGCACACTTTTCGAGCCTACCACTGCAAATAATAATCCCTACTATCTATGTCCCTTTAAAATCCTTGAACAATACCAACACGATCCCATTGCTTCCGTAACTACCAATAAACCGGCGTTTTACGTTTCATCCGAACCAAGCACATACCGTGGTTAAGCAAAGTATTTGTAAATTTAGTTAGTGTATAAGTGTAATAAAATAAAAAGACAAGATAAATATCCATAAATGTTAAATCGAGTGTTGTACTAAACAGGTTATAGTTTTAGGTTAGATGTAGGAATAGATTTAATTTATATTAGAATTAGATTTAGATTAAGTTTTAACGTATTCATTTGTCAAACTATTCAAGTCGTATGCCATAAGAGCAAATGGCAAAGTCTATATATCTAAAAACACTGATGTAATATAAGTATGCATATATTCTAACCGTCACTAAGCATACTCTGTAATGTCAATTTATAAAAAGTCTCAATAAAGCTTACGTACTTACTTACTTACCCAAACCGTCGCTGGCAATACATGAGGGCAGTCCGATAAGTACTTTACCTCACCGCCCGATGGCAGCACTACGTGTAGTACATTCTCTTAGATGGCTACGGTCAAAATTTCATCTGAATCAGACTCGTAGTTTTGTTTTGAACGCGTATAGGAGCGGGCGTATCCACAGATTTTAGAAAAACATCGGTCGGTGATTCGATTGTTTTTCAAAGGGAAATTAATAATGAATCGTACATGTCCTCCCGAATACACAAGAAATAAACCTATTAAAGCCTACTTACCATTAAAAATGGGGCTTTTAACATTTCGCCACCATACAACGTATCTTCAATATCATTTCTTCCCGTCTTCCTCATATTTGTCCTTCCGGTGAATAATTTCTGCAGTAATACTAGTTACAATCTGCTGTCTTTTAATGCAATCTCGTATATTTAAAGATCCTGGTAATTAAACTTTTTTGTTTGTTTCCAGTTTCAGAGTCGCTCGAATCTGCAGTCTTCTTATTCGAGCCCGTATGTTTGAATATCCTGAAATTTTTAAGTTCCTGGTCATCAATCTGCTCTTCCATATGGCACTTCGAAAAATTGTCACACGCTCCCCGTTGGTTTTTTTCTAAAATGACAAAGCATTGTTGTTGCGATTCATTATTTTTATTTTTCTCTCGCTTTAAATGTTCTCTCCCAAAAACAAAAGCCGTCAATCTATCACCTTCCCACGATTACTTTGGTAAAAATTATATTCTCATTCCTTGAATGATTTGACCAAACCGATACAACCAATTTCCAATCTCCATACCTTTATTTTTTTAGTCGATAACAGTATCCACATTGCAGCCTGCTACGCGACTCGAAAATTTTTGCATTGAATCCAATTGCACAGTAGCACGGTGGCCCTTTGTATGGTTGTTTGATAGTGTTAATTATTGCAAGACATTTAGTTTCAAGTAATTGATTGTCAATACAGATGTTTTCATGTTCACACATAAGTCGGCCTTCGTTGGTGAATCTCTAGGGCTCGGTTGCTTTGGATTTAATGTATCCTCGTAGCAGTCAAATCTTTATACTCTTGAACGGGCAGAACTTGATTTCAAGTAAATCTTGGCACTATGGCTCTGTCGCCCCTCACTCACAGACTGCTATATATATATATATATATATATATATATATATATATATATATATATATATATATATATATATATATATATATATATATATATATATATATATATATATATATCTATATATATATATATATATATATATATATATATATATATATATATATATATATATATCTATATATATATATATTTATATGTATATATATATATATATATATACATATATATATATATATTGTCGCGTGTTATTGGTTCGCGGCCTATAATTTTAACGTTCCGGGAAAGTGAAAACGCATATCTTTTAATTTAAGTTAAAAGAGTTTATTTAATTAAATAAAATGCACAATAATCAGTTAACACTTCCACTAATTTTAATTGTCACTATTTAAAAAAATTTAAAACTTGTCCATAAATGTCTTATCGCAATTGTCTTCTAAATTACTTCACTATTACGAAACACACTATCGCAGTTTTTATCGCGGTCGAATGAATGATGATCCCCCCATTCATTCAGCTCGCCTTTATATAGGGTCTCTACCTCTTCACCCATTTCTCGTACATTGGCGAATGTTCTATCGAGAGGTACCTGGTAGGTTCGAGCAAATTAATGAATGGAGTGACGTCACTTGCAGATGTTGATCATGCTTGTTGGGTTCTCGTGGGTTCGAGTAAATTCATTTGTTGACGTTCTTAATGATGATGAAAACAATTGCGACAGTAGCTCGCAGAATTATTTGTACATGGAATTATTTGTACATGTAACACTGCCCCCACCTCAGTTCTTTTCGCCCCGAAAAGATGTGTCACTATTTGTAGTCAATTCTCCCTGGGTGTAATATGGGGCAAGACGGTCCAGATGCACGATTTTCATTTTAGCTCTCGGCTTACGATGTTCCTGTATTCGGTATACGACGTCGCTGATTCGCTTTGTAACTCGGTATGGTCCCTCCCAATTATGTTGCAAGTTTGGAGACCAACCCTTTCGCCGTTGCGGGTTATATAGCCACACCAAGTCATCTTGCTGGAAGCCAGTAGAATTAGCCTTTAGATCATACCTGGTCTTCATGCGGTCAGTAGCCGATTCGAGGTGTTTTCGCACTGTCCGATGTATCTGGTTCAACCGTTGTCTTAGATCACTTGCGTACTCCGAGACCGTTTGGGGTTTCTCAGGGGGTGTTCCGAACTTTATATCGGCTGGCAAACGAATAGTCTTTCCAAAAATGACTTTGGCTGGGGCTTGGCCCGTCGACGCATGTTCAGCGGCTCTATACGCCATTAAAAATAGTGGGATATGTTGGTCCCAGTCCCTTTGGTTCTCGTCAACCATTTTGGCAAGGTGTTTATTGAGCGTGCCGTTGAAACGTTCGACCATTCCATCGGATTGGGGATGCAGCGGTGTTGTTTTCGTTTTCCGTATTCCCAGCTGCTCGCATATTTCGTCAAAAACTAGTGTCTCAAAGTTTCGGCCTTGATCCGAATGTAGTTCACAAGGCACGCCGTACCAGCTGACCCAATTTAACACTAGCTGTTCGGCTACAGTAGTCTCTTCCTGGTTGGGAATGGGGTAGACCTCGGTCCACTTGCTGAAATAATCAGCTACAACCAGCGTGTATCGATTTCCCCATTCAGATTCAGGAAAGGGTCAAGCGATGTCAACAGCAATCCTTTCAAACGGTACCCCCACGTTGTAGGTTTGCATTTGTCCTCTCAGTCGTCGTTTCGGACCTTTGACGGAAGCGCAAATTGTGCATCTGCGACACCAGTCCTCTACGTCTTCTCGAGCGTGGAGCCAGTAGAATCTTTCCCGCAATTTCGCTAAGGTTTTGTTAACACACAGATGGCCTCCCGAGGATCCTTCATGCATTTCCTTTACCACATCGTGGATTCGGCTTTTGGGTAGTATAATTTGCATCCTATAGGAGCTGCCATCCACCGTTTCCCATTTCCGCTTGAGTACACCACCCTCCACCTGAAGGGAGTTCCATTGTGCCCAATAGCTTTCCAGGGTTGCGCCATGCGTTGAAACGTATTTCCACTCAGGTCGCCCAGTCGTCTCCTTCCATACGAGCAATGGTCCGATGTCTTCATCGGCTAGCTGGGCATTTCGAATCTCCTCCGATGACCAACCTTCATCGAACTCAGCCGTTATCAGTCGCAGATCAACGGGTGGCTCCTTTTCCTCAATCCGTCGGCAATGCTTGCAGTTAGCTGGACATGAGCGACGAGATAGGGCGTCAGCATTTCCATGAACTCCGCCCTTTCGATGAACAATTTCGTAGTTGTACGACTGCAATCTTTCGATCCATCTCGCAACTTGTCCCTCGGGGTTTTTGAAGTTAAGTAGCCATCCCAGCGATACATGGTCCGTTCGAAGAACAAATTTCTGGCCATATAGGTACTTGTGGAACTGCTTGGTGGCCTCTTTTATAGCCAATAGCTCCTTCCTGGTCACACAGTAGTTCCTCTCACTTTTTGAAAGAACTCGACTGTAATACGAGAGGACTCTTTCTTCGCCATTGATCTGCTGAGAGAGTACAGCTCCAATACCGCCGTTGCTTGCATCAGTGTCAACTACAAACATTTTTCCGGGTTTCGGATACGCCAGCACGGGTGATTCACACAGCTTTTCCTTCAGGGTCTCAAAGGCTGTCTGGCATTGCTCGTTCCAGACATACGGACGATTTTACTTGGTTAGCTGATGGAGACACTCAGCTATTTTGGCAAAGTCTTTGACGAATCTTCGATAGTGGGTTGCCAGACCCAGGAAACTTCGTAGTTGGCGCTTGTTGTTTGATGTTGGCTAGCTTTTCACGGCTTCAATTTTCTCAGGGTCTGTTTTGACCCCGTCTGCTGATACGACGTGTCCCAGGTATTTTACTCCAGCTGCGAAAAGGGTACACTTGTCGGGACTAAGTTTCAAATTTGCCAGTCGCAGTCGGGAGAAAACCTCTTCTAAGCTCCGCACATGCTCTTCGAACGTTCTCCCGATGACGATGATGTCATCTAGGTACACCAAGCAGGTTTTCCAGGTTAGACCACGTAGCACGTATTCCATCAAGCGTTCGAAAGTGGCTGGAGCATTGCAAAGCCCAAATGGCATCACTACAAACTGCTACAATCCGGTCCCAACTGAAAATGTGGTCTTCTCTCGGTCCTTCTCGTCGATTTCTACCTGCCAGTAGCCACTCTTGAGATCGAGTGTAGAAAACCATTTTGCGTCGGCTAAAGTGTCCATGATGTCATCGATGCGTGGAAGCGGGTAACTATCTTTCTTAGTGACGTCGTTAAGCTGCCTATAGTCGACACAAAAACGAGTGCTACCATCCTTTTTCTTTACTAGAACTACAGGCGCGGCCCATGGACTGACAGAAGGTTCAATAACGCCTTGATTTTCCATGTCTGAGATCAGCGCGCTCACTTCTCCTTGTTCGGCTATAGGGAGACGTCTCGGTGCTTGTCAAATCGGCTTGGCTCCCTGTGTATCTATGACGTGAGTTACCAGACTCGTTCGGCCTTGGTCATCCGGGTTTGTTGAGAAGATGTCACTGTACTTGGTGACCAGATCAGAGGCTCGTTTGAATAGCTGCACTGGCAATTTGACCTGCTTCAATATTGCAGACGTTGATTCCCGGGCTTTGTCTGTGTCTTGCCTCCTACTCCAATGATGGTCGTGAGTAGCTTCCAAAGAGGTGATGGTGGAAACAGGCTGGCAGCTGCCGATGACTTCTCCCGCTTTGATGCTCGTGGTTGAATCTGCGGTGTTAAGGACTCTAATCAGCACATATCCGTTCCTTAAAGACGTCTTCGTTGGCTCTATCAGATAAGATCGGTGGTCTCCAGAATCACCATCAAGCTTGGCCCATACAATGCTTTCGGAAGAATTCGGTACATCAGTGTCAGTACATACCACTACATTCATCTTAGGAATTCGGACGCTAGGATCCTCCATCAGTACTTCGACATTCTGCCATTTCAATACACGTTTGCCCAAATCCAACGTGATTCCATGTGGTCGCAGAAAATCCATTCCGAGAATGCAGTCACCCATAATATTCGCAACCAGAAAATTGTGTCGGAACACAAGGTCTCCCAACTGTATCCGGAGGTTGACCTCTCCATGAACAGGTGCAGTTTCTCCCGTAGCTGTCCGTAGTGAGAAAATTCTGCCCTTGTGAAGTTGTTGCTGCCTAACTAGGTCTTGTCGGATAATCGATCGGGTTGCACCAGTGTCGATTGTTATGGTGCAGTTTTCTCCGTTAACTTGACCAGGAAGGCATAAGTCCGCTTCTCCACGATGTAGTCTTGACACGGTGATGGTGGTGCTGGGGACGTCGATCCTCCTAGCCAACCTCTGCCCCACGAAGTTGGGTCTTACATGTTTCCCGACCCCTCTGTTTGAAGGGCTTCCATTCTGAGCTCCTGACTCGGTCTGGATCTCCTCCTAGCTGCACACCCTGGACAATAGCTCGGTTTTCTTCGCTTCTTGCAGTCTCTTTGCAGGTTCCCCTTCTCTCCGCAATTCCAGCATCTAGGCGCACCATTTACATGCGGGTCTCACTCAATTTCCACGCGCTCACACCTGCACTTGTCTGTCACTACCTCACGCACCCGGGCAGTGGTACGAGTCACATTTTTCGCTGGCTCAAAGTTCAGACTATAAGCCAATGCGTCCTTAACCGTTTGCTTTTGAGCTAAACGCACGGCTTGTTGCAATTTCGGGGCCTTTAGTGCGCTGATGAATGCTTCTGTCGCTGCATCATCTCGATGTTCTGGGTCGTAGACTGGATAAGCCAAAAGTGCCAGTCGCTCAATGTCTTGGGCTAGCTGCTGTAGGGTTTCACCAGACTTCTGCATTCGATGCCTTAGCTGTGACCGATAAATCTGCTTTAGATGATCGTCTCCATAACGCATGTCGAGCGCATTTATTATAGCATTCGGGTTTGAGTGCAATTCATCGGGGATCGTCTGCAACAGCTCGGCAGCTGGGCCTCTTAGAGCAAGAATCAGTGCAGTTGCTCGTTCCTGCTCATTCCAGTGATTTGCCCTTGCGGCAGCTTCAAACTGAGTCTTGTAAATACTCCAGACCGTTTTCCCATCGAATATTGGTGCTGGCACATTTCTGGATGTGCTTTGCGCTGCGGTTACAAGCGGGGCTGGTGAGGTGGTTACTACTGCCTTTGCTGCTTCCAATTCTTTTTTCACTTTTTCCATCTCATGTTTCATTCTCTCTTTGACCTGGCTGATCTCATAGTTAATTTTCTCCTCAACCTGGCTGACCTTCTCCTCGACCTGGTAAACCTTTTCCTCGACGCATTTAATTTGATTGTTCAGGGTACCGAGCATCACTTTTATTTCGGTTGACTGTTTTTGCACTTCCTTGATTACGATCGCTTGTTGGTCCAGCTTCACTGATTGTTCACTTAACTTCGCTGATTGTTCATCTAGCTTCGTCTTTAAATTGGATGACTGTTGTCGCTGCTCTTGCTGCATCAGCATCAACATTTGCATCAGCGCATTTTCTGGTTCCTTTGGTTTTGATGTTTCTGCTTCACCACCTCCTGCGCCTTTTTCTGCATCTGAGGGCTCACCCAAATGCAGATACGCGCCTTCCGATTCAATTGCGTCACGCAAGCGTGCAATCAGTGTGGCCTTTGAACCTTGCGTAGCCAGGTTTCGCTGTTCCAACTCTTCCTTAAGCTCTGACATGGCCAATTCATTAATTTTTAAGTTTAGGCTTCGTGGCATTTTCAATGTTTCTTTAAATTTTACTATTGTGCACTATAAAAATGTTCAAATTTTCACTATCAAAATTTTAATCTCACTTCTCGACACCATTGTCGCGTGTTATTGGTTCGCGGCCTATAATTTTAACGTTCCGGGAAAGTGAAAACGCAATGTCTTTTAATTTAAGTTAAAAGAGTTTATTTAATTAAATAAAATGCACAGTAATCAGTTAACACTTTCACTAATTTTAATTGTCACTATTAAAAAAATCTAACATTTGTCCATAAATTTATTATCGCAATTGTCTTCTAAATTACTTCACTATTACGAAACACACTATCGCAGTTCTTATCGCGGTCGAATGAATGATGATCCCCCCATTCATTCAGCTCGCCTTTATATAGGGTCTCTACCTCTTCACCCATTTCTCGTACATTGGCGAATGTTCTACTGAGAGGTACCAGGTAGGTTCGAGCAAATTAATGAATGGAGTGACGTCACTTGCAGATGTTGATCATGCTTGTTGGGTTCTCGTGGGTTCGAGTAAATTCATTTGTTGAAGTTCTTAATGATGATGAAAACAATTGCGACAGTAGCTCGCAGAATTATTTGTACATGTAATTATTTGTACATGTAACAATAAATATTTATATATATATATATATATATATATATATATATATATATATATATATATATATATATATATATATATATATATATTTATATATTTATATATATATATACATATATATATATATATATATATATATATATATATATATATATATATATATATATATATATATATATAGATATACACATACATATATATATATATATATATATATATATATATATATATATATATATATATATATATATATATATATATATATATATATATATATATATATATATATATTTATTTATTTATTTATATATATATAGATATATATATATATATATATATATACATATATATATATATATATATATATATATACATATATATATATATATTTATTTATTTATTTATATATATATATATTATATATATATATATATATATATATATATATATATATATATATATATCTTTATGTATGTATATATATAGATATATATATATATATATATATATATATGTATATATATATATATAATATATATATATATATATATATATATATATATATATATATATATATATATATATATATATATATATATAGTCGCATGTTATGGTTCGCGGCCACTAATTGTCATGTTCCGGGGAAGTGAAAACGCAATGACTTTTAAATTAAGAGCGTTTATTTATTTACTAAAAATGCACAATCACTCATTTAACTATTTCACAATTCTAATGAGAATCTAACTTTCACTTGTCAATTAAATTTCTCTAACAACTGTCTTGACTTAACAATCAACAAGAATCACTCAACTATTACTCGATCAATATTGCTTTTCAATTCGCTATCGCAGTTTTTACTATATCGCGGTTCTAATGAATGATCCCCCCGTTCATTCAGCTCGCCTTTATATAGACTCTCTACCCATTCAACCCATTTCTCGTACATTGGCGAATGTTCTGCCGAGAGGTATCTGTTATATTCGAGCAGCTTAATGACTGGAGTGAAGTCACTATCAAATGTTGATCATGCCAGGTGGGCTCTCGTGGTTTCGAGTAAATTCACTTTGTTGATCATGAGGTTCTTAATGGTTGTGAAAACAATTGCAACAGTAGCTCGCGGAATTATTCGTGCATATAACACTGCCCCCATCTCAGTTCTTTTCGCCCCAAAAAGATGTTTCGCCAGTTGTAGCCAATTCTCCCTGGAGGTAATATGGGGCAAGATGAACCGGGTGCACGATTTTCATTTTGGCTCTCGGCTTACGGTGTTCCTGTACCTCGGTATGGTCCCTCCCAATTATGCTGCAACTTTGGAGACCTACCCTTCCGTCGCTGTGGGTTATATAGCCACGCTAAGTCATCTTGCTGGAAGCCAGTAGAATTTGCCTTTAGATCATACCTGGTCTTCATGCGGTCCGTAGCCGATTCGAGGTATTTTTGCACTGTCCGATGTATCTGATTCAACCGTTGTCTTAGCTCATTTGCATACTCCGAGATCGCTTGGGGTTTCTCAGGGGGCGTCCCGAATTTCATATCAGCTGGCAGACGAATAGTCTTTCCAAAAAGACTTTGGCTGGGGCTTGGCCCGTCGATGCGTGTTCAGCAGCTCTGTAGGCCATCAAAAATACTGGGATATGTCAGTCCCAGTCTCTCTAGTTCCTGTCAACCATCTAGGCGAGGTGTTTATTGAGCGTGCCGTTGAAACGTTCGACCATTCCATCGACTTGGGGATGCAGCGGTGTTGTCCTCGTTTTCCGTAGTTCCAGTAGTTCGCACATTTCGTCAAAAACTAGTGACTCAAAGTTTTGGCCTTGATCCGAATGTAGCTCGCAAGGTACGCTGTATCTACTGATCCAATTTAACACTAGCTGTTCGGCTACAGTAGTTGCTCCCTGGTTGGGAATAGGGTAGACCTCGGGCCACTTGCTGAAATAATCGGCCACAGCCCGCGTGTATCGATTTCCCCATTCTGATTCAGCAAAGTTTCCAGCGATGTCAACGATAATCCTTTCAAACGGTACAATCACGTTGTAGGTTTGCATTTGTCCTCTCAGTCGTCACTTTGGACCTTTGATGGAAGCGCAAATTGTGCATCTACGACGACAGTCCTCTTCGTCTTCTCGAGCGTGGAGCCAGTAAAACGTTTCCCGCAATTTCGCTAAGGTCTTGTTAACACCAAGGTGGCCTCCCGAGGATCCTTCATGCATTTCCTTAACCACATCGTGGATTCGGCTTTTGGGGAGTATAGCTTGCATCCCATAGGAACTGCCATCCACCGTTTTCCATTTCCGCTTGAGTACGCCACCCTCCACCTGAAGGGAGTTCCATTGTGCCCAATAGCTTTTCAGAGTTGCGCCATGCATTGGAACGTATTTCCACTCAGGCCGTCCAGTCGTCTCCTTCCATACGAGCAATGGTTCGATGTCTTCATCGGCTAACTGGACATTTCGAATCTCCTCCGGTGACCAACCTTCATCGGATTCGGCCGTTATCAATCGCAGATCAACAAGCGGCTCCTTTCCCTCAATCCATTGGCAATGCTTGCAGTTAACTGGACATGGACGACGAGATAGGGCGTCAGCATTTCCATGAACTCCGCCCTTCCGATGAACAATTTCGTAGTATATGACTGCAATCTTTCGATCCATCTCGCAACTTGTCCCTCGGTGTTTTTGAAGTTAAGTAGCCATCACAGCGATGCATGGTCCGTTCGAAGAACAAATTTCTGGCCATATAGGTACTTGTGGAACTGCTTGGTGGCCTCTATTATAGCCAATAGCTCCTTCCTGGTCACGCAGTAGTTCCTCTCACTTTTTGAGAGAACTCGACTGTAATACGAGAGGACTCTTTCTTCGCCATTGATCTGCTGGGAGGGTACAGCTCCAATATCACCGTTGCTTGCATCGGTGTCAACTACAAACATTTTTCCGGGTTTCGGATATGCCAGCACAGTTGATTCACACAGATTCTCCTTCAAGGTCTCAAAGGCTGCCTGGCATTGTTCATTCCAGACATACGGAGGGTTTTCCTCGGTTAGCTGATGGAGACACTTAGCTATTTTGGCAAATTTTTTGACGAACCTTCGATAGTAGGTCACCAGACTCAGAAAACTTTGTAGTGGGCGCTTGTTGTTTGACGTTGGCCAGCTTTTCACGGCTTCAATTTTCTCAGGGTCTGTTTTGTCCCCTTCTACTGATACAACATGTCCCAGGTATTTAATTAAGCTGCGAAAAAGGTACACTTGTCGGGACTAAGTTTCAAATTCGCCAGTCGAAATTGGGAGAAAACCTCTTCTAAGTTCCGCACATGCTCTTCGAACGTTCTCCCGATAACAATGATGTCATCTAGGTACACCAAACAAGTCTTCTAGGTCAGGCCTCGTAGCACGTATTCCATCAGGCGTTCGAAAGTGGCTGAAGCATTGCAAAGCCCAAACGCCATCACCACAAATTGCCAGAATCCGGTCCCAAATGAAAACGCTGTCTTCTCTCGATCTCTTGAAATCGAGTGTAGAAAACCATTTTGCGTCGGCTAAAGTGTCCATGATGTCATCGATGCGTGGGAGCGGGTAACTATCTTTCTTTGTGATGTCGTTAAGCTGCCTATAGTCGACACAAAAACGAGTGCTACCATCCTTACTCTTTACTAGAATTACTGGCGCGGCCCATGGACTGACAGAATGTTCGATAAGGCCTTGTTTTTCCATCTCCGAGGTCAATGCGCTCAATTCTCCTTATTTGGCTATAGGAACACGTCTCGGTGCTTGTCAAATCGGCTTGGCTCCCTGTCAATCTATGTCGTGAGTTACCATACTCGTTCGGCCTTGATCATCCGGGCTGTTTGAGAAGATGTCACTGTACTTGGTGACCAGATCAGAGGCTTGCTTGAATAGCTGTGCTTGCAATTTGACCTGCTCCAATATTGCGGACGTGGATCCCCGGGCTTTGCCTGTGTCTTGCCTTTTTTTCCAATGATGGTCGTGAGTGGCTTCCAAGGAGGTCATGGTGGAAACAGCTGCCGATGACCTCTCCCGCTTTGATGGTCGTGGTTGAATCTGCGGTGTTAAGGACTCTAACCGGCACGTATCAATTTTTCATAGATCTTATAAGGCTTCGTCCTAAAATCAAACTGCGCAGTGCGGGCGTTTTCGTTGGCTCTATCAGATAAGATCGGTGGTCTCCAGAATCACCATCAAGCTTGGCCCATACAATGCTTTCGGAAGAATTTGGTACATCAGTGTCGGTACATACCACTACATTCATCTTGGGAATTTGGAAGCTGGGATCCTCCATCAATACTTTGACATTCTGCCATTTCAATACCCGTTTGCCCAAATCCAACGTGATTCCATGTGGTCGCAGCAAACCCTTTCCGAGAATGCAGTCATCCATAATATTTGCGACCAAAAAATTGTGTCGGCACGCAAGGTCTCCCAACTGTATCTGGAGGTTGACCTCTCCATGGATAGGTGCAGTTTCTCCAATAGCTGTCCGTAGTGATAAAATCCTGCCCTTTTGAAGTAGCTGTAGCCTTACATGGTCTGGTCGGATGATCGATCGGGTTGCACCAGTGTCGATTGTTATGGTGCAATGTTCTCCGTCAACTTGACCTGGAAGGAATAAGTCCCGAACTTGACCCCGTCAGTTTGAAGGGCTTCCATTCTAGGCTCCTGACTTGGTCTGGATCTCCTCCACCCTGGACAATAGCTCGGTTTTCTTCGCTTCTTGCAATCTCCTTGCAAGTGCCCTTTCTCTCCGCAATTCCAGCATCTAGGCGTGCCATTTACGTGCGCATTTCGCTCAATTGCCATGCGCTTATACCTGCACTCATCTGCCACTACCTCGTGAACCCGGGCAGTGGTACGAGTCACATTTTTTGCTGCCGTTTGCATTTGAGCTAAACGCACGGCTTGTTCCGATTCCTGGTCTTTTCAGGCGCTGATAAATGCTTCTGTCGCTGCGTCATCTCGATGTTCTGGGTCATAAGCTGGGTAAGCCAAAAGTGCCAGTCACTCAATATCTTGGGCTAGCTGCTGTAATGTTTCGCCAGACTTCTGCATCCGATGCCGTAACTGTGACCGATAAATCTGCTTCAGATGATCATCTCCATAACGCATGACGAGGGCGTTCATTATAGCAGCCGGGTTTGAGTGCAATTCAACGGGGCTCGTCTGCAAAAGCTCGGCCGCTGGGCCTCTTAGAGCAAGAATTAATGCAGTTGCTCGTTCTTGCTCATTTCAGTTATTTATTCTGGCGGTGGCTTCAAACTGAATTTTGTAGATACTCCAGACCGTTTGCCCGTCGAATATTGGTGCTTGCACAGTTTTAGATGAGCCTTGCACTGTGGTTATAAGCGGGGCTGGTGAGGTGGTTACTACTGCCTTCGCTGCTTCCAATTCCTTTTTCACTTTTTCCATCTCATGGTTCACTCTCCCCTCGACCTTACTGATCTCAAGGTTGATTCTCTCCTCGACCTGGTATACATTTTTCTCAACGCATTTAATTTGGTTGTTGAGACTACTGAGCTCCGCTTTTATTTCGGTTGACTTCTGTGTGATGTCTGCCTTGATTTCGAATGCTTGTTGGACTAGATTCGCTGATTAATCATTTAGCTTCGCATCTAAACTGGATGTCTGTTCATTTAGCTGCGCTGATTGTTCATTTAGCTACGCTGATTGTGCATTTAGCTTCGTATTTAAATTGGATGACTGTTCATTGAGCTTCGCAGTTAAATTGGATGACTGTTGTCACTGCTCTACCTGCATCAGCATCAACATTTGCATCGGCGCATTTTCCGGTTCCTTTGGTTTTGGTGTTTCGACTTCACCTTCTGCACCTTTTTCCGCATCTGAGGGCTCACTGGCCATGGTAGATTCATCAGGTTCGTGGTATTTTTATTATTTCGGCTATTGTTTTTCTTTTTTCACCAGTTTCGACGTTAATTTTCACTATTGTGCACTTTAAAAATGTTTAAACGTTTGCACTTCCAAAATTTTCTTTCTCACTTCTCGACACCACTGTCGCCTGTTATGGTTCGCGGCCAATAATTTTAATGTTTCGGGGAAGTGAAAACGCAATGTCTTTTGCATTAAATTCAAGAGTTTATTTATTTACTAAAAATGCACAATCACTCATTTAACTATTTCAAAATTTTAATTAGAATCTAACTTTCACTTGTCAATTAAATTCCTCTAACCACTGTCTTCACTTAACAATTAACGAAAATCACTCCACAATTACTCACTATTACTGTCTTCACTGACAATCAATATCGCTTTTAATTCGCACTCCACACTATCGCAGTTCTACTATCGCGGTTTTACCATAACCCCCATTCATTCAGCTCAGCTTTATATAGTGTCTCTAGACATTCAATCCATTTCTCGTATATTGGCGAATGATCCGACGAGAACCACATGGAATATTCAAGCAATTCTGAATGGCCGCAGTGACGCTACTTTCAGATATTGATTTTGCTTGTTGGGTTTTTGTGCTTTCGAGTACATTCGTTTATTGATCATGACGTTCTCAACAGTTGCGAAAACAATTGTGACAGTAGCTCGCAGAATTATTTGCACACGTAACACTGCCCCCACCTCAGTTCTTTTCGCCCCGAAAAGATGTGTCGCCAGTTGCAGTCAAGTCTCCCTGGATGTAATATGGGGCAAGACGGTTCAGGTGCACGATTTTTATTTTTGCTCTCGGCTTACGGTGTTCCTGTATGCGGTGTACCACGTCAATGATTCGCTTTGTAACTCGCTATGTTCCTTCCAAATTATACTGCAACTTTGGAGATCTACCCTTCCGCCGTTGTGGGTTATATAGCCACGCTAAGTCATCTTGCCGGGAGCCAGTAGAATATCCTTTAGAGCGAACCTGGTCTTCATGCGGTCAGTAGCCAATTCGAGATGTTTTCACACTGTCCGATGTATCCGGTTCAACCGTTGCCTTAGCTCAGCTACGTACTCTGAGATGATTTTGGGTTTCGCAGCGGTTGCTCCGAACTTTATATCAGCCGGCAGATGAATAGACTTTCCAAAAATGACTTTGGCTGGGGCTTGGCCCGTCGATGCGTGTTCGGCAGCTCTGTACGCCATCAAAATAGTGGGATATGTCGGTCCCTGTCCCTTTGGTTCTCGTCAACCATCTTGGCCAAGTGTTTATTTAGTGTGCCGTTGAAATGTTCGACCATGCCATCGGATTGGGGATGCAGCGGCGTTGTCCTCATTTTCCGCATTCCGAGCAGCTTGCTCATTTCGCCAAAAACCAATGACTCAAAGTTTCGGCCTTGATCCGAATGTAGCTTGCGAGGTAGGCCATACTTACTGACCTAATTTAACACTAGCTGTTCGGCTACAGCAGTTGCTTGCTGGTTGGGAATGGGGTAGACCTCGGGTCACTTGCTAAAATAATCGGCCACAACCAGTGTGTATCGATTTCCCCATTCGGATTCACGAAAAGGTCCTGCGATGTCAACAGCAATCCCTTCAAACGGTACAACCACATGGCAGGTTTGCATTTGTCCTCTCAGTCGTCGCTTTGGGCCTTTGACGGAAGCGCAAATTGTGCATCTGCGACAGCAGTCCTGACGTTTTCTAGAGCGTGGAGCCAGTAGAACCTTTCCCGCGATTTCGTTAAGGTCTTGTTAACACCAAGGTGGCCTCCCGAGGATCCTTCGTGCATTTCCTTAACCACATCGTGGATTCGGCTTTTGGGAGAAGCTGCCGTCCACCGCATCCCGTTTCCGCTTGAGCACGCCACCCTCTACCTGAAGGGAGTTCCATTGTGCCCAATAACTCTTCAGGGTTGCGCCACGCATCGAAACGTCCGTCCACTCAGGTCAGTCGGTTGTGTCCTTCCATAGAGCAATGTTCGATGCTTTCATCAGCTAGTTGGGCGTTTCGAATCTCTTCCAGTGACCAACCCTCATCGACTTCGGCCGTTACCACTCGCAGATCAACGGTCGGCTCCTTTTCCTCAATCCGTTGGGAATGCTTGCAGTTAGCTTGACATGGACGACGAGATAGGGTGTCAGCATTTCCATGAACTCCACCCTACCGAGGAACAATTTCTTGGTCCTACGACTGCAATCTTTCGATCCATCTCACAACTTGTCCTCTGGGGTTTTTGAAATTAAGCAGCCATCACAGCGATCCATGTTCCGTTCAAAGAACCAATTTCTGGCCATGTAGGTACTTTTTGAACTGCTTGGTGGCCTCTATTATAGCCAATCGCTGCTTCCTGGTCCAGAGTAGTTCCTCTCACTTTTTGAGAGAACTCGACTGTAAGACGAGAGGACTCTTTCTTCGCCATCGATCTGCTGGGAGAGTACAGCTCCAATCCCACCGTTGCTTGCATCGGTGTCAGATACAAATATTTACCGGGTTTTGGATATGCTAGCACAGTTGATTCACACAACTTCTTCTCCAAGATCTAAAAGGTTGCCTGGCGTTGCTTATTCCAGATAAACGGAAGAATTTTCTCACTTAACTGATGGTCTCCATCAGCCACTTTGGCAAAGTCTTCTCGAATCTTCGATAGTAGGTTGCCAGACCCAGAAAACTTCGTAATTGGCGCTTGTTGTTTGGGGCTGGCCAACTTTTCACGGCTTCAATTCTCTCAGGGTATGTTTTGTCCAAGTCTACTGATACAACGTGTCCCAGGTATTTAATTAAGCTGCGAAAAAGGTACACTTATCCGGAATAAGTTTCAAATTCGCCAGTCGCAATCGGGAGAACATCTCTTTCGAGTTCCGCACACGCTCTTCGAACGTTTTCTCGATAACAATGATGTCATCTAGGTACACCAAGCATGCTTTCCAGGTTAGGTCTTACAGCACGTATTCTCTCAGGCGTTTGAAAGAGGCTAGAGCGTTGCAAAGCCCAAATGGTATCACCACAAATTGCCACAATCCGGTCTCAACTGTAAATGCGGTTTTCTGTCGGTCCTTCTTGTCGACTTCTACCTGGCAGTAGCCTCTCTTGAGATCGAGTGTAGAAAACAATTTTGCGTTGGTTAAAGTGTCCGTGATGTCATCGATTCGTGGAAGCGGGTAACTACCTCTCTTAGTGACGTCGTTAAGCTACCTATAGTCGACACAAAAACCAGTGCTACCGTCCTTTTTCTTTACTAGAACTACTGGCGCGGCCAATGGACTGATAGAAGGTTCGACAACACCTCGTTTTTCCAAATCCAAGATAAGCGCGCTTACTTCTCCTGGTTTGGCTATTGCAAAAAATTTCAGTGCTTGATGAATCGGCTAGGCTCCCTGTGTATCTATGACGTGAGTTACTATACTCGTTCAGCCTTGGTCATCCAGGCTTGTTGAGAAGATGTCACTGTATCTGGTGACCAAATCAAAGACTCACTTGAATAGCTGCACTGGCAATTCGGTCTGATTCAATACTCGAGCCGTGAGCTCCCGGGCTTTGTCTGGGTCTTGCCTCCTCCAATGATGGTCGTGAGTGGCTTCCAAGAAGGTAGTGGTGACTTCCAAGGAGGTGCTGGTCCTACAATGTGGACGTCTTTGTTGGCTCTATCAGATAATACTCGGCGGTCTCCAGAATCACCATCAAGCTTGGCCCATACAATACTCTTGGCAGGATTCAGTACATCAGTGTCGGTACCTACTACCACATTCATCTTGAGAATTTAAACGCTGGGATCCTCCATCAATACATCGACATTTTGCCATTTCAATATCCGTTTGCCCAAATCCAACGTGATTCCATGTGGTCGCAGAGAATCCTTTCCGAGAATGCAGTCATCCATAATGTTTGCGACCAGAAAATTATGTCAGAATGTAAGTTCTCCCAAATGTGTTTGGAGCTTGAATTCTCCATGGACAGGTGCAGTTTGTCCCGTAGCTGTCCATTGTGAGAAAATCCTGCCCTTGTGATATGGTCGGGTAATCGATCGGGTTGCACCAGAGGCGATTGTTATGGTGCAGTGTTCTCCGTCAACTTGACCCGGAAGGCATAAGTCCGCTTCTCCACGATGTAGTCTTGACACGTCGATGCTGTGCTGGGGATATTGATCCTCCTAGCTAACCTCTGCCCCACGAAGTTGGCCCCTTCAGTTTGATGGTCCTCCATTCTAGGCTCCTGGCAAGGTCTGGAACATCCCTATCCTGGACAATGGCTCGGTTTTCTTCGCTTCTTGCAGTCTCTTTGCAGGTGCCCCATCTCCGCAATCCCAGCATCTAGGCACACCATTTACATGCGGCTCTCGCTCACTCTCCACGCGCTCACACCTGCACTCGTCTGTGACTACCTCGCGAACCCGGCCAGTGGTACGAGTCACATTTTTTGCTGCCTCAAAGTTCTGGCGATGAGCCAATGCGTCCTTAACCGTTTGCTTTCGAGCTAAACGCACGGTTTCTTGCAATTTTGGGTCCTTTGATGCGCTGGTGAATGCTTCTGTTGCTGCGTCATGTCAGTGTTCTGGGCCATACGCTGGGTAAGCCAAAAGTGCCAGTCGCTCAATGTCTTGGCTATGCAGTAAGGTTTCGTCAGACTTCTGCATCCGATGCCGTTGCTGTGACCAATAAATCTGCTTCAGATGATCGTCTCCATAACGCATGTCAAGCATATTCATTATAGCAGCCGAGTTTGAGTGTAACTCGGCGGGGATAGTCTGCAAAAGCTCGGCAGCTGGGCCTCTTAGAGCAAAAATTAATGCAGTTCCTCGTTTCTGCTCATTCCAGTGATTTATTCTAGCGGCTGCTTCAAACTGTATTTTGTAAATACTCCAGACCATTTGCCCATCGAATATTGGTGCGGTGATGGTGAGGTGGTTACTACTGCTTTCGCTGCTTCCAATTTCTTTTTCACTTTTTCCATCTCATTGTTGATTCTCTCCTCGAACTGGCTGACCTTTTCCTCGACCTGGTAAACCTTTTCCTCGACGCATTTAATTTGTTTGTTCAGACTACCGAGCTCCGCTTTTATTTCGATTGACTGTTTTTGAAAATCTACCTTGGTTTCGATTGCTTGTTGGTCCAGCTCCGCTGATTTTTCATTTAGCTTCGCTGATTGTGCATTTAACTTCGCTGATTGTTAATTTGGCTTCGCAGTTAAATTGAAGGACTGTTACCACTGCTCTTGCTACATCAGCATCAACATTTGCATCAGCACATTTTGGGGTTCCTTTGATTTTGATGTTTCTACTTCTCCGCCTTCTGCGCCCTTTTTCCGCATCTGAGGGCTAACCCGAGTCCAGATGCACGCTATCCGATTCAATCGGGTCACGCAAGCATGTCATCAGTGTGGCCTTTGTACCTTGTGTAGCCAGATTTCGCTGTTCCAACTCTTCCTTGAGCTCCGGCATGGTCAATTCATTAATCTTCAAATTTAGGCTTCTTCGCATTTTCATTATTTCAGCTTTTTTTCGACAGCTTCCCGTTACGTTTCACTATTGCATTGAAGCTCGCGAAGTGCAATTTCTTTTATTCTGCCTAATATTCTCATCCAAAGCCGTCGTAGGAAACGCTTTCCGCAACCTGTTTTACCTCCTAATAACCTAAATTTCCAATTACGCGCCCGAACACGTCGATCACGCCGGCCTCCATGCAAGACAAGGAATCCAGTTGCCAGCCCACGACTAAATTGACGTGGGATGTGGAACCGTCACAACCGACGTGAGATGCCAAGCCACTCGGTGGCAAGGTGTGTTAGTGAGTCGCCAGCGGCGTCACAAGATTCATTACAGACTCTAACCGGCACGTATCTGTTCCTTAAAGATCTTACAAGGCTTCGTCCTAAAATCAAACTGCGCAATGCGGATGTCTTCGTTGGCTCTATCAGATAAGATCGGTGGTCTCCAGAATCACCATCAAGCTTGGCCCATACAATGCTTTCGGAAGAATTCGGTACATCAGTGTCAATACATACCACTACATTCATCTTGGGGATTTGGACGCTGGGATCCTCCATCAGTACGTCGACATTCTGCCATTTCAATACCCGTAGTGAGAAAATTCAGCCCCTGTGAAGTTGTTGCTGTCTTACTAGGTCTGGTCGGATAATCGATCGGGTTGCACCAGTGTCGATTGTTATGGTGCAGTGTACTCCATCAACTTGACCTGGAAGGCATATGTCCGATTCTCCACGATGTAGTCTTGACACGGTGATGGTGGTGCTGGGGACGTCGATCCTCCTAGCCAACCTCTGCCCCACGAAGTTGGCTCTTACATGTTTCCCGACCCCTCTGTTTGAAAGGCTTCCATTCTGGTCTCCTGACTCGGTCTGGATCTGCTTTTTGCTGCACACCCTGGACAATAGCTCGGTTTTCTTCGCTTCTTGCAGTCTCTTTGCAAGTGCCCCTTCTCTCCGCAATTCCAGCATCTAGGCGCACCATTTACATGCGGGTCTCGCTCAATTTCCACGCGTTCACACCTGCACTCGTCTGTCACTACCTCACGAACCCGGGCAGTGGTACGAGTCGCATTCTTCGCTGCCTCAAAGCTCAGACTGTAAGCCAATGCGTCCTTAACCGTTTGCTTTTGAGCTAAACGCACGGCTTGTTGCAATTCCAGGTCCTTTAGTGCGCTGATGAATGCTTCTGTCGCTGCATCATCTCAATGTTCTGGGTCGTAGGCTGGGTAAGCCAAAAGTGCCAGTCGCTCAATGTCTTGGGCTAGTTGCTGCAAGGTTTCACCAGTCTTCTGCACCAGATGCCTTAGCTGTGACCGATAAATCTGCTTTAGATGATCTTCTCCATAACGCATGTCAAGCGCATTCATTATAGCATTCGGGTTTGAGTGTAATTCAACGGGGATCGTCTGCAACAGCTCGGCAGCTGGGCCTCTTAGAGCAAGAATCAATGCAGTTGCTCGTTCCTGCTCATTCCAGTGATTTATGCGAGCGGCTGCTTCAAACTGGGTTTTGTAAATAGTCCAGACCGTTTGCCCGTCGAATATTGGTGCTTGCGCATTTCTAGATGGGCTTTGCGCTGCGGTTATAAGTGGGGCTGGTGAGGCGGTTACTACTGCCTTCGCTGCTTCCAAGTCCTTTTTCACTTTTTCCATCTCATGGTTGATTCTCTCCTCGACCTGGCTGATCTCAAGGTTGATTCTCTCCTCGACCTGGTATACCTTTTCCTCGACGCATTTAATTTGGCTGTTGAGACTACTGAGCTCCGCTTTTATTTCGGTTGACCGTTTTTGCAAATCGGCCTTGATTTCAATCGCTTGCTGGTCCATTTTTGCTGATTGTTCATTAAGCTTCGCAGCTAAACTGGATGTCTTTTCATTTAGCTGCGCTGATTGTTCATTTAGCTTCGCACCTAAACTGGATGTCTGTTCATTTAGCTGCGCTGATTGTTCATTTAGCTTCGTTGATTGTTCATTTAACTTCGCTGATTGTTCATCTAGCTTCGTAGTTTAATTGGACGACTGTTGTCGCTGCTCTTGCTGCATCAGCATTAACATTTGCATCAGCGCATTTTCTGGTTCCTTTGGTTTTGTTGTTTCTGCTTCACCACCTCCTGCGCCTTTTTCTGCATCTGAGGGCTCACCCGAATCCAGATACGCGCCTTCCGATTCAATTGCGTCACGCAAGCGTGCAATCAGTGTGGCCTTTGTACCTTGCGTAGCCAGGTTTCGCTGTTGCAACTCTTCCTTAAGCTCCGACATGGTCAATTCATTAATTTTTAAGTTTAAGCTTCGTGGCATTTTTAATGTTTCTTTAAATTTTCTTATTGTGCAGTATAAAAATGTTCAAATATGCACTTTCAAAATTTTTCTATCCCACTTCTGACACCACTGTCGCGTGTTATTGGTTCGCGGCCAATAATTTTAATGTTCCGGGAAAGTGAAAACGCAATATCTTTTAAATTAAATTAAAAGAGTTTATTTGATCACAAATATGCACAATAATCAGTTTAACACTTGCACTGAGTTTAATTGTCACTATTAAAAAAATCTAACACTTGTCCATAAATTTCTTATCGCAATTGTCTTCTAGATCACTTTACTATTACGAAAATCACTTCCCACACACTATCGCAGTTCTTATCGCGGTCGAATGAATGATCCCCCATTCATTCAGCTCGCCTTTATATAGAGTCTCTACCTATTCACCCATTTCTCGTACATTGGCGAATGTTCTACCGAGAGGTACCTGGTAGACTCGAGCAAATTAATGAATGGAGTGACGTCACTTGCAGATGTTGATCATGCTTGTTGGGTTCTCGTGGGTTCGACTAAATTCATTTGTTGACGTTCTTAATGATTATGAAAACAATTGCGACAGTAGCTCGCAGAATTATTTGTACATGTAATTATTTGTACATGTAACAATATATATATATATATATATATATATATATATATATATATATATATATATATATATATATATATATATATATATATATATATATATATATATATATATATATATATATATATATATATATATATATACATATATATATATCAAAATTAGCAAAATCAGTGCTGAGGAGAGGAAACTTAAGAGTGAAGTGAAAATTTACCATAAAATTGGTCAAATAGTAGCCAGAACTCACTCCTCTGTCCAATTTGTGGTGAAAACATTTAATACAACTGGTTCAATTATGTCCAAGCTTCGTTGTGGTCGACCCTCCATACTGACTGAACGCGAAAAAAGAAACGTTCTGCAGGCAGTTACAAAGAATTCTAGAGTAACTGTTTCCGAAATTGTTGCAAATATAAAAGAGTCTTTTGGCAAGGTTCTCCAGGAACATAACATACGAAAAATACTACAGAGAGATGGATACCGCTCACGCATAGCACGTAAGAAGCCATACATTTCGGAAGTGAACAGGAAAAAACTTGTGGATTTCGCAAAAAATTATATAAACAAGCCACCAGAGTTTTGGGAACAGGTCCTTTTCTCTGACGAAAGCAAATTTTGTATATTTGGCATTATAAGAAGAAAGTTAGTGTGGCGGAAGAGCGGTGCTGCCTTCGAAAATGAATCGCTTAAATATTTAAATGTAGCAGCTTTCTTTAGCATAAATTTCCTAATATTTTGCTTTCTTGTGATGTTGTACGGATACTTTTTCTGGCAAGTGTAAACATATATATTATATATATATATATATATATATATATATATATATATATAAATATATATACATATATATATAAATATATATATTTTTATATATATATATATATATATATATATATATATATATATATATATATATATATATATATCTATATATATATATATATATATATATATATATATATATAGATATAGCAGCGACAACAGTCGTCCAATTAAACTACGAAGCTAGATGAACAATCAGCGAAGTTAAATGAACAATCAACGAAGCTAAATGAACAGTCAGCGCAGCTAAATGAACAGACATCCAGTTTAGCTGCGAAGCTAAATGAACAATCAGCGCAGCTAAATGAACAGACATCCAGTTTAGCTGCGAAGCTAAATGAACAATCAGCAAAAATGGACCAGCAAGCGATTGAAATCAAGGCCGATTTGCAAAAACAGTCAACCGAAATAAAAGCGGAGCTCAGTAGTCTCAACAGCCAAATTAAATGCGTCGAGGAAAAGGTATACCAGGTCGAGGAGAGAATCAACCTTGAGATCAGCCAGGTCGAGGAGAGAATCAACCATGAGATGGAAAAAGTGAAAAAGGACTTGGAAGCAGCGAAGGCAGTAGTAACCGCCTCACCAGCCCCACTTATAACCGCAGCGCAAAGCCCATCTAGAAATGCGCAAGCACCAATATTCGACGGGCAAACGGTCTGGACTATTTACAAAACCCAGTTTGAAGCAGCCGCTCGCATAAATCACTGGAATGAGCAGGAATGAGCAACTGCATTGATTCTTGCTCTAAGAGGCCCAGCTGCCGAGCTGTTGCAGACGATCCCCGTTGAATTACACTCAAACCCGAATGCTATAATAAATGCGCTCGACATGCGTTATGGAGAAGATCATCTAAAGCAGATTTATCGGTCACAGCTAAGGCATCGGGTGCAGAAGACTGGTGAAACCTTGCAGCAACTAGCCCAAGACATTGAGCGACTGGCACTTTTGGCTTACCCAGCCTACGACCCAGAACATCGAGATGATGCAGCGACAGAAGCATTCATCAGCGCACTAAAGGACCTGGAATTGCAACAAGCCGTGCGTTTAGCTCAAAAGCAAACGGTTAAGGACGCATTGGCTTACAGTCTGAACTTTGAGGCAGCAAAAAATGTGACTCGTACCACTGCCCGGGTGCGTGAGGTAGTGACAGACGAGTGCAGGTGTGAACGCGTGGAAATTGAGCGAGACCCGCATGTAAATGGTGCGCCTAGATGCTGGAATTGCGGAGAGAAGGGGCACTTGCAAAGAGACTGCAAGAAGCGAAGAAAACCGAGCTATTGTCCAGGGTGTGCAGCAAAAAGGAGACCCAGACCGAGTCAGGAGACCAGAATGGAAGCCTTTCAAACAGAGGGGTCGGGAAACATGTAAGAGCCAACTTCGTGGGGCAGAGGTTGGCTAGGAGGATCGACGTCCCCAGCACCACCATCACCGTGTCAAGACTACATCGTGGAGAATCGGACTTATGCCTTCCAGGTCAAGTTGACGGAGAACACTGCACCATAACAATCGACACTGGTGCAACCCGATCGATTATCCGACCAGACCTAGTAAGACAGCAGCAACTTCACAAGGGCAGAATTTTCTCACTACGGACAGCTACGGGAGAAACTGCACCTGTTCATGGAGAGGTCGACCTCCAGATACAGTTGGGAGACCTTGTGCTCCAACATAATTTTCTGGTCGCGAACATTATGGATGACTGCATTCTTGGAATGGATTTTCTGCGACCACATCGAATCACGTTGGATTTGGGCAAACGGGTATTGAAATGGCAGAATGTCGAAGTACTGATGGAGGATCCCAGCGTCCAAATCCCCAAGATGAATGTAGTGGTATGTACTGACACTGATGTACCGAATTCTTCCGAAAGCATTGTATGGGCCAAGCTTGATGGTGATTCTGGAGACCACCGATCTTATCTGATAGAGCCAACGAAGACATCCGCATTGCGCAGTTTGATTTTAGGACGAAGCCTTGTAAGATCTTTAAGGAACGGATACGTGCCGGTTAGAGTCTGTAATGAATCTTGTGACGCCGCTGGCGACTCACTAACACACCTTGCCACCGAGTGGCTTGGCATCTCACGTCGGTTGTGACGGTTCCACATCCTACGTCAATTTAGTCGTGGGCTGGCAACTGGATTCCTTGTCTTGCATGGAGGCCGGCGTGATCGACGTGTTCGGGCACGTAATTGGAAATTTAGGTTATTAGGAGGTAAAACAGGTTGCGGAAAGCGTTTCCTACGACGGCTTTGGATGAGAATATTAGGCAGAACAAAAGAAATTGCACTTCGCGAGCTTCAACCTTTTTTAATACCGAAATCGGCAAAGTCGCCATCGTCGCAAGCTGCGCGGCGATTGAGGAGGCAGCCACCCCAAGAGGATATCCCAGTGGAGGCAGCGACAGCAGCTAGGAGATAACAATTGGCCGTATATCAAGTGAACCCCAAGTGCATCGTTCGAAATGTGTGGAACAATGCTAATGGATCACTGCAATGAACCACACTTTAGGAAATTGAAGTGACAGTGTTATAGTGTTCGGAGTACAACTGTAACTCGGAACCGCGTTTGGACCATTGAATAGAGAAGAAGTAGTAAAATTGAGTGAAAATGTAAGGTGTCTTCCGAGGGAATGTCATCGTCCTGGATTCATGGGGATTTGTACCGCGCAGCCCGAAATTCCTGTTTTCAGCATTGACTCTAATGAACGGTAAATAAACTGCAATTGATATCGCACCACCGCTCTCAAATTAAATGGCGACTCCAGAAGTTACACATATATGATTGGATTTGAGTACGTGGCTTAACAGAGGAGATTATGTTATTGGCTTTTGTTGTGGATCAGAAAATGCATTTGATGCGATTGATCATGATCCAATACTTCGTAAACTAAAATCATATGGTGTCCAAGGAAAACCGAATCAACCACTTAGAAATTATTTGAAAGAAAGATTGCAGAGAACAGCAGTCAATAATGTTTTGGGTAATCCGTCACCCAAGAAATTAGATGTTCCACAAGGCTTCGTACTTTGATCACCATTTTTCAGCTATGTATAAACAGTCCACGTATAGGTAAACTAAACGATCTATCTATCATTATGTGGGACGCAAAAGAAAAAATGAGCTACGTACAGTGAAGGTAATCGACAAAAGTGGCGAAAAAGTAATGTACACTGTAGATATAGCTAGAAAAGACATTAAAGTCAGTGTTTCCGATATTTATTTGACGGACCAACAAGCGAAAACAATTCAAAACCAAAAGGATAATCCAAGTATACCATCGTCGTCAGATAAAAATGCAGTTGATTCACCAACAGAAAAATCATCGCCTGGTGCATCACGATCGACTAGAAAACGACCGGTAACGTCACCAACTACACCAGAAGCAGGATTTTTTGGCGGTCACACAAAGAGAGGTGGTAGAAAGCCGGAAAAGATCTTAAGCAAAAACAAACAAGCAAGGAAAAAGAATGAAAATACAATTATATTTTAGACATGATATAAAACAAAGTAACTTGAATTATTAAACAAAAAAAAATAGTACTCTGTTTCAATAAGTATATCTCTTAGCAATATAATGAAAAACAAAAGCTTGACAAGGAGCACAGTTTAGATTTGTTTGTGTGAAAGGTTTTGAAAACATTTAAAACAAAAGAATTTAACGACCGGTAATCTGGTGACGTCTGTATCTGGAAGCCAGATAGAATTCGTAAAAGTTTAATTAACTATGCTCTGGGCATATATCCTACAACTCTCAAACATGATTTGTTACTTTGTGCATCCATTGATTCTATTTACGAGCACATAATCGCGTTCACGTTCTTAAAGAAATATGAAATAACCATATACAAAAAAAAAATGCAAAATAAATAGCTAAGGAAAGTAAAACAAAACAATGGAAGTATGTATAAATTTATAAAGAAAGAAACAAAAAAAGGTTGATTTGTGTAGAAAACAAAATTGAAAAACTGCATAATATTCCATACTACGACATAAATTTTAAAAACTGCAATCATAATCCTTTGACAGCAGCATAAGGATTGAATTTTCCATTTAACAAAGTAATTTTACTTGTGTTATTATATTAGCATGCATGTAAATGTTTCCCTTTGTAAATTATATGTGCGTGATTGATCACAATGTAGTATGTTGTTCGGTGGGGCAAGGAGAAAATAGACAGGTTACATTGGAAAGAAATGTTAATTGAGTTTTAATTTAAATTTGTTCACACTCTCGCCAATAAAAACTACGCATAATGAGAATAATATTAACACGATTACTATACTTTAAATTTTTATTATACAATTAATTTATTACATTAGTGCATGAATGAATGAGAAAGAGAAGTGGAAAAAGTATTATACCAATCCAAAGTATATTTGCATACATAAGCATTAATAATAAAAAGGAAGAGGACTAAAGTAGTTTCAAGACTATACAAATTCGAAGAAACAATTTTCATTTGATCGATATTGATATGAAATTATACTTAGAAGCCAATGTTCTTGTAAGTGAATGATAAGCAAATTAATTAGTCTTTTGCATTGTATTCGTTCCTTTTGTATTTCACATTATTATTATTTGTTATGAGAAAGAAAAACTGTGACTCCTGTTTTTTTTACTAGAATTATCGCACTCTTGAATATTTATGTTAAATTTTCATCCGATAGGTAACTAAGGAAATAAGAAACAAAAGTTAGTAGTTGGGTTAGAACAGATTCGACTATATAATATTCAAATACATAATATGAATTGCTAACGAGAAAAATAGTCTTTCCTTTCCAGTAGCTCTGCTTTTCAGCGGGAAGTGAGATGTAGGGTAAGTATGCCGTCGCGAGGGTAGGGTTTGTGAAAATCCGCTGAAGTCGGTTTCGCGTCGCGCGCGGTACGCGGTACCTTTGTTGTTTTGCCGTTTTATTAGAGTAGCTTTCGTCGGGATGAGTTAACGTTGGATACTTTTCGGTACTGCGTCGGAAACTCGGGAACGCGAAGTAAAAATTAGATTTTGTACTTTTGACTGGTTGATGAAGAAATACGGAGTAACGTAGAATAGGTTTCCTCTCCGTATGGTTTTGTTTTTTTGTAAGGCGTTTGAACACGGGCGTGTATAGGTGGCTGAATAATGTAATTGAGCGTAACCCATTCGGAGACCCGCGACCGAAATCCTCTCCGATCTAGCTGGCTGACAAGCAGCCACCGCGTGAATGGGTTACGGTGCACGGATTGGTTGACCGGTTGGTACCATCTGTTGGCACTACTCGGACTAACGTCAAGAACCGATGAGAGGTCGGTTCCGCGTTCGTAAGAAATTTTAAAAATCATTACAAGTCCTTAACACCGCAGACTCAACCACGAGCATCAAAGCGGGAGAAGTCATCGGCAGCTGCCAGCCTGTTTCCACCATCACCTCTTTGGAAGCTACTCACAACCATCATTGGAAAAAAGGCAAGACACAGACAAAGCCCGGGAATCCACGTCTGCAATATTGAAGCAAGTCAAATTGCCGGTGCAGCTATTCAAACGAGCCTCTGGTCTGGTCACCAAGTACAGTGACATCTTCTCAACAAGCCCGGATGATCAAGGCCGAACGAGTTTGGTAACTCACGTCATAGATACACAAGGAGCCAAGCCAATTCGACGAGCACCAAGACGTCTTCCTATAGCCAAACAAGGAGAAGTGAGCGCACCGATCTCGGACATGGAAAAACAAGGCATTATTGAACCTTCTGTAAGTCCATGGGCCGCGCCTGTAGTTCTAGTAAAGAGTAAGGATGGTAGCACTCGCTTTTGTGTCGACTATAGGCAGCTTAACGACGTCACTAAAAAGGATAGTAACCCACTCCCACGCATCGATGACATCATGGACACTTTAGCCGACGCAAAATGGTTTTCTACACTCGATCTCAAGAGTGGCTACTGGCAGGTAGAAATCGACGAGAAGGACCGAGAGAAGACCATATTTTCAGTTGGGACCGGATTATGGCAATTTGTGGTGATGCCGTTTGGGCTTTGCAATGCTCCAGCCACTTTTGAACGCCTGATGGAATACGTGCTTCGTGGTCTAACCTGGAAAACCTGCTTGGTGTACCTAGATGACATCATTGTCATCGGGAGAACGTTCGAAGAGCATGTGCGGAACTTAGAAGAGGTTTTCTCCCGACTGTGATTGGCAAATTTGAAACTTGGTCCCGACAAGTGTACCCTTTTCGCAGCTGAAGTAAAATACCTGGGACACGTCGTATCAGCAGAAGGGGTCAAAACAGACCCTGAGAAAATTGAAGCCGTGAAAAGCTGGCCAACACCAAACAACAAGCGCCAACTACGAAGTTTTCTGGGTCTGGCAACCCACTATCGAAGATTCGTCAAAGACTTTGCCAAAATAGCTAAGTGTCTCCATCAGCTAACCGAGAAAAATCGTCCGTATGTCTGGAATGAACAATGCCAGACAGCCTTTGAGACCCTGAAGGAAAAGCTATGTGAATCACCCGTACTGGCGTATCCGAAACCCGGAAAAATGTTTGTAGTTGACGCCGATGCAAGCAACGGCGGTATTGGAGCTGTACCCTCCCAGCAGATCAATGGCGAAGAAAGAGTCCTCTCGTATTACAGTCGAGTTCTTTCAAAAAGTGAGAGGAACTACTGTGTGACCAGGAAGGAGCTATTGGCTATAATAGAGGCCACGAAGCAGTTCCACAAATACCTATATGGCCAGAAATTTGTTCTTCGAACGGACCATGCATCGCTGAGATGGCTACTTAACTTCAAAAACACCGAGGGACAAGTTGCGAGATGGATCGAAAGATTGCAGTCATATACTACGAAATTGTTCATCGGAAGGGCGGAGTTCATGGAAATGCTGACGCTCTATCTCGTCGCCCATGTCCAGCTAACTGCAAGCATTGCCGACGGATTGAGGAAAAGGAACCGCCCGTTGATCTGCGACTGATAACGGCCGAATTCGACGAAGGTTGGTCATCGGAGGAGATTCGAAATGCCCAGCTAGCCGATGAAGACATCGGACCATTGCTCGTATGGAAGGAGACGACTGGGCGACCTGAGTGGAAAGACGTTTCAACGCATGGCGCAACCCTGAAAAGCTATTGGGCACAATGGAACTCCCTTCAGGTAGAGGGTGGCGTACTCAAGCGGAAATGGGAAACGGTGGATGGCAGCTCCTATAGGATGCAAACTATACTACCCAAAAGCCGAACCCACGATGTGGTAAAGGAAATGCATGAAGGATCCTCGGGAGGCCACCTTGGCGTTAACAAGACCTTAGCGAAATTGCGGGAAAGGTTCTACTGGCTCCACGCTTGAGAAGACGTAGAGGACTGGTGTCGCAGATGCACAATTTGCGCTTCCGTCAAAGGTCCAAAGCGACGACTGAGAGGACAAATGCAAACCTATAACGTGGGGGTACCGTTTGAAAGGATTGCTGTTGACATCGCAGGACCCTTTCCTGAATCTGAATGGGGAAATCGATACACGCTGGTTGTAGCCGATTATTTCAGCAAGTGGCCCGAGGGCTACCCCATTCCCAACCAGGAAGCAACTACTGTAACCGAACAGCTAGTGTTAAATTGGGTCAGTAGGTACGGTGTACCTGGCGAACTTCATTCGGATCAAAGCCGAAACTTTGAGTCATTAGTTTTTGGCGAAATGTGCGAGCTGCTCGGAATACGGAAAACGAGGACAACACCGCTGCATCCCCAATCCGATGGAATGGTCGAACGTTTCAACGGCCCGCTCAATAAACACCTTGCCAAAATGGTTGACGAGAACCAAAGGGACTGGGACCGACATATCCCACTATTTTCAATGGCGTATAGAGCCGCTGAACATGCGTCGACGGGCCAAGCCCCAGCCAAAGTCATTTTTGGAAAGACTATTCGTTTGCCAGCCGATATAAAGTTCGGAACACCCCCTGAGAAACCCCAAACGGTCTCGGAGTACGCAAGTGATCTAAGACAACGGTTGAACCAGATACATCGGACAGTGCGAAAACACCTCGAATCGGCTACTGACCGCATGAAGACCAGGTATGATCTAAAGGCTAATTCTACTGGCTTCCAGCAAGATGACTTGGTGTGGCTATATAACCCGCAACGGCGAAAGGGTTGGTCTCCAAAGTTGCAACATAATTGGGAGGGACCATACCGAGTTACAAAGTGAATCAACGACGTCGTTTACCGGTAAACAGGAACATCGTAAACCGAGAGCTAAAATGAAAATCGTGCATCTGGACCGTCTTACCCCATATTACACCCAGGGAGAATTGAATACAAATAGCGACACATCTTTTCGGGGCGAAAAGACCTGAGGTGGGGACAGTGTAACATGTACAAATAATTACATGTACAAATAATTCTGCGAGCTACTGTCGCAATTGTTTTCATAACCATTAAGAACGTCAACAAATGAATTTACTCGAACCCACGAGAACCCAACAAGCATGATCAACATCTGCAAGTGACGTCACTCCATTCATTAATTTGCTCGAATCTACCAGGTACCTCTCGGTAGAACATTCGCCAATGTACGAGAAATGGGTGAATAGGTAGAGACCCTATATAAAGGCGAGCTGAATGAATGGGGGGATCATCATTCATTCGACCGCGATAAGAACTGCGATAGTGTGTTGGAAGTGATTTTCGTAATAGTGAAGTGATCTAGAAGACAATTGCGATAAGAAATTTATGGACAAGTGTTAGATTTTTTTAATAGTGAAAATTAAACTCAGTGCAAGTGTTAAACTGATTATTGTGCATATTTGTGATCAAATAAACTCTTTTATTTTAATTTAAAAGATATTGCGTTTTCACTTTCCCGGAACATTAAAATTATAGGCCGCGAACCAATAACACGCGACAATATATATATATATATATATATATATATATATATATATATATATATATATATATATATATATATATATAAAATATATATATATATTTATATATATATGTATATATATTTATATATATATATATATATATATATATATATATATATATATATATATATATATATATATATATATATATATATATATATGTTTACACTTGCCAGAAAAAGTATCCGTACAACATCACAAGAAAGCAAAATATTAGGAAATTTATGCTAAAGAAAGCTGCTACATTTAAATATTTAAGCGATTCATTTTCGAAGGCAGCACCGCTCTTCCGCCACACTAACTTTCTTCTTTTAATGCCAAATATACAAAATTTGCTTTCCTCAGAGAAAAGGACCTGTTCCCAAAACTCTGGTGGCTTGTTTATATAATTTTTTGCGAAATCCACAAGTTTTTTCCTGTTCACTTCCGAAATGTATGGCTTCTTACGTGCTATGCGTGAGCGGTATCCATCTCTCTGTAGTATTTTTCGTATGTTATGTTCCTGGAGAACCTTGTCAAAAGACTCTTTTATATTTGCAACAATTTCGGAAACAGTTACTCTAGAATTCTTTGTAACTGCCTGCAGAACGTTTCTTTTTTCGCGTTCAGTCAGTATGGAGGGTCGACCACAACGAAGCTTGGACATAATTGAACCAGTTGTATTAAATGTTTTCACCACAAATTGGACAGAGGAGTGAGTTCTGGCTACTATTTGACCAATTTTATGGTAAATTTTCACTTCACTCTTAAGTTTCCTCTCCTCAGCACTGATTTTGCTAATTTTGAGCGTCATCATGTATTCTGGTGCACAAAAAATTTAAAAAAAGGCACGCACATTTTAACCTCTCACAACTGAAAGTAGAACTATTATCGGACCTAAAAACATTAATTTCACTGCCTAACTCTTAAACAATTGCTTAGGACTACCCTGAATACCATACGATTCAAGTTTACGAAGCAAGAGTTCATGATCAACTGTATCAAATGCTTTTTTGAAATTCACAAAAATGCCGATGACATAATCACCTCTGTCAAGTCCTAGATTGATGAAACGTGTGGCAGATTGTAGGGCATCCAAAGTACTCTTGTTCTTTTGAAAACCAAATTGATATTGGCCTACGATAGAGGTTTCAACTAAGAATGATGTCAATCGATTTTTTAGTATTTTTTCAAATATCTTACTAAATCCCGTCAGCAGCGTAATCGGGCTATAGTTATTCGGGTCGAGATGATCACCACCCTAAAATATAGGTACTATTTTTGCATGTTTATATAATGAATTGGTTAATTAATTGCGAATTTCATTACTTGCAGTCCGAGAATCCTGCTGTCAGAACATTCCAAAAACTTCTCGTTAAGCAATCAGCTTTTCCGATGCAGAGGAAATAAACGATCGAATGAAGCATTGGAAATAAAGTAGGCGCTTGCCGATCGGAAACCAAAATAATGAGACATCGATGTCGAACTAAATATTAACGGCGAAAAATTGTAAAGAGAGCTAGAAATGAAATATCTTGGTCTTATCATAGACCATTATGTGACCTAGTTGCCACACATAAATAGCTTAAGGAGGCAATTAGCCCCAATAATAGGCTTGTTAAGAAGATGAGTCTTTTCCAATGCACATTAAGAAACTTGTTCTAAATGCATTTATCCTGACGAAATTATATAATGGAGTACTTATTTTTAGTCAATGAGCAAAGCAACATTTAAATAGTATATCAAAGCTGCTGACCAAATCGAAGCTAGTAATATTGAATTAGTTGTTTTTTTCATATGTTCATCATGTTGTGTCATCATGTTCAAGATCGTCAAAGCTGAATACAATATTTCATTTGCGAGCTGTATTCGTCGGCGTATTTCTTCTCTTTCATTAGCGTTCTCGTTATTTTGGTGCCTAGATACACAAGTTCGCCCACATTTCACTAGTGTATGCGATATTTTGTATACTTTAGGTATTTTTCCTCGACTGCGTAATGAGCTTAGTATTATTTGCATTGATTTGTAGCCCTACTAGTTTTGCTTCGCTGTCGAGTTTCGGGGAAAGTTCTTTGGCAGTTGCTAGCGACCGTAACAAAATGTTGCTATCATCTGCACAGGCTACCACTTGGCTTAACTTGTATAAAAGCGTATCTCTTGTATGGACAGGTAGCTTTCTTAGCCAGAGCCAAATTGAATAGCAATGGGTCCAACCCATCTCCCTGCCTTAGTCCGCTTTTGGTGTTAAAGGCGTCGGTGAGTTGGTTATTAATGCAGACTTGGGAGGTTGTCCACGTCATTCTGATAAGATGGACTGATTTGGCCAGGTTGCCAAAGCAAAGCATTATTTAGTACAGCACGTAACGATCAATACTGTCGTATGCTTGCTATTCAATCTAGCTACATACAAAAAGACAGCAAGTTTAATAGGAGTTTTTAACATGAAGTTATCCCGAACAGAAATACACGCGATAGCAGGTTTAGCTTTTATAGACAAAGATAATTATCGCAGACTGTTTATCCACCTAGAAACTCTTAAGTAACTTCAATAGTTAAATTAAGATAGAGTTGTCTGTTAACCAACTGAAAACTTAAAATCTAAACGACTTTCAATAAGATAATATTTCTGATCTGCTTCCCTCACTAGCTTAGATGCATATCCTTTTTCCTCTAAATCCACAAAAATTCTCAATCCCTTCTTAAATTAGTTTGAATAATATTTATTTAATACTTGCTTTATAAATTTTTTAACATCATTACAGCATCCGTGGTAAAAAAAAAACAGACGTTTTATAATCAAGATACAAGAATATTCAATGAGATTGATTCATTGTCAGCAGCGCGACACACCAAATCGGGATTTAGCATCCATTAGCCATCTCGAATCATCACGGTTTTACGTCCATACTCATTGTTATTGCATTAACATCAATAAAAAAATTTGTAAATTGATGTCATCAGCCTTGATAAATTATAAAATATATTGAAACATAAAGTTTAATGGTTTTATTTAAAATTTATTTTATTTTCAATTAAGCTATAATGAAAAGCAGATCAAGCTACAAAGGTATTTTTAAAATAACGGCAAGGAAAACGTGCACTTCGAGTTCTTGTTGAGCCGGGCTGTAGTGCTAAAAAGAAGAAGAATAGTGAAATGATCAAGTATTGATTTATGGAACGATATAGAAGGAGGAAAGTCACATTTCTAGACAACCAAACGAGGAATAAACTTGCCGTAGAAAACAAGCGCGCAGTTAATCTTTAAACAATGTATTGTTGACAGAACGCAATCATTTTGTCGGGCTCCTCTGCAGATACATATTTGAAATGGAAAGACATTTTGATGCTCGCGTCAATCGGCTTGATTCCAATTTATGAAAACAAAATTATGAGCGATGGGTTACATGGTTCATTAAAACACCCGCGATTAGATGCTAGCATTTATGCCTTTTTCCTGCAAAGGTTCACAATATCTATTGATGTTTAGGATTGCATGTTACAAAAAAACGAGATTAGAATTAAAATTAATTAAATCGATTACAGATACTGCCAGTTCTATTGGAAATCAACTTTAAGAAGGAATAAGTAGAAAAATCAGCTTTAAGGATGAATTGAGAAAGTTGCTCGTATTAAACATACATCGATGTGGTAATTATCTACGCCCATAAGCATAACATTTGCTGTAAAGATAGTTCTTTCCAAAAATTTTCTGTATAGGCTTAGCAGTTTAAGGATTTCCTGAAACGTTTTATCATAAGAAATGTATGACTAAAACCTTATTGTTGCCCGTTTCATAATTAGAATAAGCAAGGTGATAGGGATTAAGCAAAAATCAAAAATCACAATGTGTAGTTGAATTTGGGACTGTTTGAACTTTGAGTTAATACCTACCATAGCCGAATTGAGAATTGGAAGAAACAAATACGATACTTGGCAAAAAACTATGCGTAAAGTATTTAATCCATTTTCGTAATTTATCGATGTTTCATTCAATAATTCATAAATAAGTAAATAACTCACCTGTTAAATAGCCTCTAACGTTTGTATCTTTAAACTCTGCCCACACTGGATGTTTCAATAAAATTTGCGATGCACGATCACCATAATTTAAATTGTGTGTCATCGCCTTGAGCGCAGCTACAACTTGTGCCTTCACCGCAGAAGGACTGTCTACATACTCCATACGACTTTCAAGCAAATTTAACAGGAATGGTATTAGATTACTTTCTAAAGACTGGCTAATCAATAAATCCTACAATTAACGCAATAACAGTTAGAGGTAAGCCTTTTTATCGAATCATTACACTCACATGTTGGTATTTAAACAAACGGCTTAACATTTCACACACTTTTTCTATCAGTGGCTTGTTATTTTCCATACACCGTTTTAAAGGCAAGATATATTCAGTGTGCGACACTGCTGTCACGAAGTACTAAAATAAAATACATGTTTATCTAAAATCAATTAAATTCTGGCAAATTGATCTTACCTCTGAAAGTGCTAATTGATGTAATACTGACAATGTATGTTTTGGTTGTACGTTAAGTAAATTGAAGAGTTTTGGTATGTGACCCCAAACTGGAATGTCATCTGCTAAATTAGGCTGCGCTCTTAATAATTCGACTAATGCAGTAGATGCTCATTCCAATGCATCTTTCTAAAAATATTGAAGAGTACGTAATGAAGATTCCAGAAGACCGTTTACCGGTGATTTAAAAAATTAATTAACTTACATCCGGCGAATTTTCGTTGATAAGGTCTACAACGAAGTCCAGTAAATCTGATAAGAGTAACTTCGGCTTGCGCAGAGTCCAAGCTGGACTACTAACTGTGACGCCTACGCCCGGGAATCGGAGTGATTCCGATCCCGAACCCTGGCACCCGGCCAGATATGTATGACTTCGAAGTGCAAGCAGACTTCATCTTTCGTGCAGATATCATTGCGCCGAAAATATTTTTCTTCAAATATTTATATTTGTGGAGAAATATTTTCTGTCAATGTGATCCGCTGTAGCAAAACACTGATACATTTCGAAGCATATCTATCTGGCAATGCCTCCCACAGTTGCCATCAAAACGTCAAAAAGGTACAGAAGGTGCGCGGTTAACTGTCCGATGAGTGAGAGTGAAGATTGTTTTAGACCAAAGTGTTTCATTTGATTAAGCTTTCACTATATACAGAAAAGTGTGGTGATTTTCGACATTTCGGTGGTAAAAAACAAAAATTGCGAGCGAATGTTGTCCAAAATTATTGTTTCATTGATGGTTTTGCACAAATAGTCTTCTGTATGAAAACAACGGTTATTCGTAACAGTTGGACGCATCTTTCTCTAGAATCTAGGAATGGTAAAATCGGTGTGTTGCCGCATCTGCGAAGCGAGTGATAATTTACTATTCATTTTAAGAAAAGGAAACGAAGATGCTCTTCGCATGCTTCAATCGATTGCCTCATCATCGATCACCTTGACTGACCGCCTTCCACATCATATCTGTCTACAATGCAACACTGAGTTACACGTGGCATACAACTTTAAATTGTGCTATGCGAGTACTTCTGCCAAATTGACAAACATTCTGAAATTCTCGCCTAGACATGCTCTTGAATTTACATCAAACATTGATACAATCAAAAATAAAGCTGACATCACGAAGAATTCTACCAATATCAAAAGCAATACAGACACTGAAGGCGGAGAAAGTGTGGCTTATGGGAATACTAATGGAGCTGAGGATGATCCAGGTGACCAAGGAAAATCACTGCCGAGCTCAGTGGTTAGTGTCCAAAAGTACATTTAATAACTCTTACAACGTTATGATCAGGGAATCATATCAAGAAAGCCGAGTATATTTCCTTTGTTTCGCATATTGTGATGCGTTTACATGAATTTCACAAAATGTCACCATCATATTTCACTTTCGTTGTCAACTGTATATTCAATCCTTTCCAAAGTAATTTTGACATGCTGTGATTATTAAAAGAAACGGAGTAAATTCTGAAAACATCATAATGAGAAATCATAGTAGAATATATCGGTTTCCCAAAAATATTCGTTAAATTTTAATTCAATTGTAACGTCCAAGTACTTAATAAGCTCTCCGTATGAAAATAATAAGAAAACTACTAAATTCAAATCACCCTAAAAGCCTAACTAGACATATGCTATAGAACATCAGCATCCCTAGTAACCGTGACAAACGTGCAAATATATAAACCTTATATAATCTGTCAATTGAAGTCAGATTTTAAAACAAAATAATAGCAAATAATAAATTTACCTGATTCCAAGCTAGATTTTTCAAATATTTTTCAATGCAAAATGGTTCGATCAACACACAGAATTATAAACTTGGGTCAAAATAAATAATGAAAATTGCCCAAAAAAAAAAAAATCTATTTAATTTGGTTGATACTAGGAAAATTCATTTATACTGGGATCCTAGGTTTGTACCATGTTTTAAAACATGGTAGACGTAAGTTTTATGTAGCATACTAGGTTCATATAGCGAATATCTGTCTAGGCTTTTAAGATGCTAATCTGAATTGTGTCATTACCTGAGCGTGCTGAATCCAACCTCAAGGCTATTCACTTTTTTGGATGTCTCACCTTTTGAGCTGAACGAATCTCAGTTCCAAGTTTTGTAGATTCCTTGTCACTATAATGATCCCAGTGATCATCAACTGAGTAACTCAAACAAAATTGTTTCGATTGTTATTTGATGTAATCCAGCTATAAATCATATCAAAAAGACTTGAATATTAAGTGATCAGATTTTAAGTGCAAGTGTTATCGCGCAATTCTTCCGATTACTTGGAGCTGTGACGCTGAACATTAGCCTCCTTCCGCCTACTAAATTTTGAATTTCTTTTGAAATGGAGTATAAACCTATTCGAGAATTTCGTCGCTGTGTCTATATTCTTGTATTGCTTTCTGCATTTAATTAAAGGGTACGAAAGTTTTTCAATCTCGTAGCAATTGATAAAAATAACTACTAAAATCACATCATTTTCAAATTGTGGCCGAAAGTCGAACATTGAGATTTTCATGCAGTAACCACCCTTTAAATTACAAAAACATGAAATTATTCAAACTATTCTATGACTCTAAAAATTATGGTTCTTGTTAGAAATTGGCATCAACGGTGCAAGTAAAATTTTTAAATTTAAAGTAATTAATTTGAAAAATTAACTTTTAGAATGTGCGCTATAATAAGAACTTTCGTTTAAAAAAGAAAATAAATGTAAGAAAATATTAAAAACGCGTTTAAAATATAAAGCTAATAATTTCACTCCGGAAAACGTCTTGATTATGTATTTTTGTATATTTTGGCAATACTAAATTACTTAATTTCGATTTGATCATTGAAAGTCGAAATTAAACAATCCTTTCAAAGAAAAATCTATGGTTTAATCTTTATTGTAAACAACTTTGTAAATGTTAATTAATACTAAGGAAATTCTCTAATCAACTATTTACCTATTATTAAGATTCTATAACAAGATTGATGTATTAACTCCTTAGAAATATTTTAAACACACTTTTGTCTATATATAAAAGAAAATCTAATCCTGCATCTAGAAACTTGAATATAGAAAAAAAAATCTATCGCCTCTCCCTCTCTCTATTAACCCGCCTTAAGCTTGTAAACCTGATGACTGATTTTTTTGTGAAGAAGTTTACCCTTAAATTGTTCTAATTCCTTCCTCCGTTCCGTAGCTTTGTAAATGAGCCTAAAATATCAACCGCATGAGAAACTTCATCCTGTGTACAGGATTGCATGAATTTTAATGTAATTAAATTCTAATGTAAACAAAATCAAACCACTAAAATTAGTAAACCCATTTTAGAACAAAACCAATATTGAAAATGAAACCGTCTTGAATATTTCAAAACCAAATAGATTTTAAACCTTATACCGACATGAAAGCAAAAGATGTAAATCATTAGTGTTCAATTATTCATTATATTCATATATGAGTCATAGTAATATATTTCTACTTATATACATGCCATAAATAATTACATATACATACTAGACATTTTAGCAATAGAAAAACAATAAATATACGTACAAATCATTTTAGGTTAATAATTAATATTAAATTTTAAGAGGAACAAGAAACAAGAAAAAAAAATAATCTACTTGTAATAATAATATAAATCTTGTAATGATTATTTCAGTTTAACAATTGAAGTACATTATTAATATGAGACCATGACATTGCAAGTATAACACCTGTTAGATGAGAAAAGTGTAAAATGCTGTAAAAATTTTACGTAAACGATAATTTTGAATGTAAATCTCTGAGAAGTAAAATGAATTACTAAAGAAGCAATAAGCCTTTCCGTTCCGCATGCTCTTTCTTTTGCAGCGGAAGTGATGACCGAGGGTAAGTATGTCTTGAAGAGGGTTAGGTTTTCATAATCTGCGGATGATTGATTTCTAGTCGGTTACGGTCCGCGGTACCCTTGTTTGCTTTTTCTTAGAGTAGGTTATTTTGGACTTGAGGTAGTTTAGCTTATTTTCTGGTACCGCATCGGTGATTCGGTAACGCGCCTATGGTGATTTTGTAGCGTTTTGATTTGAGATCTGTGGAGAGATCACATCCAGAACTAACGTAACGTAGGTTTCCCGTTCTGGATGAGTAGTTGTTGACGCGTTTGGAAATCGGGCATGTGAACCGGTGGCTGAGTTACGTAGCTCGGACTTATTCTGCTCGCGTAAGACCCGCGACCAAAACTCCTCTCCGAACTAGCTAGCCTATAAGCAGCCACCACGGAGTAGACTAAGTGTGACCGGACTTGTGGACCTGAAGGGTACAGTCCGTTGTCATTTCCAAGACTGCACGTCTCGAACCGATGAGAGGTCGGTTCTGATTGCGATCGAACGAGACGGAGTAGGAAACCGTTACATAATAAACAGCCGCAAACAAACGCCAGGTACAATCACCTCATTGAGTATCTTTAAGAATATCTGGGTCTTTCCACAAAATTTTTGGATTTTGTTTCTGTGTTTTACAAAAACTGCATTTATACGTAAATATACATTATATTAGCTATTTAAAAACTTTACGCAATCTCTGTTAGCTTACCCATCGCACATATCAGCAACAACATCTCATACTTTTGTTCTTGTCTTCACATTCCAAATTAATTTTGGATGCTCGTGAATTGATTCGAATAATTGGACGGAAGTTGTCGGAGATTCGATCATTGCATCGGCGAATAATGGAGGTAAAAATTTGCAAACTGTTATGCGAACCTTCAGAATTTTATGCAATATGAGCTTTCTATAATTTTGTATATGCTATAATTTTCCTACCTTAGGTCCACTTAAACGGTCAGCGGTCATTTTAGCTAGAATTCCTGCACAAAGTTCTCGCATTTGAGGATTTTTTGAATTACAGAACATGTCCAGTAGATATATCACAGCACCTAAACAGGAAGTAAATATTTTATAATTGTTTGCCATGAATTCACTTTACCTTTATTTTGAGCTTCTTTTATCATCTCTTGTGAATTCAGAAGCCCTGAAAGTGTTTCCAGTACTTTTATTTGTTGGTCTCTTAAATCAGATTCTTTTAGCGCAACAAAATAGCTTCCCTGTATTTCGCACGCTGCTATCTCGCTTACATATTCCTTATTGCGGGAAACCAATGCGACTACTTCTAGTGCAAGTGATTTAACTGTAGCATTCTGTAATGTGTAAAGTTGATAATTTACTGAAAGGAATCAATACTAATATTAGATAATATTAGATATTATAAAGCGCTTTTAAGCCTAACACACTGTTTCCGGATTCTGTCTAGTATTCAGTCTAGGATGAAGTATTAAAAATGGTCCTTAACGAGCACTGATAAAGGAGAAATGACTTTCGAACAATGTTCATAAACGAGGTTTCATCGATCTGAAATTGAATGAGGTTCAGGTTAATGTTGACTAAAATATGTATAAAATACTTAATTAACTGTTTTGCAACTTCCTACATGACTATGCGACTCACAAAAATAATTCAGGCTATCCTGCTGAACTATTTTTCAGGCAACAAATTACCGCCAATAACGATTGCTCCCACAATTTGACAATAATCTGACACTTATTGGAGAAATGTCACGGGAGCTGATAAAAAAAGCAAAGCGTCATTGATGAAACAGCTGATTGTCAGCTCACCTTTTCACTGCATTATCAAACCTAGCAAGATGGCCAGGTTAAAGGAAGCAGTGTTAATATGCATCTGCATATGTCATCGCGTAACACAGGGAATCCCCCGGTTTGTTCAGTACGGATACTTTTTCTGGTCTATTATGTTGCCATAAATTGATTTTGTTTGAGTTCCAAGTATTCTTAAATAGTAAGTATTATGAAACATACTGGCGATCATGCAAAAGTGTAGATTTTATGATATTATATAAGAAACCATTCAAATTAAGTGAACATTTGCTTTTTAATACAAAAATAAGTTTGTTATCTTGCATGTACGAATACTTTTTCTGGCAAGTGTATATATATATATATATATATATATATATATATATATATATATATATATATATATATATATATTTCTATATATCTATATATACTGTATATATATATATATATATATATATATATATATATATATATATATATATATATATATATTTCTATATATCTATATATACTGTATATATATATATATATATATATATATATATATATATATATATATATATATATATATATATATAATATAAATATATATATATAGTATATAGATATACATATGTATATATATGTATATATATATATATATATATATATATATATATATACACATCCCGACAGCAGGATGGCCACACTGAAAAAATTTGCATAACTTTTGATGTATTGGTTGTATTTTGATGAATTGTTTTTAACACTTTTTCTTGTTGATGCATATTGCTTGGCAACGAAAAATTTAAAGATAAAACATACGACAACGATAATTTCTACTGTTTCATTTTTCGACTTTTTTGCAAGGGCGACACCAGGATGGACATACGAGTTTGTTTTTAACTTTTAAACAATAAAGAGATTGAAATTTATTTTGATTCAACTTTTTATTAATTGGTGTTGTTTATTTCTTGGTGAAAATGTTTTTTTTTTTGTGCGTTTGAAAAAATGGGTGCCAGTTCAATGTTGACAAAGGAAAAATAGGTAAAATTATTGCATTTAAGCAAGAAAATTATTCCAACCGGCATATAGCGATTAAAATCGGTAGAGGTAATAAGGCAATCGGTAGTTATTTATTAAATGATCCAGAAAACGATGGAAAAAAACACAAAAAGGATACACAGCAACAGCAACTACAGAACGAAAGCGTAGGTTAGTTTTACGCGAATCATCGAGTTCTGCTGCCACCGCTGGCAAAATAAAGGGTAAAGTTGGTACTTCTGCCAGTGTTCGGAGAGCACAAAGAGTAATTAAAGAGCGTCCGCATCTACGGAGGAAACTAATGAAAAAGCCACATTTACTTCAGTGGCATAAAGATGCTAGGTTAGAGTATTGCCGAACACATTTTAGTTGGGAGGAAGAACGGCACCAGCTGATATTTTCTGATGAAAAAAAATTTAATTTGGATGGGCCTGATGGCTTTCAGAATAATCTCCATGATTTAACAAAATCTGAGCTATTTCTGTCCCGTCGTCATACCGCTGTTGGTGCCGTCATAGTATGGGCTGCAATTTCTTTTCATGAAGTCATCAATTTGGTTATTTTAGAAGGTCAGAAGACCTCAGAGGATTATATTGAACTTTTAGAAATCCAGAAAATTCATTTCCAAGAAATGTTCAGTGGCCAACGACGGATTCTTCAACAAGATGACGCGCCCACCCATACAGCAGGAATTTGAATTCCCCGGGTAAATAATATTTCAAAAGAATGTACTTGGTTAATTTGGTAGGACTATCCTTACTTACTATGCCAAATATGAGCGCGAGCTATCTACCCGTTTCTTTGCAACAACTGCATAAGTCGGTACAACTCAGTAGTGCGTTGCGATTTTTGTGATTTTTTGTATTGTAATGGAATTTAAAGCCAAAAACGCAATAAATACCATTGATCAACCACCAGATTTGGCTCCGTGTAATTTTGATGAACAATTAAATATTTTGCGTGTTATTTGCACTTTACTTTTTTGTAATAATGTAAAAATAACTCGCTGAATGAGCCATCCCCAAAAAGAGCTTATGAAAAGTGTTTCGAGTACTGGCAAAATCGTTGGCATAAGTGTAGTGCACCTGATGGAGATTACTTTGAAGGCAACAAAATAAATATTGATGAATAATTAAATATTTTGCGTGTATTTAGAATTTCCGGGTACTTTTTTATCACTATATATATATATATATATATATATATATATATATATATATATATATATATATATATATATATATATATGTATATATATATATATATATATATATATATATATATACATAATTTATATTTGATGCATGCATAATATAGACGAGTATGTATATATCACAATCAGCTTATTCAACCATGCATTCGTGTAGCCTCTCTCACATATCGAGGCCCCATTGTGTTTCATGCCTGCTTATTTTGTATTCAAGCTATGCCAGCTACCTTCACAATCCCGTCATGTTTGGACATCTTCTTGATTTTTGACTCGTCTTGAGTACCGTTGCATTATCCTCCTGCCCCCCCAGTTATCCGTCATTCTCATCAGCTGCCCTGCCTACTGCTATTCTAGAGATTTACTCTACAAACGTGGTCTGTTTGTTACTTGAGTCTTTTCTTATGTCCTGGTTACTCTCTTACAATCCTTTCTTGTAGTACCTAGCATGTATCTTTTCATGGCTCTTTGAGCGACCTGGAATTTTCTGGTTATCTTTGTTATTGATATCCATGTTTTGCGTCCATATGTCAAAACTGGCAGTATACTTTGATTGAAGATTTTCTTTTTCAGGTGTTGCTTCTTTTAGATTTCGTTATAATAGGGTGTTTACTACACGCACTCCATGCCAATTGAATCCGTCGATTGATTTGAGGCAATAGCGAGCCTGATTTATCTATGAGTTGGCCCAGATACACGTATTCTTCGACTTTTCCCAGTGTGCTTATATAATCTTTGAACATGATCTTGGTTTCGCTCAGGAACATTTTTAAGCCTACTTTCCCGCTAGCGGCGCTGAAACCATTGAAATGTGTCTGTAAATTTTTTGGTTTAAGCTATGATGACTTTATTATCGGCGAGTCTTATTAGTTGAGCCGTTTACCGTCCATGTACTTATAATCTCATATTTTCCCAATTCAAGGCCCAGAAGATGCTCCCTAGTGTGGCACTGAAGAGCCGTGGTGCGATATTATCTCCCTTTCTTTCGTTTTCTGTGTGGGGAATTCTAATGGATCTTCATTTACTTTTACCTTTGTCCTTGCATTGTATCAGTTGTTAGGAAGTCTTTTCACATGCGATTGTTCTATGCCTTGCATTGTTAGTGCATTCATTATCACATCAGAGAATATTGAATCAGAGGCCTTCTCACAGTCGATGAATGCCAATGCTTAAGGTTGCTATAGTACTAAAACCACATCTGAAGTCAGCTTGCTCATGTGGATCAGTATTGTGGTAGCGATATGCACATGGTGTTGATGCAATTGGTGTGAATATCGGCTAGTATTTTCCAAGCCTTTTTGCCTGCGGGCTTGAGTATTTCAGCAGTGATACCATGATTTCCATCATCATACTTTACCATTTTCATGGAACTGATTGTTACTTCTACTTCCTCTACTAAGATCTCAGGGACACTATCAATTCTACAGGAGACGTCATTACTAAGTAGGAAATCGAGTTTTCTGGGGCCTTGAACAAGTTTCGATCGAAATTGGTTGTTATTGATTATGTCATGACTATCCGTTAGTCTGGTGTTGCCGTGAACTAAGGCCATCGCCTGTTTCCGGCAAATAATTAGTGCCCTTTTTGCTTTCTTGAGGCTTGTGTTGTTCCGAATGTCCCCAGTCCTTCGTTGGCTTTATTGATATTGTTACATCTCCACACAATACTGCGAACTACTGTGGCAATTTTTGTTGCAACTTTTAATAAGAAGCAACCAACATAGATAAACGAATGACGTCGAAAGCATGCACTCGATCTGAAAGTGACGTCACTGCGGATATTCAGAATTTCTCGAATATCCCAGGCAGTTCTAGTCAGAACCTTCGCCAGAATACTAGAAATGGATTTATTGACTAGAGACCCAATATAAAGCCGAGCTGAATGAATGGGGGGATACGGTAGTAGTAAAAACTGCGATAATAAAACGGCAATAGGAGTAGAGCGTGAATTAAAGGCGATATTGATTGAGCTTTTCGTGATATGTTTGAAGACAGTTGAAACATAAATTGATAGAAAAGTGAAAAGTAAATTAAAATGCAATTTTTAAAATAGTGAAATTAATAATTGTGCATTCTTGGTAAATCAACCTTTCCACTTAAACAACAGTGCGTTTTCCCTTTCTCGGGACATTCAATTTATCTGGCCGCGAACCACAGCTCCCGAAAGGTGTGTCGAGAAGTGCGATAGAAAATGTTGTAAGTGCAAACTTTTAAACATTTTTAAAGTCCACAATAGTAAAACTTAACGTGGAAACTGCCAAAACAATGAAGATGCCCAGAAGCTAACATTCAAGAATTAATGAACTGACCATATCAGAGCTTCAGGAAGAGTTGGAACAGTGAAACTTGCTTGTTTGACGCGATTGAATCGAAAGGCATGTATCTGGATTCGGGCGAGCCATCAGATGTGGAAAAAGGCGCAGCAGGTGGAGAAGCAGAATCACCAAAATCAAGGAGGACCATGCGCTGGTGCAGATGTTGATGCTGATGCAGTAAGAGTAGCGACAACAGTCATCCAGTTATCCTTTGAAGCTAAATGAACAATCAGCGAAACTGGACTAACAGGCAACCGAAATCAAGGCAGATTTGCAAAAATAGACAACCGAGATAAAAGCTGAGCTCGCGAGCCTGAACAACCAAATTAAATGCAACGAGGAAAAGGTTTACCAGGTCAAGTAGAAGGTCAGCTAAGTCGAGGAGTGAATCAACCATGAGATGAAATAAATGAAAAAAGAATTGGCAGCAACGAAGGAGTAGTAACCACCTCACCAGAAACACTTATAACTGCAGCGCAAAGCTCATCCAGAAATGTGAACGCACTATTATTCGACGGGGAAATGATCTGGAGTATCTACAAAACCCAATTTGAAGCCACCGATTGGGCAAATCACTGGAATGAGCAGAAACGAGTAACTGCATTAATTGTTTTTCTAAGAGGCCCAGCTGCCGAGCTTTTGCAGACGATCCCCGTTGAGTTACACTCAAACTCGGCTACTATTATGAATGTGCTTGACTTGCATTATAGAGACGATCATCTAAAGCAGATTTATGGTTCACAGCTACGGCATCGGATGCAGAAGTCTGACGAAACCTTACAGCAGCTAGCCCAAGACATTGAGCGGCTGGCACTTCTGGCTTACCCAGCTTATGACCCAGAACATCGAGATGATGCAGCGACAGAAGCATTCATCAGCACATTAAAGAACCAGGAATTAGAAAAGCCGTGTGTTTAGCTCAAAAGCAAAAGGTTAAAGACGCATTGGCTTATAGTCTGACCTTTGAGGTAGCGAAAAATGTGACTCATACCACTGCCCGTGTGCGCGAGGTAGTGACAGATGAGTGCAGGTGTGAGCGCGTGGAAATTGAGCGAGCCCTGCAAGAAAATGGTGCGCCTAGATGCTGGGATTGCGGAGTCATGAACCCAGAATGGAAGCCATTCAACCTGAGGGGGCGTGAAACATGTAAGCGCCAACTTCGTGGGGGCAGAGATTGGCTAGGAGGGTCGACGTCCCCAGCACTACCATCACCGTGTCAAGCCTACATCGATGAGAATCATCCGATCAGACCTAGTGAGGCAACAACTACTTCACAAGGGCAGGATTTTCTCACTACGGGCAACTACGGGAGAAACTGCACCTGTCCATGGAGAGGTCAACTATCTTACCTTACATTCCGACATAATTTTCTGACCACATGGAATCAAGTTAAATTTGGGCAAATGGGTATTCAAATGGGAGAATGTTGAAGTATTGATGGAGGATCCCAGAGTTCAAATTCCGAAGATGAATGTGGTAGTAGGTGCCGACACTGATGTACCGAAATTTCCCGAGAGCCAAGCTTCGTGGTGATTCTGAAGACCACCGATCCTACCTGATAGAGCCAACAAAGACATCAGCATTGCGCAGTTTGATTGTAGGATGTAGCCTGGTAAGATCTATAAGGAATGGATACGTGCCAGTTAGTCCTTAACACCAGAGACCCAACCACGACCATCAAAGCGGGAGAAGTCATCGGCAGCTGCCAGCTTGTTTCCACCATCACCCCTTAGAAAGCTACTCACGAGTATCATTAGAAGAGGAGGCAAGACACAGACAGAGCCCAGGAACTCACGTCTGCAGTATTGAAGCAGACCACATTGCCAGTGCAGCGATTCAAGTAAGCCTCTGATCTGGTCACCAAGTACAGTGACATCTTCTCAACAAGCCCGGATGATCAAGGTGAGTATGGTAACTCACGGCATAGAAACACAGGGAGTCAAGCCAATTCAACAAGCACCGATACCTTTTCCTTTAGCCAAACAATGAGAAGTGAGCGCACTAATCTCGGACATGGAATAACAAGGTGTTGTCGAGCCTTCTGTCAGTCTATGGGCCGCGCCAGTGGTTCTAGTAAAGAAAAAGGATGGTAGCACTCATTTTTGTGTCGACTATAGGCAGCTTAACGACGTCACTAAGAAAAATACTTACCCGCTTCCACGCATCGATGAAATCCTGTATACTGTACTCGATCTCAAGCGTGACTACTGGCAGGTAGAAATCGACGAGAATGACCGAGAGAAGACCGCATTTTCAGTTGGGACCAGATTGTGGCAATTTTTGGTGATGCCCTTTGGGCTTTTCAATGCTCCAGTCACCTTCAAACGCCTGAAGGAATACGTTCTACGAGGCCTAACCTGGAAAACCTGCTTGGTGTACCCTGATGGCATCATTGTTTTCGGGATGACGTTCCAAGAGCATGTGCGGAACTTAGAAGAGATGTTCTCCCAATTGCAACTGGCGAACCTGAAACTCAATTCCGACAAGTGCAGCCTTTTCGCAGCTGAAGTAAAATACCTGAGACACGTATCAGCAGAAGGGGTCCAAACAGACGCCGAGAAAATTGAAGCCGTGAAAAGCTGGCCAACGCCAAACAACAAGCACCAACCATGAAGTTTTCTGGGTCTGGTGACCTACATTCGAAGATTCGTGAAAGGGTTTGCCAAAATAGCCAAGTGTCTCCATCAGTTAACCGAGAAAAATCGTCCGTATGTCTGGAATGAACAGTGCCAGGCAACCTTTGAAACCTTGAAGGAGAAGCTGTGTCAATCACCCGTGCTGGCATATCCGAAACCCGGAAACATGTTTGTAGTTGATGCCGATGCAAGCCACGGTGGAATTGGAGCTGGACTCTCCCAGCAGATCGATGGCGAAGAAAGAGTCCTCTCGTATTACAGTCGAGTTCTCTCAAAAAGTGAGAGGAACTACTGCGTGACCAGCAAGGAGCTATTGGCTATAATAGAGGCCACCCAATCTGATGGAATGGTCACACAGTTGAATCAAATACATCGGACAGTGCGAAAACACTTCGAATCGGCCACTGACCGCATGAAGACTAGGTATGATCTAAAGGCAAATTCTACTGGCTTACAGCAAGATGGATAAGTGTGGCTATATTGCCCACAACGATGGAAGAGTAGGTCTTGGAAGTTGCAGCATAATTGGGACGAACCCATACCGAGTTACAAAGCTAATCAACGACGTCGTATATTGCATACAGAAACACCAAAAGCCGAACTGAATATCGTTCACCTGACCCATCTTGCACCATATAACAACCAGGGAGACTTGACTACAACTGGCGACACATCTTTTCGGGGCGAAAAGAACTTAGGTGGGGGCAGTATTACATGTCCAAAAAATACTGCGAGCTACTATCGCAATGGTTGTCACAACTATTAATAACATGATGATTGATGAATGTACTCGAAAGCACAAGAATGGACCAAGTAGATCCATGATCAATATCTGAAAGTGACGTCACGGCGGGTATTCAGAATCGCTCGAATATTCCAGGTAGTTCTCATCAGAACATTCGCCAATGTACGAGAAATGGATTGAATGACTGGATACCCTATATAAAGCCGAGTTGAATGAATGGTGGATAAAAGTAAAAATTGCGATAAGAGTGAAGCGCGAATTAAAGGCGATATTGATTGATAGTGAAGTGATTTTCGTGATACAGATAGTTGGAATATAAATTGATAGGCAATGAAAATTAAATTAAAATACGATTTGTAAAATCGTGATATTAATGATTTGCATTCTTAGTAAATAAACTCTATTCACTTAATTTAAAAGACAGTGCATTTTCACTTTCCCGGAACATTAAGATTATCGGCCTCGAACCGAAACACGCGACAATATTAAATAAATTTTAAAAATTATACCTCCAAACTATTTCCATTAATTTGATAAATGTATCAGGCAATGAAAAGACTTTTAGGTGGAAAAATATTGAACGCATGTACCATTACACTCTCATCAATCCTTCTATAAAAATGTCAGTGAACCCTAAAGCAAATAAACAACAATTATTAAATATTAACAATGATAGCTTGTATGCATAGTGAACATACGAATCCAAATTTTTGCCCCCTCTTAGAAACGCCGTCTTTCCCTTTCTAATAAATTTCAACCTCAACTTCACAAATGGTTACGAAGTGCTTCAACTCTCTCTATGCATTTCGCATCGACTTCTCTAAGATCTTTGCATGTGATAAATAACACAAAAATGGCTCCGTGAGGTTATACGCTCATACTGTACTGGGAGCTGGTTATTCTTACCAAAATGCACCGGGAAATAGTTTGTTTGGTTTCGAGAGATTATTCAATTTACATAAGAACATCCTTTTTGCTATCAATGGTTATTATTAGGAGCATTAGTAAATGCTAATGCAATTAAAAAAATCTGAAATAATACGATAATTTCTATTCATAATCGTTATTTATTAACAATTTACATGAATACATCCTTAATATTTTGAAATTGTCGAACCGCCAAATCGATGGGCAAATCGAAATCATACTTTGTTAGGCTGTCAAGAGAGTGCAGAGCATCACGAAATCCTGTTTGGGCGACGTAACTCCAATTCATATAGTACATATTTATAAGTTCATTGCATTGGAAAATCAAACTAAGCCATGACACCAACTGTTTAGCACTGGAAATATTTTCAATTATTTTTGCTTCTTAATTTTTGTGATTCAAAATAAAATGTATCTAAAGTCACACTTAGTGTGGCCCAGTAAGCAAGCAATTAACGTACAGGATGTCACAGTAGAATGTCTACAACAGCTAGCTGTTCATTAGATACAAAATAATAGCTCAATTGCTCAACAAATCTCTTCATACTCTACTGTGACATCCTGTAACAGCTTTATAGTATTTACTATAAGAAATATACGAGTATATCAAAAGAAAATAATTGAAATACTCATTATTTTACTTACTTGAGACCTGCACATACAAATGCTTTGAAGTGGGAGCTGTAACTCCTTTTATAGGGTTTATGGATCGCTATAATGGTACCAATAGCACTCAGTAGGCTCTGCTTGTTTGAAATGTTTCTGGCATTTCCCGAAATATCTAAATTGAAACTAAGCGAGAGTTTCCTTGACGGTGTCTCGTTGTAGCCCTTACCATTTTTTATCATGTAATATTGCAATATTAACTCCCATGCATGCATTTGACCGCTAAGGTCTTTACAATCAAAAAATTCTTCACTGCAAGTGCTTTCGAAATATTTTTTGCTGATAGGAGTGGCATTATGAAAGCAACCCATAAAGGGAACCAAACTACTACCTGGCGTCTTCATTTTAATTCGTAAGCCATGCTGAATTAGCTTTTGCAGGGTAATAGCTAAGCTTTTTCGCACGACAGTCGTCAATTCAACATTTGTTAAGGAGAAGTTTTTCATTGATAAATCGTTGCTACCAACGTAACTGGAATGCGTAGATATAAATCTGCTACTCTCTTCGTCTGAGTCACTGACATATGATTCATATTCTTTGAGGATACCTTCTCTGGGTTGCTCTTTTCGTTCCCTTTGCAATGTCATGAGCAGCGAAATAACTTCTTGAATATCTACTTCGAGCTGAGCCCTCGTATCTCCCCAATGGTTTATTCTTTGTGACTTTTTCAAAGTATTTTTGCGAAAGTGATTAACTGATGAAGTGCTGGAGCCAAACTGCGTCAGAGCAAACATCTGCAGTAGAGCTGAAGCTTTATTAAGAAAAGTATGTGCCCTACTTTTGATTGTTTCCGAAGGTTGTGCTGAGCCTTTATTGATAAGATGTTCTGGTAGATTTTCGCCGATTTTATTTTTGCACTGGCGATTGTGTTTCTTTTTTGCGGAGTAAGTGTTATAAGCATTTGGTTTGAGGCTGCTTCCAATCGGAAGTGAAACGTCTTCTAAGGCAGTTTGTTCATCGCTGTGTTGCAAAAATGCAATGAAACGCTCTAAGTCTGCGATTTGTGTCTTCAATTGCGCCACCAACTGCTCTTTCATTTTTAGAGGGCCAACAAATTCTCCAATGGCAAAATCTACTTGAGATTTTATATCAGCGGATGTAAGTTGAGGTAATTCAGTGTCATTCACATTGAGATTAAGTTTGGTTTTCAATTCATCAATGATAATTTTTTGTTTTTCAACCAGTATTGATTGGGGCACAACTGGAGCGCCTGATTCGTACGCAAATTTTTCTAATTCTGAAAGCTGTTTTTTTAATCGGTCGATCAGCTCAAATTGACGATTTCTAGCCCTTTCTAAGTTAGCAAGAACTTCATCTGACTCCGGACAATGTGCAGTAACCTATTGAATAATTAGGAAAGTCATATAGGAGATATGCATCTAAGTTTTACATGAACTTTTAAGGCAATTGAAATATTTCAAGCATGCTTAGTTTCACAATATCCTAACGCTTTACGGATCCGGAACACCAATTAGCGTCCGAACCAAAATTAGGTTTATCATCAACCGGCAACTCTAATTGACATCATAGTCGGAATAATTACCTACATATTTCGTCATACAGGAAATTATTAAATAGATATTTCAACATAATTGTTTCGTACATGATGATGACAGTAATAAACTTTTTTTCTTGACAAGCTTATTTAAGTGTGCAGACGCTTTTCGACCCCTTTGAGTTATCTTCAGTGTCTGAAAGATGTGTGGAAGTAAGTGACTTTATATAGATGTAGGATGGGTTAATCGGGTAGGTACCAAGTTAAGGCAGGTAGAGGGATATTAGGTTTTGTTTTTTGGGCTGTTGCATGCCCGTTTGTTCTAGTTCATCACAAATCATATCAGAATTTGTAATCAGAAGTTCGTTGATAAAGTTATCGTCTGTGTTTCTATGTTTATGTGTTTGACGCTTTCTAGGATGACAAGTGCCAGTTCTTTGCTTTGTTTGTGTAGCAATGGCATAAAACTTACCCTAGAGTCAGGCTCATGCGCACGGCTTTGTAGGTGTGTAGCTGTTTTCGGGGCACCTGGGCGTGGCTCATCAAAAACCGACTTGTGACCACGTTGAAACTCAATAAACCAATTTTTCACGGTCCCAGGAGCAGAGTCCCCGTACGCAGCATCCAGGCACTCTTTGACTTCGCTCTGCGATTTCGCTTCTAAAAACAATCGAGTCACCGACCAATATTTCTCTCAAATCCGTGGACACGCCCGCTGCTACACGAGATCAAAACAAAACTACGAGTCTGATTCGGCTGAAATTTTTGACAGCAGAAATCCACGAGAATGTACTATACGATAATGTACTATACGATAATGTATCTCTCTTGGGATATTGGCGCCGTTGGGCGATGGGGCTACGTAATCATCGCGCCGTCCTCGTACATTGCCAGGAACGGTTTAGGTATGGGACATTAAATGCCCTCAATAATGTCAGAAATATTCTTATAATCTCTGGAAGAAGTCTTTATACCCGAATTGATGGAAGATTCAATGCAATATTTTACAGCTGAATATAAGTTTCACTATAGCAATAGAATCAAATGGACAACTTAACTATATGAACCTAACCGCGATATGGGGAAAAAACATGATTACGAAATTAGTAGTAACTGATAAACATCCTGTTTTATATCGATAATCAAAAATTTTGCACAACCCCTCATATATGTAGCACCTATAGATACACCTATATCTTACACAATATTGCCTACCTAAGTTTGAATAAGACTGTTCGAGGCTATTGGAAGCCAGTAGGAGTGTAGATGCTATGATCGCTGAAAATTAGTCCTCAATATGAAGTATGCAATTAGCTAAATGAAAATTCAGAAAACACTAAGCTATGCTTTGGATATTACTCGTAAAATAAATCTTACAATGAGTTGATATAAAATACCTAAAAGTAATAAAAAATATGCATAAACTAAATGAAATTTCTACCATTTATTACTAGAAGTCTAGTCCGCCGAAAGTTGCTGAGGTTTAAACAATTTAGCTAAGGTTGTGGTCCAGGCCGCCTGTTCGTGATACACCTCAAATTGCACTGTATAGCCTAGCTATAATACACAAAGACATTGTAACAATATTTATGCAATGTTTTGCAAAGATTTTGCTGTTGTCAAGGTTAACATCAGACACGAATAGCTCCAGACCTGACTCTGAACTTCAGCCTCCATATGAACTGGTGTCAACTTTAACATTGGCGCCTAGGGTGACAAAAATTGCTGTAGGGACCATAGATCATTCTGGTGAACAATGATATTGTTTTCTTTATCATTTTTTTTTCTAAACCCGCCAAACCTTGCTATTTCAAGTGAGCAGACGCCTTTCGACTCCTTTCAGTCATCTTCAGTGTTTAAAGGAAACGTGAAAGAAAATGACTTGACAACAGAAAGGTTAAACTTTTATCGCGCTATATTGGGCCAGGCAGAAGGATATTTGGTTTTTGCTTTTTTGGTTGTTGGATGTTCATTTATTCTGATTCATGTCGCTTCCGTTTTCGTCGGAAGACGTGATATTGTCCCGAGAAAATTGTGTCGGAATTTGTAATAACTTGTTTGTTGATTATGCTACCGCCTGTCTTTCTATTGTTACATATTTCAAGTTGCTCTAGGATATGAAGTCTCGGTCCTTTGCTTTGTTTGTACTGTAATGTTATAGAGTTTGTGATAGCGTCAGGCTTGAGTCCGTGGTTTTGTTTTTTGTCGTTAGTTTCCGTACTGTCCTTCCTATGAATACGTTGTCGCAATCCTTGCATGTCAGTTTGTATATGCCGCTGTTCTCATATATTGACATGTCATGCCATTTTTATTCCAGTTTGCTTCCAATGTTGTTGTTAGTTTAGAACCTAGTCTGCAGTTTTTATTTTTTGAGGAAGTTTGATAGTTTGTATATGATGTGGCAACATAAATTTATTACAAAGAAATGCTGAAATACAAATCCTCAAAGTTTAAATTTAATTAGTTTTAAAATACAGATACACACCTTGCACTAAAACTACTACCACTAATGGCACTTACACATACAACTCCAGGAAAGCTATTTGTATTAGGAAAATAAAATTTTGATGCATGTGTGCATAAAATGTATGTATTAGAAAATTTATTCATAGTTAAATGATCAGACTTCAAACTTAAAAGTTCAACTATTTTATTCAAAACTTTAGAAATTCGGTTTTTAATATTTTAGAATTCTTAAATGTAAATTGTCATTTAGGAAGGACTAATAGAAAAGATACCTAATAACTAGAAGAACGAGGGAACAGGCAAAGATTGAAGGAACAGGCGAAGACTCTAATTTTTGGATGTTTACGGCTTCTGATTCAATTATAAGAAGAATTCTACAATTTCTGACTCAATAGTAAGAAGAATCCTTCAGCTTGATTATTCAATTTTTGAATCAATAATAAGAAGAATTCTACGGCTTTGATATACAACTTTTGATTCAATAGTAAGAAGAGTTCTATAACTTCCGAAGTGACACTGGCATGATATCTAATAGAAGAGGATAGTGATAACTCGACATATAATCATCGAAGATAAGTAGTATCTCGAAGTGTTATTATAGAAGAAGATCAGCAACAAGAACACAAGTCAATTACAGTCTCTTTACCTACATATGTTGACGAAATCCGTTGTTGGTCATTCCTGTATGTTTAGTCAGTTTGCATTCCTTTTCTGGTTTGTACCTTGTAATAAGTTTGTTAAAGTTATGCTGTTTACATCCGTTATCACTAGTTTTTCGGTAAATGTTACTTAGTTTGATGATGTAATTAGTAGGGGTCATGGGGATGACCTGGAGTCTCTGCAACATTGATCTGTATACTGCTAGTTTATGTTGTGAGGGGTGGTTAGATATTATGTGTAATGTATGATCATTTGTGGTTGATTTTCTATATATTTTGTAATCTGATCGTATTTTTTCCCATTTCACGGCTATTTTTATATAATTGAGTTGCTCGTTTGTTTCTTTTTCTATTGTAAAATTTATATTCGGATGTATTTCATACATATAGGTAAGTAGTTTCTTTTGTTTATTTTCTAGTCAATCCATAACACTGCAATAAATATTCACATATCGTTTGTGGAACATTACATTGAATCTTTCAGCAATTTTCGGCATAAAGATTCCTTCCAGAGATTGTAGGTTCTCGTATATTTTTGACATTATTGAGGACATTAGATCTACCGTACCCAAACCATCCTAGGCAATGTATGTGTTATTATTGAACCTGAAATAGCTCTGCTTGGTTGTGGTTTTTATGAAATTAAGTAGTTTATCTGTAAGACATCAGCTGTTATTGAACGAAAGGTTTTCTTTTAGCTTAGTCAGTGTTTCAACAATGGGGATATATGTGTAGAGGTTGTTATATCTCCGGAAGAAATTTTCGTGCTCAAATTGTTAAAACTGACTGTTTTAGTATTACTGACTCACAAGGAAATAAACAAGATGAACCGCTTGCCTGCATGAATGAAATACACCCAAATACAAATTTCACTATACAAAAAGAAACAAACGAACAACTCAACTATGCGGACCTATCCGTGATACGAAAACAAGCATGATTAGACTACAAAATATACAAAAAACTAACCATTACTGATCATACCATACACTCAACATCTAACCATTACCACTCATTACTCATTTTATTGCGTTTGTTACGTTTACGGACAGTTTTTTTTAGCATATGCCAAAATTGGCAATCAATATTGGGTGCAAACCTTAGCTTAGTTTCATAGTCCTCTGATAGATTCCCCTTTTTGGCTACACATTTGCTTTTAGTTATATCTAAACATATAATTTGATATTCATGATAAGCTAACACCAGAATAATTCCTTTATTGATTAATACTTTTGATATTCAGGATTTGAATTTTGAAGAGCTGGGACCAGACGTTGGAAATTCCATGAACAATTTTTAACTGTGAAGCTCTATCCAGAAGTAAACTGTTTCAATTGGAAATTGATTTGATGGTGCTAAACCAAGTATTACCAGATTGAGGGACATAACACGTACTTCTGCAAACTAAATCAAAAGTCACCGAGCCCGCATACATCTCTTATCGCATCATTTTTGAGGTCAAAATCATTTGGACTTAGCCAATGAACGTATAGCGTTTTTAATGAAAACGTTTTCGAAATGCGTAGGTGTATATCTTCTTTTTCTTCCTCACAATAATTTTACTAATGCAATGACACATTCCGTTCTCTTAAACAAACCAACCGATATGCACGGGAAATTCAACATATTTTAAGATTATGACAAGAATGCATTTACTTTGCTAAATTAATGGACACACCAGTTTTCCAGGAATTAAACCAAAATTTATTAATATTCTCATAATGTAGGAATATATAACAGAATACAGGCTTTAATAATAGCCTGTAAAATATTTAAATAAAACACAATATTTTTTCAATTAGACTATTCAATATGCAAACATTTACTATACAACTACACCATTAAGTACGTAACTTTATACTACAACACAGTATTATATTCATATCCGTTAAAATATTAATAAATAAATATATATATATATATATATATATATATATATATATATATATATATATAAATATATATGTACATATATATATATATATATATATAAATATATATATATATATATATATATATATATATATATATATATATATATATATAAATATATATGTACATATATATATATATATATATATATATATATATATATATATATATATATAGATATATATATATATATAGATATATAGATATATATATATATATATATATATATATATATATATATATATATATATATATATACGAGAATATATGTGTGTGTATATATATATGTATTTATATATATATATATATATATATATATATATATACATACATATATATATACATATATATATATATATATATATATATATATATATATATATATATATATATATATATATATATATATATACGAGTATATATATTTATGTGTATGTATATATATATATGTATACAGTGTCCCAATAATGTCTTCGTTCAGTAGCTATTTGAAACTTAAATGATAAAAAACAATAAGATGTAGTATGAAATTTGAAAACGAGTGAATGGAGATTTATTCATTAAGCATTTTTATTTAATTTAAAAACAAAACCGAATCCATTTAAATTATTTATTACTAAATTATTAACTAAAAATTAAACAAAGTCCAAAATTTACTTCCAATAAAGTCTTCGTACACTTACAAAACAACTCATGAAAAACTTAGATAAGCATATGTATGTAAATTTTTTTAGTATTTTGTTGCATAGCCTTTATTTTTAATCACAGCTTTAAGACGTTGTGGCATAGATTCAACAAGTTTTTTGGTATAGCTTGGGTCTATTTTCACCCATTCCTCCTGAAGAGCCTGTTTCAACTTAGCTTTCGATGTAATATGATGAGTCCTGATCCTTTTTTCCAGCATGTTCCACACGTGCTCAATGGGATTGAGGTCAGGACTTTGCGGTGTTGTCTTGAGCAAATGTGGAGTTTTGTACGCCAAGAAAAGCCTAGTATTATGAGCCATGTGCTTAGGATCATTGTCTTGTTGAAAGTAATAATCCTCTGATACACCAAACTTTTCAGCACTTGGCACCAAATTTTTTTTGAGAATTTCAATATATGTTCGATGATCCATGATACCTTCAATTATTTCCATGTTTCCAACACCGCTGGCAGCCATACAGCCCCATACCATTACGCCGCCGCCGCCGCCGTGCTTTACAGTTTTGATGGTGTTCCGTGGGTTGTAAGCTTCTCCTGGCTTTCTCCAGACTCTAAGTCTCCCATCAGACCCAAAAATGTTATATTTGGACTCATCAGAAAATATAACATTGCGCCAGAACTCGAGAGATGCATTGTGGTATTGCCGAGCGAAGTTCAAACGTTTTCTGCGATTTACTTCATTTACAAGTGACTTCCTTCGCGGTGTACGAGACTTGAATCCAGCATCAATCACAGATTTTCGTACTGTTTCTGGATGAACTTCCTTTTGATTGAATTGAAGAAGCTGTGCACTAATTTTTGGTGCACTTAAGAACGGATCCTTGGCAATCATACGCTTGATTTGCAGCCGATCTGCATCAGTGAGAATTGCAGGACGTCCTGATTTTGGCTTATTATCTACGCGGCCTTCATATTTAAATCGCCCGATTACAGACTGGATAGTCGAACGGCTCCGGGACAGTAGTTTGGCAATTTCCGTGTATGATTTTTGCTCCTTTATGTGTTAATTCAATATGAGCTTACGCTCTTCCAGCGACAAGTATTTACCAGGCATAATAACGACTTAGACTGAGCAAAATCAGCAAAAATTATACAAATCCCTTTGTTTACGTTACTAGAAACCGTTATGAGTGGAAAATGTGTGATTGTGATCGAAAACTATCAGCAAAGAGACCGAAAGGCTAGCGAAAGCGAAAGTGTACGAAGACATTATTGGAGGGAAACTTGGGACTTTGTTTAATTTTTAGTTAATAATTTAGTAATAAATAATTTAAATGGATTAGGTTTTGTTTCTTCATTATAGAAAAATGTTCAATGAATGCATCTGCATTAAACCTTTTCCAAATTTCTTGCAACAATTTATTGGTTTTTATCACTTAAGTTTCAAATAGGTACTGTACGAAGACATTATTGGGACACTGTATATATATATATATATATATATATATATATATATATATATATATATATATATATATATATATATATATACATAGATATATACACATATGTATATATATATATATATATATATATATATATATATATATATATATATATATATATATATATATATATATATATATATATATATATATATATATATATATATATATATATATATAAATTGTCGGGTGTTATGGCTCACGGCCAATAATTTTAAAGTTCCGTCTTTTAAATTAAGTTAAAAGAGTTTATTTACAAAAAATGCACATTCATGATTTCCACTATTTCACAAAAATTAATTACAATCTAATTTCCACTTGTCAATAAATTTCTCTTACAACTGTCTTCACTTTACAATCAATATCGCTCTTTATTCGCACTCCACACTGTCGCAGCGTTACCAACGAGGTTTCACTGTATCGGTTGTAAAAATCCCCCCATTCATTCAGCTCGCCTTTAGATAGGGTGTCTAGTCATTCAATCCATGCGGGGACTCTTCCCCGCCCATCCCGTCCGTGTTGACGCTGTCCATGGTGAAACAGCAGTCGAGTGCTCACTCTTCACACAGCTGGAACTGTAGGAGGCAGTCCTCTCATTGAAAGCGAGGAAGGCTCCAGGTCCAGATGGTGTTCCGGCTGAGGTGTTGCGGCTCGTCTATCACCATTGTTCTGACTTGCTGCTCAGCACATTCAACGCTTGCCTACGGGACGGGGTTTTCCCGGTACGATGGAAGGTGGCGAGGCTCGTTCTGATCAGCAAGGGGAAGGGAAATCCCGAATCGCTGTCTGCATACCGCCCGTTATGCATGCTAGACATGGATGGGAAAGTGCTAGAGAAACTCATCAAGGGAAGACTCACTGACACGATTCGTGCTGCTGGGGACCTATCTCCTCGGCAGTACGGCTTTAGAGCAGGACGTTCAACCATTGATGCGATTCCAGAGGTGGTGAACGCGGTCCAAAAGGCGGAGGCATATAGTCGCACCAAGCGACGGATCGTCCTGTTGGTGACACTCGACGTCAGGAATGCCTTCAACTCCGCTAGATGGGTGGATATTCTGGATACACTGGAAAACTCTTTTCAATTTCCAGAATATCTAATGCGGCTTTTGAGGAACTATCTAAAGGACCGAAGCTTGCTCTACGACACAACACAGGGCCAACGAAGGATGGAAATTACATCGGGTGTTGCCCAAGGATCTATCCTTGGTCCGGACCTGTGCAACGTGTCTTACGACGGGCTACTGAGACTTGAGATGCCAGATGTGTCGCGCCTGGTCGGCTATGCGGATGATGTTGCGGCTCTGGTCGCTGGACGCACCGTTGAACAAGCGCAACTTAGGCTAGGTATGCTAATGCGCTGAGTGAGGGACTGGATGACTGCTCGCGGGCTCAGTTTAGCCATGGAGAAAACCAAAGTAGTCATCTTGACAAAAAAGAGAATCCCTAGAGTAAGCATGATCAGTATTGGCGACTTACGAATCGAATCGAAGTCAGCGGTGAAGTACCTGGGACTACTGATCGACTCGAAGATGAGTTTCTCTGAGCAAATCAGGGCAACGGCTGAGAAGGCTTCTTCGGGAACATCGGCTCTGAGTCGACTTATGGCCAACGTAGGCGGACCCAGCCCATCAAGAAGACGTCTCTTGATGAGTGCTACTATACGGAGCAGAGGTATGGGGCGACGCTCTCAGCAAGGAGGTATACCGAAAACGTTTGGCACAGGTACAGAGAGGAGGAGCACTGAGAATTGCATCTTCGTATCCAACAGTCTCTGACTCGGCGGTGAGAGTTATTGCAGGCGTGAGACCTGTCGCCCTCCTTGCTAGAGAGCGCCGCGCTATTAACCTGCGCCGAAACGAGGATGCGAGGGAGATGGTTGTCCGCGAGGAGGGACAGCGCTCGCTCAACGATTGGCAGCAGTCTTGGGTCGATTGCACGAAGGGAAGGTGGACTGCGCGCCTCATCCCGGATGTGAGACCGTGGCTAAATCGATGGCATGGTGAGACTGACTTCAGTCTTACCTGCATAAGATCGGCAAGTCACGGTCCCCCGATTGTCGGTTTGCCCGGATAATATAGTTGCGGTGATGCTCGAATCGGTTGACAAATGGAACCAGGTGGCACATTATGCTCGGGCAGTCCTAAAATATAAAAGGAACTCACAGCAGCCGGGGGCACTGGGGCTGGGGGAACGCTCTTCTGACATTTCCTCTTCCCCTCTCCCCTCTCGCTAGGAAAGGAACTCCCCAGCTTGAAGGCGCTCCACGGCGTAACAAAACGAGACTTGGCCCGAAGTAATGTGTAACGGTTCTAGGCTGTGTTCTCAGGTTGACAGGGGAGGTGTTTAGTGGGTAATCCAGTCGCGCATGGGAGTCCCACACTCTGTGCATAAAAAACCAGTCATCTCCCTTCCGCAAAACAAAAATAGGTGTCCATGACGTCATCGATAAGTGGAAGTGGGTAACTATCTTTCTTAGTGACGTCGTTAAGCTGCCTACAGTCGACACAAAAACGAGTACTACCGTCCTTTTTCTTTACTGCAACTACTGGCGCGGCCCATGGGCTGACAGAAGGTTCGATAACACCTCATTTTTCCATTTCCGAGATCAGTGCACCACTCACTTCTCCTTGTTTGGCTATAGGGAGACGTCTCGGTGCTTGTCGAATCGGCTTGGCTCCCTGTGTATCTATGACGTGAGTCAGCATACTCGTTGGGCCTTGGTCACCCGAGCTTGTTGAGAAGATGTCACTGTACTTGGTGACCAGATCAGAGGCTCGCTTGAATAGCTGCACTGGCAATTTAACCTGCTTCATTATTGTAGACGTTGGTTCCCGGGCTTTCTCTGCGTCTTGCCTCCTTCTCTAGTGATGGTCGTGAGTCACTTCCAAGGACGTCATGGTGGAAACAGGCTGGCAGTTGCCGATGGCTTCTCCCGCTTTGATGCTCGTGGTTGTGTCTGCGGTGCTAAGGACTCTAACCGGCACGTATCCGTTCCTTATAGATCTTACAAGGCTTCGTCCTACAATCAAACTGCGCAATGTCGACGTTTCGTTGGCTCTATCAGATAAGATCGGTGGCCAACAGAATCACCATCAAGCTTGGCCCATACAATGCTTTCAGAAAAATTCGGTACATCAGTGTCGGCACATACTACCACATTCATCTTGGGAGTTTAAACGCTGGGATCCTCCATCAATACTTCGACATTCCGTCATTTCAATACCCGTTTGCCCAAATCCTACGTGATTGTACGTGGTCGCAGAAAATCCATTCCGAGAATGCAGTCATCCATAATGTTCGCGACCAGAAAATTATGTTGGAGCACAAGGTCTCTCAACTGTATCTGGATGGATAGGTGCAGTTTCTCCCGTAGCAGTCAATAGTGAGAGAATCCTGCCCTTGTGAAGTAGTTTTTGCCTCACTAGGCCTGGTCGGATAATCAATCAGGTTGCACCAGTGTCGATTGTTATGGTGCAACTTGACCCGGAAGGCATAAGTCTACTTCTCCACGACGATGGTAGTGGTGGCGACGTCGATCCTCCCAGCCAACCTTTGCCCCACAACGTTGGCTCTTGCATGTTTCCCGACCCCTCAGATTGAAGGGCTTCCATTCTGGGCTCCTGATTCGGTCTAGATCTTCTCCTAGCTGCACATCCTGGACAATAGCTCGGTTTTCTTCGCTTCTTGCAGTCTCTTTGCAGGTGCGCCTTCTCTCCGCAATTCCAGCATCTAGGCGCACCATTTACCTGCGGCTCTCGCTCAATTTCCACGGGCTCACACCTGCACTCATCTGCCACTACCTCGAGAACCCGGGCAGTGGTACGAGTCACATTTTTCGCTGCGTCAAAGCTCAGACTATAAGCCAATGCGTCCTTTACCGTTTGCTGTTGGGCTAAACACACGGCTTGTTACAATATTTGGTCCTTTAGTGCGCTGATGAATGCTTCTGTCGCTGCGTCATCTCGATGTTCTGGGTCGTAAGCTGGGTAAGCCAAAAGTGCCAGTCGCTCAATGTCTTGGGCTAGCTGCTGTAGGGTTTCACCAGACTTCTGCATCCGATGCCGTAGCTGTGACCGGTAAATCTGCTTTAGGTGATCGTCTCCGTAACGCATGTCGGGCGCATTCATGATAGCAGCCGGTTTTGAGTGCAATTCAACGGGGATCGTCTGCAAAAGCTCAGCAGCTGCGCCTCTTAGAGCAAGAATTAATGCAGTTGTTCGTTCCCTCTCATCTAGTGATTTGCCCTAGCGGCGGCTGCAAACTTGGTTTTGTAAATGCTCCAGACCGTTTGCCCGTCGAATATTGGCGTTTTCACATTTCTGGATGAGCTTTGCGCTGCAGTTGTAAGCCGGGCTGGTGAGCTTCCAATTCCTGTTTCACTTTTTCCATCTTATTGTTAATTCTCTCCTCGACCTGGCTGACCTTTTCCTCGACCTGGTAAACCTTTTCCGCATTGCATTTAACGTGTTTGTACAGATTACCGAGCTGCGCTTTTATTTCGGTTGACTGTTTTTGAAAATCTGCCTCGATTTCGATCGCTTGTTGGTCCAGCTTCGCTGATTGTTCATTTAGCTTCGCAGTTAAATTGAAGGACTATTGTCGCTGCTTTTGCTGCATCAGCATCAACATTTGCATCAGCACATTTTCTGGCTCCTTTGATTTTCGTGTTTCTGCTTCTCCACCTTCTGCACCTTTTTCCGCATCTGAGGGCTCACCCGAATCCAGATTCACGCCCTCCGACTCGAGCGCATCACGCAAGCGTGCAATCAGTATGGCCTTTGTACCTTGTGTAGTCAGATTTCGCGATTCCAACTCTTCGTTGAGCTCCGATATGGTCAATTCATTAATTCTTGGATGGAAGTTTCGTGGTATTTTTATTGTTTTCGCTTTTCGTTATTTCCAACAGTTTTCACATTGAATTTCACTATTGTGCACTTTAGAAATCTTTAAAAGTTTTCACTTTCGAAATTTTCTTTCTCACTTCCCGACACCACTGTCGCGCGTGATGGTTCGCGGCCAATAATTTTAACGTTCCGGGAAAGTGAAAACGCACTGTCCTTTAAATTAAGTTAAAATAGTTGATTTACTAAAAATGCATAGTCATTAATTTAACTATTTTACAAAAATTAATTAAAATCTAACTTCCACTCGTCAATAAATTTCTCGTACAACTGTCTTCACTTAACAATCAATATCGCTTTTTGTTCGCACTCCACACTGTCGCAGTTTTACTATCGCGGTTTTACTATATCGGTTGTAAAAATCCCCCCATTCGTTCAGCTCGCCTTTATATAGGGTCTCTAGTCATTCAATCCATTTCTCGTACATTGGCGAATGTTCGGCCGAGAACTACCTGGAATATTCGAATATGATCAACATCTGAATGGCGCAGTGACGTCACTTTCAGATGTTGATAATTGCTTGTTGGATTCTTGTGCTTTCGAGTACATTCTTTTGTTTATCATGATGTTCGTAATGGTTGTGAAAACAATTGCGACAGTAGCTCGCAGAATTAGTGGTACATGTAACACAATATATATATATATATATATATATATATATATATATATATATATATAGATATATATATATATATATATATATATGTATAATTATGATTATATATATATGGATATATATATATATATATATATATATATATATATATATATATATATCTATATATATATATATATATATATATATATATATATATATATATATATATATATATCTTCTTCTTAGTAGCACTACAGCCACCCTAGGGTTCTCGCTTCCTGCAAATAGAGCCTGCCCAACTATCTCGGTCCATCGACCGCGTTCCTAATTTTGAAATCCGGGCAGAGATGAACTGTTTTCGTTGACCGAGTCACGCAAGTGTTTCCGCGGTTTCCCCACTGGTCTCCACCCTTCGGTTCTCCCAACGAATGCCTTTTTGGTATCCGTTATTCGTCCATACGATTCATGAGGCCAGCCCATTGCAGTTTCTGCAGTCTTAAAATTGTTGAGACGTCCACCTCGTCAAAATGTTCATACAGCTTATGGTTGTATCCAGTTCACCGTTGCTTTCCGTCTAGCTTCGCTCCGATTATTCGCCTCAGGACCCGTCTTTCGAAGGCGTTCAATATTTTTGCGGATGCTTGCGTTAGCATAGCATATTTCTCATCACAGCTTTGTATACTTGAAGCTTTGTTTTCCTGTGTATGTAGCTGGTCTTCAAGATCGTCAAAACTGTATAAAAAATTTTATTTGCAAGCTGTATTCTTCGGCATATTTCGTTTATTTCATTCGCGGTTCTCGTTATTTTGGCGCTTAAATACAGAACTACACTTGATGAATACATTTTCGTTAATGTATTCATCAAGTGTGATATTTTGGGTATTTGAGGTATTTTTCCTCGACTGTGTCATGAGCTTTGTTTTATTCTCATTAATTTGTAGCACTACTAGTTTTGCTTCGCTGTCGAGTTTCAGGAAAAGTTCTTTGGCGGTTGTTAGCGGCCAGGACAAAGGGAAAGGGAAAGTATCGATATACCGGGGTTGTTTCTTATACATTAATGAAGACTCAAGAAGCCTTCATAGCCTGTGTTATACTTCATTTTTGAAATTATAACACTATGAAAAGTATCTCAAAACTGCGTGCCAAAATTAATTTTCAAGGGCTTTAGAGAATATAAAGGATCTATACTGTTGGTACCAGTCAATTGACAATTGCTGCAATGTTCAATGTTCATTTCAAGGCTAACTCTGAGAAATGGTATAGCAATTTTTAAGTACCTTGCTTATCCAAATTTTGTATTAATTAAGCAAACACTACGAGAAAACTTATACTAGCTACTTATAAAAACTTTTTTTTGGAACGAGCCTACGCTCAAATCAATGCCTAAGAGTTATTGTTGAAATTTTTATTATACGGGAATATATATTTTATGCTTTTATTTTGAAAGGCTTCATATCGCGATATTAAGACACCATTAGAGTATTATTTGCCTTATTTAAACATAAAATCTCTCTCAGAAAGAACATTGGGATAAACGACAGTTATTTTTGCAATACATAGACTAACACATATTCTATAGCAGTGATTCAATATTGCCCAGATCAGCTTTAAAACCGTTGTCATCGTATTGGATGTATGTATACACTTTTAAATACATCTAGCTTACGATCATCATGTATATATGAGTATTTCAGTAAATGTACGTTGTCAATGTTCAGCGGTCCACGCATTTCATTTAAAATATGAGCGGCTATCACTAATTTGTTTGGTTCATTGTTTTTTAAAGTTTTATAAAAAAAATTGTTTACAAGACCCTATTGAAATCGATACCTGTCCGTCCTTCCGTCCGTGCGTCAATGCCAATTTTCTCAGGGACTATAAAAGCTTCAGTCACCAGATTTTGTAAACAGTTTAGAAGTTTCTGGTTAATAGAAGTTTCGTAGTCAAAAAAAATTTCAAAGGCTTTTAAAATTTAAAAATTTCTTTCACCACATATAATCGGATGGAGTATGAAATTAACGGTCTTGATCTGGTCTCTAAACACCGTTCATCGAAATTGCAATATGCATAACGGGGTAGGAAGGGGAAGCGGATGAATATGAAAAAATGGTGTCCCCCCTTCGCGATTGGACAACTGTGGACTGAAAAATCTGAAAAAATTCATTCAGGTAGTTCTCTATGAGAACAACAAATATCTGAGCCGTTGAAATTCGCCAAACTTCATTAGTATAGTATGATTTATCAATTTTACGTTTTCTCATTCAAAATTGTGAGGATACCCATGAATCCAATACGAATGGCTGCTAATAAGAGTAGTCAGCGTTAAAAATATCAGAAGAATCGGATAGTATTTAATGAAGCTATGGTGGTTTAAGTTTTCAACGTGACAACAACAACAATACGGGGTGATTGAGCAATATGCTATACCACTCGACTCAGATACTACGGACTTGGTAGGATTTGCATGAAAATTTCAGAAAAGGTGTATATTATGCACATTTTTGAGAATCTGCTCAACAAGTTATTTTTTTTTTTTTTGTGGTAGGGAAGTGAATGCCATTTACGCACAGAGTGTGGGACTCCCATGCTCGCAAGAAGGCGACTGGACTACCAACTGAACAACTCCACTGTCAATCGGACTATCTAGCCTGGGACCGTTTGACACATTACCTCAGGCCAGGGGGGAGGGGGGAGGGGAAGAGGAAGTGCTAGACAAGCGATGGCGACAGTACCAGTTTCATCAGAATACCATAATGCAGGAATTTTATTATGGTGTTTCTCACTCAGCAGCAAGAAGTCGGCTTTCATGTTCCTCGCAAACTGCTCAAGCAGATTTTGGGTGGTTGAACTGCGGTGTAGGTTTAGCTGCAGGATGCGGGTCATCGGAGTTCTAATTTTGCCTTATCTAGGGCTTCCTGGAACACCCGGCACTTTCCTGATCCCAAGACGTGTCCAAAATCAGGTTTTGGATCAGCATCCTTGCGTAGAATACAGTGTGCCTCCTTCGTACACTCTTTTCTTTTATGTCCCATTTCACCGCATTTCTAACATAAGGAACTCCTATCGGGTCCTTTGCATACTTGTGTGGTGTGACCATAACCAAAGCATTGGAAACATTGAAGAGGCGTTGCTCTTCGGCGTATCCTACACACAATCCACCCTATTCGTACCTTTTCGGTCAAGTCAACTATGGCCATGTGTTGTCCCCTGTTGTTTTCTGGTGTCAGTCTCGCTTTGATCCTTCCCACGCTAGGGAACTCCCTTTTGATGGCCGCTTCTACCTCGGCCAGATCCTTCACGCTGTCAATGTCTCGTATTTCGATCGTTGCCATCGGCTCAAGCGAGACTACAGTTGCGCTTTTGCCGAGGACTTTCTTTACTGCGTCACAGAATGCTTCTTTATTGCCGGCCTCTGCTCCAAATTCGACCAGTATGTGGCCTGACTGCGTTGGTCGTACCATTTTAATGGTAGTATTGGTGTCTTCGGGCCTTACGTTTCCCCTAATGTCCCGCAGTACCTCTGCGTAGGATCGGCCATCTTGGGGCTTTACGAGCAGTGCTTGCTGCCGGGGTCTTCGTCGGGCTTCTGCCTCTCCTGTTTTGCATCAGGTCCTTTTTCTAATTGGGCGTCCGTGCGAACTTTACTTTCTGGCTTTTTTTGAAGGAGTTTCTTTGCGGTTTTCTTCGCTCCTTTTGTAAGCACTGTCTGGAACCCGTGATCTGGTGCTTCACGCCCATCAAGAGCCTCTTCCTTCCTTCTTTTATCCCGATCTCCTTCGATTGGGCCATTCTTTTATTGACTTTTAATGGTGGAGCTATCACGCAAAAAAAGTGTGACAGGCATTGTCCTCCTCTCCTGGGCAATACCGATAATCGGGGGACCGTGACTTACCGATCTTGAGCAGGTGACTGAAAACACCCATGCCCGCTCAAAAACTGGGTCAGATAGAAGTCAGTCTCATCATGCCTTCGATTTAGCCACAGTCTCATATCCGGGATGAGGCGCGCAGTCCACCTTCCTTTCGTGCAATCGACCCAAGACTGCTGCCAATCGTGGAGCGAGCGCTGTCTCTCCTCGCGGACAACCATCTCCCTCGCATCCCCGCTTCGACGCAGGTTAATAGCGCGGCGCTCTCTAGCAAGGAGGGCAACAGGTATCACGCATGCAATAACTCTCACCACCGAATCAGAGACTGTTCGATACGTAGATGCAGTTCTCAGCGCTCTTCTTCTGTGAACCTGTGCCAAACGTTTTCGGTATACCTCCTTACTGAGAGCGTCGCCCCATATTTCTGCATCGTACAGTAGCACTGACCCTACAGCACTGATCAAGAGGCATCTTCTTGATGGGCTGGGTCCCCTACATTGGCCATAAGTCGACTCAGAGCCGATACTCCCGAAGCAGCCTTCTTAGCCCCAAGTACTTCACCGCTGGCTTCGATTCGATTTGTATGTCGCCAATACTGATCGTCCTTACTCTGGAGATTCTTTTCCTTGTCAAGATGACCACTTTGGTTTTCTCCAGTGCTAAACTGAACCCACGAGCAGTCATCCTGTCTCTCATTCGGCGCATTCGCACTTGTTCAACGGTGTGCCCAACGACCAGAGCCGCAATATTACCCGTATAGCCGATCAAGCGCGACCCATCTGGCACCTCAAGTCTCAGTAGCCCGTCGTAAGACACGTTCCGAAGGTATAGATCCCTGGGCCACACTCGATGTAACAGCCGTCCTTTGTTGGCCCTGTGACGTATGGTAGAGCAGGCTTCGATCCTTCAGGTAGTCCCTCAAAAGCCGTACTAGATATTCTGGAATTTGAAAAGGGTTTTCCAGCGTATCCAGAAGATCCACCCATCTGGCGGAATTGAAGGCATTCCTGACGTCGAGTGTCACCAACAGGACGTACCGTCGCTTGGTGCGACTATATGCCTCTGCCTTTTGAACCGCGCTGACCACCTCTGCAATAGGTCGCCAGCAGCACGAATCGCGTTAGTGAGTCTTACCTTGATGAGTTTTTCTAGCAGTTTCCCAGCAGTGTCTAGCATGCATAACAGGCGGTGTGCAGACGGCGATCCGTGATTTCCCTCCATCACGAGCCTCGCCACCTTCCATCGTACCGGGAAAACCCCGTCTCGTAGGCAAGCGTTGAATGTGCTGAGCAGCAAGTCAGAACAATGGTGATAGGCAAGCCACAACACCTCAGCTGGAACACTATCTGGACCTGGAGCTTTCCTCGCTTTCAGTGAAAGGACTGCCTCTTCCAGTTGCAGCTGTGTGAAGAGTGCACACTCGACTGTTGTTTCACCATGGACAGCGTCAGCAGGGATCCATCTTCATCTCATCCATCTCATCTATCTTTTCCGAATCATATATGCAAGGTTACCGTAGGGCGCCAAGCTTCCGTATAACTAGCTTGTAGCCAAGGCCCCACGAATCCTTGTTCACATTATCCACTAGATCTTGCCAGCAGCAAACATTGCTGTTGTTAATCAATTTGTGAAGGTATTTCTTGGCCGACTTTTATGTTGCCATCCGGTTGTATACCGCGTCATCGTTCCGTGCCCGTTGAGCCTCACGCCGAAGCTGGTGACACTCCTTTCGTTTTTCAGCGATTTCAGGCGACTAGCAGTACACTGGGGGCTTGCTGTACCGGGGTTTTCGACGGGGCATAGAAGCGTCGCAAGCAGTCGTGATGATGCTCATAGTAGAGTTCACCACGTCTTAAGCTGCCAGTTCCTCCATCCCCTGCAAATCTCCTCGAAGTGTGTGAGTACCTCGACCAACCTCGCGACATCCATCTTTCCGATGTTCCATCCAATTGTAGAAAGCCGAGGACACGGATGTCAGGAGACAGCCTTGCTTATCTCAAGCAGAATGCACTGATGATCACTGGCTGAGTAGTCCTCTAATACTCTCAAATTGCGTACCCTCCCTATTAAGGACACCGAGGTGAATGTCACGTCCGGTATGGTTCCCTCACAGCCAATAAGGTGGTCCCTGAGCACCGAACCCACACAAAACCATCCCCCCGTCCACAGCTCTCTGCCTGGTAACCACTATATCGAACCCAGATGGCGGCAGTACCAGGTTCACCAGGACACAATGATGATAAACTTTTAACAGGGTATCGATTACTCAGCAGCACAATCGACTTTCATCTCCATCGCAAACTGCTCAAGCAGATTTTGGGCGGGTGAACTGCGGTATAGGTTCAGTTGCAGGATGCGAGTCATCAAAGTTCTGATTTTGCCTAGGGCTCCCTGGAAAACTTGGCATTTCCTTGATCCCAAGACATGTCCAAAATTGGGTCTTGGATCAGCATCCTTGCAAAGAATACAGTGAGCCACCTTCATACACTCTTTTCTTTTATGTCCGATCTCACCGCATTTGTAAAATACGGGAACTCCTATTGGGTCCTTTGCATACTTATGTAGTGTGACCATAGCCAAGGCATTTGAAATATTGAAGAGGCGCTGCTCTTCGCCGTATCCTATAGACAACCCTCCGTATTCTTCTTCTTCTTCTTTGTAGCACTACAGCCCCTCTCAGGCCTTCGCTTAGAGATAGTTAGAGTATCTCATTTTCATGACCGTATTGATTTGTCCGGAAGTTGGTTTGGTCAGTACCATGCTCCCGTGTGCCTGCTCAGCTATGATATGATCTGATCAAATCAGTACATATCACCACTGAGTGAACACTCATAGCCTGTCCGAAAAATCCCCTGAACTAAATCACGTTGCTCCCAACGAGATTTGAACCTGGGACCTTCGGCTTATGGGTTCATGCTCTAAGCAGAAGACCACACAGACTACGCTCTAACCACTAGACCACACAGACTACCCTATTCTTATTTTGCCCTCATTCAGAAATTGTTCGGCGTCCTTTTCGGTTAATTCAATTATGTCCATGCGTTGTCCCCTAAGGCTTTCTGGTGTCAGCCACGCTTTGATCCTGCCCAAGCTAGGGAACTTCCTTTTGATGGCCTCTTCTATCTCGGCAAGATCCCTCACGCAGTCAATGTCTCTTATTTCGATCGTTGCCATCGGCTCAAGCGAGGCTATAGTTGCGCTTTTGTCGATGACTTTCTTTACTGCGTCGCGGAATGCTTCCCTATTCTCGGCCTCTGCTCCGAATTCGACTAGTATGTGGCCCGCGTTGGTCGTACTATTTTAATGGCAGTGTTAGTGTCTTCGAGCCCTACGTTTCCCCTGATGTCCCGCAGCAGCTCCTGTCTGCTGCCGGGGTCTTCGTCAGGGCTTCTTTCTCTCTTGCTTGCATCGGGTCTTCTTTTTTGTTGGGCGTTCGTGTGAACTTTACTTTCTGGCACTTTTCGGAGGAGTTTCTTAGCGGTTTTCTTCGCTCCTTTTGTAAGTACTGTCCGGTACCCCTGATCCCCTCCCTCCTCCTTCTTTTATCCCGATCTCCTTCGATTGAGCTAGACGCAATTCTTTCATTGATTTATGATGGTGGAGCTATCTGCACATGCCCTTTAGATTTAGCCCCCAGCACTTGTAATGTGACGCCCACGCCCGGGAATCGGAGTGATTCCGATCCCGAACCCTAGCACCCGGCCAGATATGTATGACTTCGAAATGCAAGCAGACTTTATCTTTCGTGCAGCCATCATTGCGCCGAAAATATTTTTCTTCAAATATTTATATTTGTGGAGAAATATTTTCTGTCAATGTGAGCCGCTGAAGTTAAACTCTGATACATTTCGAAGCATATCTATCTGGCAATGCTTCCCACAGTTGCCATCCAAATGTCAAAGAGGCAGAAGGTGTTCGCGGTTAACTGTTTGTTGAGTGAGAAGTCTCGCGAGGGTAGCGGATTAGCGGTAAGTCCGAAGAAAATTAGCGTGGCGTGAATAGATAACGCAAAATAAATTTATCTACAGGAGGAGGTAGTAAATGGGGGACTTGGCGAGCGGCTTGGAGGAACAGATGTCCAATCTACCGCAAGGCCTATGAATATGCGGTCATCAGATGTTTCCAGTGACGGATATAGCAGAGTGAAAGAGGCAGGCGACTTAATTCCAGGTTAGAGTGGACATAGTCAAAATAGTGATGTAGCACGTGTAAACATTTTGATGCCATACAATTTGGCAAGGATATCATAAAGATTTTACGAGAGAAATTCTTTTCTACGATGCAGAGTCTTTCGCCATCAATCCCTGCCCGGTTTCAACCAGAATTCGAACTACTGTTTCAATCAGCTGTTTGGCTGGGATCCATCGGCAAACAATTTGCATCGTTTGGTCAACAATTGCTTTTAATTTGCTACGAAAGATGAATTAACCCGAGTGTAAGTCCTGATGTAACCATTCCCAACATATCCACCGCAACGAATCAGTTCACTGCATTATCATCGCAGCCCTAAAACCATATATCGCAAATCTCACCGATTCCCGTTTTATCGTCTAAAGGAACTGGTTCCATAGCTAGCAGTGAGAATGGCGAAGTAGATGACTACTTTCAAGTTCAATCTTAAGCAAGTCTTGATGGGGCTGAACAACTATTTGCAAATGTTGTTGAAAAGTGATTCGAAATACAATTAACTAGCAATTGGTGTATCAAAAATGATTTCACATTCCGCGAGAGCTTTGTGCATCATTAAGTTAATTAAGCAATGAGCTTTAAAAAAGGCACATCGAGTAATGTGCTATCTAACAGCATTCTAATTCCTTCAAAAAAGTGAATAGATTATTATTTTCAACAGAAATAAAACCCAAAGTTAGTATACTAATATTAAATATATACCTCGGTTATCCATCAGCCATTATATTCTTTATATCAGTTAAAACTACCATCACTGAGTATTTGAAACCAACAATTACGTTAAAGAAATAAGAAAAAATAGTTTATGCATGTTTTATCAGCTAAAAAGTCTGCAACCATTGTGATGAGACGGAAAAAAAAATATTGAACCTTTTGAGAGACTTGTTGGATCCTTGCACAAAATAAGACGATCTTATTTACATCTGCGTAGCGAACACAGATTATTAACTATCGCTAAATAACAATATGAAATGTTCATTTAAAAAGAATCAAAAAGGCCTTTTTGATAATTTTATTTTAAATAGATTTTAAGAGATATTTCTACCCAATATAAAATGCAGTTATTTATTTTATATGCTGCTATGCTAGGTTGTAAAAAAGCTCATACCTGAACGAAAAACAAGGCCCCTTAAAGAGTAAAATGTGTTTTTTTTCATAATATGACTAAATTAAAGCTTGATCTTGCGCTTGCTTGCATTTTTCACTTAACATATTGACTTGAAATAAAATAACGTTGAAATTGATGGAAAGCGGAAATATTTTTTTTGGAAACGATTAAATACTTTGCTTACTAAACAATAAAATCAAAGAAATCGAACATTGGTTAAAATAATAAAAATAAAAAATATCAATAAAAAAATACAAAAGATTAAAATACATAAAAGAATTCAACAACATAAAGACGTTAGAAGAAAAAATATAAATAAATTTTTTGATTATGCTGTCACAGCAACCATTTGATTTTAAAGTTAATGGGTATTTTCTAAATGCATAATGGATCTCAATAAATTACAATTACTCTAACCATGAAAATCAAATGCAAAATAATTGCAAATTAACAAAGATAAATCTGAAGAAGAGGAAACGTACACGTACGTTTATTTACTTATTATTTAAAAAAAAAAACTCATAGTTTAAAGACAATTTTTTACCGTCTATGGTTTTTAAAGTGTTTATTTTCAAATAAATTTACTGAATTTAAAAGAAAAAAAAATACTGATTTCCGAAAAGTAATTTATTTTTGGTTTAATGTACTTGTAACTTCTAAACGCACCTGGACATAATAAATACAGAAATAAATTTTTGTTCAGTTTAGAAAAGAAAAAAAGAAATATTTAAATTCACAAAATCCACAGTTTATAAAGCATAAATGCTTAAAGTAATTCGCGTATATGTTTCCTCCGAATGATTTACGGGTACAATGACTGCAAAAGTTAAGTTTTCCCATTATATAAATATTAGGGAATTTTTTTTTGATAATTTAAGTGCATGTATAGATAAACATAGATATACATAAAGTTGCATGAGTTTCTTTAAATTTTTAATGTGAAAAAATTTATCTTTCTCCGCGGATGGAGTGTAGGGAGTTAAGTTTAATATATTGAGCTTTATTTGGAAATTGTATTCTATCCCTAATTTGTCTGTCAAAACTATGCTTTCAGAATTATTACTCTAACTTAAAATAGTTAAGCACCAGTGCTCATAGGGAAATACCTTAGTGTAGGCATTTCTCTTGGATTTATATTCACCATAATTAGTAGAATTACAAGAACGAACACGCTCATATGTAAATACAATTAAAAATATGAAAAAAATATTCCTTTCTTTAAATATCAGAAGAGCAAAGGTTTATATTTAAATTATTTGATAGTAAAACCTTAGCTTAATTATTGTAAATGAAATATTTGAAAATTAAAAATGAAGTACTAAAGAAGCCATAAGCCTTTCCGTTCCGCATGCTCTTTCTTTTGCAGCGGAAGTGATGACCGAGGGTAAGTATGTCTTGAAGAGGGTTAGGTTTTTATAATCTGCGGATGATTGATTTCGAGTCGGTTACGGTCCACGGTACCCTTGTTTGCGCTCGTTTTTTTATTAGAGTACGTTATTTAGGACTTGAGGTAGTTTAGCTTGTTTTCTGGTACCGCGTCGGTGATTCGGTAACGCGCCTATGGTTTTAGATTTCGTAGTGGTTTGAATTGAGATCTGTGGAGAGATCACATCCAGAACTAACGTAACGTAGGTTTCCTGTTCTGGATGAGTAGTTGTTGACGCGTTTGTAAATCGGGCATGTGAATCGGTGGCTGAGTTACGTAATTCGGACTTAGTCTGCTCGCGTAAGACCCGCGACCGAAACTCCTCTCCGAACTAGCTAGCCTACAAGCAGCCACCACGGAGTAGACTAAGTGTGACCGGACTTGTTGACCTGAAGGGTACAGTCCGTTATCACTTCCAAGACTGTACGTCTCGAACCGATGAGAGGTCGGTTCTAATTGCGATCGAACGAGACGGAGGTAGGAAACCGTTACAAATGGCGCCCAACGTGGGGCCTAAAACATCCTAAGGGGGAAAGAAATTCGCGACTTCTGACGAGTTGGTCCCTTACGGAGGATGTAAGGTACTTTGGTACTCGAGTCCTACTATCAGGAGCGGTGGAGTTGTGTGTTACACACTAGCAGTCACTGCACGTGAGTTGCAACTTCCGCTCTCCTTTGTTTGATTTTTTTTTTCGCGACAGAGTCCTTCCGTTGTGTTTTCCCAGGTTAACCCCTGTAAGGACCTTCTATTTTCTTGATGGAACTGTCAGCCAGATGGGGTTTCTCCTGTCGGCCTGGACTCTCAAGAAAATAGAAGGCTACCTTGCCTTTATGTCGCGGAAGGACTCTACTTATTTCGTATGCGTGATAGACGAGTGGTATCGATTCAACGTTCGGTGGCGTATGCTGGAGTTGCGGAGCCCGGAATGCTTCCACGCGTCGGGAATTTTGACCGCGTACAAAACCGTTACGGTAGCTCTACCACTTGTCTCGTCGAGTCATTTAACGTAGATTAGAAACGGTTTGTAACGTACGGGAAATGGGGAAAATAACGTAGAAATCAATCTGAAGCACCCTTCTCTTGACAGGCCAACATCGGTCATCATTTCTCCACGAAGGAGTTGGAGTTGCGGAGCTGAAAGGCTGCCGTAATATATATTTTTTTTGAGGAAAAGTTTAGCTCGCCACTTTCGGCTACTATTAACGGTATAGGCATACCATATCAGAATAAGCTTTGCACATACATATTAGTACGATGGCGTTCCGTACGCCGAATAAAAACAAACACAACACAAGATCACAGACCTATCAAGCGGCGATCTGCGGAATCTGCCAACAAGAGGACCTCAGCGATACCAACACCTGCAGTTCCACAGCACCTGTGTTCAAGATCTACTTTCAACACCAAACGCTCGATGCCCCAACTGCCGTCGTCCCATCGATCCGGCTAATGTCGCTGTTCCACCTTTGCCACCGATTAGCCATCCAGGAGCAGTGCCGAAAAATAATCAGAAGACTAACCACAAAAGCTCATCCCGAGGAGGAGAAGGAGCTGTCGGAGGCGAACACTTGGATGCAAACCAGCAACCAGCGCTCCAGTCCCCACCACCAACAACAGCAGTCGCAAATGAAGTTTTCCTGAGGGTGTTACAGGGTCTAACCGAACAGATGGCGAAAATGGAACAAAGCATCCAGACCCTACAAGCCAACCAGTCCATCCAGTCGGAATCTCAGCCAGCAGTCTGGGAAACGACCCGACGGCGCGACAACGACCTCGTTAGACCACTCGATGAGGGAATTCCTCCACGACCAAGTCTAGGAATGGATCCAAGTGCTGCCGAATATAGACCAAGGTTCAGTACCACGTTACCTCTACGTCAGTCAGGACTGGAAACCCAGCCACCGAACATGTCACTACCACCTCAAGATCCAACACCACGGATAATGGAGAGTTGGCACTTGAAATTCTCCGGATTCAATGCCTCCACTCCGGTAGACCGTTTCCTCTTCAGAGTGCACTCACTAGTGATGAGTACCCTAGGGGGGAATTTCCATGCATTCTTGCGCCACGCACACCTTCTGTTCAGTGGAGAAGCCACGGAATGGTACTGGCGTTATAAGGAGTCTGTGCCTCTTCCGGACTGGAACTCCTTTTCCAGGGCGTTCCGTGATCATTTTGATGACGGTTTAACCGAACGAGACCTACTGGAGTTAATTGGGAAACGAAAGCAAGGACCTCAAGAGACATTTGACCAATTTCACGACAGCATGCTACGACTCGTGTCGCGTTTAAGGACACCAATCGGTGAAGAGGAGTTGGTAGAGAGCTTACGTGAAAATTTGCGCTGGGAGTTGCAGACACGACTACTGCACGTACCAATCCACGACATCCAATCGCTGCGCAGGCATGTCCAGAGGGAAGAACGACACGAAGAGAGAAGGAGGATGTTCCGAGCAACTCCTATTCTAACTGATACTCACCGCAGACACCATGCAGAACTTTCGATCGCGGATGATCCGTCCTACGAAGCCGCTCTAGTTATGCGTACTGGCGTTTCCGGCACTCCGGAACCAAGGCTTGAAATTAAACCACCAAGCATCGAAGCGCTCACCAGTGCGACGACTTGTTGGAACTGCAAGCAACCTGGACATCGGTTCGCTGTATGTCCGGTGGAGCTGACTCTTTTTTGCTTCCGATGCGGTAAAGCTGACACTTATGCAACGGATTGCTCCGATTGCAAACAACGAAAAAACTTGCCAGCGAGTGCCGCTACCACCCGTCGACACTCGTAAGTTCTGAACAAATTGACCCGGAATCGGTTGCCAGCTGCGACCAAACTCCAGCCCCGACCCCAACCTTACTGACTCACACCGCCAAAGACACTACTCCTGAAGTTCCGCCACCGGCATCACACGTTGTCGAGCAGGACGAAAACAATAATGGGGGCGAGTAAAACATTCCTTGGCATCGCAAGCCCTTCCATATCGGACTGCGTGACTATCTAGCTACGCGTCAGCGTATCTTCAGTGAGCAGATTTTTACGGCACCTCGTCCCAGAAGAAAGCGATCCACACGTCGGATGCGGAGCTTCTGGAGAAGGGTCAGGCAATCCAGGAAGGCCTTACGAGCAATACATTTGGACGAATTGATAAAAGATGACGTTAGGCCCTATGCGTCAGTATACCTTCTACAGAGGCGACTGATGGGCCTAGTTGATACTGGAGCCAGTGTGAACTGCATCTCCGGCAATTTTGCGGAAGAGATTCTGACGTCCCACGCCAATCAAATTCAGCATTTTACCACCTGGTTACGAACAGCAGATGGAACCCGTCACTCCGTAAGAGGACGAATTACGACGGAGGTTACTTTCAAGAGCGTGTCAAAATCTCTGGAATTCTTCATAATACCTCAGCTCACACAGGATCTTTACTTAGGAGTGGACTTCGTCCGGAAATTTAATTTAGCCCCGGCACTATTTCCCGGTCCGACACTCGAAACTATCGACACAGTCCATGACGCGACCAACACTTCTCACACACTAAGACATGCTCTGAATGCACATCAACAGCTGCGATTGGACTCGGCTATATCGGCTTTTCCATCGCATGAGAAGGAAGGTCTTGGCAGGACAACCCTGGTGTCGCACGCCATAGACGTAGGTGAAGCCAAACCCATAAAACAGAGGCATTTCGCCATATCTCCGGCGAAGAAAAAGTCGTTATATGCCGAAGTTGATCGGATGTTAGCACTAGGCGTGATCGAAGAATCACAGAGTGCATGGTCCTCCCCAGTCACTTTAGTCGTTAAACCGAACAAGGTCAGATTATGTTTGGACGCAAGACGTTTGAATGCCGTCACAGTCAAGGACGCATACCCTCTACCTTTAATTGAAGGCATATTGAGTCGATTACCGAAGGCCCATTACATTACCAGTCTGGACCTCAAAGACGCTTTTTGGCAAATTCCATTAGATCCTGAATACAAAGAGAAAACAGCTTTCACGGTCCCCGGTCGGCCACTGTATCACTTCGTGACCATGCCATTTGGGTTATGTAATGCCCCTCAAACGATGACGCGCCTTATGGATAAGGTGATACCACCGCATTTACGACATCAGGTTTTCGTCTATTTAGATGACCTACTGCTCATAACCGAGACCTTTGACGAACACATCTGCCTGCTCCAGGAAGTAGGCTTGCAAATCCGGAAAGCTGGTTTAACCATCAACATACAGAAGAGTCAGTTTGTGATGACGGAGGTTAAGTACCTGGGTCACATCATTGGCCATGGCAACATCAGAACGGACCCGGAAAAGACTATGGCAATTGACAATTTTCCTCTACCACAAACCACCAAACAGCTGCGTCGATTCTTAGGATTATGTGGATGGTACCAACCCTTCGTGCGGGATTATGCCACCATCACCACACCTCTGACAGACATGCTGCGAAAGGGACGTAAGTTCGTCTGGGAAGAGAACAGCTTGCGAGCCTTTGAAGAACTCAAGAAGAAGCTAACCACCGCTCCCGTATTGCACAGCCCTGACTTTGATAGACCGTTCTCACTCCAATGCGACGCGAGTCAACATGGAGTGGGGGCCGTCTTAGTTCAGGTTACGCACGACGGCGAGGAGACCCCGATAGCCTTCATGTCTCACAAGTTGAACCCAGCCCAGCGAAATTACACGGTCTCCGAGCAGGAATGTCTAGCTGCGGTGTTGGCAGTGAAACACTTCCGAGCCTATGTGGAGGGACACACGTTTGAAATCGTCACGAACCACGCTTCTCTGAAATGGCTGATGAGCCAGACTGATCTCAACGGCAGATTGGCCAGGTGGGCACTGAAATTACAGGCATTTGACTTCACAATTCGCCACCGAAAAGGAAGCTAGCATGTAGTCCCAGACACCTTATCCAGAATGTTCGCTCCTGAAGGAGCCGAGTTGGTCCAGGAGGACGACAGCCCCCAATTGATCGATCTGGACCATCCTGCCTTCAAGTCAGCCAGCTACACCCAACTGATTCACACTATCCAGAATCAACTGTCCCAGCTTCCTGAACTGCGGGTGACGGATGGATTTATTTATAAGCGGATGGGACCCCATACAAGAAGAAGAACAGTGGAAGTTGTGGGTGCCCGAAGAATTAACCACTGATCTTATCAGACGGGCTCATGACTACCCATCAAGTGCGCACGGCGGATACGGTCGTACCCTTAGGCGGTTGAAAACCCGTTTCTTTTGGCCTAAGATGGCACAACAGATAAAAGCGTACGTAGCCTCCTGTGAGCTATGCAAGTGCACTAAAGCGCCCAACACCATTCTTCGGCCTCCCATGGGTAGGGTTGAGGTCCCCGAACGCGTGTTCCAGCGCTTGTACATCGATCTTATCGGTCCTTACCCTCGATCTGCTTCTGGTCACACGGGAGCTGTCGTGGTCCTGGACCAGCTCTCTAAATTCGCTATCATAGAACCACTACGTAACATGCACACTGGACCTATACTCAGCTTCTTGGAGAACCGAGTCTTTCACATGTTTGGAGCTCCGGAGAAACTTGTCTCCGACAATGGGGTCCAGTTCACCTCAAGCAAGTTCCGAGACCTAATGTCCAAATACGGCATCATCCACCAACGAACAGCCGTCTATTCACCACAAGCCGTCCATCCGAATCAGAAGGACTGGGATCGCAAGTTGTCCGCCATCACTAGTGCTCTGCGCTCGTCGTACCACGCCACAACCGGCATTTCGCCGTATTTCGCATTGTTCGGCCAGTACATGATCTGTCATGGAAGCGCTTACCGGCTATTGCGGCAGCTGAAATCGCTAGAGGACCCAATCGTGGTTCTGGAACCGCACGAAAAGCTCCAACTTCTGCAAGATTAACTGCGGGAAAAGATTGAAGAAAGTAGACGGATGGGAGAGGAGCGGTATAATTTGCGATCCCATCCTTCTGGCTTTAAGGCAGGCGACGAAATATATCGTCGAAACTTCCGGCAGAGCGATGCCACCCGACATTACAATGCCAAACTAGACAAGAAATTCGTGAAGTGTCGAGTCCTACAAGTAATAAGCCCCACACGATACCTCATCGCGGACATGGCTGGTAAAACCCTGGGAGTTTACCACGCAAAAGACATTAGACGGTGAAGTGCAACCATTTCACGCGAAAAACTATGGCTTATCTAAATTTCTGCCTGGACGAAGACCTCCGAGTAACACCTGACTCCCTACTGTATAGTCACTGTCGAGTCTTCACTGAAATTGTTGTAGGCTATTCCCCGAAATCGACCTTCGACCCGCCACGGCCCTTACCAAGACCTTCTATATAGGAGTCGGGATCGGAATTACTTCGATTTTGGGGGGGGGGATGTGTAATGTGACGCCCACGCCCGGGAATCGGAGTGATTCCGATCCCGAACCCTGGCACCCGGCCAGATATGTATGACTTCGAAATGCAAGCAGACTTTATCTTTCGTGCAGCCATCATTGCGCCGAAAATATTTTTCTTCAAATATTTATATTTGTGGAGAAATATTTTCTGTCAATGTGAGCCGCTGAAGTTAAACTCTGATACATTTCGAAGCATATCTATCTGGCAATGCTTCCCACAGTTGCCATCCAAATGTCAAAGAGGCAGAAGGTGTTCGCGGTTAACTGTTCGTTGAGTGAGAAGTCTCGCGAGGGTAGCGGATTAGCGGTAAGTCCGAAGAAAATTAGCGTGGCGTGAATATATAACGCAAAATAAATTTATCTACAGGAGGAGGTAGTAAATGGAGGACTTGGCGAGCGGCTTGGAGGAACAGATGTCCAATCTACCGCAAGGCCTATGAATACGCGGTCATCAGATGTTTCCAGTGACGGATACAGCAGAGTGAAAGAGGCAGGCGACTTAATTCCAGGTTAGAGTAGACATAGTCAAAATAGTGATGTAGCACGTGTAAACATTTTGATGCCATACAATTTGGCAAGGATATCATAAAGATTTTACGGGAGAAATCCTTTTCTACGATGCAGAGTCTTTCGCCATCAATCCCTGCCCGGTTTCAACCAGAATTCGAACTACTGTTTCAAGCAGCTGTTTGGCTGGGATCCATCGGCAAACAATTTGCATCGTTTGGTCAGAAATTGCTTTTAATTTGCTACGAAAGATGAATTAACCCGAGTGTAAGTCCTGATGTAACCATTCCCAATATATCCACCGCAACGAATCAGTTCACTGCATTATCATCGCAGCCCCAAAACCATATATCGCAAATCTCACCGATTCCCGTTTTATCGTCTAAAGGAACTGGTTCCATAAGCCAGTGAGAATGGCGAAGTAGATAACTACTTTCAAGTTCAATTTTAAACAAGTCTTGATGGGGCTGAACAACTATTTGCAAATACAATTAAGTAACTAGCAATTGGTGTATCAAAAATGATTTCACATTCCGCGAGAGCTTTGTGCATCATTAAGTTAATTAAGCAATGAGCTTTAAAAAAGGCACATCGAGTAATGTGCTATCTAACAGCATTCTAATTCCTTCAAAAAAGTGAATAGATTATTATTTTCAACAGAAATAAAACCCAAAGTTAGTATACTAATATTAAATAAATACCTCGGTTATCCATCAGCCATTATATTCTTTATATCAGTTAAAACTACCATCACTGAGTATTTGAAACCAACAATTACGTTAAAGAAATAAGAAAAAATAGTTTATGCATGTTTTATCAGCTAAAAAGTCTGCAACCATTGTGATGAGACGGAAAAAAAAATATTGAACCTTTTGAGAGACTTGTTGGATCCTTGCACAAAATAAGACGATCTTATTTACATCTGCGTAGCGAACACAGATTATTAACTATCGCTAAATAACAATATGAAATGTTCATTTAAAAAGAATCAAAAAGGCCTTTTTGATAATTTTATTTTAAATAGATTTTAAGAGATATTTCTACCCAATATAAAATGCAGTTATTTATTTTATATGCTGCTGTGCTAGGTTGTAAAAAAGCTCATACCTGAACGGAAAACAAGGCCCCTTAAAGAGTAAAGTGTGTTTTTTTTTTTTTTCATAATATGACTAAATTAAAGCTTGATCTTGCGCTTGCTTGCATTTTTCACTTAACGTTTTGACTTGAAATAAAATAACGTTGAAATTGATGGAAAGCGGAAATATTTTTTTTGGAAACGATTAAATACTTTGCTTACTAAACAATAAAATCAAAGAAATCGAACATTGGTTAAAATAATAAAAATAAAAAATATCAATAAAAAAATACAAAAGATTAAAATACATAAAAGAATTCAACAACATAAAGACGTTAGAAGAAAAAAAATAAATAAATTTTTTGATTATGCTGTCACAACAACCATTTGATTTTAAAGTTAATGGGTATTTTCCAAATGCATAATAGATCTCAATAAATTACAATTACTCTAACCATGAAAATCAAATGCAAAATAATTGCAAATTAACAAAGATAAATCTGAAGAAGAGGAAACGTACACGTACGTTTATTTACTTATTATTTAAAAAAAAAACTCATAGTTTAAAGACAATTTTTTACCGTCTATGGTTTTTAAAGTGTTTATTTTCAAATAAATTTACTGAATTTAAAAGAAAAAAGAATACTGATTTCCGAAAAGTAATTTATTTTCGGTTTAATGTACTTGTAACTTCTAAACGCACCTGGACATAATAAATACAGAAATAAATTTTTGTTCAGTTTAGAAAAGAAAAAAAGAAATATTTAAATTCACAAAATCCTCAGTTTATAAAGCATAAATGCTTAAAGTAATTCGCGTATATGTTTCCTCCGAATGATTTACGGGTACAATGACTGCAAAAGTTAAGTTTTCCCATTATATAAATATTAGGGAATTTTTTTTTTGATAATTTAAGTGCATGTATAGATAAACATAGATATACATAAAGTTGCATGAGTTTCTTTAAATTTTTAATGTGAAAAAATTTATCTTTCTCCGCGGATGGAGTGTAGGGAGTTAAGTTTAATATATTGAGCTTTATTTGGAAATTGTATTCTATCCCTAATTTGTCTGTCAAAACTATGCTTTCAGAATTATTACTCTAACTTAAAATAGTTAAGCACCAGTGCTCATAGGGAAATACCTTAGTGTAGGCATTTCTCTTGGATTTATATTCACCATAATTAGTAGAATTACAAGAACGAACACGCTCATATGTAAATACAATTAAAAATATGAAAAAAATATTCCTTTCTTTAAATATCAGAAGAGCAAAGGTTTATATTTAAATTATTTGATAGTAAAACCTTAGCTTAATTATTGTAAATGAAATATTTGAAAATTAAAAATGAAGTACTAAAGAAGCCATAAGCCTTTCCGTTCCGCATGCTCTTTCTTTTGCAGCGGAAGTGATGACCGAGGGTAAGTATGTCTTGAAGAGGGTTAGGTTTTTATAATCTGCGGATGATTGATTTCGAGTCGGTTACGGTCCGCGGTACCCTTGTTTGCGCTCGTTTTTTTATTAGAGTACGTTATTTAGGACTTGAGGTAGTTTAGCTTGTTTTCTGGTACCGCGTCGGTGATTCGGTAACGCGCCTATGGTTTTAGATTTCGTAGTGGTTTGAATTGAGATCTGTGGAGAGATCACATCCAGAACTAACGTAACGTAGGTTTCCTGTTCTGGATGAGTAGTTGTTGACGCGTTTGTAAATCGGGCATGTGAATCGGTGGCTGAGTTACGTAACTCGGACTTAGTCTGCTCGCGTAAGACCCGCGACCGAAACTCCTCTCCGAACTAGCTAGCCTACAAGCAGCCACCACGGAGTAGACTAAGTGTGACCGGACTTGTTGACCTGAAGGGTACAGTCCGTTGTCACTTCCAAGACTGTACGTCTCGAACCGATGAGAGGTCGGTTCTAATTGCGATCGAACGAGAAGGAGGTAGGAAACCGTTACACACTTCTTTAGGCTACTGCTCTTCTTTGGCCTTCTGGTCCTCTTCTGCATTTAACCAGCTCCTCCGATCATGCCCTATGCGGTCTAGGAGCTCCTCTATTCCAAGGATCCAAATCTTTTCTGCTTTATTGATTTTCGGCGAGTAATATTGTTACATGTACAAATAATTCTGCGAGCTACTGTCGCAATTGTTTTCACAACCATTAAGAACATCTACAAATGAATTTACTTGAAACCACGAGAACCCAACAAGCATTATCAACATCTGAAAGTGAGTCACTGCCCATTCATTCATGCTGGAATGTTCCCGCTTATTCACCAATGTACGAGAACTGAGTTGAATGATTAGAGACCCTATATAAGGCGAGCTGAATGAATGGGGGGATCATTCATTCGACCGCGATAAGCACTGCGATAGTGTGTGGAAAGCGAATAGAAAAGTGACTTTCGTAATAGTGAAGTGATTTAGAAGACAATTGCGATAAGAAATTTATGGACAAGTGGTACATTTTTAATAGTGAAAATTAATATTAGTGAAAGTGTTAAATCGATTATTGTGCATTTTTTTAATTGAATAAACTCTTTTAACTTAAATTAAAAGACATTGCGTTTTCACTTTCCCGGAACACTAAATTATTGGCCGCGGACCAAATATACGCGACAGTGGTGTCAAGAAGTAAGAAAGAAAATTTTGGAAGTGAAAACGATTAAACATTTTTGAAGTGCACAATAGTGAGAATTAACGTGGAAAAATAACCGAAAAAATAAAAATGCCGGGAAATTTACATCTAAAAATTAATCAATTGAGCATATCGGAGCTCAAAGAGGAATTGGAACAACGAAATCTGGCCACACAAAGTACAAACGCCATACTCATTGCACGCTTGCGTGACGCGATCGAGTCGGAAGGCGTGAATCTGGATTCGGGTGAGCTCTCAGATGCGGAAAAAGGCACAGAGGGTGGAGAAGTTGAAACACCGAAATCAAAGGAGCCAGAAAATGCGCTAATGCAAATGTTAATGGTGATGTCATCCAGTCTGACTGCGAAGTTAAATGAACAATCAACGAAGCTGAATGAACAGTCATCCAGTCTAACTGCGAAGCTAGATGAACAATCACCGAAGCTTAATGAACAATCAGCGAAGCTTAATGAACAATCAGCGAAGCTGGATCAACAAGCGATCGAAATCAAGGCAGATTTTCAAAAAAAGTCCACCGATATAAAAGCGGAGCTCGGCAGTCTTACCAAACAAATTAAAGGCGTCGAGGAAAAGGTTGACCAGGTCGAGGAAAAGGTTGACCAGGTCGAGGAAAAGGTTGACCAGGTCGAGGAAAAGGTTGACCAGGTCGAGAAGGTCAGCCAGGTCGAAGAGAGAATGAACCACGAGATGGAAAAAGTGAAAAAGCAGCTTAATCAGTCACAGCTAAGGTATCGGGTGCAGAAGTCTGATGAAACCCTACAGCAGCTAGCCCAAGACATTGAGCGACTAGCACTTTCGGCTTACCCAGCCTACAACCCAGAACATCGAGATGACGCAGCGACAGAAGCATTCATCAGCGCACTAAAGGACCCGGAATGGCAAGAAGTCGTGCGTTTAGCTCAAAAGCAAACGGTTAAGGACGCATTGGCTTACAGTCTGAAATTTGAGGAAGCGAAAAATGTGACTCGTACCACTGCCCGGGTTCGTGAGGTAGTGACAGACGAGTGCAGGTGTGAGCGCGTGGAAATTGAGCGAGACCCGCATGTAAATGGTGCGCCTAGATACTGGAATTGCGGAAAGAAGGGGCACCTGCAAAGAGACTGCATGAAGCGAAGAAAACCGAGGAGATCCAGACCGAGTCAGGAGTCGAGAATGGAAGCCCTTCAAACAGAGGGGTCGGGAAACATGTAAGAGCCAACTTCGTGGGGCAGAGGTTGGCTAGGAGGATCGACGTCCCCAGCACCACCATCACCGTATCAAGACTACATCGTGGAGAAGCGGACTTATGCCTTCCAGGTCAAGTTGACCGAGAACACTGCACCATAACGATCGACGCTGGTGCAACCCGATCGATTATCCGACCAGACCTAGTTAGACAGCAATAACTTCACAAGGGCAGAATTTTCTCACTACGGACAGCTACGGGAGAAACTGCACCTGTTCATGGAGAGGTCGACCTCCAGATACAGTTGGGAGACCTTGTGTTCCGACATAATTTTCTGGTCGTGAACATTATGGATAACTGCATTGCCGGAATGGATTTTCTGCGACCACATGGAATCACGTTGGATTTGGGCAAACGGGTATTGAAATGGCAGAATGTCGAAGTATTGATGGAGGATCCCAGCGTCCAAATTCACAAGATGAATATAGTAGTTTGCACCAACACTGATGTACCGAATCCTTCTGAAAGCATTGTATGGGCCAAGCTTGATGGTGTTTCTGGAGACCACCGATCTTATCTGATAGGGCCAACGAAGACGTCAGCATTGCGCAGTTTGATTGTAGGACGAGGCCTTGTAAGATCTATAAGGAACGGATGCGTGCCGGTAAGAGTCCTTAACACCGCAGACTCAACCACGAGCATCAAAGCGGGAGAAGTCATCGGCAGGTGCCAGCCTGTTTCCACCATGACCTCCTTGGAAGCCACTCATGACCATCATTGGAAAAGGAGGCAAGACGCAGACAAAGCCCGGTAATCCAAGTCTGCAATATTGAAGCAAGTCAAATTGCCAGTGCAGCTATTCAAGCGAGCCTCTGATCTGGTCACCAAGTACAGTGACATCTTCTCAACAAGCTCGGGTGACCAAGGCCGAACGAGTATGCTGACTCACGTCATAGATACACAGGGAGCCAAGCCGATTCGACAAGCACCGAGACGTCTCCCTACAGCCAAACAAGGAGAAGTGAGCGCGCTGATCTCGGACATGGAAAAACAAGGCGTTATTGAACCTTCTGTCAGTCCATGGGCCGCGCCTGTAGTTCTAGTAAAGAAAAAGGATGGTAGCACTCGTTTTTGTGTCGACTATAGGCAGCTTAACGACGTCACTAAGAAAGATAGTTACCCGCTCCCACGCATCGATGACATCATGGACACTTTAGCCGATGCAAAATGGTTTTCTACACTCGATCTCAAGAGTGGCTACTGGCAGATAGAAATTGACAAGAAGGACCGAGAGAAGACCGCATTTTCAGTTGGGACCGGATTGTGGCAATTCGTGGTGACGCCGTTTGGGCTTTGCAATGCTCCAGCCACTTTCGAATGCCTGATGGAGTACGTGCTACGTGACCTCACCTGGAAAACCTGCTTGGTGTACCTAGATGACATCATTGGCATCGGGAGAACGTTCGAAGAGCATGTGCGGAACTTAGAAGAGGTTTTCTCCCGATTGCGACTGGCAAATTTGAAACTTAGTCCCGACAAGTGTACCCTTTTCGCAGCTGAAGTAAAATACCTGGGACACGTCGTATCAGCAGAAGGAGTCAAAACAGACCCTGAGAAAATTGAAGCCGTGAAAAGCGGGCCAACACCAAGCACCAAGCGCCAACTACGAAGTTTTCTGGGTCTGGCAACCTACTATCGAAGATTCGTGCTAAGCTAAGTGTCTCCATCAGTTAACCGAGAAAAATCGTCCGTATGTCTGGAATGAGCAATGCCAGGTAGTCTTTGAGACCTTGAAGAAGAAGCTATGTGAATCACCCGTCCTGGCATATCCGAAACCCGGAAAAATGTTTGTAGTTGACACCGATGCGAGCAACGGCGGTATTGGAGCTGTACTCTCCCAGCAGATCGATGGCGAAGAAAGAGTCCTCTCGTATTACAGTCGAGTTCTTTCAAAAAGAGAGAGGAACTATTGCGTGACCAGGAAGGAGCTATTGGCTATAATAGAGGCCACCAAGCAGTTCCACAAGTACCTATATGGCCAGTAATTTGTTTTCCGAACGGACCATGCATCACTGAGATGGCTGCTCAACTTCAAAAACCCCGAGGGACAAGTTGCGAGATGGATCGAAAGATTGCAGTCATACGACTACGAAATTGTTCATCGGAATGGCGGAGTTCATGGAAATGCTGACGCCCTATCCCGCCGTCCATGTCCAGCTAACTGCAAGCATTACCGACGGATTGAGGAAAAGGAACCGCCCGTTGATCTGCGATTGATAACGGCGGAATTCGATGAAGGTTGGTCATCGGAGGAGATTCAAAACGCCCAGTTAGCCGATGAAGACATCGGACCATTGCTCGTATGGAAGGAGACGACTGGGCGGCCCGAGTGGAAGGACGTTTCCATGCATGGCGCAACCCTGAAAAGCTATTGGGCACAATGGAACTCCCTTCAGGTGGAGGGTGGCGTACTCAAGCGGAAATGGGACACGGCGGATGGCAGCTCCTATAGGATGCAAACTATACTACCCAAAAGCCGAACCCACGATGTGGTTAAGGAAATGCATGAAGGATCCTCGGGAGGCCACCTTGGTGTTAACAAGACCTTAGCGAAATTGCGGGAAAGGTTCTACTGGCTCCACGCTCGAGAAGACGTTGAGGACTGGTGCCGCAGATGCACGATTTGCGCTTCAGTCAAAGGCCCAAAGCAACGACTGAGAGGACAAATGCAAGCCTATAACGTGGGGTTACCGTTTGAAAGGATTGCTGTTGACATTGCAGGTCGCTTTCCTGAATCCGAATGGGAAAATCGGTACACGCTGGTTGTAGCCGATTATTTCAGCAAGTGGAGCGAGGTCTACCCCATTCCCAACCAGGAAGCAACTACTGTAGCTGAACAGCTAGTGTTAAATTGGGTCAGTAGGTACGGTGTACCTTGCGAACTACATTCGGATCAAGGCCGAAACTTTCAGTCACTAGTTTTTAGCGAAATGTGCGAGCTGCTGGGAATACGGAAAACGAGAACAACACCGCTGCATCCCCAATCCGATGGAATGGTCGAACGTTTCAGCGGCACGCTCAATAAACACCTGGCCAAGATAGTTGACGAGAACCAAAGGGACTGGGACGGACATATCCCACTTTTTTTGATGGCGTACAGAGCTGCCGAACATGCATCGACGGGCCAAGCCCCAGCCAAAGTCATTTTTGGAAAGACTATTCGTCTGCCAGCCGATCTAAAGTTCGGAACACCCCCTGAGAAACCCCAAACCATCTCGGAGTACGCAAGTGAGCTAAGGCAACCGTTGAACCAGATACATCGGACAGTGCGAAAACACCTCGAATCGGCTACTGACCGCATGAAGACCAGGTATGATCTAAAGGCTAATTCTACTGGCTTCCAGCATGATGACTTGGTGTGGCTATATAACCCGCAACGGCGAAAGGGTAGGTCTCCAAAGTTGCAACATAATTGGGAGGGACCATACCGAGTTACAAAGCGAATCAACGACGTCGTTTACCGAATACAGGAACATCGTAAGCCGAGAGCCAAAATGAAAATCGTGCATCTGGACTGTCTTGCCCCATATTACACCCAGGGAGAATTGAATACAAATAGCGACACATCTTTTCGGGGCGAAAAGAACTGAGGTGGGGGGCAGTGTTACATGTACAAATAATTCTGCGAGCTACTGTCGCAATTGTTTTCACAATCATTAAGAACATCTACAAATGAATTTACTCGAAACAACGAGAACCCAACAAGCATTATCAACATCTGAAAGTGTGTCACTGCCCATTCATTCATGCTGGAATGGTCCCGCTTATTCACCAATGTACGAGAACTGAGTTGAATGATTAGAGACCCTATATAAAGGCGAGCTGAATGAATGGGGGGATCATTCATTCGACCGCGATAAGCACTGCGATAGTGTGTGGAAAGCGAATAGAAAAGTGACTTTCGTAATAGTGAAGTGATTTAGAAGACAATTGCGATAAGAAATTTATGGACAAGTGGTACATTTTTAATAGTGAAAATTAAAATTAGTGAAAGTGTTAAATCGATTATTGTGCATTTTTGTAATTGAATAAACTCTTTTAACTTAAATTAAAAGACATTGCGTTTTCACTTTCCCGGAACATTAAATTATTGGCCGCGGACCAAACACACGCGACAATATTAATGATCGTAAAGCAAAATGGAACCCGTTTTAAATGAGAATATTGAGTAAATTTGATTTCAGCATTGAAAGTACAGGCTACTAACTCTTGACAAAAACATATATTTTAAAGGTGGCAATATTATGTTGGTGGGTTCTAATGAGTACATAAATAACAAATACCTTAGAAGTTGGAACTCACTCAGCTTTGTTAATAATAGTAGAATTTGTAACAATAACATTTTTCCCAGTGAATTCATATGAATACTCTTTAATTTAAACAGTTCAAAGAAAGGTATATATAGTCATTCAAGAAAGTAATAGTCATTTGAAAGTCCTCGGAGTACAACAAAAACAATGTACGGTTTTTCTACCATTCGATCTTTCCCACGAACCAGACACTAGACGTTAAATGGGATCTTCTAAGTTCAAGATAAAATAAATACCAAAATTGTCTTTCAGATTTCATTCAGTCATTGGGCCAGGCTAGACGTAGTCGCAAAGAGGGTTGAAACTTATTTCAACATTCTACATGGTCCAACATTGTACCCATGCTCATTCTGTATACAATACACATTTTTTCAGTATGTGTATGACTGAGTCCACTTTATTGTCAGTGACGGAGAAGTAACATACATGAGATATGCATCCTGAGACCAAGAACGCATTTCTAGTCTCCCACATGAGAGCTTTCCACTTGAGCTATCGATTGATGAATGAAAGAGTCACACGCTTCAGCTTGCTGCCATCCTTAAACAAGTAAATCCAGTTTTCTTAAGCGAGAAGGGCGTGACGTCAAGAGCATGACACAAGAGTCATGAAAATTTTGCAATGACCTGGCCGCACACACCGCAACAAATTTGTACTTATCTGAGGCGCCTCAGAAAATTTCCTGAGAAAGAAAGATTTCGTGTGGGAGATTGGAAACACATTCTTGATCTCAGGATGAAACGGGTCAAGATACACATCTCATGTATGTTACCCGTATTCACTTGTCGACGGCTACGTCGAACGTAATAGCCATTTGAAAGCCTTCGGAGTGCAACAAAAACAATATACGGTTTTTCTACCATTCGGGCTTTCCAACAAGCCAAACACTAGACATTAAATGGGATCCTCTAAGTTCAAGGTAAAATAAATACTAAAATTGTCTTTCAGGTTTCATTCAGTAATTGGGCCAGGCTGGACGTAGTTGCAAACAGGGTTGAAACTTATTTCGACAATCTACATGGTCCAACATTGCACCCATGCTCATTCTCTATACAACACACATTTTTTTTCAGTATGTGTATCACTGAGTCCACTTCATTATCAGCGACCGAGAAGTAACATACATGATGCACTGACCAGTTTCATCCTAAGAACGCATTTCTAGTCTCCCACATGAGAGCTTTCCCCTTGAGCTATAGATTGATGAATGGAAGAGTCACACGCTTCAGCTTGTTGCCGTCCTTAAGAAAGTAAATCCAGTTTTCTTAGGCGAGAAGGGCGTGACGTCAAGAGCAAAAACACAAGGCGCAAGAGTCATGAAAATTTTGTAACAACCTGGCCGCACACACTGCAACAAATTCGTACCTATCTGAGGCGCCTCAGAAAATTTCCTGAGAAAGAAAGCTTTCGTGTGGCAGATTGGGAACACATTCTTGATCTCAGGATGAAACCGGTCAAGATACACACCTCATGTATGTTACCCGTGAAGATTGAAATAGGTCACAATCCTGTTTACGACTACGTCTAGCATAACCCAATTGTTACCTTGGGGGGTATGTGCGGCCAGGTCGTTCCAAAATTTTTAGGACTCATTCGTCTTGTTTTCTTTATTTCGACGTCGCGTTTTTCTTGTCTAAGAAAACTGGATTTATCTGTTTAAGGACGGCCGTGTCATCGCCCAAGGGTTGTTAGTGGTATCGGAACAAAATGACAGCAGGTTAAAATTTTGTACTATTAGTTTTTCTTGTAAAGTAAGTACATAATTGTTGTAGTGTTGTAGGTGTCTGCATATTGTAGAATGAGTACAAAACCTTCTCACATGAGCGTAGTTCTGTCTGCCCAACTTGTTATATAGCTGCAGTGGTCCACTACTCGTTTAGGCACAGAGCATTTTGTCTGGTCTTTTTTTTTTGTGGTAGGGAGGTGAATGCTATTTATGCACAGTGTGTGGGACTCCCATGCGCGACTGGACTACCCACTAAACACCTCCTCTGTCAACCTGAGAAACCAGCCTGGAACCGTTTGACACATTACTTCGGGCCAGGTCTCGTTTTGTTACGCAGTGGGGCGCCCTCAAGCTGGGAAGTCCGTTTCCTAGCGGGAGGGGAGAGGGGAAGAGGAAATGCCAGAAGAGCGATCCCCCAGCCCCAGTGCCTCCAGCTGCTGTGAGTCCCTTTTATATTTCAGGACTGCCCGAGCATAATGTGCCACCTGGTTCCATTTGTCAACCGATTCGAGCATCACCGCAACTATATTATCCGGGGTGAGCTCTCCCGTCTCCCTGCTGTAGAGTTCCCTTCGCAGTCTGACCCATTTCGGACACCCAAAAAATGTGTGACAGGCAATGTCCTCTTCTCCTGGGCAAAACCGACAATCGGGAGATCGTGACTTACTGATCTTGTGCAGGTAAGACTGAAAACACCCATACCCGCTCAAAACCTGGGTCAGATAGAAGTCAGTCTCACCATGCCATCGATTTAGCCACGGTCTCACATCCGGGATGAGGCGTGCAGTCAACCTCCCCTTCGCGCAATTGACCCAAGACTGCTGCCAATCGTTGAGCGAGCGCTATCTCTCCTCGTGGACAGCCATCTCCCTCGCATCCTCGTTTCGGCGCAGGTTAATAGGGCGGCGCTCTCTCGCAAGGAGGGCGACAGGTTTCACGCCTGCAATCACTCTCACGGCCGAGTCAGAGACTGTTGGATACGAAAATGAAATTCTCAGTGCTCCTCCTCTCTGTACCTGTGCCAAACATTTTCGGTATACCTCCTTGTTGAGCGCGTCGCCCCATACCTCTGCTCCTTACAGTAGCACTGACCCTTCAGTACTCATCAAGATGGGCTGGGTCCCCTACGTTGGCCATAAGTCAACTCAGAGCCGATATTCCCGAAGAAGCCTTCTCAGCCGTTGTCCTGATTTGCTCAGAGAAACTCATCTTCGAGTCGATCAGTAGCCCCAGGTACTTCACCGCTGGCTTCGATTCGATTCGTAAGTCGCCAATACTGATCATGCTTACTCTAGGGATTTTCTTTTTTGTCAAGATGACCACTTTGGTTTTCTCCAGTGCTAAACTGAGCCCCCGAGCAGTCATCCAGTCCCTCGCTCGGCGCATTAGCATACCTAGCCTAAGTTGCGCTTGTTCAACGGTGCGTCCAGCGACCAGAGCCGCAACATCATCCCCACTAAGGATAGATCACTGGGCAACACCCGATGTAATTTCCATCCTTCGTTGGCCCTGTGTCGTGTCGTAGAGCAGGCTTCGGTCCTTTAGGTAGTTCCTCAAAACCCGCATTAGATATTTTCCAGCGTATCGAGAATATCCACCCATCTAGCGGAGTTGAAGGCATTACTGACGTCGAGTGTCACCAACAGGACGATCCGTCGCTTGATGCGACTACTTGCCTCTGCCCTTTGGAGTGGACATCAATGGTAGAACGTCCCGCTCTTAAGCCATACTGGCGAGGAGATAGGTCCCCAGCAGCACGAATCGCGTCAGTGAGTCTTCCCTTGATGAGTTCCTCTAGCACTTTCCCAGCCGTGTCTAGCATGCATAACGGGCGGTATGCAGACGGCGATTCAGGATTTCCCTTCCCCTTGCTGATCAGCACGAGCCTCGCCACCTTCCATCATACCGGGAAAACCCCGTCCCGTAGGCAACCGTTGAATGTGCTGAGCAGCAAGTCAGGACAATGGTGATAGACAAGCCGCAACACCTCAGCTGGAACACCATCTGGACCTGGAGCCTTCCTGGCTTTCAATGAGAGGACTGCCTTCTCCAGTTCCAGCTGTGTGAAGAGTGGGCACTCGACTGCTGTTTCACCATGGACAGCGTCAACACGGACGGGATGCGCGGGGAAGAGTCCCCGCACTATCGCGTCCATCTTTTCCGCGTCATGTATAGAAGGCTTCCGTAGGCCACCAAGCCTCCGCATGACCAGCTTGTAGCCAAGGCCCCACGGATCCTTGTTCACATTGTCCACTAGGTCTTGCCAGCAGCGAGCCTTGCTACTGTCGATCAGTTTGCGAAGGCATTCCCGGCTGGCTTATATGCTGCCACCCAGTTGCATGCCTCGTCACCGTTCCGTGCACGTTTGGCCTCACGTCGAAGGTTGTGACACTCCCTTCGCTTTTCAGCGATTTCAGTTGACCACCAGTACACTGGGGGCTTGCAGTGCCGGAGTCTTCGACGGGGCATAGAAGCGCAGCAAGCAGTCGTAATGATGCTCATAGTAGAGTTCACCACGTTTTGAACTGCCAGTTCTTCCGTCCCCTCCGAAGCTCCCTGCAGCGGCTCACCTGCTGTGGGCACCTCGACGAACCTCTTGACGTCCATCCTTCCGATGTTCCATCCAGTTGTAGAAGGCCGAGAGCACGGACGTCGGGAGACAGCATCACTTATGTCAAGCAGAACGCACTGATGATCACTGGCTGAGTAGTCCTCTAATACTTTCCAAGTGTGTCTCCTCCGTACTAAGGACACCGAGGCGAATGTCACGTCCGGTATGGTTCCCTCACAGCCAATACGGCGGAAAGTCGGCGTATTTCCGGAGTTTAGTATGAAGAGGGCCGTCCTGGCCGCCATTTCCAGGATTCGGTTTCCCCGCGGATCCGTCTGAGGCATGCCCCATTCGATTGCTTTAGCGTTGAAGTCGTCCCCAACGAGCACTTTGCCCTCTGCGTTCGAGACAGTGCCCTCCAAAGCATTAAACTTGGCTTGGAAAGATGATATCGATTCGTTATGCGTTAGGTATACACTAAAGAAGGTGGTTTCTGAGCATCGAACCCACACAAAACCATCCCCCCGTCCACAACTCTCCGCTTGAAAGTCACTGTTCCAAACCCAGATGGCGGCAGTACCAGTTTCATCAGAATACCATAATGCAGGACTTTTATTCTGGTGTTGCTCACTCAGCAGCAAGAAGTCGGCTTTCATGTTCCTCGCAAACTGCTCAAGCAGATTTTGGTTGGTTGAACTGCGGTGTAGGTTAAGCTGCAGGATGCGGGTCATCGGAGTAGTGATTTTGCCTTAGCTAGGGCTTCCTGTAACAACCGCCATTTTCCTGATCCCAAGACGTGTCCAAACTCAGGTTTTGGATCAGCATCCTTGCAAAGAGTACAGTGTGCCTCCTTCGTACACTCTTTTCTTTTATGTCCCATTTCACCGCATTTGTAACATAGGGAACTCCTATCGGGTCCTTTGCATACTTGTGTGGTGTGACCATAACCAAGGCATTTGAAACATTGAAGAGGCGTTGCTCTTTGCCGACAATCCACCCTATTCGTACTTTGCCCTTGTTCAGGAATTGTTCGGCGTCCTTTTCGGTCAAGTCAACTATGGCCATGTGTTGTCCCCTGTTGTTTTCGTGTGTCAGTCTCGCTTTGATCCTTCCCACGCTAGGGAACTCCCTTTTGATGGCCTCTTCTACCTCGGCCAGATCCGCCACGCAGTCAATGTCTCGTATTTCGATCGTTGCCATCGGCTCGAGCGGGGCTATTGTTGCGCTTTTGCCGAGGACTTTCTTTACTGCGTCACAGAATGCTTCTTTATTGCCGGCCTCTGCTCCGAATTCGACCAGTATGTGGCCCGACCGCGTTGGTCGTACTATTTTAATGGTAGTATTGGTGTCTTCGGGCCTTATGTTTCCCCTGATGTCCCGCAGTACCTCCGCGTAGCATCCGCCATCTTGGGGCTTTACGAGCAGTGCCTGCTGCCGGGGTCCTCGTCGGGGCTTCTGTCTCTCCTGCTTTGCATCAGGTTCTTTTTCTAATTGGGCGTCCGTGCGAACTTTACTTTCTGGCTTTTTTTTGAAGGAGTTTCTTTGCGGCTTTCTTCGGTCCATTTGTAAACACTGTCTGGAACCCGTGATCTGGTGCTCCACGCCCATCAAGTGCCTCTTCGTTCCTTCTTTTATCCCGATCTCCTTCGATTGGGCTATTCTTTTACTGACTTTCAATGGTGGAGCTATCTGCATGTCGTCTTTAGATTTCGCCCAAAGAGCCTCTTTAGCCTTCTGTTCGTCTTCGGCCCTTAACCAGCTCCTCCGATGGTGCCCTATAAGATCTAGGAGCTCCTCTAGTTCAAGGAGCCCCACCTTTGCTACCTCGCTGATTTTTGGGGAGTCGCATGCAGATTGTATTCTTTTCAGAACATCTCCCGCTTTTCGGACTAGCCTTACTTCTTCGTATTGCTGGGCCGCAATTGTACCTTGCAACCGTCCTTGGGAGAGGTTATCGCGTTCCGTTTCCGAGTGCAGTACTTCCGCCACATTTTCAACATTGGCGGTGCAATCACGCGGTGTCTGGTCACTCGTTGCTTTTCGTGTCGTAGTCTCTTCGTTTGCTTCTAGATTTTTCTTTGCAATGTCGGGATTTGCGACCCTTGCATCGGTCGTTTCGGTAACGATCGCAGCAGTGACAATCGAATTTTGTCTGGTCTTAGCAATTACGATTGCACACACCTACCGTCATCACATCGATACGGGCCTTTCTAAGTTCTTACTTTTGTCCTTTTCCATGATAAATTTGTCTTTTATTTTATTTCGACTAAAATGAAGTAGTTGCATTTTATGTTGGTGGAAAATTTTGTTGAATCCGTTTGTGATTGAAGGGGTGAAAGTAATCGACACTCTCTTCAAATTCAATTAGTTTTGAAACGTTGTTTTGAATGTCGTCTAATTATATTGTCAATTATTTCGCTATTGTACCCATTCATATATGCTAGATTTTTTATATAAATGTACTTCTTCCACTCAAAGGCAACTTTACTAGCGGATGAGCTTGTGAATGGAACGCTGCTAACTTAGTTGCACGAGAGCGGCTCAAATATGATGGAGACAAATGCTGTACATGGCACGCATGTATCTTTTGAAGGTCGTGGCTTAAGTATGTGATAGCTGGGTTCCTTACAAATAGTGTGGCATAGTTTTCGTCGGGAGTGCATGTTTCACACGCGTGCTATGACCATGAGTGAGTAAGTCAAGTGCCGGCCGCCGTCACGCAACGTATTGTCATTCGTTTTTTATGTGGGAAGTCGTGAAAAACATTGTAAGTTTTTTGCGTTTGCGAAATCAGCCGTTCGAGTTCTGTCTGTTCAGCAAGCTCAAAAGACCGCTTCGGGGACACCGTTTTGATACGATAGAGGAGATTCAAGCCGCAGCAAAGACGGAACTGAAGGCCGTCCCAGAAACGACGCGTATCTCAACCATGTCACTGATGTCACTGCCAGTACTACCAACATAAAAAATAAATAATTCTCCAAATCCTTGCACGCGCGCAGTTTAAATTCAAATGTCACCTTACTTTTTGGACACAGTAGTATATATATATATATATATGATCATATATATATATATATATATATATATATATATATATATATATATATATATATAGATATATATATATATATATATATATATATATATATATATAAATATATATATATATATATATATATATATATATATATATATATATATATATATATATATATATATATATTGTTACATGTACAAATAATTCTGCGAGCTACTGTCGCAATTGTTTTCACAACAATGAAGAACATCAACAAAACGAATTTACTCGAAGCCACGAGAACCCAACAAGCATGAACAACATCTGAAAGTGAGTCACTGCTCCATCCATTCACTGCTGGAATGTTCCCGCTAATTCGCCAATGTACGAGAACTGAGTTGAATGATTAGAGACCCTATATAAAGGCGAGCTGAATGAATGGGGGAATCATTCATTCAACCGCGATAAGAACTGCGATAGTGTGTGGGAAGCAATATTGTTCGAGTAATAGAAAAGTGATTTTCGTAAGAGTGAAGTGATTTAGAAGACAATTGCGATAAGAAATTTATGGACAAGTGTTAGATTTTTAATAGTGAAAATTAACATTATTGTGCATTTTTGTAATTAAATAAACTCTTTTAACTTAAATTAAAAGACATTGCGTTTTCACTTTCCCGGAACATTAAAATTATTGGCCGCGAACCAAAAACACGCGACAGTGGTGTCAAGAACTGAGAAAGAAAATTTTGGAAGTGAAAACTTTTGAACATTTTTTAAAGTGCACAATATTGTAATTTAACGTAGAACTGGTGGAGAAGTAGCTGAAACAATAAAAATGCCAGGAAACTTTCATCTAAAAACCTATCAATTCACCATATCGGAGCTCAAGGAGGAGTTGGAACAGCGAAATCTGGTCACACAAGGTACAAAGGCCATACTCATTGCACGCTTGCGTGACGCGATCGAGTCGGAAGGCGTGAATCTGGATTCGGGTGAGCTCTCAGATGCGGAAAAAGACGCAGAAGGTGGAGAAGTAGAAACAGCAAAATCAAAGGAGCCAGTAAATGCGCTAATGCAAATGTTAATGCTGATGTCATCCAGCTTAACTACGAAGCTAGATGAACAATCAGCGAAGCTAAATGAACAGTCATCCAGTCTAACTGCGAAGCTGGATGTACAATGGTAGTGATTTTATGTTTACGTGCGAACGCGGAGCCGACCTCTCATCGGTTCTAGACGTTAAGTCTGAGTAGTGCCAACGGATGGTACCAACCGGTCAACCAATCCGTGCACCGTAACCCATTCACGCGGTGGCTGCTTGTCGGCCAGCTAGATCGGAGAGGATTTCGGTCGCGGGTCTCCGAATGGGTTACGCTCATTTACATATTTCAGCCACCTATAACGCCCGTTTTCAAACGCGTTACAAAACAAAACCATACGGAGAGGAAACCTGTTCTACGTTACTCCGTATTTCTTCATTTATCAGTCAAAGATCAAAATCTAATTTTTACTTCGCGTTCCCGAATTTCCGACGTGGTACCGAAAAGTATACTACGTTAACTCATTCCGACGAAAACTACTCTAATAAAACGGCAAAACAACAAAGGTACCGCGTACCGCGCGCAACGCGAAACCGACCTCAGCGGATTTTCTCAAACCCTACCCTCGCGACGGCATACTTACCCTGCACCTCATTTCCCGCTGAAAAGCAGAACTACTGGAAAGGAAAGTCTATTTTTTCGTTAGCAATTCATGTTGTTTTATTCATTTCAATATTATTTTAAATTTATCCTACTATAGAAAGCGTCATTAATGTAATATATATGCTGTGTTAAACATTCAATTTTTAAATTAAATTGGTAATGTTAATAAAATAAGTACATTCATTTGTAAGTGTAAATGCTTTCGATGTTAATATAACATTCGCCTTATTAAATTTTTTTTTTCTTTCATTTGATTTTTATTTTTCCAAACGTCGCCTTTTTGAATTGGAGCATTTAATGCAACAGGTACAAACTAGTTTCTAGTGAAATGTAAATCTAATTTTAGCTATGAAAAGTAAATTTAAATGAAGAATTGAATTTACTGGGCAATATTTTCAAGAAATTATTATAAGTATTCAATTACGTTTGTTAACTTTCTAAATTCGATAAAAAATCTTTGATTTGATATAACGTCCAGCGAGGAATTATATATTCCTTTGCTTCAATTCGAGGTCAGCTTGAAAAAATTTTTCTTCAATAGAACTGCGTATGATTTGTAGCTTAAAAATTGGTAGCGGAAAATTTTGTTGATCGTTGGGTAATTTATTTTAGCAGATATTTAATTATTCAAGTTATATTGACGAACATAAAATATCTTCTGGATATGCAGAATTAAACGCCGCCTGACGAATATTTTCGCGATTCCCTTCAATAAAATGCCTACTTTTTTTATCAAATTTTGTAATTTCTAAGAATCACTAAACAATTTTTAGTTTATTATTTTAAAAGAAAATCTTCTCTCGAAAGTATAGACTCCACAGATGCCTATAGTATACTACGCAGGTTCAATTGCAGAGCCAACTATATAAAACAATATAAATTGTTTTAGGATACTCTCTATACTTTTAATCTATCCAAGATAGTTAGATTGAATCTAACTCAATGTTTTATGCACACTTGAGTCATATTTCATATTCAAACGTATTATTCAATAATTTGCAAAATTTTTATTACTCTGAATAAGTTTTGGTACGAAAATATTTCATTTTACTTTCAGATGTTTCTTTTTTATCAATTTTGTGCTTTAATGTGCGCACTGCAATATTTTTGTTATGGTATTTTTTTTGCATTTGAAATCAGGCGGGCAAAGGGACTTTTCAATTTTTAATGTCCAGAAATTTTCAAATTGGTACCAATTTTGAATTTAATTAATTTATACCTAAGGGCTTATGCCACCATGTTACTATGAAAGTGTTGTTAATTATTCTGACATCGCTAAAATTCCACAATATTTCAGAAATATTTTTCTCATTTGCTTTTTTCAATTGTAAATCGTTTAACAAGTTGCAAATGTGTTAAATAATTCTTCTCTTTCATACTAAAACAAATTTCGATGATGTTTTGTTTTCATCTTCACTTACAATTTTCGTACGTATAAAATGTACAAATGAAATTTTAGCGCTTAAAACAGAAACGTTAACCTTCACGAACTCCTTATGGCTTCTAAGTTCTTTTCTGCTATTTCACTTAAATAATTTACAAGTTGCAACAAATACTAACAGCAGCTTTCATAACCACTCCTGTGTTGATTTTTAAAGATACACGGATTTACCCAATTATAAAAAAAAAGAATTATTTCGAATAGTTTTGACTTTACAAAATTACTTACAATAAGATTGAAAATGCTATGAAATAAATTTACATGATTCGTTACTGAAATGAATACATTTCTACCTTGTGAAATGGCAATAGTATCTATTATGGTGTAAAGCAAAAAGTATTCTCGAATGCTTTAGGCTCTCTGAATTTTACATCAAAGATGATTATGATACGGCGAACATTTACAGAATAATCGGGGAAAATTTCTAAACTTTATACGTCTTACAGTAGTGGTGTTGCAATATGGCCTTGTAGATACGGGGTTTACAAGCAAGCACCGTGTTTCCAGCTCTTTGAGGTGCGTGAGTGGTTCCAAACCGCTCAACTCCTGAATATTGCTCCCAAATTTTCTATTTGCGGTGTTTTGTATCCTCATTGCAATCGTGGCAGACATGTGTCGAGCGTAAGGATTTCAAATGACGGATTGGCGAAAGCATCACAGATTTATCGCCTTTTTATACACGACCACTTGCAAAACGGCTAAGCGTTAGCGGCGCATTGATTGTATCGGTCTGAACTGTTTACGTTGGGTTTAGGTGGTAACACAGAATCTTCACTTTATCCACAAAACTCACAATATAATTTACACACTCAAATCCCGCTGCGAAACAAGCAATTCCTTTTCATGACTCTCGCTACCCACACACTCTGCCACCATGTGGCTGTCAAAATTCTGTTGGCATTCCGCGATCAAATAGACGTGGGATGTGCACTGGTCGCAACCAACGTAAAATGACAAGCAACCTAGCGGCAAGGTGTGTTGGTAGTGGTCACCAGCGGCGTCGCATGATTGATTACAGGGCAGTGTCCACGATGCCTACCAGGCATGGGGAGACTGAAGGAAACGCTGCTTGGCCCTATGATGTTTGTTTTGTTTTTTCTTTTTCTCTCAGCGTCGTCTTTGGCATGGTAGACTCCCAGCTCCTTTCCGGACATGTCCACAATGAGGTACCGGACTCAAAACGTTATTTCAACTCGAAGCGGAAAAACAAACTTTGCATTCGCCGACTTACCAATTCCGATTTCTGATACATTTACTACTACTTTTGAATAGTCGATGGATATCCGTGATGACCAATTTGTAGGAAAGTTCTTTTTCCTGTTAACCTTAAGCCTTTTTAATGCTTGTTGGCACCCTCCGGGACTTCTTCCTGGGTGACGGCCACTGCGTCCACACTTTCCTACCATGTGGCTGTCAAATATTCTTGACATCCCACGACAAAATTGACGTGGGATGTGCGCTCGTCGCAACCAACTTGAAATGACAAGCCACCTAGCAGCAAAGTGTGTTAGTAGTGGTCGCCAGCGGCGTCGCATGATTCATTACAGGGCAGTGTCCACGATGCCTACCAGGCATGGGGAGACTGAAGGAAACGCTGCTTGGCCCTATGATGTTGTTTTTTTTTCGTTTCTCTCAGCGTCGTAGGTCTTTGGCATGGTAGACTCCCAGCTCCCTTCCGGACATGTCCGCAATGAGGTACCGCGAGGGACTTAAAACTTGTAAGACTCGACACTTCGCGAACTTCTTGTCTAGCTTGGCAGTGTAGTGCCGACCTGCTTCACTTTGTCTAAAATTCCGTCGGTAGATTTCGTCACCTGCCTTGAAGCCAGAAGGATGGGATCGCAGATTGTACCGCTCCTCCCCCACCCGTCTACTGTCTTCAATCCTCTCCCGGATTTTTTCTCGTAGAATATGGAGTTTCTCGTGCGGCTCCAGCACCACTATTGGGTCTTCCAACCCTTTCAACTGTCGCAATAGCCGGTACGAGTTTCCGAGTTTCATATGCTGGCCAAACACGGCAAAGTATGGGGAGATGCCTGTGGTGGAGTGGTAAGACGAACGCAGGGCACAGGTGATGGCAGAAATTCTGCAGTCCCAATCCTTCTGATCCGGTTGGACGTAGGCCCGAATGGCTGCTGTGAGCGTGCGGTTCAATCGCTCGGACGCATTGGCTTGCGGAGAATAAACGGCAGTCCGCTGATGCGTAATGCCATACTTCTCCATTAATTCTCGAAATCTAGCCGAGGTGAACTGAACTCCGTTGTCGGAGACCAGCTTCTCCGGTACTCCAAATATATGGAAAACGCGATTTTCCAGAAAACTGACTATGGGGCCGGTGTGCAGGTTTCGAAGAGGTTCCGCAATCGGAAATTTGGACAAGTGGTCCAGGACCACGACAGCTCCCGTGTATCCCGAAGTCGAGCGAGGGTACGGACCGATGAGATCTATATACAGGCGCTGGAACACCCACTCCGGTATTTCGAATTTTCCCATCGGGAGCCGAAGAACAGAATTGGGCGCTTTAGTGCATTTGCACAGCTCACAAGCGGCTACGTACTTTTTCACTTGCTGCGCCATCTTAGGCCAAAAGAAGTAAGTCTTCAGTCGCCGAAGCGTACGACCATAACCACCGTGTGCACTCAATGGGTGGTCATGAGCCCGCTTAATCAATTCGCCTGTCAGTTCTTCGGGCACCCATAACTTCCACTGTTCCTCTTCTTGAATGGGTCTCCGGAGGCGTGTCTCGTCCGCTTGTATATAAATCCCTCCGTCACCCGTAGTTCTGGCAGCTGTGGCGACTGGTTCTGAATCGTATTCATCAGCTGGGTATAACATGCTGACTTGAAGGCGGGATGGTCCAAGTCGATCCATAGGGGGCTGTCGTCCTCCTGGGCCAACTCGGCTCCTTCAGGGGCGAACATCCTTGATAGTGTGTCCGGTACCACGTGCTGACTTCCCTTGCGGTGTATTATCGTGAAGTCAAACGCCTCTAATTTCAAATCCCATCTGGCCAAGCGGCCGTGGAGATCAGTTTGGCTCATCAGCCATTTCAGTGACGCATGATCAGTGACGATTTCAAAGGGATGTCCTTCTACATATGCTCGAAAACGTTTCACTGCCAGCACAGCCACTAGGCATTCCTGTTCCGAGACCGTGTAGTTCCGCTGGGCCTGGTTCAGCTTGTGGGACATGAAGGCTATAGGTCTCTCCTCGCCGTCTTGTGCAACCTGGACTAAGACTGCTCCCACCCCATGTTGACTCGCGTCACAATGGATTGAGAACGGTTTGTCAAAGTCCGGGCTGTGCAGTACGGGGGCTGTAGTCAGACTCTTCTTTAGCTCTTCAAAGGCTCGCAAGCTGGGCGCTTCCCAGACGAACTTACGTCCCTTACGCAGCATGTCAGTCAAAGGAGTGGTAATGGTGGCATAGTCACGTACGAAACGCTGGTACTATCCGCATAAGCCTAGGAATCGGCGTAATTGCTTGGTGGTCTTGGGTAATGGAAAAACGTCAATCGCTTGAGTCTTGTCCGGGTCGGTTTTGATATTGCCATGCCTAATGATGTGACCTAAATACTTCACCTCCGTCATCACGAACTGACTCTTCTGTATGTTGATGGTTAACCCTGCCCTCCGGATGTGTAGAGCCACTTCCTGAAGCAGGTCGATGTGTTCGTTAAAGGTCTCGGTTATAAGCAGCAGATCGTCCAAGTACACGAAAACTTGGTGCCGTAAATGAGGTGGTATCACCTTATCCATAAGGCGCGTCATTGTTTGAGGGGCATTGCACAATCCGAATGGCATGGTCACGAATTGATACAGGGGCCGACCTGGTGCTGTGAAGGCTGTTTTCTCCTTTGAGCCAGGGTCTAAAGGAATTTGCCAGGAGGCGTCCTTGAGGTCTAAGCTCGTGATGAAATGGGCTTTAGGCAACCGACTCAAAATGCCTTCAATCAACGGTAGAGGGTATGCGTCCTTGACAGTGATGGCGTTCAAGCGTCTGGCATCTAAGCATAGCCGGACCTTGTTCGGCTTGACAACTAAGGTGACTGGGGAAGCCCACGCGCTCTGCGATTCTTCGATCACGCCTAATGCTAGCATTCGATCAACTTCGGCATATAACAACTTTTCCTTCGCCGGAGATATGGCAAAATGTCTCCGTTTTATGGGTTTAGCATCCCCCACATCTATAGTGTGTAACACCAGTGCCGTCCGCCCGAGAACTTCCTTCTCATGCGATGGAAAAGCCGATATAGCCGAGTCAAGTCTCAGTTGCTGATTCACATCCAGTGTATGTCGTAATAAGTGATTGGTTTGAGTTTGGTCAGGAATTGTAGTGACGGACTCCAGGGTCGTACCGGAAAACAGTGCCGGGGCCAAGTTAAATTTTCGAACGAAATCCACTCCTAGATTAAGGTTCTGGGTTAATTAAGGTATGAAGTAAAATTCCAGAGGTTTAGTTACTCCTTTAAAGGTGACATCCGTCGTAATTTTTCCCATTACAGAGTGACGAGTTCCGTCCGCCGTGCTTAACCAGGTGGTAAAATGGTGGATTTGGTCCGCGTGCATTGCCAGTACCTCCCCTGCAAAATCGGCTGATATGCAATTCACACTGGCTCCCGTATCGACTAACCCTGACAATCGTTTTTGCAGGAGGTGTACTGACGCATATGGTCGAACGTCATCCCTCAATAATTCGTCTAAGTGTATGTCCTTCAGCACCTTCCTCGACTGCCTGACCCTTCTCCAGAAGCTCCGCATCCGACGCGTGGCTCGCTTTCTTCGCGGTGGGGCAGTTGTAGCCAACTCCTCATGGAAGATGCGCTGTCGAGTAGCCAAATAATTCCGCAGTCTGACGTGGAAGGGTTTGATATGCCAAGGAATTTTCGCCTCGCTATCATTTCCCTGCTCGTCTGCCTCGACAAAGGATGGCGTCGGTTGTGGAACTTCGGGAGAACTGTGTTTGGCGGTGCGAGTCAGCAGAATTGGAGTCTTGTCTGGGGTTTGATCATAGCTAGTGATGGGGTCAGCATTGGTTCTTCCGGGTTTTAGGAGTGCCGACGGTTGGTCGCGGCACTCGCTGGCAAGTTTTTTCGCGATTTGCAATTTGCGCAATCAGGTGCGTACGTGTCGGCCTTCCCGCATCGGTAACAGAAGAGCGTCGGTTCCGCTGGGCATGCATAGAGCCGATGCCCCGTTTGTCGGCAGTTCCAACAGACCGTCGGGCTCGTAATTGCTTCAAGGGAGGGTCGATCAATCAATACTGGGTCCTCGAGCTCCTGTGGTGCTCCGCTCCTCGGTACTGGTACTGGGTCAACAAGTAGGTGGTCCGCTGCCATCAACTCCGCGGTGTGATGATTTCGGGAATTTGGTCCCGTTATGCGAGGTTGTGGACGAAAGGTACCTCGCCGCTCATCCAGTTGTTCTTGCCTACGGGCATGAAGGCGCAATCCCTGTATGGTGTTGATGGGAAAATGCAGAAGGCTGTTCTGAAGCTCCCAACGCATATTCTCTCTGATAATTTTCACCAGTTCGTCCTCGGGCATGGTTGTTCGCAAGCGAGTGCTCAATCTCACTATACTTGTGTAGTACTGGTCGAACGGTTCGTGAGCGCCTTGTTTCCGTTTCTTTATCTGTTCCCTAAGTTCTCTCTCAGTGAAGCCATCATCAAATCGATTGCGGAAGGCTGCACTGAAAGAGTTCCAAGTGGGACGTGGCGTCGACTCCTTAAAACTCCAGTACCAGTCGGCAGCGTCTCCGCTGAACAACAGATGTGCATGCCGGAGGAAGGCCAAGAAATCACCTCCCAGGGTGCTGGATACTAACGCCTGAATCCGGAAAAGGAACCGGTCCGCTGATATCATATCGTTGAAACCCGTGAAGTTCAGGCGCCAACTCTCCATGATACGAGGCGTCGGGTCTCGGAAAGGTGTCAATGCGTTCCCGGGGGGAATCGCATCCTCCATTGACCTTTTGTAAGGAACTGCCTCGGGGACTGGAGGTACCAACGGAGGTGCGGTGCTGTGTCGTGGTCTATATTCGGGAGCTCTGGGATCCATTCCCGAGTTCCTTGGAGGTAGAGCCCATTGGTCAGATGGTCGAGAGTGGGGCATAGCCACACTGGGATTGGACTCCCAGCCAAGCGGAGTTCTCACGCGGCTGGGTGGTTGGCTCATGGGGAGGTTCTGGAGCCTTCCCTCCAAGTTGTCAATCCTCTCCGACATATCCCGCATTAACGCCACGAGGGTGTCAATGGAGCGGGCGGAATGCGCGGGGGTAACCTCGGCCGCGACAACTGCAGCAGGAACTTCCCCGCCTACGGCTCCTTGAAAGTCCATCAATGATCGGGGTGGTTCGGCATCTGGGAACCCTTTCGCCACTGCTCCACGCGTTGGGACGGGCGTTCCGAGGGGGACGTCTAGGGCGGTCCGCTCGATGGGTCGCCAGCATAGTGGGCAAAGCTCGGACGTGAGGAGGAGCTGTTGGACACAGGCACGATGGAAAGGGTGTCCACAATCCAATCGCACGCTGTGTACGCCGTCCACTAAGTCTTCAAAGCAGATCCCACAGTTAGCCGGTTGGACCGTTTTGGATCTGGTCCAACGCTTGTCTGGGGTCCGCTTAGTCGCCATGTTGCTGTTTAATATGTGTGTTGCTAGTATTACTGAAAAGAAAATATAAAATATCTTATTCCTACTATAACCCTGCTATAACCCTAATATATAAGAAGACAAAACTTACTACTAAATTAGTGGCCGATAGTGGCGAGCTATTTCGGTAGAGTAGGCGAAAAAAAATTTTGTTAATACACACTTTCCTTTCCAGCAGTCAACTCCTCCAAAGGGAACTGAGAATGCGTGGTAGTCCGCCGAAGAAAGGGTGCTTTCGGTCGATTTACAAAATTTATCCCCTAAACCCACATACATCACAAAAACCGTCTCTAAACTACGTTAAATGACTCGACGAGACAAGTGGTAGAGCTACCGTAATGGTTTTGTACGCGGTCAAACTTCCCGACGCGCGTGAGCATTCCGGGCTCCGCAACTCCAGCATACGCCACCGAACGTTGAACCGATACCACTCGTCTATCACGCATACGAAATAAGTAGAGTCCTTCCGCGACATAAAGGCAAGGTAGCCTTCTATTTTCTTGAGAGTCCAGGCCGACAAGAGAAACCCCATCTGGCTGACAGTTCCATCAAGAAAATAGAAGGTCCTTACAGGGGTTAACCTGGGACAACACATCGGAAGGATTCTGTCGCGAAAAAAAAAATCAAACAAAGGAGAGCGGAAGCTACAACTCACGTGAAGCGACTGCTAGTGTGTAACACACAACTCCACTGCTCCTATTTGTGAGGCTCGAGTACCAAAGTACCTTACATCCTCCGTAAAGGACCAACTCGTCAGAAGACGCGAATCTCTTATCCCCTTAGGATGTTTTGGGCCCCACGTTGGGCGCCATTTGTAATGATTTTACGTTTACGTGCGAACCAAAACCGACCTCTCATCGGTTCTAGACGTTAAGTCTGAGTAGTGCCAACGGATGGTACCAACCGGTCAACCAATCCGTGCACCGTAATCCATTCACGCGATGGCTGCTTGTCGGCCAGCTAGATCGGAGAGGATTTCGGTCGCGAGTCTCCGAATGGGTTACGCTCATTTACATATTTCAGCCACCTATACACGCCCGTTTTCAAACGCGTTACAAAACAAAACCATACGGAGAGGAAACCTATTCTACGTTACTCCGTATTTCTTCATTTATCAGTCAAAGATCAAAATCTAATTTTTACTTCGCGTTCCCGAATTTCCGACGCGGTACCGAAAAGTATACTACGTTAACTCATCCCGACGAAAACTACTCGAATAAAACGGCAAAACAACAAAGGTACCGCGTACCGCGCGCAACGCGAAACCGACCTCGGCGGATTTTCTCAAACCCTACCCTCGCGACGGCATACTTACCCTGCACCTCATTTCCCGCTGAAAAGCAGAACTACTGGAAAGGAAAGTCTATTTTTTCGTTAGCAATTCATGTTGTTTTATTCATTTCAATATTATTTTAAATTTATCCTACTATAGAAAGCGTCATTAATGTAACATATATGCTGTGTTAAACATTCAATTTTTAAATTAAATTGGTAATGTTAATAAAATAAGTACATTCATTTGTAAGTGTAAATGCTTTCGATGCCAAAAGTCGCCTTTTTGAATTGGAGCATTTAATGCAACAGGTACAAACTAGTTTCTAGTGAAATGTAAATCTAATTTTAGCTATGAAAAGTAAATTTAAATGAAGAATTGGATTTGCTGGGCAATATTTCCAAGAAATTATTATAAGTATTCAATTACGTTTGTTAACTTTCTAAATTCGATAAAAAATCTTTGATTTGATGTAACGCCCAGCGAGGAATTATATATTCCTTTGCTTCAATTCGAGGTCAGCTTGAAAAAAATTTTTCTTCAATAGAACTGCGTATGATTTGTAGCTTAAAAATTGGTAGCGGAAAATTTTGTTGATCGTTGGGTAATTTATTTTAGCAGATATTTAATTATTCAAGTTATATTGACGAACATAAAATATCTTCTGGATATGCAGAATTAAACGCCGCCTGACGAATATTTTCGCGATTCCCTTCAATAAAATGCCTACTTTTTTTATCAAATTTTGTAATTTCTAAGAATCACTAAACAATTTTTAGTTTATTATTTTAAAAGAAAATCTTCTCTCGAAAGTATAGACTCCACAGATGCCTATAGTATACTACGCAGGTTCAATTGCAGAGCCAACTATATAAAACAATATAAATTGTTTTAGGATACTCTCTATACTTTTAATCTATCCAAGATAGTTAGATTGAATCTAACTCAATGTTTTATGCACACTTGAGTCATATTTCATATTCAAACGTATTATTCAATAATTTGCAAAATTTTTATTATTCTGAATAAGTTTTGGTACGAAAATATTTCATTTTACTTTCAGATGTTTCTTTTTTATCAATTTTGTGCTTTAATGTGCGTACTGCAATATTTTTGTTATGGTATTTTTTTTTGCATTTGAAATCAGGCGGGCAAAGGGACTTTTCAATTTTTAATGTCCAGAAATTTTCAAATTGGTACCAATTTTGAATTTAATTAATTTATACCTAAGGGCTTATGCCACCATGTTACTATGAAAGTGTTGTTAATTATTCTGACATCGCTAAAATTCCACAATATTTCAGAAATATTTTTCTCATTTGCTTTTTTCAATTGTAAATCGTTTAACAAGTTGCAAATGTTAAATAATTCTTCTCTTTCATACTAAAACAAATTTCGATGATGTTTTGTTTTCATCTTCACTTACAATTTTCGTACGTATAAAATGTACAAATGAAATTTTAGCGCTTAAAACAGAAACGTTAACCTTCACGAACTCCTTATGGCTTCTAAGTTCTTTTCTGCTATTTCACTTAAATAATTTACAAGTTGCAACAAATACTAATAGCAGCTTTCATAACCACTCCTGTGTTGATTTTTAAAGAAACACGGATTTACCCAATTATAAAAAAAAAGAATTATTTCGAATAGTTTTGACTTTACAAAATTACTTACAATAAGATTGAAAATGCTATGAAATAAATTTACATGGTTCGTTACTGAAATGAATACATTTCTACCTTGTGAAATGGCAATAGTATCTATTATGGTGTAAAGCAAAAAGTATTCTCGAATGCTTTAGGCTCTCTGAATTTTACATCAAAGATGATTATGATACGGCGAACATTTACAGAATAATCGGGGAAAATTTCTAAACTTTATACGTCTTACAGTAGTGGTGTTGCAATATGGCCTTGTAGATACGGGGTTTACAAGCAAGCACCGTGTTTCCAGCTCTTTGAGGTGCGTGAGTGGTTCCAAACCGCTCAACTCCTGAATATTGCTCCCAAATTTTCTATTTGCGGTGTTTTGTATGCTCATTGCAATCGTGGCAGACATGTGTCGAGCGTACGAGTATATCCAATTTAACTGCAAAGCTTAATGAACAGTCATCCAATTTAGCTGCGAAGCTGGACCAACAAGCGATCGAAATCAAGGAAGTGCAAAAACAGTCAACCGAAATAAAAGCGGAGCTCGGTAGTCTGAACAACCAAATAAAATGCGTTGAGGAAAAGGTTTACCAGGTCGAGGAGAAGGTCAGCCAAGCTGAGGAGAGAATCAACTATGAGATCAGCCAGGTCGAAGAGAGAATGAATCATGAGATGGAAAACATGAAAAAGGAACTGGAAGCAGCGAAGGCAGTAGTAACCACCTCACCAGCCCCGCTTACAGCCGCAGCGCAAAGCTCATCCAGAAATGTGCAAGCACTAATATTCGACGGGCAAATGGTCTGGACTATTTACGAAAACCAGTTTGAAGCAGCCGCTCGCATAAATCACTGGAATGAGCAGGAACGAGCAACTGCATTGATTCTTGCTCTAAGAGGCCCAGCTGCCGAGCTGTTGCAGACGATCCCCGTTGAACTGCACTCAAACCCGAATGCTATAATGAATGCGCTCGACATGCGTTATGGAGACGATCATCTAAAGCAGATTTATCGGTCACAGCTAAGGCATCGGGCGCAGAAGTCTGGTGAAACCCTACAGCAGCTAGCCCAAGACATTGAGCGACTAGCACTTTTGGCCTACCCAGCCTACGACCCAGAACATCGGGATAATGCAGCGACAGAAGCATTCATCAGCGCACTAAAGGACCCGGAATTGCAACAAGCCGTGCGTTTAGCTCAAAAGCAAACGGTTAAAAACGCATCGGCTTACAGTCTGAACTTTGAGGCAGCGAAAAATGTGACTCATACCACTGCCCGGGTTCGTGAGGTAGTGACAGACGAGTGCAGGTGTGAGCGCGTGGAAATTGAGCGAGACCCGCATGTAAATGGTGCGCCTAGATGCTGGAATTGCGGAGAGAAGGGGCACCTGCAAAGAGACTGCAAGAAGCGAAGAAAACCGAGCTATTGTCCAGGGTGTGCAGCAAGGAGGAGATCCAGACCGAGTCAGGAGCCCAGAATGGAAGCCCTTCAAACAGAGGGGTCGGGCAACATGTAAGAGCCAACTTCGTGGGGCAGAGGTTGGCTAGGAGGATCGACGTCTCCAGCACCACCATCACCGTGTCAAGACTACATCGTGGAGAATCGGACTTATGCCTTCCAGGTCAAGTTGACGGAGAACACTGCACCATAACAATCGACGCTGGTGCAACCCGATCGATTATCCGACCAGACCTAGTAAGACAGCAACAACTTCACAAGGGCAGAATTTTCTCACTACGGACAGCTACGGGAGAAACTGCACCTGTTCATGGAGAGGTCGACCTCCAGATACAGTTGGGAGACCTTGTGCTCCGACATAATTTTCTGGTCGCGAACATTATGGATGACTGCATTCTTGGAATGGATTTTCTGCGACCACATGGAATCACGTTGGATTTGGGCAAACGGGTATTGAAATGGCAGAATGTCGAAGTACTGATGGAGGATCCCAGCGTCCAAATTCCCAAGATGAATGTAGTGGTATGTACTGACACTGATGTAGCGAGTTCTTCCGAAAGCATTGTATGGGCCAAGCTTGATGGGGATCCTGGAGACCACCGATCTTATCTGATAGAGCCAACGAAGACGTCCGCATTGCGCAGTTTGATTGTAGGACGAAGCCTTGTAAGATCTTTAAGGAACGGATATGTGCCGGTTAGAGTCTGTAACACCACAGACTCAACCACGAGCATCAAAGCGGGAGAAGTCATCGGCAGCTGCCAGCCTGTTTCCACCATCACCACTTTGGAAGCTACTCACGACCATCATTGGAAAAGGAGGCAAGACACAGACAAAGCCGGGGAATCCACGTCTGCAATATTGAAGCAGGTCAAATTGCCAGTGCAGCTTTTCAAACGAGCCTCTGATCTGGTCACCAAGTACAGTGACATCTTCTCAACAAGCCCGGATGACCAAGGCCGAACGAGTCTGGTAACTCACGTCATAGATACACAGGGAGCCAAGCCGATTCGACAAGCACCGAGACGTCTCCCTATAGCCAAACAAGGAGAAATGAGCGCGCTGATCTCGGACATGAAAAACCAGGCGTTATTGAACCTTCTGTCAGTCCATGGGCCGCGCCTGTAGTTCTAGTAAAGAAAAAGGATGGTAGCACTCGTTTTTGTGTCGACTATAGGCAACTTAACGACGTCACTCAGAAAGATAGTTACCCGCTCCCACGCATCGATGACATCATGGACACTTTAGCCGACGCAAAATGGTTTTCTACACTCGATCTCAAGAGTGGCTACTGGCAGGTAGAAATCGACAAGAAGGACCGAGAGAAGACCGCATTCTCATTTGGGACCGGATTGTGGCAGTTTGTGGTGATGCATTTTGGGCTTTGCAATGCTCCAGCCACTTTCGAACGCCTGATGGAATACTTGCTACGTGGCCTCACCTGGAAAACCTGCTTGGTGTACCTAGATGACATCATTTTCATCGGGAGAACGTTCGAAGAGCATGTGCGGAACTTAGAAGAGGTTTTCTCCCGATTGCGACTGGCAAATTTGAAACTCAGTCCCGACAAGTGTACCCTTTTTGCAGCTGAAGTAAAATACCTGGGACACGTCGTATCAGCAGAAGGGGTCAAAACAGACCCTGAGAAAATTGAAGCCGTGAAAAGCTGGCCAACACCAAACAACAAGCGCCAACTACGAAGTTTTCTGGGTCTGGCAACCTACTATCGAAGATTCGTCAAAGACTTTGCCAAAATAGCCAAGTGTCTCCATCAGTTAACCGAGAAAAATCGTCCGTATGTCTGGAACGAACAATGCCAGGTAGCCTTTGAGACCTTGAAAGAGAAGCTGTGTGAATCACCCGTGCTGGCATATCCGAAACCCGGAAAAATGTTTGTAGTTGACACCGATGCGAGCAACGGTGGTATTGGAGCTGTACTCTCCCAGCAGATCAATGGCGAAGAAAGAGTCCTCTCGTATGACAGTCGAGTTCTTTCAAAAAGTGAGAGGAACTACTGCGTGACAAGGAAGGAGCTATTGGCTATAATAGAGGCCACCAAGCAGTTCCAAAAGTACCTATATGGTCAGAACTTTGTTCTTCGAACGGACCATGCATCACTGAGATGGCTGCTCAACTTCAAAAACCCCGAGGGACATGTTGCGAGATGGATCGAAAGATTGCAGTCATACGACTACGAAATTGCTCATCGGAAGGGCGGAGTTCATGGAAATGCTGACGCCTTATCCCGCCGTCCATGTCCAGCTAACTGCAAGCATTGCCGACGGATTGAGGAAAAGGAACCGCCCGTTGATCTGCGACTGATAACGGCCGAATTCGATGAAGGTTGGTCATCGGAGGAGATTCCAAATGCCCAGCTAGCCGATGAAGACATCGGAACATTGCTCGTATGGAAGGAGACGACTGGGCGACCTAAGTGGAAAGACGTTTCAATGCATGGCGCAACCCTGAAAAGCTATTGGGCACAATGGATCTCCCTCGAGGTGGAGGGTGGCGTACTCAAGCGGAAATGGAAAACGGCGGATGGCAGCTCCTATAGGATGCAAACTATACTACCCAAAAGCCGAATCCACGATGTGGTTAAGGAAATGCATGAAGGATCCTCGGGAGGCCACCTTGGTGTTAACAAGACCTTAGCGAAATTGCGGGAAAGGTTCTACTGGCTCCACGCTCGAGAAGACGAAGAGGACTGTCGTCGCAGATGCACAATTTGCGCTTCCGTCAAAGGTCCAAAGCGACGACTGAGAGGACAAATGCAAACCTATAACGTGGGGGTATCGTTTGAAAGGACTGCTGTTGACATTCCTGGACCCTTTCCTGAATCTGAATGGGGAAATCGATATATGCTGGTTGTAGCCGATTATTTCAGCAAGTGGCCCGAGGTCTACCCCGTTCCCAACCAGGAAGCAACTACCGTAGCTGAACAGCTAGTGTTAAATTGGGTCAATAGGTACGGCGTACCTTGCGAACTACATTCGGATCAAGGCCGAAACTTTGAGTCACTAGTTTTTGGCGAAATGTGCGAGCTGCTCGGAATACGGAAAACGAGGACAACACCGCTTCATCCCCAATCCGATGGAATGGTCGAACGTTTCAACGGCACGCTCAATAAACACCTGGCCAAGATGGTTGACGAGAGCCAAAGGGATTGGGACCGACACATTCCACTATATTTGATGGCGTACAGAGCTGCCGAACATGCATCAACGGGCCAAGCCCCAGCCAAAGTGATTTTTGGAAAGACTTTTCGTCTGCCAGCTGATATAAAGTTCGGGACACCCCCTGAGAAAATCCAAACCATCTCGGAGTACGCAAGTGAGCTAAGACAACCGTTGAACCAGATACATCGGACAGTGCGAAAACACCTCGAATCGGCTACTGACCGCATGAAGACCAGGTATGATCTAAAGGCTAATTCTACTGGCTTCCAGCAAGATGACTTGGTCTGGCTATATAACCCACAGCGGCGGAAGGGTAGGTCTCCAAAGTTGCAACATAATTGGGAGGGACCATACCGAGTTACAAAGCGAATCAACGACGTCGTATATCGCATACAGGAACACCGTAAACCGAGAGCCAAAATGAAAATCGTGCTCTTGGACCGTCTTGTCCCATATTACATCCAGGGAGAATTGACTACAACTGGCGACACATCTTTTCGGGGCGAAAAGAACTGAGATGGGGGCAGTGTTACATGTACAAATAATTCTGCGAGCTACTGTCGCAATTGTTTTCACAACCATTAAGAACATCAACGAAATGAATTTACTCGAAACCACGAGAACCCAACAAGCATGAACAACATGTGGAAGTGAGTCACTGCTCCATTCATACTGCTGGAATGTTCCCGCTAATTCACCAATGTACGAGAACTGAGTTGAATGATTAGAGTCTCTATATAAAGGCGAGCTGAATGAATGGGGGAATCATTCATTCAACCGCGATAAGAACTGCGATAGTGTGTGGGAAGCGATATTGTTCGAGTAATAGAAAAGTGATTTTCGTAATAGTGAAGTGATCTAGAAGACAATTGCGATAAGAAATTTATGGACAAGTGTTAGATTTTTAATAGTGAAAATTAAAATTAGTGAAAGTGTTAAATTGTTTATTGTGCATTTTTGTAATTAAATAAACTCGTTTAACTTAAATTAAAAGACATTGCGTTTTCACGTTCCCGGAACATTAAAATTATTGGCCGCGAACCAAAAACACGCGACAATATATATATATATATATATATATATATATATATATATATATATATATATATATATATATATATATATATATATATATATATATATATATATATATATATATATATATATACACATATAGATATATATATATATATATACATATATATATATATATATATATATATATATATATATATATATATATATATATATATATATATATATATATATATATACACATATAGATATATATATACACACATATATATATATATATATATATATATATATATATATATATATATATATATATGTATATATATATATATATATATATATATATATATATATATATATACATATATAGATATATATACATATACATATAAATATATACTATATATATATATATGTATATATATATATATACACACACACACACACATATATATATATATAGATATATATATATATATATATATATATATATATATATATACATATATATATATATATATATATATATATATATACATATATATATATATATATATATATATATATATATATATATATATATATCCGCAGGCCAATTGTCTTTTTTCTGCAGCTTCTGCTCGTCAAAAATTTCATACAACTCATGGTTGTATCGAATGTGGCATTGCCAAGCTTCGCTCCGATTATACGTCTCAGGATCTGTTGCTCAAAGGCGTTCAATGTATTTGCGGATGCTTGAGTTAGGCCATGTTACACGGTCGTAGCATAACACAGGTGTTGCCACAGATTTTTGCACTTGGAGTTTTGTTTTCCTGTGTATGCAGCTGGTCTTCAAAATCGGCAAAACATAGTTAAAAATTTTATTTGCGAGCTG